>CM053601.1:147465017-147492597 GCA_028646575.1 Pseudocheirus occidentalis | reverse complement strand
TTCATCATTTGGTGAGAGCATGGTACATCCAACCAATACATTTCATGTTTTCCCTTGTGATGTCAAGAGAAAACAAAGACTTCCAGCACGTTGGGTGACCTCTACTGTGGTGAGCTTGTGGGACACATAGATAAGAATCAAGAAGGACTGGCAAGTAGGAATATAATAGAAGCAATGAATTTGTAGCTAGAAAAAAACACAGTTAATTCTGCCACATCACAACTTTTCACATTGTGGTTTCAATATATCATGAGTTGGCATAAGAAATTAAATGAGAATTTTTGGGGAGTTTTGTGGAAGCTGCAGATGACACATAAGGGGCAGCAGACGACATGGAGCTTATGATAAGCTACTGTAAACACCCCATAAGAACAAAACATTCAGGCTTCTTCTCTGAAGAAGGAAGGACCAAAAAATCTACGTGGGTTTTTCAGATTGCAGGGGTGTTGTGCCCCAACTCCCATGATGTGGAAGGGATAACTGGAATTCCCTCATTTTACAGACAAGGAAACTAAAGACTGGAGAGATTAGATAACTTGCTCAATGTCAAATGTTACAAAATGCTTTTATGGAGAAAATTCTCACCTTAATAAGATCCACAGATACATTGGAATGTTTGTTGCTGAATGCTCGGGGTCCAAAAATTTTATTCTGTGTTTTTTACTCAATGATTTCCTCTATGAAAGCAAGACCCATGGGGAATACTGACTAATAGAAATTTACATGGTCTTTCCTCAATTTCAGAATTGGTTGATAAGGCCACAGTATAGTGAAGAGATAGATTCACAATATTAGAATGAGACTGGTACCTTGGTCAATCAACAGATAGCTTCTTTCCAAAAATTACTTTTCCTTAAATGGCTATGGAAAGCCAAATGGCATGATAAATGTTTATGTGTCACTGGAGAAGGTCCATCTTTTTTCTTTAGGGTGTAAAATTCCTTGTCCCAACCCCAACTTCTTCTTCTTCTTCTTTTTTTTTTTTGCTTTTTTTTAGAGGGGAGGAATACAGGGCAGTTGGGGTTAAGTGACTTGCCCAAGGTCACACGGCTAGTTTTTTTTGTGTTAAGCGTCTGAGGCCGGATTTGAACTCGGGTATTCCTGACTCCAGGGCCGGTGCTCTATTCATTGTGCCACCTAGCTGCTCCCCCACCCCAGCTTCTTTTAACAAAAGAATGGTTTGGGGGCGGCTAGGTGGCGCAGTGAATAGAACACCGGCCCTGGAGGCAGGAGTACCTGAGTTCAAATCCGGCCTCAGACGCTTAACACAAAAAACTAGCTGTGTGACCTTGGGCAAGTCACTTAACCCCAACTGCCCTCCAAAAAGCAAAAAAAAAAAAAAAAAAAAGAATGGTTTGTGGTTTCATGTTGACATAAGTGAAACCATTGCAGTCAGGCTGCCTAACTGGGATTATTGACTAGGAATGGTGGTGGTAGGATCATACCATCCTGACAAACCTGATCAAGGTTGTGGCTCCCGGGGGATGCTTTTCACATGCCTGTTCCGTTTTCTCTTTCATAATCATAGAAAGCTTGCCTCTCTGGATAACAGTGGGGAGGATGGATGCTGCAACAGGTTGGACAAAGGCAACAAAAAGCAGATTTCAGGAATGCAGCCTAGGTCCAGAGTTTTTGTAGGGATTAATCTGACTTTATTAGTAGTAGTGGTTGCTAGCTGTTAAATCTCTGGAGAGAAATCTTGTTTTTATTTAACCTGAATGATGATTTTGGGATCCAATTTCCAGAAACCTGCTTATTTTGTTTCTTGGTTACCTGGAGATAAGATTCTTAGAGAAATCAGTGACTTGCCCAAGTCACCACCAAATTCCTTCATTTTCCTTATTTAGTTGGCATCCTTATTCACCACTTCTCTCTCTAGGCCCAGTGTGTTTCCGAGTTATAGGAATCCCCAATGTGGAAGAGGAGATGCCTTCGGTATGTGTATTTTTTAAAAACAGAGCTAAGTACAGATACCAGAGGATAAAAGAATTAATCAAATAGAGTACGTTTTTATATTATGCCTTTATGCTATTATGCAATACCAGACACTAGACCATAAAATTGTGGTTACACTAAACAGCTTTTCTTAACCCAACACAGCTGCAATAATTTCAAGAGCAACTCCATTGAGGAAAGAGCCCTTCAAGCTGACGTACCTCTCCAGTTAAGGAGGGCGTTTGATAGCCATTTGAATCAGCCATCAATTCCTGTTTATTGGTATTATGCAGTGGCCTTTCCACCCACCTGCTCTTTCTTCCTTTCCATGACAACTTACATTTATATAATACTTTTTAATTTGCTAAGAGCTTCTCATGCATCATCTCATTGGCTGCTTACCACAATCCCATAAGTATATTCTTATAGAATAATGCACAAATTCCTTGACATTCAAGACCCTCCAACATCTGGTTTTGATCTTCCTTTCCAAGTCATTTTTTTTAAACTACTGTCCAATAAGAGTTTTTCTGTTTTGATTTACATTGACTCATGACATACCTCCTTCATGGTTTACTTTCCCATTTCATTTTTCCTTATTAAAATCATGCCAAATATGTGCTAAATTCTGAGGAAAATATAAGGATAAAATAAGATGTGGGTCCTACCTTCAAAAGACTTATTATCTAATTGGGAGATATTCCCAGCCCTCATATCACTCTCAACTCCTGGCACAAGGCCCTGCTGTGCTTCCTTAATACCTGGGATTGCTAGCTACTGTTTCTCTTCCTCAGTTCTGGCTTGAAGTCCTACGTGCCAATCCTGGCTCACCTGTTCATATCTTCTCTTCCTGTCCTCCTTAGCTTTCTTCCCAGTGTGGTTAAGAAATCTCTAACTCCTTTTCAGTACTATAGTTCTAAAACTGGGTTGCTATGTTCATATGCATGCTATAGGTGAATTATGACTAGGAAGGAAACCTTTGCAACTAAGCCATGTTCTTTCCTCAGTAATGCTGAGGCTATATGAAGGAAAAAAGTCTATCAGGGAGCTTATGGTGACATCTAGTGGATTTTCTTTTTTTTTTTCCTAAAATGTGGCCGTTTGTATACAAGGTGACATCTGTCATTAAACAACAGTAAACACACTTATCTTTCTTGCATTTCTTATTCTGTTATAATTTAAAATGTAAAAAGATGAGCATTCTTGGTTAATAGGATTGTCCTTAGTACAAAGGTCAAACAATGCATTTCTGTGAATAAAAAAAATGCTACCTAGAGCAAAACACAAAAGAGCATGTCAGGTTATTCCTGACCTAAACAATAAATATTCCTTAAGGTCAAGCAATAATGATACAGAAAGATGGAGAGCATTTGTGAAACTAAATAATGAACTTAAATAAATAAACTAATTGCATATTAATTATAAACTGATAGAACTTTGATGTTACGGATAGGATGCTTGAACTCCTTCGCCCACACAGCATTTGGAATTGGAAGGTCTAGCCTGTGAGTTCTTAAACTTTTTTGTTTCATAGACCCTTTTGGCAAAAGGTCAAGTTTTGCCATGGACTCTTTCTCAGAGTCATGTTTGAAATACATAAATTAAAATCTATAGGATTACAAAGGAAGTCAATTATATTGAAATGCAGTTGTCAAAGTATGTCTTTGAAAAAAAATGTTTGGGTGTGGCTAGGTGGTGCAGAGAATAGAGCACAGGCCCTGGAGTCAGGAGGACCTGAGTTCAAATCCAGCCTCAGACACTTGACACACGGACCCGTCATGTGACTTTGGGCAAGTCACTTAACCCCAATTGCCCTCCAAAGTGCAAAAAAAGAAAGAAAGAAAGAAAGAAAGAAACAAACAAACAAACAAACAAAGAAAATGTTCATAGACCCAAAGTTAAAACCTAGTCCAACCCACTCTTTTTACAGTGGAGGAAACTGATATTTAGGAGAGGTTATGTGATGCCCAAAGTCACAGAAACCTTAAGTAGAGGAAACAGGATTCACTCCTAAATTCTCTGGCTGGAAATCCACCAAAACTCGGGCATAGTCCTTTGGTTGTCCCATTGACCTAGTAGGTAGGTGCCCCAAGAGAAGCCTTATGGACTAAATGTGACCTAATTAACAAGATACTAAAATCAATGAAGTACACTTCTTGAGTCTAGCATTTGGCTTACTTAGCAATCTTCCTGCCTTTGTCCCAGTCCCAAGAGGCAGAGAGAGCAGGGTGTGATACATTCATGGAATGTGTTTTCCTAGAGGATGTTCAGCCATACTAAGTGGAACAGTATGTAGTTATTTAAAAAGTCCTGTGGGATTAGTCAGAAGGTCACCAGACAATAGCATGAGGCACCAATATTGATGATTCTATTTCATGGACAACTGGCTCTTCTGCTCTATTGAGAACCAGTCATTGTTCCCTATAGCAAATCAGAGCCTTTTTGCTCAACTGCCTGCTCCCTCATCTCAGTCATTTGTGGCCCTCTTTGGCTTGCTTCAGTTGATGGGGGAGGAGGGGAGGGAACTGAGCTTGGATGATGAGAATTATGGCTGTGTAAAAGTTTGCACCTGAAAGTTCCAGAGATTGACTTCTTGGAAGTATATGGATAGGGAATGAGAGGTGGAAGACATATGTGAGAGTTCACATGTGAGGCAGAACACTTGTTCTGGGTTCAAAGTTATACGGGCTTTGCCACTTATGACTTGTATGACTTGAGGAAAATCACTCATATCGTTCTGTATCTCATTTTCCTGTATAAAATGGGAATGGTGCAATAGATGACCTGTAGGATCCCTTGAAGCTTTACGGAATTCACACTGAGAGTAAAATGACTATGGAGAGTAAGTAAATGGGAAATATCATAGTACATGATATAGTAGAGGCTATCTGCTGACTCACCATTAGAGAGTCTATTCTAAAGTTTGGTTTATCCATTGCACTCAGCAAATTTGAAGCTCCTTGAGGTCAGGGACTGATATTCTTCACTGTTGTGTTCCCAGATCCTAGCACAGTAACTTTCATGTAGTAGATGTGTAATAAATATTTGTTATTGATTTAAGAAAGAAAGAGGATCCCACTTCTGCCATCTGTGTGAAACTGGGCAAGGCATTTAACTTCTTGGATCCTCAGTTTCCTCATTCATAAAAATGAGGGAGTTAAATTAGGTGACTTCTGAAGTCCCTTCTGGATTTAAATGTGCAATTTTATGAATTGAATCCCATCTAATAATTATTTTAGGGATAATAAACTTTGGACATATGAAACTTCATACTAGCAATAAAGTTACTGAAAAGATGAATGGATGGTGCCCATGGAGAAAGGATGAGATAAAAACATTCCAAAAATATAAAGTAACCTACTGCCCCCTTTTTAATATATCATCTTTGGAAACTTGTATGAGGAGACAATGTCATTGAGAAATGAATGTATAGAATGCAATAGACTTGGCAGAACCTTTGCAAGAACTAAATGGGTCTGTTAGTCTGTCTTCTCACTTTTTTGTGAAATTCTTATTCATTCATTTAAAAAAAGAGTTCCAAATTCTCTTCCTCCCTCTTGTTTCTCTCCTACTATTGAGAAGGCAAGTGATTAGCAATTGTTCATTTGAAGGCATGCAAACAATATTGCCACATTAGCCATGTTGCAAAAACAAAAACAACAAGAAAAATAATGTAAGTGAAAAAAGTACGCTTTAATGTGTGTTCTTAAGTTCACCAGCTCTCTCTCTGAAGGTGGATGACTTTTTTTTCACCATGGGTTCTTTGTAATTGTCTTGGATCATTGTCTTGGGTAGCTAAGTCTTCCACAGTTTATCATTATTACAATATTGCTGTTACTGTGTACTCTGTTCTGGTTCTACTCACTTTGCTTTGCATGAATTCATATAAGTTTTTCCAGGTTTTTTTTGAAACAACCCTGTGCATCATTTCTTATAGTACAGTAGTATTCCATAAAAATAATATATCACAACCTGTTCAGCCATTCTCCAATTGATGGGCATCCCCTCAATTTCCAATTCTTTGCCATCACAAAAAATGGCTATAAATATTTTTGTATATATAGTTTTTTTCTTTTTTCTTGATATCTTCAGGATAGAAACATAGTAGTGGTATTGCTGGGTTAAAGGGTGTGCCCAGTTTTATAGCCCTTTGGGCATAGTTCCAAATTGTTCTCCAAAAGAGCTGGACTAGTTTACAACTCTGCCAACAGTGCATTAGTGTCCCAATTTTTCCACTTCCCTTCCAACATTTATCATTTTCATTTTTTGTCACAATAGCCAATCAGACAGATGAAGGTGCTACCTCAAAATTGTTGTAATGTGTATTTATCTAATCATTAGTGATTTGGAGCATTTTTTCACATGACTATTGTCAGCCTTGATTTTTTCTTCTGAAAACACCTGTTCAAATCCTTTGACCATTTGTCAGTTGGAGAATGGCTCTTATTTATCTTTTTAAATGAATTTGCCTCAGTTCCCTATATATTTGAGAAATGAAACTTATCAGAGAAACTTGCTGTTTTTTTTTCAGTTTCATGATTTTCTTTCTGTCTATTTTGACTGCATTGGTTTTGTTTATGCAACTCTTTTTAATTTCATGTAATCACAAACTATCAATTTTACTTCCCATGGTTCTTCTTATTTCTTGTTTGGTAATAAGTTCTTTCCTTATCTATAGATCTAACAATATATTTTTCCACAGTCCCCTGATTTGCTCATAATATTACCCCTTTATTAGATCATTTACTCATTTTGACCTTGTCTTGATATGCAGTGTGAGATGAGATGTTGCTCTATGTCTAGTTTCTGCCAGACTGCTTTCCAGTTTTCCCGACAATTATATCAAATGATGAGTTCTTTCCCCTAAAGCTTGCATCAGGGTTTATTAAACACTAGATAACTATGGTCATTTACCACTATGTGTTGTGTACTTAATCCATTCCATTGATCCACCACTCTATTTCTCAATTGCAACCAGATTATTTTGATGATTTTATTCTTGATCAGTGGTTTCAGTCATGTCTGACTCTACATGACCTCATTTCTAGGTTTTCTTGTCAAAGATACTGGGCAGTTTGCCATTTCCTTCCCCAGCTCATTTTTATAAATGAAGAACTGAGGCAAACAGGGGTAGATAGCATGCCCAGGGACACACAGCTGGTAAGAGTCTGAGGCTGGATTTGAACTCATGAAGATGAATCTTCCTGATTATAAACCCACTGCTTTACTCACTGTGCAACCTAGCTGCCCCTGTTTTGCTGAGTAACATTTGAAAATATGGTTTGACATTTGGTATTGCTAGGACTTTCTTTACATTAAAAAAATTATTTCCTTTGATATTCTTGACTTCTTGTTGAATTTTGTTATTATTTTTCCTAACCCTATAAAATAATTCTTTCAGAGTTTTTATGGTATAACATTAAATAAGTGAATTAATTTGGGTAGAATTGGTCATTTTTATTATATTGGCTTAAACCACTCATGAGCAAATATTTCTCCAGTTGTTTAAATCTGTCTTTATTGTTCTGTGAAAAAAAATTAAATTGTGTTCATATAGTACTTGGGTTTGTTTTGCCAGGTAGACTACCAAATATTTTATATTGTCTTCAATTATTTTAAATAGAATTTCTTTTTCTATCTCTTCCTTCTGGGTTTTGTTGGCAACATATAGAAATACTGATGATTTATCTTGGTTTAAGTTATATCTTACAACTTTACTCAAGTTGTTAATTGTTTTATTTTTAATTTTAAATTTATTTACTTATTTTTAGTTTTCAACATTTACTTCCACAAGATTTTGAGTTACAGATTTTCTCCCTGTCTCTTGCCTACCCCCACCCCAAGATAGTGAGCCTGCTGAATGCCCCTTTGTCCAATCTGTTCTCTCTTATAGTCTTCCCCATCCCCCTAACTTCCTAGTAGGGCAATATGGATTTCTATAGCCCAGTGCCTGTATATATTATTTCCCAGGTGCATACAAAAAACAATTTTTAACATTTATTTTTAAAACTTTGATTTCCATATTCTTTCCCTTCTTCCCTCTTCACCTACCCCACTGGGAATATAGGATGTACATGTGTATTTATGCAAAACATTTCCATAGTAGTTATATAGTGAAAGACTAACCATATTTCCCTCCATCCTATCCCACTCCCCCCACTTATACTATTTTCTCCTTTGACCCTGTCCTTTTCAAAAGTGTTTGTTTCTGACTACCCTCTCCCCTAATCTGCGCTCCCTTCTGTCATTTTTCCTCTTATCTCCTCCCCCACCACTTTCTTGTAGGGTAAGATACCCAATTGAGCATGTATGTTATTCCCTCCTAAAGTAAAATTCAGTGAATAAGTTTGACCCATTCCCTTTCATCTTCCTGCTCTTCCCCTCCATTGTAACAGTTTTTTCTTTCCTCTTTTATATGAGATAATTTACCCTGTTTTAGGTCTCCCTTCTTCCTTCTCCCAATATATTCCTCTCACCTCTTAATTTTAGTTTTTAGATATCACCTCTTCATATTCTCCTCATCCTGTGCCCTCTGGTTATGTATACATGTACACACACATATCCATACTCACATATATATTTATACGCACATACACCCTCCTGTATATACATACATATGTATGGATACGTACATATATATGTACAGAAATATACATATACACATACACATACATGTACATGTACATTTACATATTCTCTTCAACTATCCTCATACTGAGAAGTCTCATGAATTACAGTTATAATTTTTTCCATGTAGGAATATAAATAGTTCATCTTTAATAAGTTCTTTATGATTTCTTCTTTCCTGTTGACATTCTCATGCTTCTCTTGCTTCTTGCATTTGAAAGTCAAATTTTCTGTTCAGCTCTGGTTTTTTCATCAAGAATGTTTGAAAGTCCTCTATTTCATTGAACGACCTTATTTTCCCCTGAAGCATTATACTCAGTTTTGATGGGTAAATGATTCTTCGTTTTAATCTTAGCTCCTTTTACCTCCAGAATATCATATTCCAAGCCCTTTGATCCCTTAATGTAGAAGCTGCCAGATGTTGTGTTATCCTGATTGTGTCTCCACAATCCTCAAATTATTTCTTCTTGACTGTTTGTAATATTTTATCCTTGTCCTCGGAACACTGGAATTTGTTTATAACATTCCTAGGGATCTTTTTTTTGGGGGGGGATCTTTTTCAAGAGGTGATCCATGAATTCTTTCAGTTTCTATTTTGCCCTCTGGTTCTAGAATATCAGGGCAATTTTTCTTGAGAATTTCTTGAAGGATGATTTCTAAACTCTTTTTTTGATGATGCCTTTCAGGTAGTTCAACAATTTTTAAATGATCTCTCCTGGATGTGTATTACAGGTCAGTGGTTTTTTTTTACAATGAGATATTTCCCATTGCCTTCTATTTTTTCATGTATTTGGATCTGTTTTAGAGTATCTTGATTTCTGATGAAGTCATTAGCTTCCATTTGCTCCAATCTAATTTTGAAGGAATTCTTCTCTTCAATGAGTTTTTGAAATTCCTTTTCCATCTGGCCAATTTGGGCTTTTTGGGCCTCTTTTGCCATTTGAGATAGTTTATTTTTAAGGTGTTATCTTCTTCAATCAGGCTGTTGACTTGCTTTTCATGACTTTCTTGCATCATTCTCATTTCTCTTCCCAATTTTTCCTCCACTTCTCTTTACTTGATCTTCAACATCCTTCTTGAGCTCCTCCATGGCCTGCAACCAATTCATATTTTTCTTGGAAGCTTTTGATGCAAGACTTTTGACTTTGTTGTCTTCTTCTGGTTATATGTTTTGATCCTTTTTGTCCCCCCGAAAAGATTCTATGATCTGATTGTGCTTCTTCTGTTTACTCATCTTTTTAGCCAATTACTTGACTTTTGAGTTTTTTGCCATAGTAGAACTCTGCTTCCAGAGTGAAGAGAGCTATGTCCCACATTTCTGGGGTTTGTGAAACTTCTGCCAGAGCTGTTGTCAGAGCTATGAAGAGGGCTCCCTCTCCACAGCCACCACAAGCTCTGGCACATTAGCATTCCTCACTCCTGGACCACCACCCAAGACTTCAACTCAGATCCAAGCAGGTCAAAGCAATAGTGACTACCCTCTCAATGGTTGCTTGGTTCCCCTATGATCTACAGGCCAGGAGTTCCAGAGGCAGCCATGAAGCAGCAGCTGCAGCTACTGTGCCTCTGTGTACCTCTTACCCTTGGGCAAGGGCCAGACCATGCTCTTCTCTCACCCAGTTCCAACAGAGTTCCCCATGGACCTTTTACTTTCTCTTTGGAGTTTATGGGTTGAAAAGTCTGGAAAACACCACAGCTACTGGTGATTCACTTTCCTACAGTCTTCTCTGGACAGTCTAGGCCATGAGTCTGGGCTGATGCAGCTCACACAGGACATGCTCAGGTCCCAGCATGGTAGGATAGACCCTTCCTGTTGGCGTACCAGGCTGCCTTCAGTGGGAGATTTGTTTCTCTCTCTCACTTTGTTGGTTTTGTAGCTCTAAAATTTGTTTAGAGTCAGAGCCGGAGCTCAAGCAAGTTCCTGCTTTTACTCTGTCATCTTGACTCTGCCCCTAATTGTTTCATTTTTTGATTGATTCTGTAAGTATACCATCATATTATCTGAAAATAGTTTTATTACCTGTTTATTTTTATTCCTTCTATTTCTTTTTCTTGTCTTATATATCTAAATTTTTGAACATCCTTGTTTCACCCTTAATCTTATTGGTAAGGCTTTTAGTTTATCTCTTTTATACACAATGCTTATTCTTTGTTTTAGATAGATACTAGTCATGATTTTAAGAAAGGTTCATTTTATTTCTATGCTTCCCAGTGATTTTAATAGAAATCAGTGTCATATTTTGTCAAAATTTTTTTCTGCATCTATTGAGATAATTACGTGATTTTTGTTGTTTTTGTTGTTGGTGTGGTCAATTATAGTTTTTCTAATACTGAATTAGCCCTACATTCATGGCATAAATGCAGGAATATCACTGGTCATAGTGTGTGATCTTTGGGATATATTGCTGTTATCACCTTTGTAGGGTTTTATTTTAAAAATTCCTTTCAATATTCATTAGGGAAATTGATCTATAGTTTTCTTTATCTGTTTATGCTTTCCCTGGTTTAGGTATCAAAAGCACATTTGTATTATAAAAGGAATTTGGTAAGATTTATTCACTTATTTTTTTCCCAAATAGCTTATATAGTTTTGGGATAAATTGTTTCTTAAATACTTGGTAGAATTAACTTTTAAATTCAGCTAGTCCTGGGGATGTTTTATTAGGGAGTTCACTTATGGTTTATTTGAATTATTTTTTAAAGATAGTATTATTTAAGTACTCCATTTCCTCCTTTATTAATTTGGGCAATGTTTGTAAATATTCACTTAGATTAATTGCACTTAGATTATTAGTTTTATGGGCATATAATTGGGCTAAAAAAGCTCCCAATAACTGATTTGATTTCATCTTTGATGAAACAATAGTACATTTGCTCCTTTGAATTTTGACAATGGTAATTTTATTTTTAAAAAATCAAATTAATCAATGGTTTGTTTTGTTGTATTTTTTTTTTTTTGCTTTTTGGAGGGCAATTGGGGTTACATGACTTGCCCAAAGTCACACGGTTACTTTTTGTGTCAAGTGTCTGAGGTCAGATTTGAACTTAGGTCCTCCTGACTCCAGGGCCGGTGCTCTATTCACTGTGCCACCTAGCCGCCCCTGTTTTATTGCATTTTTGATAAGATCAGTTTTCAGGATATTCAAGTTCTTTACTTAACTTTTAATTTTTTACTAATCTCTCCTTTGATTTTCAGGTTTTCCATTTTGGTGATTAATTTATGACTTTTGTTTATGATTTTTCTGGTTTTAGTTGCATTTCTAGTTCATTGATCTGATCTTCCTTTCTTCTGTTGATATATTCATATAGAGCATTCTACAGATTTTGATTTGTTGCCACATTGTTGTCATTCTCTTTAATGAAATTATTATTTCTGTAATTTTTTCTTTGACCCACTCATTTTTATGATTATTTTCCAACTATTTTTTAATCTATGCTTCCAAGGTCCTTTATTGAATGCAATTTTTATTGCATTTTAGTCTGAAAAGAGTACATTTAATAGTTTTTTTTGTTGTGAGGTATTTATGTACTAATACACATTCAATTTTTGTGAATGTGCCATGTATAGCTAAGAAAAGGAATAGTCCTTTCTATTCTCATTCAGCTTTCTCTAGAGGTCTATCATACCTAACTTTAAAACAATTGTATTCATCTCCTTAACTTCTTATTTATTTTATGGTTAGGTTTATCTAGCTCTGAGAAGGGCAAGTTGAGGTCTCTGCTAATGTGGTCTTACTGTCTACTTCCTCCTGTAATGTATTTAACCTTTCCTTTATTAATTTAGATGCTGTGCCATTTGGTACATATATATGTTTAGTATTGATATTAATTGATTGTCCATTGTACCTGTTAGCAAAATATAGTTTACCTAATTACCTCTTTTAATAAGGTGTGTTTTTGCATTTGTTTTGTTTGGGATTATGATTGCTACCCCCACCTTTTTTTCTTTTACCTTATTGAATTGTAATAGATCATACTCATCTGAGAGTCTCTCAAGTGTTTTTTCTTGTAAACAACACATTGTTGATTTCTGGTTTCTAATCCATTCCATTTGCCGATTTACATTCACAGTTATGATTGCTCATCATAGTTTAAATAAATCCTTCCCTCATAGTTTTTTTTTCTGTGCATCCTTTCCTCTCTCCTTTAAAAAAAAATTCTGTTCCTCCTCAAAAGTATGTTTTGCTGCTAACCATTGCCAAATATTATATTATATATATACATAAATTTTTATCTTTACTATTTATATAATAAAAACATTTATATTTAATTTTCTTGCATATACAATATAATTAATATGTTGCCCATACCTCTCCTTTCTCCCTTCTCTCATTGTATCCCTCTTTCTCAGTTCTCCATTGTTGGGAGGGGTGGATCATCCCAATATAATCAGCTCACTCTCATGCCTTCCGTCTGTATAGGTTGCTGTTAAATACCTTAATAATGATAAAATTCTTAGGAGTTATGTATATCATCTCCCCATATAGGAAAGAAAAAATTTAACCTTATTAAGTCACTTATGATTTCTCTTTTGTATTTGTTTTTTTAATGATTCTTTTTGGGTCGTGTGTTTGAGTGTCATGTTTTCTATTCAGATCTGATCTTTTAATCAGGAATGTTTGAAAATTCTCTATTTTCCTTAGATATCCATTCCCCACCATCCCACTCCCCCCCCCCCCACACAAAGAATTATACTCAGTTTTGCTGGGTAGGTTATTCTTGGTTATAATCTTAGGTTTCTTGTTGTCTGGAATATCATATCCCAAGTCACCCACTTCTTTAACGTGGTAGCTGATAAATATTTTATGATCCTGACTGGCATCATGATATTTGAATTGTTTCTTTCTGGCTGCTTGAAGTATTTTCTCATTGACCTGAGAGTTTTGAAATTGGCTATAATAAATTTTGAGACTTCTTTCAGGAGGCCATTGGTGAATTCTTTCCATTTCTATTTTTTTCCTGCTTCTAAAATATTGAGGCAATTTTTTTTAGTTCTTGAAATATGTCTGGACTTTAAAAAACCATGGATTTCAGGTTGCCCATTAATTCTTATTTATTTATATTTTAAATTTTTTTAAATTTTTATTATTTTTGAACATTTCTCTTGTCAAATTTTGAGTTCCAAATTCTCTGCCTTCCATCCCTTCCTCATTTACTGAGAATGCAAGCAATTACACATGTGAAATCATACAAAACATATTTCCATATTAACAATATTTTTTTTAAAAAGCAAGAAAAATAGAGTGAGAAAATTATACTTCAATTTGCATTGAGAGTTCATCAGTTCTCTCTCTTGAGGTGGATATCATTTCATTACCAAGTCCTTTAGGAGCTGTCTTGGGTCATTGCCTTGATCAGTCATCAAATCTTTCACAATTGATTATCATTACAACATTGCTGTTACTGTATACACTGTTTTCCTGGTCCTCTTCACTTTGTATCTGTTCATATAAGACTAGATTTTTCTGATAGCAACCTTCCCATCATTTCTTATGGTATAATAGTATACCATCACAATCAAATGACACAACTTGTTTAACCATTTCCTGATTGTTGGACAAGCCCTCCATTTCTGCTTCTTTGCCACCACAGAAAGAACTGCTATAAATATTTTTGTACAAATATGTCCTTTTCCTTTGATTTCTTTGGGATACAGTCCTCGTAGTGGTATTTCTAGTTCAAAGATTATGCACAGTTTTATAGCCCCTTTGGGCATAATTCCAAATTGTTTTGCAGAGCGGTTAGACCAGTTTACAACTCCACTGATAGTTAATTAGTATACTTAATTTTTCCTCATTTCCTCTAGCATTTGCAATTTTTGATAGATATAAGATAGTGCCTCAGAATTGTTTAATTTGTATTTCTCTAATCAGTATGATTTAGAGCATTTTTATTTGACGATTGATAGACTTGATTTCTTAACTTCCTAGTCACATCCATTGACCATTTATCAGTTGTGGAAAGGATCTTATTTTTTATAAATTTGATTCAGTTCTATGCTCAGTATATATTTGAGAAATATATTTATTTAATATTAAATAATTAAATTTAATATTAAATAATTAAAGGCCTTTATCAGAGAAACTTGTCCTTAATATTTTTATATTACTTCATTGTTTATGATACCTTTTGGCAAAATGTAGCTACTCTGATTGTCTCTTTTAATTGAGTATATTTTTGCTTTTGCTTTGTCTGAGATCATGACCGCTAGCTCTGTCTTTTTTAAACTTCAACTAAAGCATATTAGATTTTATTCCAGCACTTTATTTTAACTCTGTATGTGTCTTTCTGTTTCAAGTGTGTCTCTTGTAAACAATGCATTATTGGATTCTGGTTTCTAATTCATTTGGCTATCTGCTTACATTTTCTGGGTGAGCTTATCCCATTCACATTCACAGTTATGATTATTGTGTTTTACCCTCTATCACACTGTCTTTTGTTTCTTCCTCTCTCTGGCTCTCTTTTTCATTCTGTCCCTAGCTAAAAGTCTATTTTGCTTCTAACTATTATCTCCCTTAATCCAACCTCCCCTTTGTCATCATCTCTCATTTCCTTATTGAGTAAGTTACATTTCTGTACACAAATGAGTATGTATATAGATTCTGCCTTCTTTGAACCATTTTGAATGAGAGTGAGGTTCAAGCATTGCCTGCCAGCTTTCCCTGTTTCCCCTCAGTTCTTCCTTGCATGCTTCTTTTATATGGGAAAAATTTCTCCATTCTTCCTTCTCTCAGTACAATTTCTCTTTTTTACCCCTTCCTTTTTTTTTGTAGATCATTCCATCATAATTAACTCATACCCATGCCCTCTGTCTATGTAAACTCCTTTTAACTTCTTTAATAATGATAAAGTTATTAGGAGTTACATGTATCATCTTCCCATATGGGAAGGCAAAGTTTGACTTTTTTAAGTCCCTTATGATTACTCTTTCATGTGTATCTTCTTATGCTTTTCTTGAATAATAGTGGGGAGAAGATGAGATGGTGGCCTCGAGGGCTTCAGGAAAAAGAAGGTTGGCTATAGAAAGTCTACTATGAAGAAGTGAAGTAACCATGAATTTGTAGTGGGTCATGTCAGTACTGCTTCATGATACAGTTTAGCAGTTTACAAATAGAATGGGAGGACAGTATGGAACTAGAAAAGAGCACTGGTTTCTAAATCAGATTACGTGGATTCAAATTCTCCTCTCTGACACTTTTTAACTCTGTGACCTCAGCAAATCACTTACCCTTCCTGGGCCTCAGTTTCTGCCTCTATAAAATATTAAGTGAGAGATCAGACCAAAGAGCTATTGAGGTCTCATCTAGATCTGGATTTATCCTTCTATGAACCTCCCTTTTCTCATTGCTTGCTTTCTTCGACAGAAATCACCAGATGTCTGTCCAAGAGCATCGAGAATGCTCGTCCTGAATTAGGCTCATGATAAGCAGGGCATTAGAAAGAGTTTTGCTATCTTATTACAATATGTGCCTGTAGTGTCTTAGGCACTTAGGTGCTTTTTTTGATTTATTACTAATGACTTATTCAATGATGAATGATTTGACACAATTTTTTCCATTTCCTCTATTTATTTTCATAGGATTATATCTGTAAAGAGAGATGCCCATATAGTATATATATATATATATATATATATATAAAACTTTATTTGCTTCCAGTTCCCCCTAAATTCAGGATACGTTCTCAAATTGTTTAATATCAACAAACAGTGATCGTAGTAAAAAATAATTTGCTTTCTCAACACTATAATTAAAAAGACTTCACTCTCAGTCTCTAAAATATGTTTTGCTATATATGAAACAGAAAAATAAATGATCAAACATGTCATTAAGGGAAAATCCCTAGGTGGTTTCATCAATAAAGTACTTGCCTTGGAGTCAGGAAGAGCTGAATTCAAATCTTACCTTAGAAACTCTCTTTGTGACCTCTCTCAGTCTTAGTTTTCTCATGTCTACAATGGACAAAATACTCATCTTAGAGGATTGTTGTAGGGTTCATATGAGAAAACAAATGTAAAGTGCTTTGGAAACCTTAGAGGTACAATGAAAGCTATTTATTATCATTATTTTTAAAATTTCTTCTTGACCACATGACCAGTGAACGACTACTGAACTGGAGTTGTTTGGAATATCTATAATCATTATGTCCATTATGAATATGGCAATTCTTCTTAGGAGTATGCTGCTCCTAAAAAGATGCCCAAGTAAACAGTAGAGTAAATGCCTTTGTCTTGATTTCAGACTATTGTTTGTTTACTAGTCAAACTATCACAGAGAACACCTTATTACAAAAGATTTCTGACAATTTTACCTTCAATTCTTCAAATAAACATAAGCCGTCTGAGAAACGAAAGGCAAAATAACTCCTGTGGTGCTAGCAGAAGCCCTAGAATAAGTTTTACCAAGTTATTTACCTGGTTATTTGGAATTACTGGGCCAGCTTTCAGCAGCATAGACAGGTAGGTGAGGTAGAAAAATTGTCAGTGGAGAATTAACGAATTACCAGTACAATGGCATCGTTATTTTCTTTGGTCAATGGACAATCAGAAGTAGAGCATTAGGAATGTTATAGGAATCTTCCAGTAAATTGACTCTAAATAAGAATTTTTCTTTGATTATTTTATTTTTTCTTCCTACTTAAAAAATTAACAAGCTAATATCTTCTGGTGTTTGCATATCTGTATCATCTTAGAGGATTGTTATAGAGTTTATATGAGAAAACAATTGTAAAGTGCTATAAATAGGAATGTGTTTTAAATTTGTACTTAGATGCTTGATTTGTGGTGTAGAGTGGACCATGAGTTCCCAAAGACTTTTGGCAAAGGACAAAATCTTATGGGCCCTACCCAAGTTCAAAAGGCTTCAAGGATGGACTAGGTAATAGTGGACTTTGTGGCACGAGTACCATTGGAAGTCAGGAGATGCTTCCCACTAAGTTGACTTTAGGGTAATGAATCTTTGGGCCATAGCAACTCCTGAGACTCAACTACTAAGTTCTAACAAGATTGTGTTCTACTCTGCTGGGAGTACCTATGTTGATGAATTAACAGATTACTGAAATCTTAAAGTACACATGGGAATTCAGAGCAGTGTGATGGAGAGTTGGCCACTGAGTTAGTGAGACATGAATTCTGACCCTGCTTTTCATATATACTGATCAAATGACCCCAGGAAGGTCACTTAATCTCTTGGTATACCTACCAGCCAGCTCTTGAAGCCTATAAATTGCAGAGGTGGTGCTAATCTGCAATTGATAGAAGGAATTCTTCACTAGAAGCTTCCTACTTCACTGAAAATACCAGTTCAGGAAAACCTGGGCTCATATCCTGCATCTGATGAATACTTTGTGACCCTGGTCAGGTCCCTTAACTCTCTTCAGACAGTGATTTGTGCCTATAAACTGTAAATTCAGACAAGAAAAGCACCTAAAACACATAGGAACATATAAAATCAGTTCAAAGGTTCTCTGGGAAACTGGGTGAATGTCACAATGAATAGAAAGAATAATGGAAGAGAAGCCTGGGTCACTCTGCATCTTTTATTGAAAATAGTTGAATTTGCTGGGATTTGTAACAAGACAGTTCAGATACCCAGAGTGCTGATTAGCTTAAAAAAACAAACATGCCAGGCAACCACAATGACATCTTTATTGAACAGTCTCCTATGTTAAAGAAAATAATGTATATATTCACATACAGAGCTTGTGTATATCATATTTGAAACTGTCCTGACAAGTTTAATTGAAATTCTTTATTAATGATGAATATTCAAAGAATTTCAGACATTCAAAAAATTGTACATATTTCATACAGACCCCATGTAAATATTTGGAGTGAGGAATAATAAAAGCCCTGGTATGAAAGTTAACCTGGAGTTTAAGGAACAAATAGACAGAATTAGCCCCAGTGAGATATTGGTTCCTTCACACCAAGGCCTTTAAGGAAGGAGAACAGTCTGGGATGGAGTCAGAAGAGGTGGATCCCTGGAGCCCCATAGTCATCCTCCAAGAAAGTGTCATTATTTACAAAGTAATTTGTAATGCACAGTGGAGTTTGGGGACACTAGGGCAAAGAGTCCCTTTGCACTTCGGTTTCTGCCACTATGTATATTCCTGGGTCCCAGGACCAAAGCCTATCACTGCAGGCTTTCATGACAAATCCCCCTAGAGATAAAGATCTGGAAATAGACTAGGGCAGCAGTTCTCAACCTGTGGGTTATGTTCAATTTGTAATAATGAAAATACATCCTGCATATCATATAGATTCATAACAGTAGCAAAATTACAGTTATGAAGTAGCAACAAAAATAATTTTATGGTTGGGGGTCACCACAACATGAGGAACTGTATTAAAGGGTCATGGTATTAAGAAGGTTGAGAACCACTGCTCTAGGGCTTTCCCTCAACTCAGATTTGTTTTCCTTGGAAAATATCTATGATCTCTGACAGCCTCTGGGCCACTACAATACACATTTCAGATTAAGAGATATTTTAAGGTACAAAAATGGTTTGAAAAAAATTCAGGAAACAGTATAATGAAAAAAAGTAACTGAAAATAATTTTTTTATTTCTTAAAAATGCTTAAAAATGAATAAGCCTATAAAAATGACAAAGCTGTGTGAAGACAACTTGAGTAAATGATTGACCACCTGAGGGATGAGAGGGCCCAGAGTGACCTTCACAGTCCTGATGTTGTGAAAATAGTTCAGGAGTGCATATCCCCACATGAAAAAAGAAAAAAAGTTTAAAGGGTGGCTTCTAAAAGAAATATAACAAAGAGACCAAGGAAAAAATTACTTTAAGAAAACCCAACTCATTTCTAACCAGTGTTTAAAATATAAGTCATCAATCAATCTCTTTTTTATCAGTGACCAATAATGTCTCATCCTCTCTACTAAAAACTCTAAGATCCTGGTGGGCAGAGATTCTAATTTTTTTTAATCTTTGCATTCTCCCACCTTATTTCCAGTGCCATATGGAACCTAGCAAATGGTATGGGTTTAAAAACTCTTGTATTTTGAACTGAATATAATAAAAATAAATGTGTTCATTATTTCTTAATCAAAAAAGAAAAGGAATCAATCCAATGGGAGTGTTGATGTCCCCACATATGTCTTGCCATATGCAGGATACCCAATGAGAAACTTAATAACAAAAATACCAGAAACGGATCATGATCCTGAAGAAGATTGGTTTACGCCAGGGAAGAAAAGGAGGGCGGTCCCTTTGGTCTGACAGAGAATGATTTTTGACCCTTCCATGCTCCTGGACTGTCACTAATACACTGCTTGGGCAGCATTAACTCTTGCTCAAATACACAGATGCTTCTCCATGTGAAAGAAGGTGCCTTCCCTCAGTCTTTCTTACCTTTCCACTTCCTCTTCTTGCCTGTTTCTCTCCTAGAACACTGGTCTACTTTTCCTGCACAGTCATGGAGACTGTCTGTTTTAGTACTCAGTGACTCACAATGACCCACTAGGATTTTTATTTTTCTGCACTAAAGGGCTAGCTGGAGCTCTGGGAGGCCATGCCCAGCACACATCTGTGAGGAAGTATTTGTAAAAGGTACTTGTTGCCTGCACCAGCAAGCCTAGTAAGCAAACCACACTGCAAAAACGAAAACTAATATACACAATTTGCATTTCCTTAAAAAAAAAACCCAAACCCAAACCAACTTTCCATCGAGCCCAGGGTGTGTTACTTCTTAGGCCAACGTCTTGCTAACAAGGGTGAACATTGCACGCTCTTATCTCCTTCTTGTCTTTGCAGCTGGTAAACTGAGAGCTTTTAAATCTCTTCTTTACGGTCATGTAGCGCTCCTGAATCCCACCCCCGCAAAGTTTGGTACATTCTGACCAGGCAGTCCATGGACGCATCCTACAGCCTAAAACAGACACAAGCATTTGTTGAGACATTCTGATAAGGCTTCCAGGACCTGTTCAGTAACTCTCATAGCTAAACTCTGGTAACCAGTTAATGTTTCATAGCAAGAGCAAGTGGTATTGGGTATTTCTGTGCCAGCAGAAAGGTACAGCAGAAAGAATACCAGATTTAGGATCTGAACACTGTAGTTCAAATGCTACCCCAGATACGTACTGTCTGTGTGACCTTGGGCAAGTCAATTAAACCTCTCTGACCCTCAGCTTCTCCACTAATAAAATGGTAGAATTGGGATACTCGATTTCTTCCCACTCTGAATTTTATATGTGATTCTATGCTTCCATCGCAACGACTTACGTGGTTCACTAATGGCTAGTGTCTTCACTAGGGGTTAAAACGATCATTTAGACCTTAGGCACCATTGAACCCAACTTCCTAATTTCATAGATGAAGCAAATGGAGGAGTCATGTAGGGTCACACAGCTAGTAAGTCATGTAGGGTCACACACATTCAGGATTTGAATTCATGTTTTCCTTCCTCCAAATATCGTGTTCCAACTCCATGTTGCTTCTGTATTATGTTGTTAGCCTGATTAAAAATGTATTTAGGAACAAAGGAGTAAAGTGATGGATTATTTATAATGTTTTTTGAGGCTTAGAAGCCATTCCTTTGCTGTAAGAACTTGAGTCAAGGTAATTGCAGAAGTACTAGAAGCTATGCTTGTGTGAAGAACATGGTTTATAAAAAGATATCTGGGGAGTGTTTGATCTTAATCACTTTTTTATTAGAGTTAGTAATGAAGGGGAAAGTGTGGGAGAGCAGAGAGAGCTCAGTACAGGGATTCCAGTGGACATGTGTTGGGATTCCAGCTCTGTTACTTATTACCTGTATGACCTTGTTTAACCTTTCGGGGCCTTAGTGTCCTAAAGTATAAAATATAGGGGTGGGATACATATGACTGGAGTGGTACCAGACTAGCAATTGGGTATAGATAGGGGAGTTCCCTGGTAAACTTGACTAGTTTACAGGGTAATGAGCCTTTGTTTGGGACTGGTTGTATCTTCCTGAGGAGGGTGTGTGTGTGTGTGCATGCCTATTGACAATCTTGAGAGAATTGGGTGGGTGGGGGCATTTACTAGCTAGGTGGCACCCAGTCTGGAGTCAGAGAAGACCTGAGTTCAAATCTAACCTATGACACTTAGTAGCTGTGTGACCTTGGGCAAGTCCCTTAACCTTTGTTTGTCTCTGCTTCCTCATTTGTAAAACAAAGATAATAATAACACTTATACCCCAGGGTTCTTACATAGATCAAATGAAATAATATTTTGTAAAGTGTTTTGCACATAGTAAGCTCCATATAAATGTTAGTTATTTTTTAAAATGTTTTTAAAATTTGCTTTTTGGAGGTCAATTGGGGTTAAGTGACTTGCCCAAGGTCACATGGCTAGGAAGTGTTAAGTGTCTGAGACTGGATTTGAACTCAGGTCCTCCTGACTCCAGGGCCAGTGTTCTATTCACTGTGCCATCTAGCTGCCCCTAAATGTTAGTTATTGTTATTATTCCTAAGGCACATCTGTGGGGACCTATTCATGAGCTGTTCTGGAGCTTTCTCTTTCTTCTTCTCTACCTCCTGGCTTCTTTCGGACCTCAGTTAAAATCCTGCCTTCCACAAGAAGCCTTTCCCAGGCCTCCCTCACATTCACCCTTTCCCTTTGAGGCTGCCCCCAATTTATCCTGCGTACATCTTGTTTGTACAGAGCTGGGTGCATATTGTTCCCTCCATTGGCTGTGAGCTCCTCGGCACACAGACCGTGTCTTCATTTAGAACTGACAGTGCTTAGCACATAGTAGGCTCCTAATAATTGCCAGTTGACTGATTCTGCTGTGATTTCACAATGGCAAGTCTGGGTGGGGAACTATGAAAACAAGGAAGTTGGGGAGAGGAGAGAGAAAGACAGAGAAGGCAGCTGGTAGGTACTTTAATGTCTCTTGTGCTAAACTTGGAGTCTGGAAGACCTAAATTGAAATTGTGCCTTAGATGCCAGTTTACTGGCTATGTGATTCAGGGCAAGTCATTTAGGCTTGCAAGCCTCAGTGTCCTCAATTGAAATATGGGGTTAATATTAGCTCCTACCTCCAAGAGTTGTTGTGAGGATCAATAAGATAATATATACATATATGTATGTATGTATATATGTATATATGTGTATATATAACCCATGCTTTACAAAGCCTAACATGCTGTACACATGATAGCTGTTACAGTCGCCTCATAGATTAGACCTGTTCTGATTAAACTCAAAGTGCTAAGCCACGGATGGCACAGTGGACAGAGTACTGTGCCTAAAGTCAGGAAGACTCATCTTCCTGAGTTCAAATATGACCACAGACACCAGCTGTGTGACCCTGGATGAGTCACTTAATCTTGTTTGCCTCAGTTTCCCCATCTATAAAATGAGGTGGAGAAAGAAATGACAAACCACTCCAGTATCTCTGCCTAGAAAACCCCAACAGACAGGAATGAAATGACTGAACCACAAAGCTAAGCCATGAGTTGTATTTAGCATTGTATGTTGGAATGAGCACAGACTCTGGAGTAAGATAAACTAGGTCCAAGTCCCAGCTCTGATGCTTACTTACTACCTGTATAATCCTGGGCAAGGAACTTAACCCTACCAGGCCTCAGCTTCCTCAGCTGCAAAACGAAATAGGGAAATAGGACTAAATGGCCTCTAACATCCTTTCCATTTCTAGCTCTGTTATCTGACTTCTTGGACATGTACATAACACATTACTGCTTCACTACAACCTGAATGGGGTTATGTGGCATTATTTTAAAGTCACAATGCCAATTAATTATTGGCCTTAATGGCATTTTGCCCTTCACCCAGCTTCATTTCCATCATTCAGGCCCTGTGTTGCCTTTGGCTCAGCAAGGGATCCATCAGCTTGCTGATGTAACTAAATTTCTATTGTTTTCTTTGGATCGTTTCATCCTGAGAAAGCTTGCCCCAGTGACAGCTTGAATCATCTAGCTCAAATCCCCTAACACTTTTGAAAGAATGGCATCTTGGCAGCTGGCCATCGAGAATAACAGAGACCTCCAGGGGCTCTGAGCAAGAACAGTCTGGGAGCCACTCTGGAGAAGCAAAGAAACAAAACAAAAAACAACAAAACCTTTGAGATTTTCTTGTTAAAAGATAGGATTCATAATCTGGAAGGAAATCCCAGATTAACATTGCTATCACTAACATGGCTGTTGTCTACATAACTTCCCTTAAATGCTTTATGGTCCAGCCAAAGTGGCCTTCTTGGTGTTCCACACTTATGTTGTTCAGTCACGTCTAACTCTTTGTGACCCCATTTGGGGTTTTCTTGGCAGAGATACTGGAGTGGTTTTCCCTTTCCTTCTCCAGCTCATTTTACAGATGAGGAAACTGAGGCAAATGAAGTTAAGTGACTTGTCCAAGGTCACACAGAGACTAAGTGTCTGAAACCAGAAGCTCAGGTCTTCCTGACTCCAGGTCTGGCATTCTATCTATTGTTCTACCCAGCTGCCCAGACTTATTATATACATTATACTCCTTTTTATGGACTCCCCGGTCCAGCCAAACTGGACGAGTTGTTTTCCCTCATACAGCATCTCATCTCCCATGCCTGGAATGTAACATTTCTCCATTTCAACCTCTTAATCTTGTCAGTTTCCCTCAAAACTCAATTGTCTACACAAGACTTCCCTGATTCCTCCAGCTGTATCTACTTTGTATATACTCATATAAGTGCACAATATCTCTCTCAATAGAATGTAAGCTCTTTGAAGGCAGGAACTTTTAAATTTCTTTTTCTTCCTTTTATTTTAAACTTCATATTATCAATGCTTAGCACAGTGTATATGGTGCCTAGGAGGTGCCTAACAAATACTGGTTGATTGATTAAGGGAACTCTCCTTCCTAAGACATTCTTCTCTGAGAATACTAAGCTTCTCTTCTAAGGTAAGCCCACAGCCTGACCCTATCAATGAGGAAACATACCTGGATACTGCTCACCATCAGACTCTTCTTTCAGAGCTTCACTCCTCCTGTTTTCACGGACCTCTCTCCAGCGCATTTTCTGGACCAATGGGTTTCGCAAGCATTTCCTAATTCGGCATTTTTTCCGTTGCACAGTTTCCGGACAGGGAGCTCCTCCAAACTGTGGTTCCATCTTGATCATCCGGGTCCTGATCATATGGCCTTTCCCACATGATTTGTTACATTCGGACCACTGGGACCATTCAGTGAGCTCACAGTCAATAGCTGGCAAGGGAGAAAAGTAGGAGTTATCAGTGGAAAGTGATCCTCGATATCCCTGGTGAATTCCTTCAGTGAACATCAAGGAACCGGTCACGTGTGTTGTGCCTAGAGTCCAGAATGTGTCTTTTAGTCACAGAAATCAGAAGCTAACATCATCGGGCATATCCTTAGAAAGATAAATGATTGCTTAGTGATACTCATTTGTTACAAGGGATTTACTTTCTGTTTTTAATTGAGGGAAAGGAACATCTCAAAGGTGATGCCACAAAGGCAAAGAAAGAGAAAGAAACTAAATGGCCCCTTAATTACCTTAAAATATAGTACAGAGTATGCCTAGTAGTAGGTGCTTAATAATTGCTTGCTGTTTGACCATTACAACTGAGTTTTAGATCCCTGAGTCAGCTGCCCTACTTATGTTTACAGAAGAGTATGTATGTGTGTTTTGGCAGGATAAGGGTGCTAGCTATTGCCAGAGGAATTTAGGGGAACAGGAAGTTAGGAAAATCTAACCAATTTTGGATTCAACCTTTGTTATTGTTGTTCATCCTTCATTCTCGAAGGGGGATCAATGACAATAGGAATGTGATGTCACTGAATGGGTATTCAATCTTTACACAATTAAGGATTGTGGGTATATTCTTTGGAAACACTTAAATCCCGCATCTCCTTTAAAGGTTAATGAGTTAGGTTCCCCAGAGAGCTGCTCTATCCTAAGAGCTTACAGATAATAGAGCAAGAAGTGAAGGTGGAGAAGACAGGGGACAGAGGGAGAGGAACCAGGGAGACACAGGGGCTTGTGGACAGAAACTCAGCTCGCTGCACTTACGGCACTCTGGCAACATGCACTTCTCCACCTGCTCCAGATCCTCATTACAGTCTCCGAGCTCAGCGAGAGATTTCAACATCCTCTGGCGAGTCCTCATTCCCTTCCCACAGGTCACACTGCAGTCACTCCATTCCGACCATGCGGACAGCAAGCAAGGGATGGTATCTAGCGTAAGAGCCAGTTGTTAGCAATAAGAATAAGTCCCCCTTTCGTGTATGTTTCTCTGATCCTTAGGTTCTGACTTACGTCTAGACAAGTTTCCTTTAGGGAATTTACAAGAAATCAAATGACCATTATATTGGCCTATATATAGTGATGTATCTGCTCAAGAGTTGACATTGTAGAATAAGACGTTGCACAGTACATAACTCATACTGACTTTTAGGGGAAACTTTTCCTTCTTCTTCATCCCATCCTGTTCTATTCTATTAGGTAGCTGGAGATGTGACATGGGCACCTGAAACAGTTGAGAGAAGGGACACCGCAACAGAACACTGAGCAGGGCATTGCTAAACACAATGGCATTGAATTCGCAGGTAGAGGACCCAGGTTCAAATCTCTACTCTGTGACTCACTGTATGTGTGGTCTTGGTCATACATCTGGGCCCTCAACTTCCTTATTTAAAAAATAAAGGTAATGCCAATGATCTCAGCAAAGCTTAGATTACCAAGTGTCACAGATGTTGCAGAGGAATGTTCAGGTCTGGTTTGGACTAGGTGGCCCCTAAGTCCTTTCCAATTATGAGGCTGGAGCTATATATACATATATGTGTATGTGTGTATGGATATAGATAATAGATTTTTTTGCATATAATTGCCTTTTCAGGTATTGTTTCTCCAAAGAATCTTTGAAGATCCTTATGGGGCAAGACCTGTTTCTCTGTTGGCTTTCTATTTGCCCAGCTCCTGGACAAGTCACTTAAACTCTCAGTGTCCTATACATCTATTAAAGACTATAAATTGCAGAGATAGCCCAGCATACATTGGGAAAGTAGATTTCTTTATGTGGGACTTCCTTATATTGATGAAATCACACGGCCATTCCCTGTTCTTATCTCCCAAACCTTGCACAGTGTCTGGCATACAGGTGCTTAATTCATACTTATTGATCAGTTTTGATCAAAATTACTTTATTTTATAAATCAACTAGCTACCTCGTTAGATAACTCAGTAAAAAAAAAACCCAAGCAAACATATCTTCTGTATATTACATAAATGTCTCACACGTTTATATCCTTTTCACATGTATATGGGTGCTATTATGGTTACTAAAATACGAATTAATTTAAAGTATCAGCTAAGTCATGCATTTTGTCATCAATTTTCCCACCGCCACAACGAATAGTTATTAACAGCACAAATGCCATCATGTGTCCATATTGTCTGTCCAATTTTTTAGTGTTAGGGATCTTACTTAAAATATTAGGACCCATTGAACTATACAATCTTTTATGATTGTAGATATAGAACTGGAGGGGGTCTTAGATCTTTTATAGTCTGGCCCACACATTTTACACCTGAGGAAACTGAGGCCCAGGGAACTCAAGTGACTTTTCAAAGGTGACCCAGATAGTAAGCAGCAGAGCTGTAATTTGAACCTTTTCATCTCTGAAATGTTATTTTTGCTACTTTATTTCATCTGCTTTGCAGAATGCATAGAGTATGTTAAGGTGTTGGCAGAAATTGTCTAGCCTAGTATTCTTAGAGCTGTAGTACTCCCTTGAGACAGTGTACAAGTTCTGTTGCAGGAAATCCATCTTCCCTGGATTCTGCCCATCTGCCTGCCTGCTAGAGCCCTGAGCCACTAGCTTCACCCTGCAAAGACTTCTTGGCAGCAGAATCCTCTAGCCTTGGCTCAGACTCCCTATTTGGAGAGGAAGGCTGGACTGAGGGATGCCTTTGGCTGATGCAACATGTGGAGAGGGGCCAAGGACACTTTCCTGAGCCTTGCTGGCTCTCAGTGGGGGCTGATGACTCACGGCACTCTGGCATCATGCACTTCTCCACCTCGCTGGTTTCTGC
>CM053601.1:147447988-147464517 GCA_028646575.1 Pseudocheirus occidentalis | reverse complement strand
ACCTTGGGCAAGTCACTTAACCCCAACTGCCCTCCAAAAAGCAAAAAAAAAGAAAAAGACTAGGAAGGAAAAAACAAGAAGAGTAAACCTCAGAATTCTTGGAATCCTAGAAAAATAGCAAAAAAAAAAAAAAAGGAAAGAAAAGGAAAGGAAAAGAATTATTTTATTTTTGGAAATTTCTCAAGAAAATGTCTTGGAACTGTCAAAAACAAATAACACTCTGGGAAAAATTCTAGATGCAATATTTATTGGAAAATGTAAGAATTATGTTTGTTGTTATTGTTTGGATTACTTATAGGCCATAGTTAAATAAGAAAATATTATTTCCATTTGACTAAATTAATAGCAATTAAGTAGAGAATGATAGAAGTAATGTAATCAAGTATGACTACAAGCAAATTCCACCCCATAAAAAGGAACACAGAATGGAATAAAAGAAAAACAACCTAATGCAGATTCATTAAAGATTTTAGCATTTCAAGAGTCCCAACAATATGTTGTTTATAAGAAAACTATAATTTGAAAAGATTTATCGACTTTAATTGAAAGGGTGTCCTAACATCTGTACTGTTTCAACTAGTAGATAAAATCTTCCTATTTATAAGAGACCCATCTCCATTTTCTTTGTGTTTTCTTTGTGTTTATATTATGATACAAAAGCCAGTGGGGGAGGAAGGAGTTGTCTCACATCTCCAGCACATAGCAGAAAGCTTTGAACATATCAGAGTTTTAATAAATGAAACTAGAGACAAAAAAGGAACAAATTCTCTTGAGGAAAAAAATGAAAAGAATAAATGTCTTTGGACATAAAATGGAAAACATCCAAGTAGTGGGATCTTTCCAAATCAAAATAAACCAAGCAGCATGTAGTAACTAAATAAGATAATAATATTAAAATAAAATTTTAAAATGAGGGAAAATAAGTAAATTTTCTTATATTTACTGTTTTAAAATTTTGACCTGAAAAATAAATCAAGGAGAGGTCATTTTAGAATCATAAGACTCCTTGAAAAACATTCTTAAAAGCTCATTCTTCCTAGTTAATATTAATAGCTGACATTTACGTAGTACATCAAAGTTTACGAAGTGCTTTACATAAATAATCTCATTTCATCCCCACAAAAATCATTTTGGGTAGAGATATGTCCAAAAACATTAGCTCCATTTTATAGATGGGAAATTGAGATTCAGAGAATCTTAGTGACTTTGCCTGGGTTAGAGAGTTAGTGTCAGACGTGTAAGTGAGGCCCAGATTTCTCCTGATGGAATGTTCTAAAGGCTATTCTATTACATGACACTGCTTCTCATTCTGCCCTCTGATACTAACTAAAATAAATATTATTCCTATTCCGTAAGACAGTCCTCAATAACATAAGCCAAATGTTGCAGTCAGAAGTGAACACAATATTTGTTTTGTTAAACTACCACTATACAAATATAGCTATTGTTGTTAACTTACCCTAACATTTGCCTCACTAGCTAGGATGTATACATCGATTTGATATGAATGGAAAATCAAGGCCCTTATGTCTAGAAATTCCTTAAAACAATTTCTTTTAAAAACTCATAATTTGAGTAAAGTAAGAAATGGAGGTGGTCACAGTATAAAACCTTCTTTAGAGCTAGTATACATTTCAGCACACTGCGGAAGTTATTTCAACCAAGGTTTTGTTTTTGTCAGGGCTAACTGTCATAATATCTGGATTTTTTCAGGCTAAATATTCCTATTTTCTTCAACTAACCCTCTTTGACATGCTCACTAGTCCTCTGACCAGCTTATTTGCCCTTCTCTGGGTGTAGTACATTTTAATGTAATTACAATTGTAAATGTATTTGAGAATATATAGCGCTGTGGATTGAATACAATGTTGTAAATGCGTTCTGAACAGGGCAGAGGACAGTACAACTATCACATTCTTCAGTCTGGTTATCTAGTCTCTTTCTGGGACAAGACTCCCACCAATGTCCCACATTACTATCACTTAACCTTGCTATGAAAATCAACCTTGGGTACTCCACAATTCATGTCCCATTCAGGTACTCCCTAAAACTAGACTTCATGGTCTCAGTTGTATCTCAGCTGGAACTTATTGTCCAAGTAACAAAAACTTCTATCTAGGTACAGCAGTCTATGTTCTAAACTCTGGTCCCCAAGTGGGGTCTGTCTCTGATAACATTCTCTATCTCAATTTATAACTTTATTCCCCCTTACACCTTACTTCCTTCTGTTAGAGGAGCCAGTGCTATGAGAGCTTGGGCATGAAAGTTAAACACCACCCACATTAAGCTGCTTAAAATTCTGAGCCTGAGGGGGGTGGGGTCTCTACACATAACTTAATATCTCTAAGTATTTCCAGTCCTGTGAAATACACACCCACCGGTCTTATGAGTAAAGAGAATGCACTGAATCCTAGCACTATATTTCAGAGGCTTTGATCCATAATATTAAGAGGGCTGGTCCACCTGGCAGCCCTTAGTTGCTCTTTGCTGTAACTTAGTTCAATACACATCCAAAACACAGCTATTCATAGAAGCTATAGTTTCTACCTTGTGCTAATTTAGCTTTTGATGTACAAAGTGATGGGCAGTGGATAGAGCAACAGGCAAAGTCAGGAAAACATCTCTTCCCTAGTTCAAATCCAACGTCAGACACTTACTAGGTGCGTGACCCTAAATAAGTCATTTAATCCTGTTTGCCTCAGTTTCCTCATCTACAAAATAAGCTAGAGGAGGAATGGCAAACCACTACAGTATCTTTGCCAAGAAAACCCCAAATGGGGTCACAAAAAGCCAGACACAACCAAAACAACTCAACAACAGAAATACAAAGGGATACCACACAAAGAGAGTTGTGTTAGAAAAAAGTTCTAGCTATTTACCAAAAGATCATGTAGATTTAAATATAATGTTTCTTCATATATTCATATACATATACATTCAATTAGCTGGCAGCTTACTAATGGAAGACTGGGAATATCTCCCAGACACCAGGTTATTCAGTTCAAGGGAGGACTGATCCTGGTCCTGCTATGGTAATGTAGAGACTATCAGAATTTATTTAAGCTTTCTCTCTCCCTAAGGTGGGTGCATCCCAATTTCTAGTATTCTGGTAGCCACAACAAAGACCTTGAGACTATTTTCCTGCCCGTGTACTCCTAGGCCCCTAGCTGATTGTTATTAAGCCTTTCTCACTCTCTATTTTGCCAGACTTCATCCAAATTCTCAATCTGTGGTGGAGCCACCATTTAAATTCTGAGTTTATCTTGGTCCTGCTTCAGGGTAGTCATTTTGGTTTATCTAAGCCAAATGTACCTTCTAATGTAACTAGAGAATACCTTCTCCAAGCAAAAGCCCATCTGTTGTCTCCAATTTTGCATTTCTTCATGTGGCATTTTTAATCTGTTAATTCCATGAACTGCAATTCAGTCTTCACATAGAACCCATATTTGGGAGTATTCCCCCTTGGAGAATGGACAGGCAGCCTCTCCTACTCATTACATAATTTGCTTTGCCAAGAGTGGATAATTATCACTTCCTTCTTCTGCTAAGAGCAGCAGTCCCTGATGTGTTTGCTTAACCTTATCATGAAAAGAAAAAAAAAAACTCACTTATACCGGCAGGATAATTCCTCACCAAGGCTCCATTTGAATATTTCAGACAATGTGTATATGCATGTTCCTCCCAAATGGAGACTGCCAGCAATTTCTGGAATTCATTAATGTAGTCAATTAAGCATGGCCCAGTGCCAGCTCACTGGCGTGGTGTTAGCTGCCTCTGCATAGTGGTGCTGTGGTGATGACAAGTTTAAGGACTCTTTATTGAGTTCCACTGAAAGCATGAGCCAATCCAGAGTGACCCATTCCGGCCCCTTTATGATGTATACCACTTACTCTTTTTCACACCAAAACATGTGAATTTGCAAAGTTGCATTGCAAAAGATAATTCATCCTGACCCATCAATACCAAGCCTTTTTCCAATTACTTTCCAAAATAACCCAGAAAAACAGGGAAATCGCGTATGTTTAGAAAACATCACTTCCATCTCTTCAATCAATCCATAAATTTAAATGAAGTACCTATAACATTTCAGGGATTGTCATACACACTGGAAACACTGAGGCAAAATGAGATAGCTCTTCCTTCAAGGAATTTACAATCTAGCCAGAGGAGACCATATCTACATGTATGGGGATGAAGAAAATAGATTAAAGGGTTTTTGAATTTGGGGGAGAGAGGGATAAGGAGAATATGGAAGCAATTATCATCTGAAACTGGGATGCTGCTATGGCATATCTGCTGAGGCACCAGATATGATCACCTTTACCTGCTGGAAGTATGTTCTGAACTGTTCAATCACCTGTATCAATGGAAATTGCTCTACGGCAGTACTGAGGGGAGTAATCTGTGGGAAGCCACTGTGGGATACTGAAAAGAACACTGGGTTTGGTATCAGAGCATCAATATTCAAATCCTGGTTCTGATGCTTCTTACCTATATGACTCTGGACAAGTCACATGCCTTTTCTAAGCCTTGGGTACCTCATTTCTAAAATGAGTGACCGGACTAGACGACACCCAAGCTCCTTCCCCAGACTGAAAGTCTGATCCTGTCATTCTGACTTTATCCCAAGTTCTGTTTAAAAGATTGAGTGCTAACATCAGGTCTATTTCTCTAGCAATAGAATAGAAGGTTAAGATTAGAGAAGGAGCATGAAATAGTGAAAAGACAAGTGACTTTTAGGTCAGGGAATGTGGTTCAAATCCCAGCTCTGACATTTATTACCAGTATAACCTTTAGCAAGTAATTTCCTCCTCTGCGGTCCTCAGTATCTGTAATTTTAAAAATGAGTGGGGGTCATGCTAGATGATCTTAGGGTTCCTTCCCACTCTAAATATTTGAGTCTATGACTGAGCAATAAGGAAGAAAGATTAAGCATGGTGTTCTTTCTTTTGAAGCTGCAAGTAGGAATTTTTGTGCCTGGGGCAAATTCAGTTCAGGGGCAGTGGTAGAGATGACCACTGGGAGAAGAGACAGCCCATCCCCCAGAGAAGCTTTCTTGTTCTCATCCCTGTCAGGGCTGGGGAGGAAGGCAGACTCCTGAAGAGGGGTGCCATGGCAACAGGACCCTGTGATGATCAGCCTGCGGGAAGTTGTACCACATAGCAATACAAGCCAGCAGAGGATCACACATTGGATTGTCTAGGGTAGAAATGTGCTCTTCCAATGAGGGAAATCCCCCTCACCCCTGCCCCAGATATTGGGGTCTCTGGGGCAAAATCCCACTTATCCCAAGCTAGTTATGTCTCTGCTTTCCTTGCTTAGACAAAGTACATCCATGTTTGCATCTCTCTTGTTCTGTCGAAACTTTTCTTTACCACACATGCTCAGGGGCTGATTAGCACACCCTTGTGCCCTATTTAATTTTTCTTGTTACAGAGAAAAGCTATTTTGAAAGCTGAAAATATTGCACTTATGTAATAGACCAGAGGCTATACATATGAGGACATCTAATGGAGGATTATCAGAGCTAACACTAAAAATAAACGAATTACATACCTGATCTATGAATGAGATATGTTAGGGTAAAGATAACCAGCATCCCTGTAACCAAGCGATCTGTTACTGTGGTTTATTTTTAAAGATGTCTCTGGCTTATATAAATGATGGCTCCCTGAACTGTCACAATGGCTGATGATCTGGGAACCCTATGCCAGCTCTGACTGATGCCTCTGGAGGATTAATTAGGCATTCATTGCCTGTTTCTTTGATGTTATATGGAACTCAGGTCTAAGTAGGAATAGACTTCCTATTTCCCAAAGTTCCTTTTATTCTCCTTCAGTTTGTACCCTTAATGAGGCATTTTCTCAGTATCATCAATCTTCTCTTATAGAATTCAAGATGATTAGATGTGTTTGAACTAATTCCCTGCTTCTTTTAGACATGGAGTTTATGGTTTAGCAGTCTGTTGTTAGCAGACCTGGTAGTTTCAGAGTAGGGCTCATAGGTGCTGCCCATAGATGTCATCATTAGTGAATCAATCAATCAGCATTTGGCCAATCAACAACTATAGGCCAGAGCCTAGACTTTCACCTTTTCTCGTCTAGGAATACTATAGTAAGTTTATCCAGTGAGAGCACCTTGGAAGAATGGACAGTCAGAGGAGATTAATTGGTACTAGAAGATGGATCATTCCTTCATAGACAATAAAAGTGCTCCAAGGTCAGATACGCGTTCTCTAGTCACAGGTGAGAAAGTGGATAAAGATCAGAATGTTGTTTGATAAACATGGGATTTGAGCAGAGGGGATTGGATGGTCCTAAGAGGTTTTTTTTTTTTATTAGAGGCGGAATGAAGATTACAGAATAAAGGCAGGCATTCACCTCAGTTCCCCTTGGAATGCCTTTAAATAATGACTTGAAACAAATTCTAGAATAGCAGAACCCACAAAAGACAGAGGAAAACAATTTTCCAGCCTAAGACAACTTGGAAGTTCAGCAGGAAAGCTCTGTTGTACCACAGTAACAGAAGAGCACAGTCCAGAACAGGCCACAGCGCCAGCGCAGACTGGGCCCCAACCAATCAAAAGTTGGCCTCAGGGTAACTAAATCAGTGGTAGCAGTGGTAGTTTCTAGACCCCTCGACCCATTGGCAATAAGAGAATCAGACAACGGATCAGAAGGAAGTTTATAGGGGCCCTTTGCTGGCACCAGGGGCAGAACTCTGTTTAACTGCTATACTTAGATCTGGGTCACAGTCCTGAGTCTTAGTCCCAGTATGAGGAGCACTGGCACAGCAAACTTTGCGACTACAGGGACCCTGGTCACAGCTCCAGGGTTGAAAAGAATGTTTGTGGTCACAAACCAGTGAACAGTACAGAAAAGTAGTAAACACACCTCTCCCTAGATCAGGATTTCTTAAACTTTTTCCACTTGCAAGCCCTTTTCACAGTTCAGCAGCATTCACTGGCATTGTGTGGTTTGATGGCATTGCAGTGCAAAATGCTCATGCTTTGTGTTCAGAAGCAAGCAAGGCTGCAATGAAGTTGCAGGACACAACACAGGGAAGCGTTGCCAGAAGCACCTCAGATTCATTGTGTGTTTGATTTTTAATTAATTTTTATTTGTTGCATGTTAAGAAACATTTTACTGTTGCCAAATCTGGGGGGGTCATGACCTACACTTTAAGAAGTGCTGCCCTACATCATACCCCTTTGGAAGAGCCAACAATTTACAGATCCCCCAATTACCTCTGAAAACAGCTGCACAAAAAAACGTCCTGAAAGTTGACACAGTGCCCATTCCACTTGGAAAGCAGAGTCAATAGTTTGGAAAAGGAAGTGCAAAAAGCACTGAAGAAAACACTTATAAAGAACAGAATAAGTGAAGTGGTAAAAAGAGGCACAAAAATCCAATGAAGAGAAGAATGTCTTGAAAAGCAAAATCAATCAAATAGAAAAAGATAGAAAAAAATTCACTGAAAAGAAAACCTCCTTAAAAAGCAGATTTGGCAAAATGGAAAAATTCAAGGTAGGAAAACTTACTGATGAAAATAATTCCTTAGTATTTGGCAATCAGAAGTTAATGACTTTATAAAATACCAAACAAAATAAAAAGAATGAAAAACAGAAGAAAATGTAAAATATCTAATTGGAAAAACAACTAACCTGGAAAACATATCAAGGAGACATAATTTAAGAATTATTGTACTACCTAAAAATCATGAGGGTTAAAAAAAACCATGGATATCATCTTTCAGGTAATCAAGGAAAACTGCCCTGATATTCTAGAAGCAGAGAGTACAATAGAAATTGAAAGAACCCACCAATCAACTCCTGAAAGAGATCACAAAATGAAAAACTCCCAGGAATATTACAGCCAAATTCCAGACCTCTCATATCAAGGAGAAAATACTGTAAGCAGTCAAAAAGAAACAATTCAAATATCATGAAGCCACAGTTAGGTTGACACAAGACTTAGCAGCTTCTACATTAAAGGACTGGAGGGATTGGAATATGATATTCCAACGGGCACAAGATCTAGGACTGCAACCAAGAATCACCTACCCAGCAAAACTGAGTATAATCCTTCAGGTGGGGAAAATAAATATTTAATGAAACAGAGGACTTTCAAACATTCCTGATTAAAAGACCAGAGCTGAATAGAAAATTCAACTTTCAAACAAAAGATGCAAAAGAATCATAAAAAGGTAAATAGTAAAGAGACATCATAAAGGATTCAATAAGGTTAAACTACATTCCTACATGGGAAAATGATATTTATAATTCCTAAAAACTTCAATTATTATGGCAATTAGGAGCATTCTTAGGCAGAAAACAGAAGCATGAGTTGAATGTGATGGTATTGTCTAAAAAATAAAATTAAATTAAGTGATGATAAAGAAGAATGCACTGGGAGAAGGGGAAAGGGAGATGTAGAATAGGATAAATTAACTGACATAAAAGAAGCCTAAAAGAGATTTTACATTGGAGAGGGAAATGAGGGAAGTCGAGAGGGGAGCACATGAACTTTATTCTCATCAGAACTGGCTCAAAGAGGGAATAATACATACACTCCATTGGGTGTAATATATCTTACCATGCAAGAAAGTAGGAAAAGGAGGGGATAAGAGAAGGTGGGAGGGGGAGAATTGATAGAATAGAGGACAGTGTGGGGGAGGTAAAAGTCAGAAGCAAAAACACTTTTGAAAATAGGGTAAAAGGAAAGAGAGTAGGATAAATGGGGGAAATAGGATGTAGGGAAATAAATAGTTGGTAATCATTACTGTGAAAAAAATATTTTACAGTGAGTTTCTCTGATAAAGATTTCATTTATCAAACATAGAAAATTGAGTCAAATGTATAGAAATAAGAGGCATTACTCAATTGATAAATGGTCAAAGGATGTGAACAGGTTTCAGAAAAAATACTCAAAGCTATCTATAGTCATAGAAAAATGCTTTAAATCACTGCTCATGAGAGGAATGCAAATTAAAACAACTCTGAGATACTACCTCATATCTGGCTAATATGACAGAAAAGGACAATGACAAATGTTGGAGGGAATGTGGGAAAATTAAAACACTAATGTGCTATTGGTGAAGTTTATACACTGATTAAATTATTCCAGAGACCAATTTAGAACTATGCCCAAAGGGCTAGAAAACCATGAATACCCTTTAACTAATCAATACCACTACTAGGACTGTATCCCAAAGAGATAAAAAAAAAAAAATAAAAGGGAAAAGGATCTATGTGCAAAAAAAAGCAGCTCTTTTAGTGGTGGCAAAGAATTGGAAATCGAGGGGCAGTTCATCAACTGGGGAGCAGCTAAAAAAATGATTGTGATTGTGATGTAATACTACTGTGCTTTAAGAAACGATGAGCAGGATGTTATCAGAAAAACATGGAAAGACTTACACGAACAGATGCAAAAGTGAAATAAGCATAATGAGGAGAACAATGTAAACAGCAACAGCAACATTGTATGATGATCTACTATGAATAACTTAGCTATTGTCAGCAATACAATGATCCAAGGCAATTCTGTAGGACATATGATGAAAAGTGTTGCCCATCTCCAGAGAAAGAACTGATAGTACCTGAATGAAGATCAAAGATACTTTTTCTTTAGTTTTCTTGGATTTTTTGCTTATGTTTTCTTTCACAGAATGACTTACATAGAAATGTGTTTTGCATGACTATACATGTATAACCTATGTCAAATTGCTTGCCTTCTCAATGTGGGGGAGAAAGAGAGAATTTGGAACTCAAATTTTTTAAAAAAGAGTGCTAAAATTGTTTTTACATGTAATTGGGAAAAATAAAGTATTAAAGAAGAAAAAAAGAGTTCTTTCATCAAACCTTAATAGCTTAATAAATTATCATCCTGTGCAATAGACATATACTTAGTGTACCAGAACATTCCATCAGTCAGTCAGTTCATTTCTTCTCCTAAACAGTGCTATTTGTGTGTATGTGTATACAACACACACGTATGTGTATATAGACACATGCACACAAATATATAGATATAGATTTACATAGATTTCTATGTGTGTACATATATACAAACACATGTATATACATGTATGTATGTGTTGGCTATTATTGATATTATTAATAGCCAATCATTCAATTTGTAGCTCTTGAGGCTCTATGCTAAATTATGGGCTAAGCTCTACAGGACACAGGAGGCTAAGACAATCAGTTCTCAAGTAAGCTGGAAATCGAGTGGTGAGGACATGACATTCAGAAATGAAACACTTAATTTAGAGTATAAAGTAGTATGTAATGAAGTGTGAGATGAATCCTACAAAAAATGAAAGAAAATATTGGTGAACAGCTAACCTTTAGAGGCCTGGGATTTTCTTACTTTGGAGCCAATAATCTTTTGGATATTTGCCATGGTTTTATTTAAAGTTTGTTGGGCCAGAAGAAGAGTCAAGATGGCCAAGTAGAAGCAGGAAAACTCTGTGAGCTCCCCCCATAACCATCTTAAATACCTATAAAATATGACTCTAAACAAATTTTAGAGTTACAGAACTCACAAAGTGACAAGAGAAAAACACATCTTCCACCAACAGCAGCGCAGTAGGCTGGCAGGAAAGGTCCATTGCAGCACACTGGGAGCTGAGCTCAGCTCCGGGTGGGTATGTGGTGCAGCCCTGATCAGCAGCATTTGGAGAGGACTTACGGAGAGTGGATCACCAGCAGTTTTGGCAGTTTCTATAAATATCAACCCATAAATTCCAAAGACAAAGTAAAAGGGCAGTGGAACTCTGTTGGAACTGGGTGCGATGGAGTGAGGTCCACCCTCTACCTCTGGAGCAAGAAGCAGTAGAGACACAGTGGATGGAACCACAGTGGCCATGAAGCTGCCTCCATGTGGCTGCTTAAGAGCTCCTGGTGTGCAGATCATAGGGGGGCCATTCAAAGGGGAAATTGCTCTTGCTTTAACCTGCTTGGATCTGGATTGTGGTCTTTGGTGGTGGTCCTGAGATGTGTGGCCAGTGAGCCAGAGCTGATGGGGGCTGTAGAGATGGTGCCCCCAATAGGTTCAACAGCTGTGAAAACCCCAGTGATTTGGGACAAAGCTCTCCCTTCTGGAAGAAGAGATCCACTGTGGCAAAGAGTTCAAAAATCAAGTAATTGAGTGGCAACATGAGCAAGCAAAGGAAGCAAAACAAGCACAGCGGTGCAACTTTAGATTCCTTTTGGGGGGACAAAAAAGATCATAGCATGGAACAGGATGAAGACAACACAGTCAGAACTCCCACACCAAACTTCCAAAAAATACGAATTGGAGGAGATCAAGAAGGATTTTGAAAATCAAGTATGAGAAGTGGAGAAAAAAATAGGAAGAGAAATGAGGATGATGCAAGAAAATTATGAAAAGAGAATCAACAACCTGACTGAAGAAAATAATACTTTAAAAAATATATTAACTCAAATGGCAAAAGAGGCCCAAAAAGCCAATGAGGAGAAGAATGTCTTAAAAAGCTGAATCTGCCAGATGGAAAAAAGAATTTCAAAAGCTCACTGAAGAGAATAATTCCTTCGTAATTAGATTGAAACAAATGGAAGCTAATGACTTTATGAGAAATCAATATATTATTAAACAGATCCAAACAAATTAAAAAATAGAAGGCAATGTGAAACATCTCACTGGAAAAACCTGGAAAACAGATCCAGGAGACTGGATAGTCCAAAATTATTGGACTACCTGAAAGCCATGATCAAAAAAAGAACCTAGAAATCATCCTTCAAGAATTCCTCAAGGAAAATGCCCTGATATTTTAGAACGAGAGGGCAAAATAGACGTTGAAAGAATTTACCAATCACCTCTTGAAAAAGATCCCAAAAAGAAAACTCCTAGGAATATTATATTCAGGTTCCAGAGTCCCCAGATCATGGAGAAAATATTACAAGCAGCCATTAAGAAACTATTCAAATATTGTGGAAACACAATCAGGATAACACAAGAACTATCAGCTTCTATATTAAGGGATAAAAGAGCTTGGAATATGATATTCTGGGAATCAAAGGAGGTAGGATGAAAACCAAGCATCACCTACCCAGCAAAACTGAATATAATGTTTCAGGGGAAAATATAGTCATTCAATGAAATAAAGGACTTTTGAGCGTTCTTGATGAAAAAAACAGAGTTGAGTAGAAAATTTGACATTCACATACAAGAATAGAAGCATGAGAAGATAAACAGGGAAAAGAAATCATAAGAAACTTACCAAAGTTGAACGATTTACATGCCTACATGGTAAAAAGATAATTGTAACTTATAAAACTTTTCTCAGTATGAGGATAGTTGAAGGGATTGTAAATGTATTTATATATGTGTGTGTATCCATACACATATCCATATATATGTTATATAGGACGGTATATGTGCATATGAATACATATGTGAGTGTGTATATATGTGTACAGGGATTCAAAGACAGCACAGGATCAATTGGATAGGAAGGGATGATATTTAAAAGGTTAATTTGAGAGGTGAGAGAGGAATATAATGAGAGGAGATGGGGAGAGACAGAATGGGGTAAACTATCTCATATAGAAGAGGCAAGGGGAAACTGCTGCAATGGAGGGGAAGAACAGGAAGGCAAAAGGGAATTGGTCAACCTCACTTTCATTGGATTTGGCTTAGGGAGGGAATGTCATATACACTAAATTGGGTATCTTGGCCTAGAGGAAAGTAGGGGGGAAGGGAATGAGATGGGGGATGATGGAGGGGAGGGCAGGATGGGAGAGAGGGTAGTTAGAAGCACACACTTTTGAAGAGGGACAGGGTCAAAGTAGAGAATAGATCAAGTGGGGGGGATAGGATGGAGGGAAATATAGTCAGTCTTTCACAATATATCCACTATGGAAATGTTTTGCATAGCTAAACATGTACAACCAATATTGAATTGCTTATCTTCTCTGTAAGGGTGAGTGATGAGGGGGGAAGGAAAGAATCTGGAATTCAAAGTTTTAAAATAAAATGTTTTTAAAATATTATTATTATTATTATTATTATTATTATTTTACATGCAACTGGGGTATGGAGATCCATCTACCAGAAAGGTGGAGAGGGGAGGAGGGAGGATATAGGAGAAACCAGATTGGGGAAGGGGATATACGGTGGGATCACTGCTTGGGGTTGGTGTGTAGGCAAAAGATGGGGAGAAAACGTGTAACTCAATCTTGTGGAAATGAACGATGTAAACTAAAACTAAACAAAAAATTTAATAAAAAATGTTTGTTGGGTATGATCCCTGGATGCTTCAACAAAATCTGATGAGCATATAAGTACCTACTACATGCTCTAACTGTTAGGGGATATGAAATCTAGGTTAAACATATCTCAGCCCTCAGAATGTTACAAATACCTATAACAATACTAATACATGATGACAAAACCATTTTTGGAGAAGAATGAGGATATTTTGTCTAAAAATTGTATGTTACATAAGCTTTGTTTTCATTTTTTTAATTAGAGGTGAGGTGAGAGAAAGAAAAAAATTAATATTTTCCATTGAAAAAATAAAACTAAAATCAATAATGAAAGTCCATTAGAAAGGTAGGGAAAGAAATGAGGTCCAAGGAGGAAAATGTCATTATCAACAAATGAGGGTTGCTGGGATAGGATCAGGGAAGGGTTAGGAAGCCCATTAGAGATGAGTGAGAATCCCACAGGAACAGAGCAGGAAAGAGGATAATTGAGGGATAGGGAACAATCCCAGCAAACATATGAAAATGGGAAGACATCAATCATGTTTGAAGGGCAAAGAAGAGTCCAAACTCAGGCACTTGGAGTATTGGAGGAGGAGAATTTGAGGAAAGGCTAGACAGGTGTTGTTCTTAGGGGCAGAAATGTAAGAGAGAGTTCTGGAGTGTAATTCTAGAGTGTTGAAGGCCTAGAACATCAGGCAAAGGAATCTGAACTTTAATTTCTTCTATTCAATTCAGACAGGATTTATCAACTGCCTGCTACATGGAATGTGCTAGGAATGCAAAGATGAAGGAGTTTACAATGAACTGGTGGTCTAATGCAAGGCAGTGAGACTTAGCAAAGAGCATTAATGCAAACTCCAAATGGAGGAGAAGAAGGGGCAGGGGAAAATATTCTAGGTAAATCTGAGAAAATGGGAGAATATTAGCTGGATGGGATAAGAGGTAGTCAAGTGAAACTTCATGGAAGAGTTAACCTTGGAGCTGGGTATTTAAGGTAGAGGAAGATTTGGACAGGGAAAAACGAAGAAAGGAGTCTGTTCCAGGCATGAAAGATGGTCTGGGTAAATGAATGCATGAAAGTTGGACATGGCAGGAAGAAATAAATGATGAATTTTGCTTGAGCATAGAATACGTGAAATGATATATAAATGCAACACAAAAATATAACCAATCAACATATATTAAGTGCCATTCAACATTTTTGAGCAGGAGAATGACATGACCAGATGTAAGCAGAATTAAAAATTCTTATACATATGTGTATATATTATATATATATATATACACACACATATATATAGATGTGTGTAAGTATATATGTGTGTATATGTGTGCATACATACACACATATGAGAAGTTTTAGGAGGGATAGAGGTTAGATGTGCACATACCTGTGAGAATGCTATTGCAATGGTACAGGGAGGTAACGAGGCCTCCAGAAGGCACAGCAGAGAGAGTGCTAGGCTTGGGGGACACAAGCTGTGTGACTCTAGGTGGGTCACTTAAGCTGTTTTACCTCAGCTTTTTCATCATCTGTAAAGTGGGAACGATAAGAGCATGTACACGACAGGTTTGTTGTGAGGACCAAGTAAGATGGCATGCATAAAACACTTTGCAAACCCTAATGCCTTATACAGATGCTAGCTATTATTATTATAGTGAAGGCCTGAACGGGAGGAGGAGGAGATGGATCAAAAAAAAGAAGACTGATGCAAGAGATGTCTCAGAAACAGATTCAACTCCAAGGTCAGGTGATTGGGCCACTTTCCCCAGGCAGAAAGTATGATGTAAAACAAGAAACTGAAAGGATGTGGACAATACCCATGCTTTTGGAGGAGGGGGGAGGAGGGAGGCAATTGGGATTAAGTGACTTGCCCAAAGACACACAGTTAGTAAGTATCTCAGGACAGATTTGAACTGGGGTCCTTCTGACTCTGGGACTGGTGCTCTACCCATTGTGTCACCTAGCTGCCACCACTATTCTAAGGAAGAAAGCCTAGGTGGAGCCCAGTGGTAGAGGAGAACTGGGGCAGACAAAACTTGGTGATAGGGTGAAGAGAGAAGGGGAATGAATAGGCTTCCACTATGGGAACAGGAAGCATCTGGACAGTTCTTGAACCATCTCATGGAGTTCCTTAAGGGAGGGAGGAGAGACAGGGTAGAGGTGGAAGCCTCATTTAGAGGTAGGGGAGGTCTAATGCTAGACCCACACTGACCTGGTTCACTCACTGCCAACAGCACCAGTCCAGGCTTCTGAAGTCTAAGATAAGGGAGGGCATGGATGTACAACTCCACCTCTTCATCAGCCTGGGATGAGATCAGGACCTTCCTCTCTCTGGAGAAAGTTGCTAGCCTGCCTTCCCTGGGCTGTCTGAGATTGGGTCTGATATGGGTCAGGCATGTGACCCAGGGCTCTCTTCCCACTCTGCCCATTGTTGTAAGTCACAAGACCAGTTCTTGGTGCTAAGGCATCAATTTAGGAAACTAAATGAGCTTTGGCCACATCTTAGAAATCCAAATTTCAGTAACTTGGATAAAAGAACCCTGGAAAGGGAATCAAGATTCTTAGGTTCTGGCCCCTGCTCTGACTACGCCTGTTTCCTCCTCTGTAGACTAAGGGGGTTGGACAAAGTGATCACCAAGGTTATTTATAGCTCTAATATTCTGGAAGTCCATGAGATTTGGGCTCTGACTTTACCTCAGTCCATCATCAATTTCAGTAAGTAAATAAACAATTTTGTTTTTGTCAATTTCAATAAGAAGTAGATAAACAGTTTTGGTTTTGTCAACTTCAAAAAGAAGTAAATAAACAGTTTTGAAAGTGATGTGTAGAATTTATTATGTACTTTTCTAAAAAAAGTGGTATGAAATGGATTTCATTTGTAATACTTTTATTTTTTATTATTCTGTGTGTTTAGAAATCATCTTTTTGGGACACCCCTCTAACTTTTTGGTAGGGCAGGGAGGGTCTCCCTACCCCAGCCCCTGTATATCTTAATTCCTAGTTGCATGTATTTCAGAGCTTTAAATTCCAGATTCTTTCGGTTCCTCCCTTGTCACCCACCACCACTGGAAGGACAAGCAATTCAATACAGGCTGTGCATGTATAATTACACAGGACATTCTCACAGTGGACATATTGAGACAGTCTGATCATATGTCCTTCCTTCCTATCCCTCCCCCCTTGTTCTGTTCTCTATCCTGTTCCTGTCCCTTTACTGAAGTGTGTGCTTCCAGCATCCCTCCCCCAGACCCTGCCCTCTACTCCATCATCCCACCTCTCATCCCCATCCCCCCT
>CM053601.1:147408978-147447488 GCA_028646575.1 Pseudocheirus occidentalis | reverse complement strand
GAAAGAGTTTGCAGATCCTATACATGATTGTATGCCACCATGGTGGGGGTGGGGGGTGGGGAGGAAGGGGAGAAAAATCTGAAACTCAAGTGATTTTGGAACTGAATCTTGTAAACTAAAAGTAAACAAGTCAATAAAAATATTAAAAACAAAAAAAAATGATAGGTGAGGGAAAAGGACAAGTAAGAGAGAATGTCAAGGTTTTGCACATAAGGTACAAAATGAATAATTGGGCCCAGAAATGAACAGTGAGAACATGAAAAGCCATAACATGATGCCATAGAAAGAATAGTGGATATGGAGTCTGAGGACCAACCAAGGTTCGAATCCTGACTCTGCTACATATAACCTGTGTGACCTTGGGTAGTCACTAAATCTCTCTAGGTTCTAATTTCCTCAGATGAGGGGTTTGGATTGCTTGATCTCTAAGTACCTTCAAGCTCTAAATCTGTGTCTTAGAGAGCAGGTTTAAAGAAAAATAAACCAAGCTCAGTTTTGGTCAGGTTGTGATTGAGATGCTAATGAAATGCTCAGATGGTAACATCTCATAAATTATATTACTACAGCATCTCAGGATTGTGAGGGAGCTCACTGAACAACTTGTCTAACCTATACCTAAACAAGAATCCCCTAGGCATCCCTCTAAGGCATATCTGACAAGTTATCATCCAGCCTTTGCTTGAAAAACTCCAGTGAGGGGGGAATTCACTGCCTCCAGATTATGAAGCCTAAGGAAATGGGGTGGGAGAAAGGAAAATAGGAAGAGGGGGATAAGAGTTAAGCAGTTTTCCAAGGGGAAGAGCAGCTTTCCTGCAGACTCTGGGCCACCAGATGAGTTGAAAAACAATACATCTCCCTGCTGCTTCGTCCTGGAGGGTGGGAGGGATGAAAGGAAGTAAACTATTATGCCCCCCCCATAGGAGAAGTGATGGCATAAAGAAAACCCAGGAAGCCGTGCCCTCAGAAGACTATCTTTAAACTTCACTACCTACAAGGAGTCAGATTGTGTGCTATAATCTTCATGTCTGCTGCTCTGCCTTCTTCAGGATTGAAAGCAGCATGATGCCTTCCAACCCTTCTCAAGAGATGTCAGTTTTGATTCAAGAATAAAATGTCATGTTAACAATGGAAGCAGACCTTCCACAGTCCAGTCATTTTTAACTTGTGTTGGAGTTCACTTTCTGATACAGATTCTAGCTGGAATTGAGTGAGCCAGGGCAAATTATTAATGGCTTCCATTAGAAAAATTAGAAGGGAGCTGCATATCCATTGTTAACAAGGTATTGCCAAGTGTAGCTAAGCAGGCAGGTCTGTAACAAGCTTGAAATGGAGGGGAGGGCTTAAGAGGCTCAAAAAAGAGGTCATGGTGGGAAACGTACGCATACACACATATGTCATCTACATAGAAGTAGTACCTAAAGACATGAAAGTAGTTTGCCTAGAGAAGAAAGAGAAGAGGACCCAGAAGAGACAATAAGAAGAATGAGGAAACAACAAAGGAGGCAAAGGATTGATTAAAAAGATTGATGGGGAATCAGGAAACATCACTTACTCCAAAGTGGAAGAATCTTACAAATAATGGGACAAAACACAGATCAGTTCCTCTAACTCCTCTTTCCGCATGAGGAATTAGATTCATTAGTCTTTCATCATAATCATAGTGCCTAGTACAGTGTCTGGCATGTAGTAGGTGCTTCATAAATGCTTCTTGGGAGTTGTAGGTGGCACAGTGAATAGAGTGCTGGCTCTGGAGTGAAGAGGACCTGAGTTAAAATCCAACCTCAGACATTTAACACGTACTAGCTGTGTGACCTTGGACAAGTCACTTAACCCCAATTATCCTACCATCACCCCTCCAAAAAGCAAAAAAAAAAAATGCTTCTCAACTTGACGCATGAAAACCTCATGCCCTGCCCCAGTCCTTTCCTTATGTCCACAAACCATCAAGCTCCCTAAGCCCAGATCCCTATGGCTACACAGAAATACCCCTTCCTTCACAGATGCATGCACATAAAATGTTGAGGTTACTATAACACATTTTGTGGTTATCTCTCCCCTACCCTCACCCATGAGTCCAGTTTCCTTTTATCTTTTCTCCTTTTTAAAAAATTTATTAATATATTTTGATTTAACACAACAGACACTTCTCCAAAAACTTCAACAAACCCCTTTATGAACTTTATTCCTCCTTCCCCAATACAATCCAAGAGGGGAAAAAATGAACAAAAGGAAAGATGTCTTCCATGTTTGCTGCTATGATACTAATAACCATTTTATTCATCCAACTTTTTTGCCTCTCTCTATTGACTTTATGTTGTGGCAGTGTATCTAAGATCTATGACTATATAACATATACATATATAATACATAATATGCATAAATATTATTAATTTTATTAATAAATAATGTTAATAAAATCAATAATGTTATTAATAATAAATATTACACATACATGCATATATATAGCTTTCTTTTTAATTTGTTTTCATTACTCTGTCACATCTTTCCCAACACTCAGCAAACCATTTAGTCTCCTTTGCTCATCTGTGCTTTTAGAATTTAAATTGCAGAGAATGATCCTCATCTTTGAATTTCCCCATACCAACAAAATCATGGATCAGGTCTCTCTCCCCAGTCCTATTCCACTCCCCATTCTAATATTTTTCTCAGTTCTTCATATCTGGCATTTCTTACGATGCCCCAATGTTTCATTACATTCATATACCATAATTTGTGTAGTTGGTGCCCAGTTGTTGGGCACCTATTTTTTTCTATCTTTGTCTTGTCACAAAGAATGAAGAACATCTTGTACCATTTTTTCTTGTGGCTGATAGCTCCTCAAAATAATAATAGTTATTATTATTATATTAGAATACTAATAAAAATAAGAAATAATCCTAGGAATTAGGTCTCTAAAACAAGGGATATGCTCGATTTGATAGCTTTCCTTTAATCTCTTGGAGGCATCCATAGTTCTCATAACTTCAGTCCTAGACTGTTGTGATAGCGCTCTGGAAAAGGAAGAGATTCAAGGCAAGAAGGCCAACCTCTACCTCCTACCTCTTTCCACTTTAATTAACACCCCACTAAGCTACCAAAGTAGTTTTCCTTAAGTACAGCTCTGACCAGATCACCTGCCACCCCAATTCAATAAATGCCGATGGTTCTCTATTACTTCCACGATCAAATACAAAACCTTCCATTTGGTTTTTAAAACCCTTTATAACCTTGGCTTCTCTTGCTTTTTCCCCTATTTTCTTTACATCTAAGAAAACTCCATTTTACAAATTCAATAATCCAGCATTACCAACTTTCTTGCTCTTCCTCAAAAATGACACTCCACACCTTGACTCTTTGTCTTTTCATTGACACATGGTGCCCCATGCCTAGAAGGCTCTCCCTCACTCCCTCCACCTCCTGGCTTTCCTGGCTTCCTTCAAGACACAGCTCATGGCTCAATTTCTGCAGGAGGCTTTTCCCACCACTTGTCCTTTTCCACCCCTCAAACTGCTAGTGCCCTCCCTCTGAGATGATGTCACATTTATACTGTATATACTTTGTATCTAACAGTTGTTTGCATGTTGTCTCCCCATTAGAATGTGAGCTCCTAAAGGCCATGGGGATTTTTAGCTTTCTTTGTATCACAGCATACTAACTTTGTAGGAAATAGTGCCCTAGCACAGCAACTGAAATATACTAAATGCTTAAGGAGGCTGACTCATTGTTGACATTATCTTCTCTTCAAGTCTCCTTTCTCCTTCATTTCTGAATGAATCTACTTTTACTAGATTAGCTTTTTCCCTAGTCACAGATAACCAATAATTCCTGGAACATTAGGCTATTTCCCTGCCAAGAAAGAGTACTGATTTATTTGACATCTCAAAATCTTTCTTTCCAAAAAGACAACAACAAAAAAGTCACCAGGATCAATTATATCCAAGGACCTACAAGTTGGAAAAACCCTGAAAAGAAATAGTGAGAAAGACGCTTGTTTGTTTTTTTACTATGGGACACAATTTTATGTTTGAAGAGTTTTCTTTGCTTTATGTCTTGGGAGTAGGAGAGATCTCAATCCTGTAGGTATAGTGGAAGACTTAGTAAAAATCCCTTTCACTCCAGGGTAATATTTGCTATCAATGTCATAGGCTGAATGTGGTTTTATTAAATGGAAATCACACTAAATAAAATAGATTTTATTTTGTCTCTCTACCCTGAAAGCAACTGACTTGCATTAGTAATCTCTGATATGTGTTGTCCATCCTTCCCCTCATTAGAATTTCAGCTCTCTGGTATCAAGTTACTTCTTCATTTGTATCCCAAGCATTTAGCACAATGTTTTATATATAATAAGTGCTTAGTAAATGCTTTTTTACTCATTTTCACCAACCAGGTTACCATCTTCTGGAACTGCTTCATTTTTTCAATATTCTTTGATAATATGATATCCAGCGTCAATGTAATACTTCCAATATGGGTTGACCAGAGCAGAGTACAGTGCCACCATTATTACCTGTCATTATTCTAGATTTTATGCCTCACAATTCAAGCTAAGACTATTCAGGGTTTTGTTTTAGCTGCCACATCACACCGCTAACTTATAGCACACTAGAGGCCTAGATGATTTTCAGACAAACTGTTGTACAGACATTCCTCCTCTATCCTTTACTTGTGAAGTTGATCTTTGAAATCAGTGAAATACTTTACATTCATCCCTACTGAATTTCAGCTTATGAAATTTATCCCATAATTCTACCATTCCATCCTACCTCTGTCATCATGTGTTGTGTTTCCATACTTGTGACACCCATAAATGTCTACGTAGACCTATGTACTGATAAGAATTTTGAAGAGCAAAAATAAAGGATATATAGGGCACTCTACTAAAGGCATTCCTCAACGTTGTTATCCCTTTTATGATTCATCTTTGAGTCCAGTTACTTCACTACCCCTGGATCCATCTAAATGTACTAATGCCTATCTGTCCTGTCTCCATCTTGTCTACAAGATCATGACAAACACTGCAATATACTTTTTTAAAAAAATCCAGATATAGTGTGTGCATATCATTACCCTGACCTGTTGGTTGAAAAAGGAAAGGTCATTAGCCTGCCATGAACTGTTCTTTAGGAAGCCATGCTAGCTTTTTAGTAATTCCTATTTCTTTCTCTAAATGATCATACTCATTATTTCTATTTTTTCCTCTTCAATTCAGTCAGTCTTTCAGGATTCCAGTATTTATTAAGCACTTGCTCCATGCTAGGCACCAAGCTTTGTATCCTCAGTGGATGCAAAGGAGGCAAAACATTTCCTGTTCTCAAGGATCTTTCATTTTAATTGGGGAGACAACACCCACACACCCACACAAATACCTATGTTTATCTACACACATAAAAACTAAGTATACACAAAAAGCATTATAAATGCCTGTGTGCATATATATACATATATGCATATATATACATATATACACACAAATATGTATATATATACATATACATATATACATAAATGTATACACGTAGGGGGAGAGGAAGTGGAGAGAAGGAAAAAAGGACAGAGAGAGAGAGAGGGAGGGAGGGAGGGGGGAAAGGGAGAAGAGACAGAGATGATGGAAGGCAACATAAGAGGGGAAGGCAATATCAGAGAGAAGAGGGAAACCAGCAAAGGCTTCCTATAGAACCTAAAATTTGAGCCAGGTTTTAAAGGAAGCTAGGAAAACTGGGGTAGCAGTGATGAAGATTTTGAGCATTACAAAAGACCACAGATGGGTCCTGGAGCAGCATGTCAAGATATAGTCAGTAGGCAATGTCTATGAATCATAGAGTGCATTGAATGGAGTTAAGAAGATTGGAAAGCAGGAAGGGACCTGGTTATGGAGAGCATTAATAACAAAGAATTCCAACTAACCTCCATTCAAACAAACATCATTAGCACTCCAATTCTTCTGTTGCTCCTATCTCAGAAAGAAGTAGTTTTTTCCTATACCAACACCAACTGTTCCTCTTTTGCCCTTGATCCCTGTCCCTCCCATCTCTTCTTGGAACTTTCAATTCCTATTGTTTTATTTCTTTCCCAAGTTTACAACCTTTCCTATATCCACTGGTTCTTTTCCTTCTGCCCACAGAGTTATTCCATCATCAAAAACACCTTCATTTGACCCTATAATCACCTTGTGTTATCAACCAATACATCTCTTCCCTTTCACAGTCATACTCCTAGAATTAAGTGCCCAACTACAGTAAGGCACCTATCCCACCCTCTCCATAATTATGTCACCAATAAATTTCATAAATATACAGTGAGCATCTTAATCCTATCACCTGATTTAAAAAATGCAAATTGTAAAAATCGAGTTCCCTACTAGAGACCGTCCTCCATATTGACATACCATTTATGAGTGAACTTTGGGTCTAAACCACTCAACTAGCTCTGAATCTACTAACTACACTCTCGTGAAGCCTTCATATCTCCATTAAGCAGTTTATCTTTCTTGTCTCCACTTTCTAATCCCCTCCTCAATTTTTAACCTTTTGGACTCTGGCTTCCATGCTCACCATTTGACTGAAACTTCTCTAATTTCACCAAGAATTTTCTTATTATGAAATACAATAGTTCTTTTCTCAGTCTTCAACCTCTGAACTTGCTCCTGCATTTGACACTGTTGACCAATTCCTTCTTACTCTATCCTCTTTATGTTCTGATTACATTCCTCTGTCATGAACCTTTTCCTAGCTGCCTGAAAGATGCTTTCCAGCCTCCTTTTCAGATTCACCATTCACATCCCACCCTGATACTATACCCATACCATGCATAGGGATGAATGAATATACCTCAGATCTATATTCTCGACTTTCTCTTGGTGATCTTATTGGTTCTTATGGATTCACCAATAATTTCTATGCAGATGACTCACACAGTTACAATTCAGTCCCCTGATCTTGAGCTGCTAGCCACCATCTCCAAGCACCTGTTAGGCATTTTAATCTGAACATACCACATCACACCACCAAATCAACATGCACCAAACTGAACTCATCTTCCACGCACTGGAAAAAGAAACCCAACCCTTTTCATAACTTCCCTATTCTGCCATCATTCTTTCAGTCACCCAGGTCCACAAACTTAGCAATCATCTCACTCACTTGCCCCATATGAAATCATTTGGAAAAACTCATCAATTCTTCCTCCTCAGCATCTCTCTTTTGTTCCCTCATCTCTAGTCACATCAAGGCCAAGTTCAGTCTTTCAACCCCTTTCACTTGGACTACTATAATCTTCTCATTAGTTTCCCAGTGTCATCTATCCCCTCTCCAATTGATGTTCCATACAAATCCCAAATTTTTATTCTTAAAATACGGTCACTCCCTGTTCAAAATGTTTCAATGGCTTTCTATTGCTGCTAGGATAAAATGGAAACTCCTGTTTGGTATTTAAAGCTTTTCACAATCTGGTTCCTGCCTATTTTCTCAGACTAATTAGACATTAGACTCCTTCACTAAATGCCCCAGCCAAACTGCACTACTTGCTATTTCCTGCACACAGCATTAGATCTTCTGCCTCAGTGCTTTTGCACAGGCTTGGAATGTCTCTCCATCCTCAAATCCATCCTTTGGAACACAAGGTGCCCATCAAAACTCACCTCAGGTGACACCTCCTTGAAAAGGCAGCTGGTTCCCTCACAAAAATCCCATTCTACTTATCTGTAAACATATTATAGCCCATAAAAGGATGTAAGTTCATTGAGGGCAGAGACTGCCTCCTTTTGTATTTCTATCTCTGGTGCCTGGCACAATGCTAGCCACATGGGGGTGACTAACAAATTCTTATTGATTTAGGACATGTTGCACTTTATTTGGGGAGTCGGAGTATTAGTAAAGAACTGAACTAGAGCCATGGGATTATAGAATTGGAGATGGATATACATGTTTGGATTCTTTAATAAGTTAAAAAAAAACAACTTTGAAATTGAACTTTGCCTTCTCTGTATATATTACTAGTTCATAGTGCAAGAAGAAGTGATGAAAGAAAAGATGGCTATATTATAAAAGAGCCATTAATAATCTAATTCTTTATGATCCCAACTCCATCTGAGAACACTCTCCCCCAACTCTGAGGGGGAGAATCTTTGAGGTTTTTCCAGTACCTTCTTAACTCCTAGGACATGCAGCAACAGCTGGGCTCTGCCCATATGGAGGATCTATGACCCCCTTGAAGCTGGCTTTGACCTCTGCACATCCATCCCAACAAGCAGAAGAGTAAACACATGGTGCTTTTCATTCTAAACCCTCCCACAGGGTTTGTGTTTATTAAAACTTTCATTAGTAGCAAATGTTAATTGAAGCAGTGAATTATTAAAGATTCTTAAATGAGAAGCTTTCAAGTGGCCCATCTAAAGTCAATGAAATTTGGATGGAGAGAACATCACACAACTGCTGACCTTCCTTGGAAATGATGCAGCATGGTGGCCTGGAATGCCTACATCTTCTCTAAAAGAATAGCCAGGAAGCCTGCAAGAGAAGAATTATTCCTCTCTCCCTCCTAAGGGAGGCTTCTTGCTTTTTGGATGTAGGAACACTCTTCATACTGCCTTAGAAAATCTCAAATATGTTGATGGCATAAAATTTCATAAACTAGACCCAGAACTGATAGGTTGTCAAATATTAACCTAATGAGAAGTGGTATGGGATTGTGGACACAATGCTGGACCTACAATCAGGAAGACCTGCCTTTGAATCTCTTATCAGAGATTCATTCCGATATCTCCAAATGTCCACAGGATATCTCTACCAGGAATGAATGGAAAAGGATTTATTGAGCATTTATTATGTCCGAGGAAGTATGCTTAATTCTGGGGATCCAAACACAGACAAGCAAAATAATTCCTGTGCTTAAGGAGCTGTCTAAAAGTGGGATCAGCTTTGTGGAAAGGTAGTGGTTTCCCTGTCCTTTGAGGTCTTCAAGCAGAGATTCTCCTTGCCAGTTATGTTACAGTGGGGATTTCTCTTGTGTATGGATTGAACTAAATCAGTGTGTCAAAACCAAATAGAACCAAAGGATACTAACCCATACAGAAAAACACATATTGTCTTAGAAAACCACATTTTAACATCATCTATGTTCTATTACATTTTTATTTATTTTGTTAAATATTTCCATCTACATTTTCATCTGGTCTGGGTTATACTCAGGAGTGTTGCAGGCTGCATACACCACAGGAGGCATCTCTGGTACCTCTGAATTAGATGACTACTGACATCGCTTACAAATCTCAAATTCTGTGATTCTGAAGTCTTCCTAATGTTCCATTGTGATCGTGTTATTGAACATCAATGGCCTCTTTTGCTTACCAAATTATGTATAAACTTTCTTGAACATTCATTTCATGGAAATTCTCATATTACTCATGTTGTCTTCCATGCTTGGGGTGCTTTCTCATCCCTCTGCTCCAGTTCTACCCAATGAAGTCTCTACTTTCTTCAAAACTCAACTCAGAAGCTCTCTCCTCCATTAAGATTTACGCAACCCCCCCCAACCAGGTAAAGATAACTTCTCTCTCCCATTTACCACAGCAATTGTCCTTAGCCTCTCATTTGTGTCAGTCTTGCTCTCTCTTCTACTGTAGCTATATATGTTTTTAATCATCTGCCCCTGGATCACAGAGGCAGAGCATCATGGACATAGAGCTGAGAGCCTCTAGTCCAAAGCTATCTAGTCTAGGATGATTCATTTTAGAGGTGATTTATGCACTGGATTGTAATCACCTTGAAAGAAGGGACTGGATTCTGGCCATCCTCAACTCTCCAGCACCTACTTACTTTGTATATAGTAGGTGTTTAATAAATTGTGTTGAATTAATTTGAAATTGGATTTGCCTATTTGTGCTTAGCTCAGGAACCTTGCCTCCTGGCCACTGAGGAAGATGGAAGGCCCTGGAAAGAACACAGTGAACTTACATAGACTCAAGATACTTAAGTTGAGTACCAAAATCACATACCATGAATAGAATAAGAATGATCATTAGCAGTTAGATAGTACCTGCCATGTACCAGGCACTGTGCTAAGAACTTTACAAATACTATCTCAACTTACTATATATGTAGCAATATTATATATATATATATACATATATACACATATGTATATGTACATACATACATATATACATACACACACATATACACTTATAATAATCCTCAGAGGCAAGATCCCCATTTTACAGTTGGGACAACTGAAAGAACCAGAAGTTAGGAGGCTTTCTCAGTGTCATACAGCTCATTAAGTGTGAGGCTGAATTTGAACTCAGGTCTTCCTGACTCCAGTCCTAGTGGTCTGTCTACTGTACCATACTTAGCTGCTCTATGCTGCTTGTATGGCAAGTCATTTTACCCCTGAATATTCCAAACAGCTCTTGTAGTATAAGTCATAGAGAAGATATCTACCTGCGCTGGTAGAGGGGATTCTGTCACCCAGGAGTTCCCTATGCAAAGAAATCATAGGTGCAGTCCCCATCTTGTTCCTAAAATGTAGATGATAATACTTGCTCCACTAACTTCACAAGATTGTTTTTACAAAAGTGCTTTGTAAACCTTAAAGTGTCCTCTATAAATTGTTATTATGTCTGGTTGTGGGGTAACAACTTGTTGCCCCTATTTTCTATTTTTCTTCTCACCCAAACCCTCTTTTACACAGGATTAGGTCTAATTCTGTATGTCAATAACCACTTAACATGTTGGTCAAGGTCATAGTTTATTTGCCTTTTTTTGAGGGGGGAAGGCAGGGAAGCTGGGGTTAAGTGACTTTTGCAAGGTCACTCGGCTAGTAAGTATTAAGTGTCTGAGGCCAAATTTGAACTCAGGTCCTCCTCACTCTAGGATGGATGCTCTATTCACTGCACCACCTAGCCACCCTGGTCAAGGTCATAATATATGTTGAATTCAAAAAATCCCTTTTCATTCTGGGCAGTGTGGCATAGGGGAAAAAATCCAAGCATTAATACCAGTTCTGTTACTCTTTGTGGAATGTTGGTGAAGACACCTCTACCCATTAGTTTCTTCTGTTGGGCTGGATGGTTCCTGAGGTCCTTCCAGCTCGAGACCCTATGATGAAAGAACTTCTTACTTCTCCCCCAGTGCTGAGTGTAACAACTCTAGATAAAAATTTTTGTTTGCTCCCTCCAGTTATTGCCTATGACTACCTAATTACAGAGTGGAGCCTCACAGGATGGGTCCAAGGGCATGAAATCTGACTGTTTGTTAATTTACTAAGGAAAACAGCATGGGGGAAAGGGGGAAAGAGGCATCATGGTCTTTTACCTTGCCTGCCCAGCCAGCCTCCCTCCCACCCACTGGGGTGCAGTAGGGATCAAATGAGATAATGGGTATAAAAAAAATCTGTAAACTCTTAAGCAGCATATAAATGCAAGGGATCATTATTATTCCACTTTTTCTAATTGTTCTCTGCCCTCTGGCTCAAATGGACTCAATTGATCTTATGGTTGCCTCAACCCAGGGCCTTTTAGCCTCTCCTGCAGGGAATCAAAGAGGCTTCCCTTGTTTACCCATTAACAGCCAACTGCTGCAGCCAATTTCACATAGTGGAGATAAAGACATAAGACACAAATGAAATCACACATTCAGGGGCTGGTAATAGGATGGGAGGGGGAGGGTCAATTCTCCCCAGGGGATGCAGAATTGAAATTTGGACCACTGCTGCCAGAGCTCACATTCTCTAATTACAGTATCTAATTACTGTAACTTGTAATTACAGAACATTGTAATTTCACCCACTTCAAATTTATGGCACATAACGTCAGCTGGGCAAGTCCAATCTGTCTGCTGCTATCCATCAGCAATTTTTCATTCTATAGTCCTGCTCTAGCTCTGACAACTCCCTAATTCATTTCAGTTGTGGCCTTTTTCATCTCTCCTTACATCGCCCAATCATATCTATACTCACAACAGATGACTTAGCCTACAATGTCACTAAGGAGATCGAGGTATTTAGCATAAACTCTACCCCTTTCTCTATTCCTCAAAATTTCTCAGCACCCTCCTCTCTCTCTCTCTCTCTCTCTCTCTCTCTCTCTCTCTCTCTCTCTCTCTCTCTCTCATTTCCTTTCTTTTATTGACAGCAGACTAGAAAGTCATACCTTTCATCCATGGTGATTCTGTTACCTGTACTCTGCATTCCATTCTCTGCCACCTTCTCTAGAATGGTGGTCCAGAAGTTATCTTCATTCAGTAGTGTGATTTCATTCTTTATCTCACTACAGACATGTTCTGCTTTTCCCAATCCTAAAACCATTTTCCTTGATCCTTCTACCCCATCTGGCTAAAATCTGATCTCTCTACTCTCCCTCACTGCTAAATTTCTTGAAAACATTATGTATACCCTATGCCTCCACTTCTCACTATTTTTCTTATGAGATACTTACAATTCTGATAGTTCTCTGTAGAGACATCCAAAGAAATTGTTTTCCCAAAGATATCCAATGATCCACTAACCTCAAATTTCAACGGTTTTCTCTTTCAATGCTCATTCTTCTTGACCTCTCTACATCATTTGACATTAATGATCACATTCTCATACTGAGGGTCTCTTGGCTTCAAAGGTACCACACACTGGTTCTCCTACCACTTCTCTGTAAAGTATAGGCTTGGGAACTTGACTTTGGTTTCCCAAAACTTCTAGAATATCTTATTAAAGAGATGGTTTATGAGCATATAGAAAGGAAAGAAGTGATCATTAACAGCCAGCCTGCCTTCATCAAGAAGAAGTCATGGAATAGCAGATTTATTTCTTTTTTGACAGATTTATCACACTGCTAGATCTGAGGAACTCTAGCAACCTGGCAACTGATTGCTAAGTGTGGAAATAAAGTTCAAAGAGTAAAGGGCTGTAAAATGAGCAATTATAATATCTAGTGTTCAAGTATTATAAATCCACAAACAATTACTCATAGTACTGTATTGTCAGATTTCATGGCACCCTCCCCAAAATAAGTTATCCTCATCCAATAGGGATCAACCTGCTGTGTAGTCTTCTGAGGATTCTACGTTTTACATTGGTTTACCGATGTTGGTATACTGCATTCAATCTACCTAGAGGGGAGGTGGCAAACATCAAACTTCCAAATGCTGCCAAATCAGATTTAAATATAATTGAGAAATAGTTAAAAAAATAAATAAAAATAAAATAGAATGTAGATAATGTTAGTATACAGTTTTCTGAGTCAATAGGTAGGCTGCAGGGATCTTTATGCATAGTTTAGTGCAGGGAGGGAGGCTGCAACCTCAAGGTCACATGTGGCCCTCTAAATCAGGTCTGTACAACTTGTGGCCCCCAGGCTGCTTACCTCTCTCAAGCCATTTTCAACACAAAGATTTTGGTTAACCTGTGGAAAAAAATGTAAAGGAAAACATCCTTTGTACATAGAGGAAATCTTTTGGCATGCTGCAAGTTGTACAGGCCTACTCTAGGTCCTCAAGTGCGACCCTTTGACTAAATCCAGACTTCACAGAACACATTCTTTTATTAAGGAGATTTGTTCTGTGAAGTTTGGATTCAGTCGAAGGGTTGTACTTGAGGACCTAGAGGGCCACATGTAGCCTGGAGGCCACAGGAACCCCACCACTAGTTTTAGTGGCTCTTATTCTATTCGAGTTTGACATCTCTGCTCTCTAAACATCTGACTGGCCACAATCTGGCCTTTTCTGAACCCCATTCTTTTACTTTTCCATGTTTGCATTAAAAGTCATTAATTGGCTGATTGTACCACTTTCTTTCTTGTCAACTATAAGGTATAAGGACAGTTCTCTGAGTTCTAGAGGGCCATGGGGAAAAGAGTTTTCACTTTACCAAGTTGGTCCATGAGTACACGGTCCAGTATGGAAGTGTTTTGGATGAGACCTGTTTTTTTCTTTTCCTTTGACACAACATCTTATGAGATTTTGAAGGGTCAGAGGTCTAATAATAAGAGTCTATGGCAGAAACATCTATAATTTCCAGAACCAAAGCTGGCACAATCCTACTGAATATAGTCCATCAGCAAATCAACCTAACAACCAAGATGTCATGTCCTCCAAGTAAAGAAGTAACTCTGTCAATCGATGCCGCATTTTGAAGTGAATTTGATGGGGTGAATGCTCTGTGGCAGCTGCTTTATGTTTAAGTATCTTCTTCTCAGGGACTGAGGTGGAAAAGAGAAGAGCGTGCCCTTGGTTCAAATATACTTCTGTTCTTGCTGTATCTTCTCACTAAATAATCTTTTACAAAATGAATAACGCTAATGCGTTTACATAGTACCTTCAGGTGTGCAAAGCACTTTACAAATATTACGTCATTTGATTCTCACAATGATCCTGGGAGGTAAGGGCTATCATTATCCACAATTTACAGATGAGGAAACCAAGGCAGATAGCAGTAGAGTAATTAACCCAGGGTCTTCTTGACGTCATAGTTAGAGCTCTAGTTATTATACTACCCAATATTAAATGCTTATCAATGATTTCAAGATGAGATTAAGTGGATAAATTATACTGAGGTGATAATCATAGTTGATTGATGTTAGGGAGAATATGCTGCTCTAGAATGGGAACATCAATGTGTATAGCTTGAAATACCCCAGCCTCTCAGGAGTACCGCTTGAATGTTAAGAGGAAGGAGCAGCCTTTATAAGCTTTGAGAACTTGATATCCTGGTGGAATTGGGGTTACAATGAAGGATATATAGGCAACTGGGTAGTACAGTGGATAGAGTACCAGGCCTGGAATCAGGCATACCTGAGTTCAAATCTGACATCAGATACTAGCTAGCTGTGTGACCGTGGGCAAGTCACGCAACCCTGTTTGCCTCAGTTTCCTCATCTGTAAAATGACCTGGAGAAGGAAATGGTAAACCACTCCAGTATCATTACTAAGAAAACTCCAAGTGGAGTCACAAAAAGCCAGATACAACTGAAACAACACAGCAACAAAATAAAGGATTTAGAGAGTTTACTCAATAAGCAGAATCTCTGATAAACTAGACCCTTCCATTACAGGCCATCATAGAATTCCAGAAACAAGTTCAATGGAGGTTGGCAGAAGGTCAAGACTCCTCTGTATGTTCTAAGAATTGAGCCCTCATGAACCAGACATCCCTCCATCCATTGCATATTGATTCTTATGGAACATTTATACTCCATTGTATTCAGGTGCCACAATTTATTTAATCAGAAGAGAATTTTTAAGGATAACATCTAATTGAAATTAGCCATCTATTTGAGCTTCTTACCTGGCTGAAATACATCTGATCAACAGGTAGTCTGGATTTTTAATAATATCATTTCTCAGAATATAAATTTATACAAAAAAAAACGTAAGTGGGGTAAAAGTACAAATGTAGTGCTGTGGAAAGAGGTCTTGATTTAGAGCCAGAAGGCCTGGGATTAAATCCCAGTTGTATCGCTTACTACTTCTTTGATATTGGTCAAATCATTTAGCATTTAGGGGTCTCAGATTAATCATTCACAAAAGGACTGAAGCATGGTAGAGTTGAAAGAGCTCAGACCTTAAATTCAGGAAGACCTTGTTTTAAATCCTACCCCAGATATTTACTAGCAGTGTGACCTTAAGCAAGTCATTGGATCTTTTAAAGCCTCAGTATTCTCATATGTTCAATGAGGGTGTTTGACTTGGCCTCTAATATCCTTTCCCTTTCTAAATTTATTGTCTTAACATTGTTGATGTTCTTTTCAACCCTAAAGCCCTATGATTTGGGCTGTGGTAAAAGGTTCTGAATTGATTATCTAATCTAAGAATCTCAATATGGCTAAGAGATGACAGATCTCCAGGAAGTAGACGCATTTGCATATTAAATGATTCTGTGTAATATTTCCCTGTCATACTGAACATATAAAATGGTAGATACCTTCCAGAACACACTGCCTCTGTTGTCTGCTAATCCTCTAGTGGTTTACTGAAGGGGCCTCCCCCTGATCCTGTTCTATGTATTAATTTTATCACTGCCTTTAATGGAGGCACAGGTAACTAGCTCTATAATTTTGCTGATAACAAAGATTGCATGATAAATTATGATCTGAAAACAGATTAAACTAACATACCAGTGCTTCTAAAGTTAGGTTTAAAAGAAAACAGGATATAAAAATAGTGTGTGTGGGTTCATAAAAACAAGTGCACATGCAGAGAATGGGGAAACATGACTCAATAATAATTTTTGTGAGGAGGGGTTGAAAAAGTTGAAAAAGTAAGCTTGGCCATTGTTGGGTGGAGGAAGAGGGAAATGTTTAACCTAGAGACCAAAGCTTTGGGTTGAAGGGAGGTAGCTTGATCATTGTCTCCAAATATTCAAAGGGATAAAAGATTAAATTAATTCCACTTGTTGCAAGAGGATGAAAACTAGAGGAACATTGGATTTGGAGTCAGAGGACTTGGGTCTCTTCGCAGCTCTACCATTTACTCCTTGGATAAGCCATTTAACCTGAATTGTATTTTTTATACAATGAGGAAGTTAGACTAGTACTTAATAAAAGATTGCTTCCCAATCCAAATCCATAATCCTATGATGAGACAGATTTTGATTCTATTGTAAGGAAACAGCTCCTATAGTAATGTTCAGAGTTATGCAAGAGTGGGAAGATCTATCTCTGGAGATGATTGGTATCTCCACCACCACCACCGTCCAAAAGTCCTCAAACAGAAACAGTGATTCCATTATCAGCAATATTATAGTGTAGATTTCTGCTCAGGTCTGAGTTAAACTAGATTACCCTTCCAGGTTCAAAGGCTAGTTTTCTCATTGTCTCCAAAGCAATATAAGTGAAGGAACTCAAAGATCTAACACAATGACTCGGCAGGCAGAGCTAGTCTGAGATCATAGGGGTTGGCAACTTTCATGCTTTGTCCAGGGTTCATTGCTCTAGGGTTGCCTAGCTCTTCAACAGGGGATCTGGGTTTCTGATGCTTCAATACCACCTTCCACCTTGGATTCCTGAAGAACAATTATCTTTGGGCCTCTACTCTAAGGAGTGCTCCCCAGCAAGGAACAAGAAAGTTAAAAAGGTACTCAGAATCAAAACATTGATCAGATATGATCACACTGAAAAGGAAATGCGTAGCAATCAAGAGTTATGTAATGACTGCAGTCATTTGAGAGGCTAGCATCCAAGCCTTGTTGGGATATTTTCAATGGGTTGTTCATTAGCTATTTTCCATTTCACCCCAGCTACATACAGCCCACTAAACACCACTTGTGCTCTCTTCTTTTCAATGGTTTCTGTGTGTGTGTGTGTGTGTGTGTGTGTGTGTGTGTGTGTGTGTGTGTGTACAGTTCACAGTTCTTTCTCTCTGGGTCAAGATGCTGCCACCCATATTATCTCTACAACTCCTCCAGCAGCTAATACCCTTGTTCAGGTGCCCAGGAAGAGAGCAAGATGCCTTTTGATAGCTCACCATATCAAAGGAAAAAAGAAAAGGGCTCCTTCCCAAATGCAGGTTTGAATAGGAGGCCAAGAACCCACTAGGCTTGGCCTGTGGGGAGTAAAGGCACCGCCTCCCCACCCCTGTTCTTCTGGTGCTCAGAGACAAACTTGTGCCTTGAGGCCAGCAATAAGGAGAGGCCTAGATTTTGCCCCTTTAGTAAAATCACTTAGTTCCAGCTCAGCAGCCAATTAAAAGTCTATCTGCCTGGCAGACAGAAAGCAGAGAGCATCTGTGCCTACTCTGGACTGTAGGGCGAAGGGAAGAGACTTTCTACCACCTATCTCCAAGGAGCTACTGCTATACAATTATAGAATCATCTGTTTAGAACTAGAAGGACCCTTAGAGGTCCTCATAGCCCTAACCAGTTGGGGCCTTTGGTGGAATCATTAGAAGCGTATTAGGATCCAAGGTTGCTAGCAAATTAAGTTACCTCATCCCTTGTAGTCTTTGCTTAAGATTTCTACTGGCTCATTGACTGCTCCTTGCCCTCAGTATGGTGAGACTGCAGTTGGTATTTTATTTAAGACAATTTAAAGTCATTGCTTTGGGTTGTTCCAGCTGGTTTTTAGCATTCTAAGAATCAAATCTGGCTTTTAGCCCACCTTCCCTGGATCTTCTTTTTCTCCCTTTGCTCACAGCAGCTCACAGTCATTCCGTCCAGTCTTGAGCTACCCTAGCTGATTTTTAATTGCTTTAAGCATTTGATGTTTTAAAATTGTTTTTTGTTTATTCATCATCCTATGATTTAGGGATTTTTTCTATTGCTTTTTTATGTCTATGGCATGGACTTTGAAATAATCTATCCTTGGAAAATGATAAAAAGAACACATACTCTAATTTAAAAGTTTATTTCTATAAATCAAAAGATAAATGTCTCCTCCCAACTCTCCACTCACATCAGCAGGTCGTGTGTGTGTGTGTGTGTGTTTAATCATACAATCACTGGGATAGAAAACTACAAATAAAAATCTATGAAACCAATGGTTATTCTCTGATCTTAACCCCAAATGGTTACATTCCATAATTTTAACCCCATTAATCCTTTCCCTAATAGCAAAAAAACTGTCAAAAAGACCAACTGCCTTAGTGGAAAGATAGTAATTTCCTGGGCAGCAAAGTCTCATATTCCATCTAGGACAAATGACTCCCTCAGAGGTCCTGGAGCTAATAGTGAAAACTAGATTTGGTCCTGAATCCTGGGGAAAGGTAGACCAAATTGGCTTCCTCAGGGGAAAGGCTATCTTAACAATATATGGAAGGTTAAATACCATTAGCCAAAAATTAATCAGCTTCCTATGTATTATTTCATTACCCCCCAAGTAAAGGCTGTTTGACCCAGAGAAGAAAAGCTATACGGAAGTACCTGCTCACTGTTATATAATATTTTAAAGGCCTATTATGTGGAAGAAGGGTTGGATTTTTTCTGCCAAATTCCAGAATCCAAATTCCAATACTGGAAGAGAGAAGATGTAAAGAAAGAGGTTTGAGCTTAGTATTAGAAAAGATCCTTGATTTAAAGAACTCCAAAAGTGGGATGGGGTGCCTAGGGAAGCAGGGGGTTCACCTTCACTGAAGATCTCTGAGGAGAGAAGAGATGACTATTTGTCAGGAACATCACTCCAAATCTGTGATGGCTACGTCTCTTTAGTGACTTAGGAGTTTACTTTCAGCTCTGAGATTCTGTGACTCAGCTAAAACCAAAGGCTATGTACGCACTATGTATACTGTTGAACCATAGCTCAGGGCAGGTGAACTTGAAAATAAGAGCAATTTAAAATTTTCCATAGGCAGAGGTATTTGCTGACCTTTGCAGAAAACACCCCTTCCCTTTCCGCTCTCATGTAGGAAAGATTCCATGGAAGAAAGCAACAACAGCTACTCCAAAAAAGGTTAAAAGCATGATGAGTTTTTCAGTCAAGATTATGGCATAGGCAAAAATCAAGTCTTGACCCAGATACATAGAAGGACAGAAGACTTTGTCTACAATCTTATTTATTGGGAAAACACCATGGTTGAGTAAGAAGAAAAAGAAACACAGGAAGTACTTGAAGATTCCCTTGGGATGGTAATTAACTACATAACATCTCTTTCCACCTTGGAATGATTCACCAAAGCATTTGAGAGTTGGAAGGAAACTCAGCATCCATCTAATCCAGTGGTTCTCAACCTGTGGGTTATGTTCAACTTGTAACAATGAAAATACATCCTGCATATCAGATAGATTCATAACAGTAGCAAAATTACTGTTATGAAGAGCAACAAAAATAATTTTATGGTTGGGGGGGCCACCACAACATGAGGAATTGTATTAAAGGATTGCGGCATTAGGAAGGTTGAGAATCACTGATCTAATCCAATCCTACATGAGAGGAATCCCCACTCTAACATCTTACAAGTGGTCATTCAGCCTATGCTAGAACAACCCCAAGAAAGGGAAATCCACCACCACTTGAGGCAGTCTAATCCACTTTGGGATAGGCCATATTTTTAGTAATCTTTCTGGCCTAAATTTGCCTCCTTGTAATTTCCACCCAGCTAGGTAGCACTCCATGTTAGGGTCAGAAAGACCTAAGTTCAAATCTCGTCTCCAACACACACTAGCAGTGTGACCCTGGGCAAGTCACTTAACCCTGTTTGCTTCAGTTTCCTCATCTGTAAAATGATCTAGAGAAGGAAATAGCAAAGCACTTCAGTATCTTTGCCAAGAAAATCCCAAATGATATCACAAAGAGTTGGACATGACTGAAAAAAATGAACAAAATACAACAAATTTTTACCTACTGTTCCTTTTTCTGTCCTCTAACCAAACGGAAAAAAAATCCACTTTTCCTGCACGTGACAGAATTTCAGATACTTGAATATATCTATCATGCTGGTACCCCATTCCTTTCTATCAACTAAACATGTCCAGTTCCAACAGATCCTCCTATATCACAAAGTCAATGCCCTTCACCAACATCAGAGTAGATGTCCTAAACAGAAGGTCAATGAAAGAGATTTCTAATTCACTTGAGTTCAACCAATACTTAGTAAACAAATACTCTTTGTAAGACCATACCTTGATGATACAAAGATAAAAAAAATAGCACTGTCCCTGCTGATAGTTTAATAAAAAGATATTAAATATGTACACAAGTTAATGCACAATTGTTGAATTTAAAATAAAGCAAAATCTGTTGAGGATGAATGGGAGATAGAAGTAAATGTTATAAGAAATCAGAACAGTGGAAGATCCTATTCAGCTGAAGGGATCAGGAAGAGTTGGGAAATGAAAGAGGATTACAAATCGAGATTTGGGGAGGAAGTAAGGGGTTGTGATAGGTAGTGATATTAAGAATAGCCTGCATAAATTTATAAAAGCAAAAGGCAAGACAAGTCAAAGAACTGCTAATCATATAATTTGACTGAAACACAGAGTCATGCAGAGGGTTAGAGGGAAGTAAGATTTGAAAAGTAGGTTACAGATGGATTGTAGAGAAACTTAAAGGCCAAGCTAGAGTTTATATGTAATACCAAATGCAATGGGGAGCCATTGAGAGTTTTTGAGCAAGGAAATGACATATTTACAGACATATGCATTAGGAAGATTGTTTTGGCAACCAAGTGAAGAAGGATGAATGAGAAAGCAATGAGAAGTTATTATAATAGTCCAAGGGAGAGGAGCAAAGGGCCTAAACCAGGGTAGTGGTAGTAGGAATGAAGAGGAGATGGTATACATGAGAACCATTGTGGAAGTAGAATCAATATGACTTGGAAATTGATTGTGTGATTATTGAAATTGATTGTAAGAGATAAAAAGGAGATAAGTTCAGTTCTAAGGTTCTGAATCTTGGTGACTAGCAGGGAGACAATTGTTTCTTCTAATTTCACCAAAGAGAGGGGTAGATTGCTGACTTCTGTGAAAAGTCTTCCAAGCTATATGCCTATCAGTCCTAGAGGGAATCATCCCTTGGAATGATATAATTAAAATCAGCAATCAAATATTTTGGAATATGTAGTCATCTCAATGGAAGTGCCACAAAGACATTCATGTGTCCAAGAAACAAGGACAGATTTTTGTAAGAGATTGTACGTGACATACTTTAGATCCTACTCAACAGCTGTCATAGATCACTGAGCTGGAATGGATCTCCAAAGATCATCTCCTGCCATCCAACCCCTACACATGACATGGAAGAATTGAAGGAACAAGGAGTTACTTGGGCTGGAGAAAAATGTCCTACAGCAAGAGGGAAATAGCAGTTCTCTTTAAATATTTGGAAGGTCACTTTTTGTCCACTAAAATTTGGAGGCTTTTTTTATATCTAGTGGGAGAACCAGACTGACAGCCCAGACCATCTTACTTCTCCACAGGTAGACATACTTCATATGCCTAGATCAAAATTATAATTGTCTACCTGAATTACCACTCCCCATTCTCTTGCTGGATCTTCATCCAAGTCACACCTGCTAGCCATGGGTATCTCCCAAGGCTCTGTCCTGGGTCTTCTCATCTTCTCCCTCTACATTATCTCATTTGGTGATTTCATCACTTCGTATTGATCCAATACTATCTTCATGGAAATGATTCTAAAATCAATTCACCCAGCCCTAACTTCACTCCTGACCTTTAGTGTCGTCTCCAACTGCCTATCAGACATGCCAAACTGGAAGTCTCTCAGACATCTTAAATACAATATTCCAGAACTGAACTCATTATCTTCCCCCCCCCCCAAAAAAACCTCCCCTCAACTGGACATCTTTATAATGGTTGAGGTTATCTCTATTTTCTCTGTCACCTAGGCTTACAACCTCAATGTCATGATCAATTCCTCACTATCACCTATCAAATCCAATTTGTTGTCAAGTCCTACTGATTCTACCTTTGAAACATCTGTTGCATAAGCCCCTTTGTCTCCTCTGACACTTCTACTACCCTAATACAGGACCTCATCACCCCATGCATGGGCTATTTTAATAGGACTTTAGTGAGTTTCCCTGCCACAAGTCTCTCTTGACTCTAGTCCATCCTCCACAAAGTTATCTTCTTAAACTTAGATCTGAATTATAACCAACCTACTTAATCAAGTCCATGGATTATTACCTCCAAGGTCAAATAAAAAAGTTTTCCAGTTAGCTTTTAATCTCCTCTATAATTTAGTATTTTTTCAGCATCTTTCTAGTCTTATACATTACTCCCTTCTGTGTACTCTGTGTTACAATAATACTGATCTGCTGGCTATTACTCAACCTACATATCACCTGCATTTTTACTCACTATCCCCCATGCCTGGAATTCTCTCCTTCCTCATCTCTGTCTCCTTCCTTATCTCACTTCCTTCAAGTGTCAGTTTAAAATCCCACTTTCTACCAGAAGACTTTCTTAATCCTACTCAATGCTAGAGCTTTCCCACTGAGACTACCTCCAATTTTATATGAATACATGTGTGTCTACATATATATACATATATGTGTGCATATAATATATGTATGCATGCATATATAATATGTATGGAGCTATTTGTATGTTTTCTCCCCCATTCGACTGTGAGCTCCTTAAGGTCAGGGATGGTATTGGGACTTCTTTTTTATCACCAGCACTTAAAACAATCTCTTAACGAATGCTTGCTGATTTGAACTGTTAACAGGGTGTCATGAAATCATAAGGCAGGGAAGAGAGGGGGGAAAGGGAGGGAGGGAGAGAGAGGGAAAGGGAGAGGAAGAGAGAGAGGGGGGAGGGAGGGAAGGAGAGAAGGAGAGGGAGAGAGAGGGAGAGAGAGAGACAGAGAGACAGAGACAGAGAGAGACAGAGGGAGGGAGGGAGGGACTGAGGGAAGGAGGGAAAGGGAGAGGGAGAAAGACTATTGTAAACTTTTTGTCAGAATGTGGCTTTCTGTGTTTACAAGAAACTAGGTCTGGAGTAACAAACACTTAAAGTCTTCAAAAATATTGCTATGGAGGAAACTTAGGCAATGTAAAAACAAAAGATATCAAATATATATCTATATATACATATGTACACTATGTATATGTGTGTATGCATATATACATATCCAGAGAGACCATTCTTCATTATCAATTCTGCATACAAAACCTCCATGATTGTAGATAGGATTAATCACTTTGGGGTATAGAAAACTTTAATGAAAACTCTCACACAGCTATTAGAAATTTATTCAGCCTCCCATGATTCAAAGATCAGGCAAATAATTGAATCCGTACTTTCGTTTATAATTGAATTAGCATCTTCAACCTTTAAGCCCTGGTGACATTGGGAACAACTTCTCTCTCACATTAGCAAACCTTGAAAATAAGATTTCCAAAACCATTCTGTGTTTATGTAACATTTTAATGCACCATTCAATCTCATGGAAAAACCTAAAAAGTCTAACAGTAGACTCAAATGTTTCTGTAGATAATGTATCCCTGAACAACCGAATAAATATGGTTTGTGGTTCTTCGAACTCCCATCCGTGAATTCACTGCTTTGTGTTCATGAAAACAGATGCCATTGTCTCCCTAATCATCAAGGTCACCTGACTATAGAACCCAGCATTTTTTCTTCCTTAAGACCAGTCAATAACTGCTTTGTAGTCAACAACTGAACAGAAAACATTTGTCTATTAATCTTAATACTACTCTGATTATCCTCCATCCTGCCATGAAAGGGGAGAAAATATATTTGTTAGAAGCCCATTTCAGTGACAAGAGACATTTCATTGCCATCATTTCACATAATAGTACCCTCACCTCAATCTGCCCAGAACTGATGGAGACATTTTAGAAAACTTGATCAGCCCATTGTCTGGTGTCTCTGACCACTGTCTGATCCTGCCAAGCCACAGCATGTATACTTGTTTTGAGGTGACAATGAGGCATGAGATGAGTAGCTAATAGTACAAAATGACTGTAATGGACCAATATTGTACTTTAAATGTGATGTATATGAAGAATTCAGAGAAACTTAGGAAGACTCGTTTTAAATGATGTAGAAGAAAGTAGAATAAAACAATAAACACGATGACCATAATAATATAAAGAAAAACAACACTTAAAAACAGAATTCACATCAATACGATAATCAATCTTAACTCCAGAAGACTCCCTCCTTCCTCTTGGGAGAGAGACAAGACTCTGTAGATATGGAAAGAGGCAAACATTGTCAGAAATGGACTGTGGGCTATATTTCTTTGCTCTACTAATGATGGTAGTTACCAGAAAAAACAGCAATAACTCTTTTTTAAAAGCATGTATATGAGACAGGTGATACTGAAGACACACAATAATGAGGAAGAAAGCTACATTTAGCCACTACTGTCATGATATTTATTAAGCAATAATAGTGCAATGAGCATGGGACCTTGAGTCATAATATGTGGGTTCAAATTCTGGCTGTGTGACCTTAGAACATTCATTTGGCCTCTTTCCTCAATGTGCTCATCTGGAAAATGGGGAAATACCCTATGCTGCCGATGTTAGAAATTGCAATGAGGATGAAATGAGATAGTACATGAGAAGTATTTTTCAAAACACAAATAAATGTTAAACATCAATATCATTTATTTTAGAATGTGTATCTGAAATGGAAAGGGGAGGGTTTATTTTTCAGAAATAATAGTAGCAATACTTAACAGAGATGGAAAGAAACAGGTCCTTGCCATAGAACCTCATATCAGAGAACAAAGTTGTACATCTGTTGGACACATACCTACTAGCAAAGGCCTAGAACATTCATAGCACTAGTAGCTCTGGAAGTTCCCTTTAAGCTTACAGTCAAAGTGTCCCCAAAGACTTAAAACTCCAACTTAATGTGTGATAATTTATTGAATCAATGAAATAATGAAGCTGTCTCACTGGATCCCAGTTGTCATAGGTGAGATTAAAGACCTTTTTGTATCTCTTTCCCCAGACAAGGCACATAGAGAGAATACATAACCTCCCAACATATTTAAACAAATGAGACTAAAAGGGCTGTAATTGAGGATATACTAATTTTTTGTCAACTCTTCATAGAGAAAAGAATGGATGTATACCAAGTGTTACTTTCCCAGAACTTTGAAAAGAGTGATTAATGAGCCCCTCCTTAATTTAAAAAAACTCACAAAATCTCTGAGTGACCTAACAGTTTATCTTTTACAATCAGTTAACCTACACTTACGAAGTAACTACTATGTGTCAACCATACCTAAACAGAAATCATCTCTCCAATATGTTGTTGTTACCCATCATCTGAATGAAAAAAACTATATAAAAAGGAAAACACAAAAGATTGATAATATCAAGGGAAATTATGAAAAGAAATTAAGATAAAAAGAGTCTAGCACTTCTAAACTTAAAATTTAATTATAAAGCAGCAGTTACCAAAACTATTTAGTACTGGTTAAAGGACAGATATGTCAATAGCACAGATTAGACAAAGGAAATTCAGAAACAATAGAACTCCATAACCCAGTATAGGATAAAGTGGAATATGTAAGTTACCTAGGAGGGAAAAAACTATATTCAATAAGAACTGCTGGAAAAACTGGAAAGGAGTTTGGCAGAAATTAGGCTAAGACCAGCACCTTATACCACATACTGCAATGTATGTTTAATGAACATAGTACCTTAATATTAAAGATCAAACTACAAAAAAATTAGAAGAGAAACACATCATATACCTCTCACATATATGGGTGAAAGATATATTCTGAACCAAACAAGAGATAGAGTAAACTACAAAAGTTAAAATTAATAACTTTGATGACTTGAAACTGAAAAACTTTTGGACAGACCACATTAATGGATTTAGGCTAAGAATGGAAGTGTTTGAAGGGAGGGGGAAGCTTTGTATTAAATTTCTCTGATAAAGGTTGATAAATCTGATAAATGTGTGTATGAACAGACATGTATATATGTGCATATACATGTACGCGTATTATAGATGTATATGTTTATTGTGCGTATATGTGTGTGTTATTTCCCCCTTAGATAGTCAAAATATAAAAGAGAAATATACCTTCCACATACCACTCCTTTAAATATTTAAAGACATGTGTCCTGAATATATACATTATATATATATATATATATATATATATATATATATACACACATATAAAATACACATATATGTATATGAGAATGGGGGAGGTAAGTGATTTTTAAACCCAATATAAGTAACTAGAATGACCTGGAAGCCAAAAATAAAAATCTAATGAGTATTTAGATTGCATTAATTAAGAAAAAAGTATTTAGTTGCTGTTAAGTCATATCCAAGTCTTCTTGGCCACATTATAGGGTTTTCTTGGCAAAGATATTGTAGTGGTTTCTCATTTCCTTGTCCAGTAGAATAAGGAAAACAGAGAGAGGTTAAGTGACTTACCCAGGGTCACATAGTAAGTGTCAGAGGCTGAATTGGAATTCATGTCTTCCTGACTCCAGGCTCAGCACTCTATCGACTGAGCCATCTAGATGCCTCTGAAAAAGTATTTAAAGGCCCACTCTGTATCAAGCACAATTTCCAAACCAATAGATGTGCCACTGTATTCTGCTCTCATCCATCTCTGGATCACTGTTCAGTTGTGTGGACAAGATTTTAACAAGGCCATTTTCACAATAAAAGGAATCCAGAACTGGGCAGAATAATGAGAGGATTGGAGACCAAGTTATACAGGAGTCAGTTGAAAGTGAAGGACCTATCTCTATCTTCCTATCTCTAGAAAGAAATCAGACTTTTTCTGATTGCTCTCAGAGGGAAGACTTCATCGATAGATACAGACAGATATAGATATATCATTTTCAATTGTATATGTGTGTATAATATTTACTTATTTTGAGCTTGAAACTCACTAAAACCCTCATGAACTCACTAAAACCTCACATGAACTATGAACTAGCCATCAGCTTCTTCTCATCCTGATCTTATTCAGTTGCTATTTTAAATCGAACTACAGAATCTTATATTCATCCTTATTAAATTTCATTTTGTTACTAGTGATTGGAAAGGGCCTTGAATGCCATCTAATCCAAGGTCCACATTGCAGAAACAGAACCTGAGTCTCAGAAGGGATAAGTGATTTGCCCAAGATCACAAAGGCAGAACGTGGTCTAGTCAGGACTCAAACCCAGGTCCTATAACTTTACATTTCACTGATCTTTACATTCCACCACATCGTATTCTGATTAGTATTAATGCATCACTTTATTTTGACCCAGTCTTTTTTAGACTCAGTCAACATATTAGTAATTATTCTCAGTTTTATGTGCTCTAGAAACTGAATGTCTTCATTCAAAACATTGATAGGATAGCGATAGGAACTGAACGACTGATTTCATTAGTAGGGGGAATTACCTAATGATGAAACACTCTTTACCAATGCAGGCCAGGACCTCATCTTGGCCTTAGAGAGTGAGCCAATACACCAATAAGTTAAGTGACTTGCCCAGGGTCCTGCAGCTAGTATGTGTCAGAGTCAAGGCTTGAACTCAAACTCATGTCTTCCTGGCAATGAGGCCAACTTTGTATGAAATATGCCAAGTGGTTGATGTAAATGTTAAATAACAAAGAGCCAAGGAAACTCCACTAAGGACCTCTTTCCAAGCTGATGTGGATCCAGTAATGACTATTCTTTGAGTGCAATCATTGAATTCTTTTGCATTTGCATATTTGTACTAAGCAAAGACCACCCATTTTATCCATAAGAATATTATGAGGAACCCTGGATAAATGCTTTACTGAAATTCAGTCACACTAGTTCATTCCTCTCATCTAGTCATTATGATAACCATGTACAAAAAGGAGATGAGATTAGTTTGGCATAACCTGTCTTTGGTGAAGGCATGCCAACCATAAGCCTCCCAGGCTTGGTACTATTGCCCTATACAAGTATTTGGAGAAATGTCATCTGTAAAGGAATCAGACTTATTCTGATAGATCCCAGGGGGAAGATCTAGTAGCAGTCAGTGAAAGCTGCAGAGAGAAAGTCTTTTGTTCCTAATGGGGAAAACTTTCTTTACAAGCAGGACTACTCCTAGGTACAATAGGCTGACTTCATAGGTAATGAGTTTCCCATAATTGTAGATCTCCAAGTAGAAACTGAACGACCCCTGGTAGGGTACATTTTAGAAGGGATTGTTCTTCACATATGACTTGTATTAGAATTCAAAAGTTCTTAACCTAGGGTCTGTGGAGTTTTAAAAAATGTTTTAATTGTATTTCAATGTAATTGGGTTCCTTTGAAATTCTATGTTTTATTTACACATTTAAAAATGTTCAAAGAAGGGGTCCATAGGTTTTGCTAGACTGACAAAGGGATTCATGACCCAAAAAGGGTTAAAATAAAACAAACCTTGGATTAGGTGATCTCCTCCCATTCAAAGATTTCTAATTTCATCCCCAGGCCAACTTTGGCTTTGTATTCATTGGTGAAATTGCATTCTCTGTTACCAAATGATAGATTAAATCACAGCCACAAATTAATTTTTCATGAATAGGAATTCATTTTTGCTTCTTACTTCTTTATTGCTCTAGCATCCCAGATTCATGTAATTTTTAGGATCTAAATATTAACAATCAGAAGTATTTTTTTATTATACACTGTTCGAAAAGGACAAAGAAAATCCAGGAAGCCAAGTCAGGCCTCTGGGGTGTTTGCAATATAATTGCTATTGCTTTTTTGCCCTTAGCTCAATATTGATTTTTCCATCCACATATAAAGCTATTTACCTATAGTTATTATTACAAACACAGGAACAAAATATTAATTTTATGTAGCAACAGACACCTGCAATACATTTTAAAGTGTGCATATCTCCTGGTAAGATTTCAAATGTCCTACATAAAGAATTTGAAATTTGTACAATCAACTATCAACTCTTCAAATCTAACAAGTATGTTTAGCCTGGAGGAGGTGAAAGATAAATACTTCAATGTATTGGTACACAGGAAGGCTACAGCATGTGGAGGAAACTGAATTTTGCCTCCAGGAAAACACAATATGTTTGTTACCATCTGCCTTGACAAGAGGAATATATAAATCCAATGTCTAAGGAGGAAATAATGTAAACCAACTATTGTTCTATAATTTTTAGGATTTTACCTTCTCTGTGATGAATCTAACTGACCTAAATATTTACTAACTACTTCCACCTAAGTCCAAAAGGTCTAAGTTGTATAAATCAATTCAAGTACATTATAATTTAAGAAGGGCTAAATGTAGTACTCACCAACTCCATATCAGTTTAATTCAACAAACATTTATTAAGTACTCACTATGAATAAGAAAAATGTATTAAGTATTTAATAAGTTAAGAACTGGGGATGCCTATTTTAAAATGAAAGTCTAATTTAAAGGAATTGACATTCTCATGGGGGAATGTGCAAGGTACATGGATAAATAATTATGAGTTTGTTCAAGAAGTGTGAAAGCACTAATAACTGAGGGAATCAGAAGAGGTTTCCTACAGGAGTTGATGCTTGAACCTTGGGGGACACTTAGGATTCACAGAGGTGAGTTGAAAATAATATATTATAATGATGGGAAAGGATCTGTGCTGAGGCACAAAGACAGGAGATGAAAAATCAAGTTTGAAGTATATCTTCTTTGTCAGTTTTGCCAATTGTTCTGAATGCACTGATTCAGGTGGAATGTTGAGTGTGTTAAGGAGGGTATGTAATGGGAAATAAATCTAGAAAGGGAGGCGAGAGCCAGATTGCAGAGGACTTTGAACATCAGGCTGAGGATTTTTCTTTATACTAGTATAACCCAAATACTGTTTACCTTTGGATTCACATGGATTGGGGTTCAATAAGTATATATTTTGAATGATGATTCACCTTATATTATTTATTGGCTCCTGCCAAAGTTCTCGGAAACTTCTAATGTAAATTAAATTCTATTTGGTCCCTGATAACAGAGAAGTTAAGAATGATATCCTGAAATATATAAAATAATTCATTAGGATGTGATTTCAAAGGAAAGCAAAAGGGAAAGGGGGGATATCTTAGAACCCATTCCTGAATGAGTATAAACTGATCCCTCATTCCTATCTCATTAGCCTAGGAAAACAGATTCTCTAAGACTTATGCCTTCAAAGTGGAGGAAACAGTTTATTTAGCCTCTGTGTTTGACCCAACTAAATATTGCCTCATGCTACCTGATTTAGTACCTAGATCTCTGCTCAGATCATTAGTTAGTCCTTGTATTTCTACCACAGCTCAGATACTTTCTCCCCTAGTTCTGTGTGGCCTCAAAAATATTATATTACTCCTGGTTTCCTGGATGATTTCATTGAAATTTTGGGCATTGTCAAGTAATCTCTAATAGCCCCAGACAATTATTCCTTTATGCAGAATTCCGCTTTCAAAAATCATAGTTCGTACCTCATAGCTCCCTTGGGAAGGCAGTTTACACTCTTCTAATTGAGCTCATGCCTTTAGGACCTAGGGCTTCATGGGGAATGTAGTCCTGTTCATGCCCTACAGTTATGGTTCATACGTCTTGCCCCTCCCATGTACACAGAGGAAACACAAGCTAGGAAAGTTTCCTAACTCATCTACTACACTAAATGTAATAGGAAGCCATCCATGATTTTTGAGCATGAAAGCAATGTGGTCAAACCTATGCCTCAGGAAAAAGACTTTAGCATTTGTAAAGAGAATGGATTGGAGGAGATAGAAGCTAGAAGCAGGAAGATGAAATAGAAAGCTACTTCTATAATACTGGAAAGAGGTGACAAGAGCTTAAAGTAAGGTAGTAACCATGTGAATAGAGAGGGAAAAAAACCAGATCCAAGACATGTCACAGAAGTCTTAACAAAACTTGGTAAATTATCGAACATGGGAATGGTGATGGAGGAGTGAAAAATGAAGTCAATTTTTCCTAACAAAAATCTGCCTCTCAGTGACTTTCACCCACCACTCCTAGTTCTGTTCTTTTGGGACCAAGTATAACAAGTCTAATACCTGTTGCAAATATCAGCCTCTTAAACATATGAAGACAATTTAAATGAGCATTTCTTTCCTCATCTGTAAAATTGTGGAGTAAATGGAATGCTCTATCTCCTTCTACAGTCTGGAAGCCCTTCACTGTATTAAGTACCCTTCTCTGAATATTTTATTTATTCAGCAAAACCTCACAGTACTTGGCACAAAGTAAGTTCCCAAGAATCTTGATTGATTATATCTTTCTTAAAATTTGGTGATCCCAAACTAAGCAAAATATTCAAACTTTGGCTAGGAAAAAGTAAAAGTCTATCACGATGACCTTCTTAGTAATAAACCCTATTATACTTCATCATGTAGCATAAAATCTCAGGGGTTTTTTAACTGCTAAGTTATAGTGTTAGGTCATTCTGTCATTTCGGTCTACTTTCCAAGTCTTTTTTTCAAATGAACTGATATCCAGTTATGCTTTACCTATCTTGTACTTCTGGACTTGATTTTTGAACCCCAGTTTAGGACTTCATATTTATCCATATTAAATTTCTTCTTGCTATATTTAATCCAATGTCTTCTATACTGAGATATTTTGGAAGATTATCTCTGTAAAACAAAGTGATGACTTTCCCTTCCATCTCCAAATTTGATAAGTCTGCCCTCAAAGCCTTTATCTAGCAATGATAAAAATGCTGACTAGCTCAGTACCAAGGATAGCTCCCTAGGGCACTCCACTAAAGTGGAGTCCTTCATTCCTAATCTATCTAAATGGTTTTTTTTCCAATTTGTCCCTAATGATAACATGACAGACATTTTCAAATAATTTGATGAAATATAGGTAAACAATGCCTACAACCTTCCCCAAATTGTCAAGTAACCCTGTCCACCTTCTCAGAGACTAGTAACGGACTTAATGGCATTTCAATCCATAAAGATAGAATTAGTTAGCACTACTTGGTTACCATTAGGGCTGAAAAAGAAAGGGAGAAAAAGAGAGAAAGAAGAAAGAAGGTTGATCTTTGATAACAAAACTAAAGAGAGAAAGAAAAGTGAGGGGGGAGAAAGAAGAGAGAGAGGGAGAGAAGAAAACAATCCCAACCACATCTAGTGCAGCAAAAATATAGGTTTTCTTTTCATACCATAGACATTATCTGAAGAAAGGATAAAATTGCATTTAAAATTTTCATTTGAAAATAAATTTATCTAGCTGGAAATCAGAACAAGAAGCAAACAAACCAACTAGAAAAATAATCAAAACTGTTAGCTAAAGACTATTTCTCTTTGTCCTTCCTTTGACAGACAGCTGAGTTAACACTACCCCATGCCAATAAGAACCTGAATTCAAAAGGTCAAATCTCAGGGAAAGTTGATTATGAGTTCACCACATCCTTTAGTAAACATAGAATTACTAGACAAATGCCAAGCTAGCTGTCTTTATTTCCACTCATGCTTGTTATATAACAGAAAGACTGAGCACTTGGAGATGTGATCTCCTAGTTACTTAGACCTCTAAAATTATTTTTAGATATTTTCCTCTTGTGTCCTTTAAATATATGACTTATAAGAATATTGTGTATTTTAAGGTGCAGTTTTATTAAATAGTTATTAACTTTACAAACGACTTCTCTAGATTGTGTTTTAAGGATATATACATATGTGTATGTATGTATGCATATATCTGCATCATATCTGAACCTAAGAATTCATCATGGCTTATAAATAACCACTAATCAGTTAATCAATCAACAAGCATTTATTAAGCACCTAATGTGTTCCAGACTTTATGCTAAGTGCAGAGAAACAAAGACATCATTGAAAGAAGTGGGAAGAGATGTGGACTGGGGCAGGATTTGGGGTGGTGATTAGTGTAGTGCACAACTGTCATAATTTAATTGTGTCTATTCACTGAGAGCAAGTCCCTCAGATTTATCACAAGTGAGATCTGGGTCTATTTACAGAGCACTCTTTTTTTGTATGGTGAGACTATAAAAGGCTCAGAAATTTGACATTCAATATAGTCTAGTTGGGCTCTCTTATGACTGCTCTCAGAATGTGAACTAGGAGGGGGCATTTAGAATTTTACTTCATGGTGCTGAAATTTAGAGGAAGCTGATAATACTAGTCAGTCAACAAGCATTCATTACGCTATGCACCAGGCATTGAATGGGAATACAAAGACGACAAAAATAGCAATTGATCTTAAGAGGTTTACATTCTAATAAGATATAACAGGCAAAAAAACTCTAATACAAGATTAAATAGATGTGATACTATATAGAAATAAACATAGATATAGATGATATAACTGTATAGATATAGATGTATGTATAGTGAGAGCAACAGCATTCTAAGTATGGCAGAGCCAGATAAGAGAGGACATGTCTTTTGTAAGGAATAGGAAATAGGCAGAGTTAGCTAGATTGTAGTGCTTATAGAGGGGAGAAAATATAAGACTGAAGAGGTAAAAAGGAATCAAGTTACAAAGGTCTTTAAATGCCAAGCAGAGGGGTTTTATATTTGATCCTGTATGTAAGAAGGGGCTACTAGAGACTCTTGGAGGCAACTAGGTGGCTCAGTGGATAGAGTGCTGAGTCTAGAGTCAGAAAGATCTGAGTTCAAATCCAGCCTCAGACATTTACTAGCTGTGTGACCTTGGGCAAGTTACTTAACTTTTATTTGCCTTAACCCATTGGAGAAGGTATTAGCAAATAGCTTCAGTATCTTTGCTAAGAAAACCCCATGGGGTCATGAAGAATTGAACATGACAGAACACAAAAGCCTCTTGAATAGGGAGCTGACATAGTCATACCTGTGCTATAAGAAAATCACTTTGGTAGCTGATTAGAGGATAGGTTGGATCAAGGAGAGACTCATTCTAGTCAATGCTTCCTCTACCATAGCACTTCCTATCTCTTCAGTCCTCTTATATTTTGCTCCCCTCTATAAGCGTTATACAATCTAGCTAACTCTGCCTATTTCCTATTCCTCACAAAAGACATGTCCTCTCCTGTCTGGCTCTCCCATGCTTGGAATGCCCTCCCTCTCACTATATCTACATCTACATGTGTATCTATGGCTATTCATAAAGCTATATTATCTATATCTGTGTCTATTTCTATATAATATCATATCTATCTGATCTTGCATTGCCAATCCCCACTTGACTTTTTCAGCTACACAGAAACCTTGCAGTGTTCTATGGTGTGTTTCCTACCCCTGTGCTCCCATATCCATATGCTTGCCATGCCCCATCCCCTGACCCAGAAATGAAAATCCCTAGTTATACTTTGATTGCTTTTCCAAAACTGATGTCACTGAATAAGAGGTTACTAGAAACTAAAGTTCACATACAGTCATGAGGATGGATCAAAAAGTTAAGTTCAACCCCTTCTGCCTTGTAGTCATTCCTGAATTCTCCTCCCTCTCTTTCAATTCAGAGTCCCCTTCTCTCTTCCCTTTGCCCTCTCTTCCTACCCCGCCTCTGCCTTGCACACACACACACACACACACACACACACACACACACACCCCTTTCCCCAAGCATCAACTCAGTCACTTTGGCTGCAGTATTAACTCAAAATTGTGGAGAAGGACCTGAGAAGATACCTAATCCAATCCATTCCTGAACAAGAATCTGCTTGGGAATACAGATGAAAGTCATAGAGACCTTTCTGGGAGAGTTCTAGTGAGGGGCAATTCACCATCTCCCAAGGGAGCTCATTCCACTCTGGGCTTCCTAAAGTTACACTGAGCCTAAATCTACCTCTTTGCAATTTCAACTCATTTCTTCTACTTCCTTCTTTCTGGAATCAAACAGAACAAGTTAAATCCACCTTCAATGTGACAGCTGTTTTCATGTACTTAAAGAGTTTCCTACCCCATCCCCAAGTCTTCCTGTTGAAGTATCCCTAGTTTCTCTATTTGATTTTCATATGGTATAATCTTCAATGCTATCACTGGGTGCTCTTCAAACAATCAATTTCCTTCTCAAAATTTAGCATTCCCAACAAATACAATATTCTAGATATGTCCTGACCAGAGAAAATACAATATTACTAAACGTTTTTAGTTTCACTATTATACTTCTAATTCAGACTAAAATCCTATTTGGTTGTAGGGAAGGGAAAAGAAATTATACTGTATCGTTGATTCATTTTGAAATTGCAATTCACTTAAAAACCAAAGATCTTTTTCAAAAGAAATTCTTTCTAGTCATACATACCACCATTTGGTCCAGGACCAAGTGAGAAAACATAGATAAAGGGCTGTGTAAACTTTAAAGCATTATATGAATGCTAGTTATTATTATTTATTATTGTGTCCTTCTCAACCTGTACTTATAAAATTGAATTTTTCCAAATATCAAATTTTACATTTATCACTATTAAATTGTTCTAGTCTATCATGATCTTCTCAGATTCTATTTCTCTTTCCTAACATATTAGCTATTCCTTCTAGTTCTTGGTCACCTGAAAGTCTTAAAAAGTATGCCATCGATGTGTGTATCTAAGTCCTTCATACAAAATTTTAAATAACACATGATCAACCACAGGTTCCTGGGGAACTCTAAAGAGTCTTTCCAAGTTGATAGCTAATCATTAATGAATACTCTTTGTGTTTAACAACTCAACCAATTTTAATCTAATCAACTGTGAGATGATGTAGAGCATGTCAGTCCATCATATTCACAAGCATAAAATGACATTTTGTCAAAAGATTTGCTAAAATTAAAGTAACATGAGACAGTCTGGTACACTGAAAGAATTTAGAAGTGGGGAAAGTAGGCTTCCTATTTTCTTTTTTGGAAACAATTGGGGTTAAATGACTTACCCAGAGTCACAGAGCAAGTAAGTGTCTGAATCTGGATTTGAACTCAGGTCCTCCTAACTCCAGGGGCAGTGCTCTATTCACTGTACCTAGCTATGTTAGAGAACTGAAGTTTCAATCCTGACTTTACCACTTTACTACCTCTCTGATCTCGGGCACATAATCTCTATGAGCCTTGGTTTCCTCATCTGTACAATGAGGAGGCTAAAATAAAGACCTGCAAAGTCCTTTTTAGTTTGAAATCTCTGGTCCCAATGTAGCCTCACTTCCTTCTTACCAAGAAGCTAGAATGCAACTGCATTGGAACCCTACAGGACAGGATAGAAATGTTTGGTGTATTCTCATCCAAGGACCACAGGGAGTTGTGACTGACTAGGGAATCAAACAGTATCTCCTCTGAAAGAGGGTAAGAAAAGAAATCTTGTGGGAAGCAATAAGCAAGTACTATGCTTGGGATGGGAGGAGAGCTCTGGGAGGAATAGGAGAGAATGGGAGGGATACCCAGGGGACCAGAACTGCAGCTGCTACTGCTGCCACCATCGTTGCCAATGTCATGATGAGTAGATTGAACTTTAAGAAGCCACAAAGAATACAGAATACTGTGATGTAGAAATACAGTCATACAGAACACATCAGAACTGTCTCAGTTTGCAGAGAACAATTATGGTGATACTTTGCCTCTCCCCTCCCTTTTTCCGTTTCATTCCTTTCCTCCATTCTCCAGAAACCAGTGAGTGCCTTCTAAAAATTACCTCTTCATTTTATATTGTGATTTAAATAGTTTTTCTCTATGTGGATAAGATTAAAAACTGTGGCTAGTCCAAATGTGTGAAAATTCTATATGTATTCATTTGTGGCAGGGTTGTGTGAGGGAGGCTATGATTAGCTGCACCAGCCTCATGATAAAAAGCTTTTATTGTGAAGGTCACTAGGTGGCACAGTAAATAGAGCACTGGTCCAGGAGACAGGAAGAACTGAATTCAAATTCTCTTGGGTACTTAAATTGATAAGATGATCCTGGGAAGGTCACTAGGTGGCACAGTAAATAGAGCACTGGTCCTGGAGACAGGAAAAACTGAATTCAAATTCTCTTAGATATTTAAATTGATAGGATGACCCTGGGAAAGTAATTTAATACATCCCTGCCTCAGTTCACTTATCTGTAAAATGATAGGATTAATTATAATATTTCACCAGGTTGTGAGGACCAAATGGGATTGCATGGATAAAACACTTTGTAAAATTGAAGGTACCACTTAAATGCTAACTCTCATCATTACTTGTTATAAAATTAGTGGAAGGAGCACCCAGCTAGGGTCTTGAAACAAACCAGAGATGTTACAAATCACTGGGTATATTGTTCCCCTAAAGCAGTGGTTCTCAACTTTCCTGACTCCATGGCCCTTTAATACAGTTCCTCATGTTGTGGTGACCCCCCAACCATAAAATTATCTTTGTTACTACTTCATAACTGTAATTTTGCTACTGTTGCAAATCTATCCGATATACAGGATGTATTTTCATTGTTACAAATTGAACATAACCCACAAGTTGAGAACCTCTGCCCTAAAGCAAAGAATCCCAAGTAAATCAAAGCCTAAACACTGAATGAGCTAAGTGATGATGCTCTAGAGAAAAGTCATACTCATGGGAATGCCTGATGGGAAAAGTTATAAGAAGGTGACTCTGTTCACTTGAGAGTGAGGGCCTGAGAAATGGAGCAGATCATTTTCACACTAAACCAAACAACTTCAAAGGCTAACCACTGTTAGACAATGCTCATACATCTGCAGCAGCCCCATGAACTACCAGTCAGGTAAGCTTGTTAAGAAAGATAAGTTTTTGCTGGGAAAGCTGGAATACAGCATGGCAGAAACTGGGCATAGACCATCATCTAACACTGTACATCAAAATCAAGTCTAAATGGGTGCACAATCTAGGTATAAAAGCTAATACTGTAAGTAATCTGGGGAAGCAAGGAACAGTTTACCTGTCAGGTTTATGGAGTAGGAAAAACTTTATGACCAAAGAAAAGTTAGAGAGCATTATAAAATACAAAATGGATAATCTTGACTACATTAAATTGAAAAGTTTCTGTACAAACAAAGCCAATGTAACCAAGATTAAGAGGGAAGTGGGAAACTGGGAAAGAAATTTTACAACCAGTATCTCTGATAAAGGCCTCATTTCTAAAATAAACAGGGAGTTAAATAAAATCTATGAGAATCCAAGTCATTCCCCAGTTAACAAATGGTCAAAGAATATGAACAGGCAGTTTTCAGAGGTAGAAATTAAAGATATCTATA
>CM053601.1:147389280-147401901 GCA_028646575.1 Pseudocheirus occidentalis | reverse complement strand
TTCTCATAAAGTCATTTGCTTCCATTTGCCCCACTCTAATTCTGAAGGAATTATTCTCTTCAGAAAGCTTTTGAGATTCTTTTTCCATCTGGCAAATTCTACTTTTTAAGGCATTCTTCTCCTCATTGGCTTTTTGGGCCTCTTTTGCCATTTGAGTTAATTTTTTAAGGTGTTATTTTCTTCAGTCAGGTTGTTGACTCTCTTTTCATGATTTTCTTGCATCATTCTCATTTCTCATACCAATTTTTCTTCCATTTCTCTTATTTGGTTTTCAAAATCCTTCTTAAGCTGCTCTATGGTTTGTAACTAGTCTACATTTTTCTTGGAAGCTTTCGCTGTGGGAGTTCTGACTGTGTTGTCTTCTTCTCATTCTGTGCTTTGATCCTTTTTGTCCCCAAAGAAGAAATCTAAAGTTGGATTGCTGTTCTTACTTTGCTTCCTTTGCCTGCTCATGTTGTCAGTCAATTACTTGACTTTTGGCTCTATGGAACTCTGCTTCCAGAGGGGAAATCTTTGTCCCAAATTGCAGGGGTTTTCATAGCTGCAAGAGCTATTAGGAGGCCACTACAGCCCCCACAAGCTTTGGCTCACTGAAAAATGCACCCAGGACCACCACCTAAGACCACAGTCATGATCCAAGCAGTTTAAGGCAAGAGCACTTAGCCTCTGAATGATCACTTGGCCTCCCTGCAATCTGAAGTAGCCACATGGAAGTAGCTACTGGGCCACCACTTCTGCTGCTTCCTTGCTCTGGAGGCAGTATGGTCAGATCCTCTCCCCCAAAATTTAGCTGAGTTCCACTAACCTTTCACTTAGTCCTTAATTCTTATGGCTTGATAATTCTGGAAATCACCACAGCTGCCGCTGATCCACTCTCCTAAAGGCTCCAGATGAGGCTTGTCCTGGAGGCCCTGGGGCCAAGCCATGGTTTTAGAGCCAAAAAGTCAAGTAATTGACTGACAACATGAGCAGGCAAAGGAAGCAAACTAAGAACAGCAATCCAACTTTAGATTCCTTCTTTGGGGACAAAAAGGATCAGAGCATGGAACAGGAAGAAGACAACACAGTCAGAACTCCCACACCAAAAGCCTGGGTCAAGCTGGTTTTGGCTCCTAGCAAATTACGATGAGCCCTTCTTCTCCTACCTGCCAAGCTGCCTTCAGCAGAAGATGTGTTTTTCTGTAATTTTGTGGGTTCTAGAGGCCTGAAATTTGTTTAGAGTCATATTTTATGGGTATTTTAGGTGGCTATGTGGGAGCTGCAGAGTTTTCCTGCTTCTGTACCACCATCTTAGCTCCACTGAGATTATTTTTATTAAGGTTTCAGGGAGGTGCCTAGTAAATGTGGACCATGAAGCAAAATACAACAGTCACAAGATCTGCCCATTTGTGACTTTGTGAAATAATATTTTCCTCTAATTTCAGAGATACATAACCTTGATTTTTCTGGGTACCCCTTGGGCAGTCTAGTGAAGCTTATGGATCCATTATCAGAATAGTGATTTTAAGTTCATAGAATAAAATATATAGGAATAAAAAGTAAATGAATGGTTTTGTAACACTGTTATCAAAATATTTTTAGAAGAATAAAGAAACCAAATCCATGGACCCCAGGGTAAAGCATTTAAGAGAGAATTAATGAAGAAAGGAAAAGAACGAATATTCTTATAAGACTAAACTACAGCTCACCCAACCAGACAGAGGATATCAGTCATACTGGGTTTTATGCAAATGACAAATTGAAACACAGACAAGATAAAATAGTGTTCAGGTATTCCAACAACTTAAATTATTTCAAATGACCTCATTTTTCTCTCCAAGAAGATTGCCTTGCTGATAGCTTTATTGATGAAATGATCCCCTTTCTCTACTGGCAGAAAATACAGTGAAAGGACAGAGCTAGTCTGAGAAGGTTGAAAGCAAATTTTCAGAAAATTCTTAGAGAAAAATGCTTTTGAGGCACTGAAAATGATCTCCCCCTCCCTTCCATCCCAATTTTTGATAGGTCAAAAGATTCCTGACTGTCTCTTGTCCAGACATACAAAACCCTGTCACCCATTGCCTACTCCTGTCCCTCTTCCTCAGATCTTTTTGTAACTGATTTTTCTAAGTGGTATGGGTGCCAAATTGACAGAACAGCTGAGTTTTTTTATGAAGATTCATAAATTATTCCAGAGAGGATGAGAAAGCTCTGAGATCACACCTTGTTTTCAGGCATCCCATTGTGACTGCTTCACAAGGTCTGACATCATCAGCCCATCCTGGATTGCTGTAGCATCTGTATTTAGGGGACTTTTAAAGCACATGCACAGTTTTAATTTTGCAGAAGTCCAAATCTGCCATCTGTTATACAGGCCTTTCACAAAGAGAAGTGGAAAATGCTACAATCAGGTTTTGGGCCTCATGTTCAAGAAGGAGAGCATATGTTGATTTTTCTAGAAAGCTAGAATCTCAGGGATGAGAGAGGCAGAAGAGATAGGATCATCCATCTCCCTCACTGGATGAATAAGGCACAGAGTTCCAGTGAGGTAAAATGATGAATTGAGGCCAAAACTGGCCTTTGAACTCATGTCTTCCAAGTCCTTGTCCAACCTCCATTTTAATACAGCACACAAACAATCATGTAAGAGTTTTTAAATGAGATGGTGGTGGTGGCGGCACATACCTGTAATCCCAGATACCAGCAAAGCTGAGACAGGCATAACTTGAGTTCCCAAGCTTTCATTTATAGTACAATATGCTGATCAGATGTCTACACTAAGTTCAGCATCAATACCATAAGCCCCAGGGGAGGTACAAAAGAGCCCACACTGTAAACAGCAGGTTAAACTTCCCCACCAATCAATAGTGGGTTTGGTCCCGTGAATAGCCCCTATACTTTAAGCCTGGGCAAGGTGGGGAGATCCAATCTTTTTTTAAGAGTTTGTAAGTGATTCTCTAGAATTTTAATGTTTCTACCCCAGGGCTCTTTTTATTCCAAATAGAGCACCCTTTCCATGATATCCCATTGCCTCTCTTTTGTGTCTAGGTAACTGAGACCTCTCACAGGGAACCTAATAATGGTTCAAATCTTACCTTTGTCACTTACCACCTCCGGGGCACTGAGCAAGCTGCCAAACCCCTCTGGGCTGCAATTCATCCATCAAATAAAGGGATTGAACTCAATGGCCCTTAAAGTCCTTTCCAGGTATAAACTGATGAGCCTATTAACCATGGTCTGTATTTTAGATGTATAGAGGTACACTGCTAAAAGATACTCTTTTTCTCTTATGATAATTTTTGTCTTGATAATTTTGTTTTTGTTGTTGAGCTGTTTAAGTCATATCTGAATCTCTGTGACACTATTTGGGGTTTTCTTGGCAGAAATACTATGATGTTTTGCCATTTCCTTTTCTAGCTCATTTATAGGTGAGGAAACTGAGGCAAACAGGATAAGTAACTTGTCCAGGGTCTCACAGCTAGTAAGTGTCTGAGACCAGATTTGAACTCAGATCAGGAAAATTCATCTTGGTGAATTCAAATTCATCCTCAAACACTAACTGTGTGACCCTGGGCAAGTTGGTTAATCTTGCCTACCTCAGTTTCCTCCTCTTGAAATTAGCTGGAAAAGGAAATGGCAAACCACTCCAGTATCTCTGCCAGGAAAATCCCAAAACAGGGTTACAGAGCATCAGATATGACTAAAAAAAAAACCTCAATGACTAAACAACTAAAACAACTTTCTGATTCTGCACCAATGCTCTATCCCAGGGATGGGGAACCTGTGGCTTTCTAGGTCCTTGGGTGTAGCATTTTAACTGGAGTCCAAGTTTTACAGAACAAAACCTTTTATGAAGAGGATTTATTCTGTGAAGTTTGGATTCGGTCAAAGGACCTAGAGGACCACTTGAGGACCCCCCCCCCTCTATCAACTGTGTCACCTAGCTGTCTTCTTGATCATTTTAACTTAACCTGATTAGTAGAGCATCAGACTTTTCATCTGGGAGTCCAAGATTTAAATTCTTGTCCAGGTAGAAAATGTTTCTCTCTGTGAATCAGCAAGGTGTAGTAGAGTGAGAGCTGGCCTTGGTGCTGACACATACTGGCTATGTGACAGGCCTCCCCCGCCCCCAAATTAAATTTCTTGCTTCTCGGCACTCTGAAACAAACCTTTTTATGTTGCATAAAATACTTAGGCTTGCTTTAGTAGAAAGATCCTTACGTATTTGAATAAAGAGGTGTAGTCCTTAACACTACGTTTCATTGCCAATGACAGCATGGCACAGTGTGGCACAGAGGAACAGCTTATAGAGTCAGGAGGATGTGGGTTCAAATCTTGCTTCTGAGATATGATAATAATAGTTAATAATGACAACAACTAGCAATTATATACTGCTTTCAGATTTACAAAGTGTTTTTACAAATGCAGCCTCATTTTATCTTTAGAATAACTATCTCCATTTTACAACTTCAGAAACTGAGGCAGACAAAGGGTTAAGTGACTTACTAAGGATCACATAGCTAGTAAATTTCCAAGGTTAGATCTAAACTCAGATCATTTTGACCCCAGGTCCAATGGTCTATTCACTGTGGTAACTTTATGACTGAGTGGGGTGGGGGTGGGGCACCAAGTCTCTTAATCTCTCAGAGCTCCCAGGCAATTCCCTCAGAATATATTACAAAGACAAATTACCCAATATCAGTGAAAGGAGTTTCCCCTTTGATTAAACAGCAGATCTGGATGCCCCCCCCAAAAAAAACAAAATTCGTTTCAAGTCTGTGTAGACTTTACAAGGGAAATAAAAATAGCTTTTCTTATCATTTTCCCACAAGTATATTCCTGTTTCTCTCATAGACTGATATTTCTGAATAGGAAGGATGATTTCAAAGGGAAGGAAAGAGACTCCACTTGTCCTTATAAGGTACAGTTCTGGGGCCAGAAAACTTATTCCATGGAGGGTCAGCCAATGAGTAGGCTAGGTCCTAGGAAATTCATGGAGAGTGAGTTGTAAATATTATCCTCATTAATAATGCATCTTAGGACTTAGAGAAATGTCAGAGGAGGATTAGAGATGGCTCTGTAGAGCTTTCTCTGGTTTAATATTCAAGAGACTGTTTCTTAAAACAGATGAAAATATCAGGTGCAGAAAAAAAAATCTATCCATGGATTTTAACCAATAAATTGTTTTCTTCCTCTCTCAAAAAAAAATTTTTTTTGCTTCTAATGTATAGTAAGCCATATTCCCTACAAGGAATAAACTCACTTTCATAGAAGTTAGTTAAAGGTGAGTGGCATGAAAATAATAGGACATTTATTTAAAGAGCAGGGCGAAAAACATCAGGAAATACATGAAGGAACTTTAATAATGTAAGTTTCTTTTCTTATCTGTGTGTAACTAGTAGGCTTGAATCTTTTAAGAAACCTGGAGGTCATTAACCCAAGCATGAATTCCCCCAATAAAGCTTTTGACAAGGAGTCATATAGACTCCAAATGAAGATCTATGCTGATTTCTTCCCACTAATTCCCAAGGTAATCTATTCCATTTGGGGACACTTGTAATGTTAGGAAGTTTCTCCTTGTAGTAAGCTGTAATCTGCCTCCCTATACTTGTCACTCTGATCCTAATTCTGTCCTCTGCAGGCTAAAAGGGGAGAAGGGTGGAAAAGGATAATCATAGACTCAGAATGGACCTTAGAAATCAAGTTCAATGCTTTCGTTTTACAGTTAGGGAAACTGAGGTCCAGAGAGATTGAGTCACTTATCCAGAGTCAAGCAGCTGATAAGTGTCTAAGGTAGGATTTGAATCCAGTGTTTCCTGACTCAATGTTCACTAGACCTCTGCTTCTTCCATGTACCAACTTTTGGATACTTGAAGACAGCACTTATGACTTTGTGGTGAATTGGACAGAATGCTGGACTTGAAGTGACAAAGACTGAGATTCAACAGTAGTATGACCCTGGGTAAATCATTTAACCTCCCTGCTCTTTGGTGTCTTTATACATAAGACAAGGATAACAATAGCACCTACCTCACAGGCTTGTTTTGAGGACCAAATGAGAAGGATGTAAAATGTGTTGAAAAATCATAAAGCTATGCAAGTATCCGCTATTATTAAGTCAACCTGTCTCCAGTTTAAACATTCCTACTTTCTTCAACTGAGCCTCTTATGTCATGGTTTTCAATTGTCTCACTCCACTGTCACATCTGAACTGCAATGCCAAGCACTTAATCCAGTAGCATCAATATAGTTAAATGAAGATAGTCTATCACTTCCCTCCTTCTAGACACTAGACTTCTATTCATGCAATTTAAGATTTCATTAGCCTTTTTGTTTTGTTTTAGTTACTGTTCACATTGTGGAATATGTTGGACTTGTAGATCACTAAAATCCACCTGAACTAGCCATCGCTCCCCCCATTCTGTACAAAATTTTTTTGGAGGGGTGAAGGTAAGGCAATTGGGGATAAGTGACTTGCCCAAGGTCACACAGCTAATAAGTGTCAAATGTCTGAGGCCAGATTTAAACTCAGGTTCTCCTGACTCCAAGGCTGGTATACTATTCACTGTACCTCCTTGCTGCCCCCTTTTTTCCACTTGTACAATTTTTAAACTCAATTGTTAGACTTTACAATAATCTTGATCCTTTAGTGATCAGTGATTTCCTTGGGATGGGTGCTTTCTACCCTGAAAAAAGATTAGTACTCTACTACACCTTATTCCCTTCCCATCCTAGGCAGATTTTGTCAACATTCAGAGAATCATAGAGTTTCAGAGATGAAAGGGACATCAGACGTCAATCCATACCCCAAAGGAATCCACACTATGAAACAAATGATGAGGGGTCCCCCATCCAGCCTTCATTTGAAGACCTCTCTTGATCAGGAAGCCACTGTGTAATTAAGCAGCCCTTTCCATGTTTGGACAGCTCTTACTGGTAGGAAATTTTTCTTACCCTCAAACCTAAATTTGCCTCTTGGCAGCTTCTACCTGTTACTCTTAGTTCTCCTTCTAGAGCCAAACAGCACAAGTTTAATGCTTCCACATTAGGAGTGTTTGAAGAGAGCTATGATTTGCCTCTGGGGCCCATTCTTCTTCAGGGTGAGCATGTCTAGTTCTTCTAAATGATCCTCCTATGGCATGAAATCAAGACCTTTCACCACCTGTTGCACTTTTCTGGATACTGTCCAGATTATCAATATCTTTCCTAAAATATTTTGTCGAGAACTGAACACTACTTGAAATGTGATCTGAGCTTGATTGAGTACCATGGGACTATTGCTTCCTTATTCCTGGAAATTCCATGCATCTCCATGCAGCCCAAGGTTTCCATAGATTTCTGGGCTTCTAAAACATACTGATGACTCCTATCAAGCTTGTAAGTCCACTAAAATCCCCTAAGATTTCTCAGACAAGATTATCATCTAACCAAGTTTCTATCCTTTTGTACTTATGACTCTTATCTTGAATACAACAGTAAAAATTTGTTTGTTCCCATTACATTTCAACTTATTCAATTCTGATCATTGCTCTAGATCATCAATATCACTCTGAATCCTGATTCTGCTATCCAGTTGTCCTTCAGGACACCATGCCTTTTGCATCCTCCAGGAAGGAGTCACATTTTTTCCCTTCACTCCACTCACACGGTCTCTGTCCTAATTCATGCCTTCCCCTCTTGTCTGGACTACTATAAAACTCCTAATCAATCTCCCTCCTTTCAGTCTCTGCCAGTATCTCCTTTCTAACCCTGTGCTTAGCACACATTGTATGTTTAATAAATGTTTCTTGATTTGACTTCATCCTCCACATGGCTGCCAAATAAATATTGCCAAGACACCAATATGATCACATCACAATATGACCACAGCATTGGCAAACACAAATATTAGAGGTTCCTTGTTACCTGTAGCATAAGAACAAAATTCTCAACCTGCTATTTAATTATAATATGACCTGCTCCTATCTTTCCAGTTGTTCTTCAAGTTACTACCCTTGACACACTCTCCATTCCAATCAAACTGGCATGTTAAGCATCCGTTGTACGTGACATTTCATCTCCAGCCTTTATAGCTTTGTGCCTCCAATGATAGAACACACTCCCTCTGCTCTCCCACCAAGTAGAATCCCTAGCTTCCTCTAATGCACAGCTCAGGCATCCCCTCCTATAAGATGTCTTTCTTGAGTTCTCCAATCATGAGCACTTTTCGAAATGACTTTATAAATAGACTTTGTAAGCAATTAGCTATGTATATATAGAATCCACCCTCTACCTTTAGTAGCTTAGAAGGAAGCAAGCAAGAATTTATTAAATGCCCACTATTTGCCAGAAACTGGATTAAGCTTCTAACAAATATTATCTCATTAGATCCTCACAAGAATCCTGGGAAGTAAATGCTATTATTATCTTTTTTTTTACATGAGGGATTTGAGGCAGACCAAGGCAAAGTGACTTGCCCAGGATCACACAGGTAGTAAGTATCCACAGCTAAATATTTGAACTCAGGTTTCCCATATTCCAAGCTAATGCTCCATCCACTGTGTTACCTTACTGACATAGCTTGACTTGGGAGTAAAGAACTGTTTCTTTTTTTTGTCTCAGGGTCCCCAGGGGTTAGCATAGTCTTTTGTACACAATAAGCATGAAATAAATGTTTGTTGAATTTGCTTTACTTTTATGATATAGTTTCATACTCATTTTGCTTAATTTCTTCCAATTCACTTCTTGGGTTTTTTTTGTTTTTTTGTTTTGTTTTGGTTTTTTTTGCTTCTTGGAGGGCAGTTGGGGTTCAGTGACTTGCCCAAGGTCACATGGCTAGTTTTTTGTGTTAAGTGTCTGAGGCCAGATTTGAACTCAGGTACTCCTGACTCCAGGACCGGTGCTCTATTCACTGCACCACCTAGTCGCCCTTTCCAACTCACTTCTTGAAGACCGTCTCTATGACATGCAGTTATGGGGAATCTACATAGCCTATCAGCCTCTGCCTTTTCATATTTTGAGCCTGAGCAATATCACTTTTCATCTTCCTCCTTGGTGCCCACTTCCTTGTTAAAGTCACCTTGTATTGAGGTCAATGTAGCCTCAGTTTGGAAGATCTTGCCAAGTTTTTAATAGAATTTCTCTACTTCTTCATCCTCAGCAGCAAATGCAGGCACACAAGCTGCAATTATCTTCACAGTAGTCTGTTTGTTCATGCTCATCATGCTTTCTACAAGGTGATATGAGCATGTGCCCTACAAACAATGGATTTTAGTCAACAAGGAAACCAGCTCCACCATTTGTCTGACTAAGCAAATCCCTAGAGCCTTCCTTCCCCTTGCTGGTTCAGAGTTCATCAACCTCCTCATACATACCAATGAGGAAACTCCCAGTCTTGTGATCAACTGAATGATTGATAGCCTAAGGTCACATAGATACCAAGTGACTAAGCTGAGATTCAAACTCAAATCATCTCATTCCAAATCCAATGAATACTCTTTCCACTTAGAGCAGAAATGCCAATAGGAAAGGGATTCTATTCCCTCAGCAGTGTGCCAGCTTGTGGGTTGTGGGGAAAGACTGAATTTTTAAAGTGCCAACATTAAATTATTGCTTTCATGCTGTAATCACTCATATCTTCCAAACTAATAGCAGCAACTCTTCTAATGCCTATTTAATTGGCCAATAAGAGTGTTCTACAGAACAGTTTTCGGTTTCATACTTTTCATCATTCAAAGACATCTATTAAGCATCTACTATTTACATGGCACTCTGCTAAGATATAAAATGAAAAGGTGGCACAATCCTTGGCATCAAGGAGCATGTTACCTTTGAAGTGAGTTAGGACTCTCATTGAGTGTCTTGTTTTCCCCTGTTTCTCAAAAACGAACTAAGTGTTGCTACTGAAGCATCCACATTGGTTACTCTGGGATTAATTTAAACTGTTGAGCATTTGAGTTCCAGTGAACCCACAGAGATAAATGCCTTTAAAGCTCTGCTTCCTGCCATGTCTAGAACCATCTGCTTTCAAATTGATAAGAAAAGTAATAGGTCTAATAGGCTAATTCAATAGCTCATAAAGAAGTGAATTGGGGTGGCTAGGTGGCGCAGTGAATAGAGCACCAGCCCTGGAGTCAGGAGTACCTGAGTTCAAATCTGGCCTCAGACACTTAACACAAAAAACTAGCTGTGTGACCTTGGGCAAGTCACTTAACCCCAATTGCCCTCCAAAAAAAAAAAGCAAAAAAAAAAAAGAAGTGAATTAAAGATAAAAGGAACTGAGAATCATTGTTAGGGATCATAATTTCCTTATTTCAACCTTCAGATATCTACAGTTTTATTGACATGAATTGGTACCCTATTATGCAAATTATAAGCCACATAGCTCATTGAATAATCATATATAGTAGATAGCAGGACTCAAAGCTGAGATCTGGGTTCAAATCCTACCCCTGATACACACTAACTAGGTGACCCTGGGTAAATTATTTATAAACTGTCAGTGTTATTGGCTACCTCTATAAGTGGTAGAGAAGATGCTGACCTACATTGGTAAAGGAGGTTCTTTCATCTGGGTGTAGACTGTATTGATGACATTAAAAAGTCTAGTATCTATCACTTAGATCGTTGGCTAAGAATAATTACATCACCTGATGACTAGCTTCTAATAAAGAATCTCTCCAACCTCGGTCTTGTTGGTTCTCAGTCTGCAGACATGGCAGATGTTACAAGGCCCATTCTTTTTTTTATTATTTTTCTAAAACCTGACTACACAATTAGGAAAAAAAAAACCACATGCACAGCAGAATGTAAGAGTGGATTCAAAATACATAGCAATAAATTTCCATTTCCAGAAATCCTATGCAATAAATACTACGCATTGTGTTAAGAGCTTTTCATCTTTGCTTCCTTGTGAGTTTTCTTTTGTTCTCTGCTGTGCACTTTTTACTTTGTTCTTTTTTCCCCTTTCTTCCCCCCCCCAACAACAAAGGCTACAATTAAGCATGGATATACAAATATATACATACATACATATGTAAATATATATTTTCCCTATTGAATTCTACTCCCGATCTTTATTTTATGTTTCTGTGTATCTCTTATTTCCTATCCCTCCTGACTCTTCTACTTTACTTCTACCGACTACCTTGCCCTCCTATTATTTAATCTAACCCCACCCCACCCCTCTCCCTATTCCCTTAGCATTTTATTTCTTTCTAAAGTTAGAAGAATTTTGTACTATACTGATATTATTATATTAGTAAAGATAATATTCATAATACAAAACATACATTCTAGATACATAAGTGCTGTTTCCTCTTGAAACCATTCCCAATGAAAGTAGGTTACCAGAACTACCAACCTCCTTCCCCCATCTAATTTCTTCGTGTTGGTTCTTCCTCTCACACCTCATTTGTGTGAGATAATTACTCATTTTTTCTTGTTCCTAAACAGTTTTATTTTTCAAAGTCATATCATACTCAGGTCTACTCCAGTCTTCCTTATGAACTATCCAATTATTAATAACTGTCTTAGAAATATGTTTTAAATTTTATATACATAAAAGGTAAACAGTCTGTCTGTATTGAGTCCTTTGTATTCTTGGGTAAATACCTTATATTTTTCTCTTGGCTCTTGTATGTCAAATCTTCTATAAAATTCATAGTCCTGAAAGTCTGACTCTGAAAGGCAGAGAAGGATACTGAAGCAAAGAAACACTCTTCCAGTATTTTAGCAGAGTACTGAAAGTCTGACAATTCATTAAATGTCCATTTTTTTCTTTTTTTAAATTTTTTAAGTTTAATGTTTATTTTTAGTTTACATGATTCATTTCCACAAGATTCTGAGTTACAAATTTTCTCCTCATCTTTCCCCTACCCACAACCCCAAAATAGCGATCCTGCTGTAAAGCACCTCCCCCAATCTGCTCTCTTTTCTGTCCTCCTCCAATGCCCCTCTAACTTTCTGGTAGGGCAGGGAGGGTCTCCCTACCCCAGTCCCTGTATATCTTCGTTCCCATTTGCATGTAGTTATTATTATTATTATTATTATGTGGTTTTTTAAACATTTGATTGTAGAGCTTTAAATTCTAGATTCTTTCGGTTCCTCCCTTGTCACCCACCCCCACTAAAAGGACAAGCAATTCAATACAGGCTGTACATGTGTAATTATGAAGGACATCTCCACATTGGACATATTGTGAGAGGCTGATTATATGTCTCTTGTTCCTATCCTGCCCCACCTTGTTCTATTTTCTACTGTGTCCCTGTCCATTTACTGAAGTGTGTGCTTCCAGCAACCCTCCCCCAGACCCTGCCCTCCCCTCTGTCATCATGCCTCTCATCCCCACCCCAACCCCACTCTCCTGTGTGGCAAGATACCCAATTTAGAGTTTATGTCATTCCTTCCCTAAGCTAAATTCAGTGAGAGTAAATGAAAGTAAAGTTGTAACAGTTATCCCTTGCCTCTTCTATATGGGATGATTAACTCCAATTTGTCTCTCCATCTCCTCTCATTCTAGTCCTCTCCCACCTCAGAATTTTACCTTTTAAAGTATCATCCCTTCCTATTCAATTTATACTGTACCTTCTATGTACACTTATACACACATGCTCAGATATGTATTCATATGTATTCATACATTCATCTACATAGACATATGTG
>CM053601.1:147346363-147372359 GCA_028646575.1 Pseudocheirus occidentalis | reverse complement strand
CTAAGCCTACTTTGATAGAAGAAGCCTACTATCATCCATAGGACTATAGACTTAGGGATGGAAGAGATGTTAGAGGCCCTCTATATGTTGATCTATGTGTTTATGTATCTATATGCACATGAATAGGAATATCTATGAAACCTATCAATAGATAGGGGATTCATTTTACTTTGGGACTTTCTGTAAGAAATCCTCCATGACCCCGGCAGATACCCTTTTTATTTTTTACACACCTTCCTGTTTGATACCACCCATGATATTCAGTGGATATCAGTGATCAAAGGTACATCATAGGATCATAGAATTAAAGCTAGAACTAAGTCTTAGAGGTCATTTAATTCAGTCCAAGCCCTTCATTTCACATATGATGAAACTGAGGCCCAGAAAAGTTAAGTAATTTACCCAAGGTAGCAAGTGACAGAGCCAGGATTCAAACTCAGGTTCTTATGACTCCAACTTCAATGTTCTTTCTATTGTGCTATACCTCCTTCTATGGTTTTATCTCTCATGGAATAGTCTATAATCTTAAACAGATCCATGAGAGATACCTTGTTTGAGGAAATGTCCTCTCTCTTAAAGCTACATTTTGTTCTACTGGTTCAGATATATTTTGTATAATTGATACACAACATTGCTTAATAAACAAAATTATATAATTAGTAAATAATTTTGTTTAATAAATATTTTGTTCTACTCGTTCAAACATATTTTGTATAATTAAACAATTAACATAGTAGGACCTTATTACACTCATTACACCTCTCAATTAATTGCATGACTCAAAAATGTGGTCTTCCATATCAATTGATATAGGAAAACCCATATCTCCTACTCGTACTGTCATCTTGGATGCTCTTAATCATAGATAATTCTTATGATGATTTTATAGAGAAGAAAATGTAGGCATGTGGGTGAGTTTTAAACGTTCTTATGTTGTTATTACTGGTGGCAGTACTGTTTATAAAGCACCTGCTGTAATCTTTTGTCCTTTGGGACTTTCTCTCTCTTTTCAATATCTTGAAAATCAACTCTCAAATAACTTTAAAACTGTCTCTCCAGTAGACATTTCCTCTGTTTGTATTTTGTCAGGTCAGGCTTCCCTTCCTGACATAATCTTCTTAAGTACCATTAATACTACATCAGTTACTGAGGTGATGGAATTAAAATGTGGAAATGGTGCTTTTATTGCCAGTGACATTAGTTCACTATAGAAATGTCAACAGATCTATAGCTTTTTATCTATTTATTGAACTTCTTTATTGTTAACGTAAGTGTGTGTGTATCTGTGTGAAAAAAAAAGCAGACATACAGGTTGACATCATTAAACTAGACACCATTTCAATGTAAACGAGTAGTTAGATCCACTTCCCCACATTTGGGTTTATCTCTGTACCAGCATTCTTTTAAAAAAATTTTTTTAACTAATTAATTTACTTATTTATTTTTTGCTTTTAACATCCACTTTTATAAGATTTTGAGTTCTAAGTTTTCTTTCTCCCCAAGATGACAAGCAATCTAATATATGCTATACATGATCTGTACTAGTATTCTTAACAAAGTTCTTCATAATATGAAAACCAGTGTCCTTATCACTGACAATAAAAGTCATAAGATGGCAAAGAATCTTATCTGAGAACTACATATTCTGTCTTTATTACTCATTGTATGGAACACAGATGCACTTCACACTTAGTAACAATTTGTAATACAGTTCTGTTTCCTTTATTTCTCCTCTTTATTTTATTCTCTATATGATAGTAAGAAGGGACTTAGAATCAGACCCTATTGACTTACAGAGGAAGTCTCTCCCTGCCATCACTTATAACAAGAGAGCTTTTTATTGACAGGTACCCTAAACTTGGAGCTATGGGGGTTTTCCCCCACAACAGTGAGATCTCATGCCATGCTCTCTGTAGATTCATTTTCCCTCTTCTTCTTTAAATTATTTTATGAGATGAAATTACTTGCAATCTTTCATCATCATCCTCTGTAATGTTTTGCAAATGACACTGTATTCTAAAACAATTTTATCCTTGACCATGACATCTTTCTTCTTGACAAAGAGGTGGAGGCTTTGCAAGTGGTAGTTTCTGAACCCTATCTCCTTCTTTTGACAACTGCACATCAGTTCAAATTTTCTTAGAAATTATGTTAGAGTCAAAGTCTTGGTTTTTGTCCATTCCTTCCCCTTTAATTGGCAGCTGCTTGAAAAAGTTCAATTGGTTCTGCTGTAATTACATATGTTTGTGAGTGTATATGTCTTCTCAACTCTTCCTCCTTTCTTTTGTTACTGATTTCTGTTATCGATTTTCATTATTTCATTTTCTTTGTTTTATTTGATTTATTATTGATTTTTACCTTTGCTCTAACCAGTCAATGACATGATTGTTCAAAGTCAGTTGATTATGAAATGATGCACAAAGAAATAAAAATTATTTTCCTTTCTATTAAGATATGGTCAGTTCCATATTTGGTGATGCTATTCCATGCTTGCCACATCCAGTGTATACAACTCTTTTCATGAAAAAAAAGAATTCAAGTTGCAGAGGCTTGAGGGCTCTGAGCATCCTCTGGCACACTGGTCCCAGCTGCGTTTTCCAACATAGTTTTCCTCGTTCTACCCACATCTACTTTGACACGGACATTATTGAGTATGAGAGGATGTTTTGCTCTAGCTTTCAGTGACTTTTGAAGTTTTTTCATATGAATTGGGGAATTGCTTTGTACATGTCCAGATCACCTAATGTGGAGATGCCAAGGACCTTTTTCTGGAATAAACACACTCTGTGTTCCCCTTCCCACATGGGTGAAATACCCTCTTTTCCATAGTCTGCAGCTGGAACATGCTGCATTCTAAAAACTACTAGACTGTGAGTCTCGCTCTTTTGCTCTTGTTATGATAGGTTTGGGATAGGGTGTAGGGCAACAGCTTAAGGATCCTCTTCACCCAGAGCCTGGGCATCATGACCTCAGCTGGCTGAGGAGGCTAAGTTTTCTTCCTCTCCTTTCTCCCTCTGTCCCCGAGAAATAGGCTTGAGGTTGTGTTTGGTTTTGTCTTTTTCATTTTTTGAAGCACAGGCAATAGAGTCTCTGGAAGACCAGAGCCGTGGCAACCTTGGATGCAGGATTCTAGGTAGACCAGTATGGAAACCCTGAAAAGCCAAAGTGCCTGGGACTCCTCTTCCTGTCCTTAAAACAGAAAAAGGGAAAGAAAACATACCAAACTCCAAGCCTGCTTCACAGGGCCTAAAAGGAGTTTCCACCATCTACCCAGTTCACTTAATGGTGCTTGTGCTGTGGGTAACTGGACCTTCAACCCTTTGCATGCCACCAGAATGACTGTCCCAGTCTGGCAGTTTAAAGATACAGCCTGATCTGGCTGCTCTGCCAATAGAAAGAGGGAGTTTGTTCTCCCAGTAGCAGGTCAATATCATCACCTACTTTGGAACTTCCATATTAGCCAATTTGGGCAGATGCAAAGCAAGCCCTACTGCATTTAGAATTCCAGTACTTCATCTTCTAAGATAAATTTCACATGAGCTTCAATTATTTTTCTAGTGGTCTGTTTCATTATGCTCCGGTTTGTTTTTTGTTTTTTTTTTTTTGGTAGGGCAATTGGGGTTAAGTGACTTGCCCAAGGTTACACGGCTAGTAAGTGTTTAGTGTCTGAGGCCAAATTTGAACTCAGATCCTCCTGATGTCAGGGCCGGTGTTCTATTCACTATACCACCTAGCTGCCCCTATTATGTTCGTTTTTAAAGCTATAAGGTCACTTTTTTATTTTTTAGCAACCTGTACAAGGGTCAGAGCGCAAAAAAAAAAAAAGGTGTTTTGTTTTCCCTGAGGGGAATATGAGGATAGAGCCTTTTGGCTGTCTACGTCATACTGATGATTTCTTGGTAAGAGAAGAGAACCAAGCAGCCCAGACTAAAAATTGCATGAAAAGGGCGGCTAGGTGGCACAGTGAATAGAACACCGGCCCTGGAGTCAGGAGTACCTGAGTTCAAATCCAGCCTCAGACACTTAACACAAAACACTAGCCGTGTGATCTTGGGCAAGTCACTTAACCTCAACTGCCCTCCAAAAAGCAAAAAAAAAAAAAGAATTGCATGAAAATATCATAATCAGAACAACAAGCTAAGAAGCCAAAGATAGACTTCATTAGCAAGTATTTAATTTGTAAATATCATTAAACATCCTGTCCACCTAAATCCCAAGATGCATTCCAATAGCTCACCTTCCTGGCTAATGTCCTTTCTGTTTATCTCCGAATGGAACTAAAAGCTCTTAGGCTGAGTTTCTGAGGCAGTGACCTGAAGTAGGTCAGTAACAATTCACTTTCTCAGGCATGGTACTTAGAGCGTATTTCCTGTGATTCAGTATGAGCCTATATGCCTTACTTGGGACCAACTTCAGGCAGGTAGAATGAGCCTTAGGCTGATCTTAGCATCAACACTATTCTCAGATGTGGACCTAGCCAGGAGTCAGGGATTTAAGTGGAAGCATATTACATAAACCTCCTTTTTTTGTTTCTCTAGAAATAATTTCTAATCCTAAATATTTATTTCTAAAAACCATTCCCAGGTTTGTACCCTTTGGAAAATGGGATAGTTTGAGGAGAAAAGACTTTTCTTCAGTGAGTCTTTAAGATTAAGGGTAGTGATCAAATTTTAGCACTGAGTACTCCCTTGTCTTATTTTTTTGTTTTTTGGGGTGTTGTTGGGGTTTTCTGAGGCAATCAGGGTTAAGTGACATGCCCATAGTCTCACAGTTAGTTAGTATGTAAGGTCACACTTGAACTCAGGTCCTCCTGACTCCAGAACCAGTGATCTATCCACTGTACCACTTAGGTACCTCTCCTCCTTGTCGTATTAAGATCATTGCCTTATTCACCCCCTTGGAATGACTGGGCTATTGACTTATCTAAAAGCACTTTCCTCCTTCCCCATTCCCAGAAGCCAGAACCCATTCTTTTCCATTAAGAAAGAACTGAGAGACTGACAAAGAGACTCTTGCAATCTCTGAAGGGAGTGGTCAAGGAAGGAAATGAGTGATTACTGTTGTTCTAGAATATTAATACCAAGCTGTATTTTTTTAAAACATTTATTCCTTGTTCAAGATTCCTAAAAACGTTACTTCAAATTATCTTGTGATAGAGCTATGTCTGAGGTATTAGAGGGATCTCTCTCTCTCTCTCTCTCTCTCTCTCTCATTCTCACTCTCTCCCAGCAATGCATGAATATTAGAATAATATTAAGTAAAATTGTTTCTGGAAGACTTGTGCCTAAAATTCAGAGCATAAAATTTGTATTTTTTTCTTTGGCATGTACTGCTTACTTGATCTGTGACTTTACACATTTCACTGTCACTCTCTGAGTCACCCGTGTAATTCAATTCAACAAGAAGCAATAATATGAGGGTAAGGGGATCTCTAAAAGATCTAGTTCATATATTTTGCCACAGTCCCAAAGGAGAAATAAATTTTTCCACTGTTAGGATTAGAGGCACAAAAAACTAGGGTTATTTAGGGGAAAGTGTTAACTCTTCAAAAGTTCTAATACAATGTTATGCTGTTCTTGTTTTTTCCCCCTGCTCCCCATGTCCTAGAAATAGCTTTCTCATATCACAGAATATATTTGTCCTTGGTAGGTTTAGGTCAAGAAAATCCAGCTGCTCCCAGCCCTTGGCAGAACATGCCATGGCAAGAGACCAACACCTAGATGTTTGTTTGCAAAGAGTCTTTCCCTAACCAGGTCATAATTTTGTTCTCTCTTGCTTTTCACTTAAGGCATAATTCAATCCGAAGGCAACTCAACCTCTCAAACCCAGACTTCAATGTCCAGCAGCTTCAGAAGCAGGAACAGCTGACAGGGATTGGACGCATTAAACCTGAGTTATATAAGCAGAGGTCGGTGGACACTGATGACGGGAGAAAGAGCAACAGCAAAGCCTGTGGGAAACTGAACTTCGTTGTGAAATATGACTGTGATTTGGAGCAGCTGATCGTGAAGATCCATAAAGCTGTCAACCTGCCAGCAAAAGACTTTTCTGGGACGTCAGACCCTTATGTTAAGATTTACTTGCTCCCGGATAGGAAAACTAAACACCAGACTAAAGTTCACAGAAAGACACTAAACCCAGTCTTTGATGAGGTTTTTTTATTCCCAGTTCCTTACAATGACCTTGCCATGAGGAAACTTCACTTCTCTGTTTATGACTTTGACCGGTTCTCCCGCCATGATTTAATTGGCCAAGTGGTTGTGGATCACTTCTTAGATTTGGCAGACTTCCCTCGAGAGTGTATCCTTTGGAAGGATATCGAATATGTCACCAATGTGAGTTCAAAATTTCTTCACTTGGGGATTGGGGGAAGGACTTCTTGGTCATTTCAGAAACTGTATTGGTGCTCATGCAAAAGTCATCATTGGTCACATGCGATGGCCTCCTCCTATGATGTGTCTCTCCATTGCCCCTTAGGTCACATGTTCTATAGAGTTCTGTGAAAGTTTAAGCAATCATTACCATCTAACAATTCTTTTGTTTTGTTTTGTTTTTATGGGAGGGGATGTGGAGACACAAAATAAGTATGTCAGAGGTGGGCCTTGAATCCAAGTGTTCTTCACTCAGAGTCTAGTTCCTGGCTATTTCATCTTCCACATAGAAGTTGCTCAATAAATGTTGAATTTTTAGGGAAAGGGGAGTAAGAAACTGCACTGGTTACAAAACTCTTGACTCACCCGCAAGTATTCATATTAGATTCAACATTCATTTACTAAGCAACTTTTATAAGTCAAATATCTGTATTAGTGAATAAAGTTTCTATAATGAAAGTTCCTTAGACAGATGAAATCACAAATAGAAGCTTCCTTCCTGAAAAGGGGGCAGGTTCTATGATACTTGCTTGTGATAAAGAGACAAAATTGAAGTGGTTTATACTAATCTCAAGAATGTTGAGTTCTACATGGACATTATTTCTGAATCTTCCTTTGATTTTTTCGTGAGCTGGAAACTTGAAATCTATTCACTAAATGAATTATTAGCAGTTATTTGGGGATGTAGGGATATCTAAGATAGCCTTTCCTCCCCTGTCTGATCCATATTACCTAATACCTTTGCAGGTAGAGAGTAGGCTTTTGCTTTCCTCCTTCCTGCCATTGTTCTGTAGCTGCCATTGTTGCTAAATGGATCCTGGCACTCCATTAACTATGCTCTGCCTATGGGAGACCCTTGCATGGGCTGTCTGTTCCAGGAGCATGAAATCCCTGAGGCTGTTCTCATAGAGTCAGGTCAGCAGCCAATGTCAGATTTACACCCTTAGGCACATGGGTGGGAGTAGTTAAACCCTTCCTTAGCTGGTAGGAATAATGAAGAGCTGGAACTTAAAAGAAACAAAAGCTACAAGGAAAGCAATCTTTATAAAGATATCATTGACACTAGGGGAATTCATTTATGAAAAGCAGCTTCTAGATATGACTAAGGAAACAGAGAAGAGGTCCTCTATAAGTGGGTGTGTTTCCAAATACTGCAAGTTTAGGAAGGGTTAATCTGGGGGCACAAATGGGGAGTGATACAAGCAGACATTTAAGGCTAGCCTTAGCAAGGACTGGTGAAGAACAACCAATGAGATCCCTCTTTCCTTCCTCTCCCCTCTTCTCAAGGGACACCAAGACCATTATGGAAAGGGTGAACACGTAATTATAATTCACCAAAGAACAGGGTCAAGTACCAGTTAACAGCTACAGAAGATAACAATGACTGGCATATATGCGTGTGCCTATCTCTGTATTATGTGTGTGTGTGTGTGTGTGTGTGTTTTCTAGTTCCTACCTTTCTTGCTACTCTTTCTCAGTCTCCTTTACTGGTTCATCTCTACTGTACCCATTAACCATGAGTGTCCCACCCCAAGGTTCTGTCCAGGGTACTTCTTTCCTATCCATACTGTCTCACAATGGCCTCATTAGTTCCCCTGGATTCAATCATCATCTCTCTGCTAGTGATTTCTAATCCTGCATGTCCAACTCTATCTAGTCCCTCTGCTGAGCTACTCCCCTCCACTTAACTCTACAATCCAGCTACTCGACAGCCTCTTCACATCCCAGCTTTGTCCAATCTGTCATTTCTCCCACTACAACATCTCTAATATATGCTCTTTTCTCTTTACTCACAAAGCCACCACACTAGTTGGAATACTTATTACCTCTCACCTGAACTATTATCATAGACTCCTAATTGGTCTCCCTTCCTCAAGTATTTTTCCACTTCAATAAAATTCCCCATAGCTACTAAAGTGTTTTTCCTGAAGCCCAAATTTGAGCATGTCACACAACTGGTATATGAGGTAGGTCTTGAAGCCCATATTCCATACATTCCAGTGGCTCCTTCTTAAGGTTTGCAAAATAGTTTACATCCAGCATCTCATTTGTGCCCACCACAAACGTGTGAGATAGGCACCATGGCTCTAATTTACCCCTTTTTTACTTCAGAGAGATTCAATGAGTTGCCTGTGGTTATAAAAGATGTAAATGTCTGGAGTTCAAACTCAAGTCTTCCTGACTTCAGCTCCAGAACTCAACCCATTTTGCCATCTTGATTCTCAAGGTGATATTGGACAGGGAAATTTTGATATGGAGTTAAGGGGGGAGCAGTGTGGTTTAACCAGAGATTCAATTCAGTTTAAAGGAATATTTATTAAATAACTATATAAATTATAAGTAAAACATGGTCATAATTACCCTCATGGAGTTCACAATCTAATAAGGAATATTACATGCACACAGATAACTATAGAAGGTGGTGGCAGCATCAGCCATGGTGATGTCAGTGGTGATGGTGGTGGCAGCGGTGGTGGTAGTGGTGGTGGTGGCAGTGCTGCTAGTGGGGGGGGCGGCAGGAGCAGGGACAGTGGGAGTATTAACGTATTATATATTAGAGAGATTCAAGAAAAGAACTGTTCAGAATCCAAAGGGGATAAAGGATCAGAGAAGACTTCATGGAGGAGAAGCATTTAAGTTGGGCTTTAACAGACACTTGGGAATCCAAGAAGTGAAGATGGAGTTGGGGAAATAAGGAGGGAGAGAAGTAATACAAGTACCCAAAATAGCATAGTTTCTGGGCTTAATTACGCTAGTCCTCAGATGACTGACGTACAGCTTTGTTTCCTGATCTATTCTCGAAAACTTTATACCTTGATAAGACAATCAATGAATGATGTGGATTTGTTAAGTATGTGGCTGTGAGTCAGGTACTATGCTATGTACTTGACACAAAGTTTAAAATGAGGTAATTCCTTCATTCAAAAAACTTATATTCTAATATGGAGATACAACACATAGGAAAATGATGACCAGGTGTTTGGTCTAGGCCAGCACTTCCTAAGCTTTTTCTACTCACAATCCCTTTAGCATTTCTTAAACCCCATATTGGGGTTATAACCCACAATTTAAGAAGTACTGGTCTAGGCAATCACAATCACAAGGTTTATCAGTGGAGACACAGAGCAGTAGTCTGTCAAGATATGAGGAAGTCCAAAATGTGCCTGGGCATCCAGAAATAATTCAATCTGAATGAGAAAGCATTGATACGTAATGGGGAGTAGTATACAATAAAGTCTGGAGTGACACACTGTGTCACACTGTAGAGGACACTGAATGCCAAGCAAATAAGCTGAACTTTCATCACTAGGAAATACATGAATTTTGGTGGTTAGGGGATGAAGTAGAGAAGAAGACCATGAAGCAGGTGTTATAATTATGGAGAATGTTGGGAGAGTGACCAAGAGATTATAAATGACACTAAAAAAGATAAGGAGAAGGTGGTATAATGAGGAAAAGAGAGATTCACATGATCTTCAAAAGAGTAAAATCTATTAAGGTATATAGATAAAAGAATGTTTATGAAGTGGCAATGGGGCAAAAAGAAAAAAAAATGTATACAGACCCCTGGGACCTAAGAATTGGGGGAAATGGAAAACTCCAATGGAGATAACTGTAAAAAATGTAGTATCTTTGGTAGAAAGTCAAACTTCAGTTAAAGCAAAGAGGAGGAAGGAATGTTGGCTGAAAAATATATAGGCGGATATATTTAAGGATGTGGCAACATTTCCAAAAGGTACATTAGAATGAGCTAGCAGATGGGGTGAACCAGTTTAGGTGAGCCTGGGAGGAGTAGGGCTGATCAGAACAGTGTTGTAGCTTACACCTAAAGTAGCAACCATATCCAAGATCAGGAATTCAATATTATAGGGAGAGGATTGGAATTGCATGTTGACACTATAGGAACCAAATGGCTCGGTGGGCACAGTTTAAACCAAGGGTACAGAACCTGTAGCATGGTGGCCACATGTAGCCTTCTAGGTCCTTGGGTGAAGTCTTTTGACTGAGTCCAAGTTTTACAGAACAAATTCTTTTATTAATATTTGTTCTGTCAAGTTTGAATTGAGTCAAAGGGCCATACTTGAGGACCTACAGGGCCACATGTGGCCTTGAGGCCACAGGTTTCTCACCCCTGAAAACAGTAGAAGAATTAAAAGATGAAGCCAACTTCAAGTTCTAAATGGAATATGGAATGCCAGCGTACTAAGCTTCATGACTGCCTGAGACCTCACCTACAGTCGAACCCATTGCTGCTTTGATCATGGCTAAGGGGCTCCTGATCAACAAGAGGAGATGACACAAAGTTTTATGAGATCTCTACTGTGTCCGACCGTGGCTGTGGGATTCCATCCACCAATACCTCTAGAGAGCAGCTGCCTGAGGTTTGAATGAAATCTGATCCCCAGTGTTTTTCTGCTCCTGTTGATGACAAATATTCACAAATATAAAGGAGAAAGTCTGAGATAATCCAGGAATCAACAGTTAGCTTTGTTTGTTTTGGGACGAAGGAAATAAAAGTGAGAATCAGGAATAACCAGATGTGCTCTCAGAGACAAGTCAGGTCCTACATATGGTATTCCAGGGTTTAGGACAAAATAGGACAGGCCAGTCACAACATTGTTTTGGCCAGTGTGAATCCAGATGCCCCCTTTTAGAAGTCAGTAGTCAACTAACACTGATTAAGCACCAAAATGTGCAAAGCACTTAAGCCCTGAAGATGTAAATAAGAAAAAGAAAGTCCCTGGCCTCAAGGAGCTTGCAATTTAATGGAGTACTACAATACACAAAAGGAAAGGGGGGGGAAGGCAGAAATGCAGTGCTCCAGAGGGTATTCAGCACAGAGGCATGACATTGTTGTGGTTGGGTTTTTTTTTTTTATCAAAACCAAGAAGAGACATTGGTGAAAATTGAAGAGTTGGCTGGAGAGGTGATGGGTAAAAAAATGAAGGATTGTCTTAACAGGGCTTAGCAACCAAGATTTAAAGGCCCCTTTATTTGGGTAGCTATGAGAAGGTTGATGAATAATATAGCATCTCTGTATTTTAGAGGTGATCTTTTTTACCCTATTTTTACCACCTCTCACCTAGCAAAGGCCCAATGGACTATAAAGTAGAATTGTCCTTTTTCAGCCCGATTCTTTCTAGTCTGAAAGCCTTCATTTTTAGCTGCTTATCTCTATTTAAAAGGACAAATTCAGAGTCAGACTGAGGAGATTTTAGCATTGGAAGAGAGCTAAGATGTCAACTCATTCACCTTCACTAAGAATCCCCTCTGGCATTAATCATAAGTGATCATTCAGGCTACAAAATAGCAGAGGACTCTCTAGCTGTGGACTCAGTGTACCTGGGTTCAAATCCCTCCTTTGACATTGACTATATGACTTTGGGAAAATGATTTAGTCTCACTGGGTCTCAGTTACCTCATTTTTGGAATGGATCTCTAGAAAATCCCTAGAGTTGCTTTAGATCCACGGTCCTCTGACCTATAGGAGGAAGCAATCAGCCCCCAAGTCATTTCTTTTCCACTTTGGGAATTGTCATAAAGTCTTTCCTTATGTCAAGACTAAGACAAACTGGATGAATTTTCTTTGCTTGCAAGCCTCTCCAAACCACAGGTTGCCTCTTTGCTCTTTTTCTACATGTGGTTGTTGACCTAAAGAAGTCAATAATTTGTTAAAAAGACAAAGTTAATGCACATAAAACAGAGGGCAAATAAGTGCCAAACCACGTGGTGGGAATTACAATTGAATTCCAAGAAGGAGGAGATCTCTTTGGGCAGGAATGGTAAAGACAGATTCCATGGGAAAACTGAGCCTTAAAGAATGGGTAGGTTTCAGGGAAGGAGAGGAGTAGGCAAAGGGAATGACATTCTTGGCAAGGGACACGAATTTTTTAAAAATCTCAGAATCACAGATGACAGGAATTAGCATATTGTTCTTGAGGGAGTAAAGAAAGTGGTCTAATTAGAGCAATCAACATTTATTAAGTACCTTCTGTGTGCCAGGCACTTTGCTAGGTTTACCCCTGTAGGTCATAGGATCATGGATCTAAATCTGGAAGCGGCTTTAGGGATTGTCTAATAGTACTATTCCAAAGACAAAAATAAAGGAGCCCACACCTTCAGGGAGCTTATATTCTATTAGATCAGAAATTATTGGGTAGTAACAAGAGACGTTTGTCTAACAAACCACAGGGAGAGCATACAGTCCCACTCACTTTCCATTTTGCCTCTCTTCCCTTTGCCAGTCTTTCCGGACTGGAAATGACAGAATAAAAGTGGATACTAAGAAGTTGAAATCTAATATAAGAAGGGAGGTAATAAGAAGGTATGAAGCTTCCCTTGAGTTCAAGTCATCGAGCCCAAATCAATGGCATCTCAAGCTTCTGAAAGAGATAGTGGGTGTGTTTGTTGAACCACTGCCGGTGACCTTTGGAAGATCATGAAGAATATAGAGGGGGACCAAATAATGATGATGATGATGATGATGATGATGATGATGATGATGATGATGATGGTTAACTAATACAGCACTTACTATGTTCCAGGCACTCTGTTAAGTGATTTACAACTATTCTCTATACCATTTGATTCTCACAATAACTCTGAGAAGTGCTATTATTATCCCCATTGTACAGATGAGAAATGTGAGGCAATGGATGTTAAATGACTTGCCTAGAATCTTGCAGCTAGAAAAGGAGAAAGTGGGAGGGTGTCTCTCAATTTTCAAAAGAAAAGAATGGAATCTGCAAACTATACCACATATATATGTGTGCCTATGTACATGTGTGCTTACATGTGAGTGTATATTTGCATATAAGAATAGCTATAAAGACAGTAAATACAAAGTAATTAAATACTTTTTTGGGAAAAAGGATAGGAGGAGATGAGGAGAGCAGGAAAAGCTTCACGTAGAAGGTGGTACATAAATCGTATCTTGGAAAAGAAAGGGATGTCATGAGGCAGAAGTGCAAGGGGAGTGCATCTTGACTGTGGGTAACACCCAATGGAAAGGCTGGAAGACAGGAGTTGGATTGTCATATATCAGCAACAGAGATCATGCCACAAAAGTGCAAAGACTAAAACATCTATACCTTTTGATCCAGGGATCTCAGTTTTAGCCAAATAATCCAAGGAGGTAGAGGGGAAAAATAAAGTTCCACATCTACCCAAATATTTGTAGCAGCACTTTTTGCAGTAGGGAAAAAAATATTGGAACCAAAGTAGATTCCCATCAATTAATGAATAACAGATTGCCATACATTTTAAAGATGAGGATGAGGCCCCATGAAGGGAAGTTACTCATCCAAGGTCACACAGCTAGTTAGTGACAGAACTGGGACTAAAAATCAGGTTTCCTGATTTTTAATTTGGTGCTTTCTTTCCCCCTTTACATGCTTGAAATGTGTTTAGTTCATTCTAATGATTAATAATAACAGGTAGTCAGAAAAATGGTGGGTAAAGATGACTAATGCCTCCAGAGGAAGAAAAATCCTGTTTGTTCTTTATGCCCTTGAAACAAATTGGTTTGCCTTTTCTGACACCATCACCCTATAATCCCTGCCAAATTTGGAGTCTATTTTAGGCAACATGAAATGATGCGGCCGCTTTTTGGTAAAACAGCTTTTGGGTTTTTAATGTTCAGGGCCTATTCTTTCCCAGCTCACCTCTCCAACTTTTTCCTTCTCCAGGGACCTCTTTTAGGGCATCTATTCTGAGCACAGGGTTCAATGAGTTACTATAAGTAGGCATGAGATGACTTATAATACCAGGGAGAATGAATTTCATAAGGGGTTACCCAGAATTCATTTTACTTTTTAAATGCCAGGTTAAAATTCCTTATAAATATGGAATTTATGCCCCCCCCCACAATTCTTCATACATCTATTCCATTACACAGATTGTCAGGTAGCATTGTACCTGGCACATAGTAGGCATTTAATAAATGTGAGATGATTTTAATTGTCATAGATTTAAAGTCTGAAGAGGCCTTGAATGTTGTAGGATAATTGGGGTATAGATTTAGAGCTGGAAGGTTCAGTGAGCAAGTCCAAGACCTTTTCCAGCCAAGTGAGCTTCAAGATGCTGCCTGGTTGTCATTCAGCTCAAAAGGGACAATTTTTAGAGTTTCTGGAAAAGTACCTGAACCAAGTCCTGCCAAGCCAACAATCTACAGCTTGACAGCCCCATCCACTTCTTCCTTTAACTACTTCCCATATCTTATCCCCACGTATTTCATGTAGCTAATGCAAACCTCCTTCAAAGTGATACCAACAGAACGTATTGCCATTTCAACTTGATGGACATAAACCTGTATCATAGGGAAGATAATATTGTGACCCCAGAAAAGAATCCTGGTTTTCTACTTTGGACCTTCCAGAGAAGAGAAGTAACTGACAAGTCTTGCAAGCCTGGATGGAGGAACGTAGGGAATAATTCACATTAGGTTTCACACGGTCCCCTATGTTTCAGAAGTACTAGAGAGTAAATGATGAGTACAGTACAACCCAGAAATGTCTTGGGAAGCCAGGATCTTAGACTCTGTTCTGCCTACTGTCAAAAAAAATTGTAGAGAAGGTAGTGGAGTGACTGCTTATCCAGCTGCCACCTCAGACTAGAAGTCTCTGTAGTGTTCCCCAGTTATACAGTGGCGTTTGGGGGTAAGCACAAAAAGGAGCTAAAATGAAATCTATAATTTGTATGGAAGGGAATCCAAAGGGGAGGAGTAGATTGCATTGTTACTGTAGAACTCTATAGTGAGCAGAAAGGCTAATTGGGTAGCTTGACTGTAGGAGATGTAAGAGATATACTGTTTGTATGGCCAATTGGATTAATAATAACAAGCAGCAGTGAGATGAACCCGAACCTAAGGGGTAGTGAAAGAAATGGACCAAAGCTATAATACAAACTTGGACCTCAGTCTTATATGAAATGGAACAGAAGGTCATAGAAGTGGAAGATATCCTTAAGCAATAACTGAGCAGTTTGGGGTACAATACAAGAGTTAGTATAAGAGATAAGTTAATTGGTTGTTGTGAGGGTGTTGATCCCTACCGATATCAAGTTAGTCATACCCAATAAGACAAGCAGTTTGATGATGAAGTCTCATTTCTGCTAGACAGGAGATCTTCCAAAGTGAATTAAAGACAGCCAAGAAAGTTGACAACAATTAACTGGATAACCATCAAATGTGAGGAGAGCAGAACCTTCTACCAACAGCATTCCACTAAGACCATCCATTGAGAGGTCAGGGAAATGAAAAAGGATATCTGTGAATTCTATAAAGTATGATAAAGGGAATGAGAAGAATGAGTGGTACCAAGAGTCCTACCACTGAAATACGGGTATCAGTCCCAGTTCCATATATTCTATGAAGACTAGGGAGATAAGCAAAGGCACAAGAAACTCCCTCATTGGGAGAATTTGGGCAAGTTAGGAGTGCAAGTGATTTGGTGCGTGCATGCACAGTTGAGTGCAAAGGATTACCTCCATATTATTTTGTCCATTGCTAAAATTTGTATTCTTTTTTAAGAATGCACCCAAACTCTCCATCCCTTCTTAGACCCTGTTGAGAACTGGTTTTGACGCAATTCCCGGTGTTACCTTCTATCCTTTACATCTAATTGCCCAGCTTAACAATGCAGCTAAACTCCATCTGTACAGAAATTACACTGTTACTCCTGTCTCCCCATTCAAGCACAAGAAAAGGTCCAACCCAAACTATGGACTATTTCTAACTGTTCCAAACCAGATCCCGGGACTCCACCCTTACAAAGTTTTTTCTGTATCTGAAGTTCTGAAGTCCTTAGTGCCTCCGTTTCTTCAGTGTTCAATGGTAACAATAATACCTACTCTGTCTTAAAGAAGGACTGCTAAAAATCAAGTTTGATACTGGATATTAAGATGCTTTAAAAAGTTGTGACATTAAATGACTACAAGACTTTCTCTCAGTATTATGGATAAATAGCTAGCTTTAGGATAGGTCTTAGTATACGCCTCTTGTTTCTGGATTGAGAATCTAATTTATCCATTAAGCTTCCAGAAAGATTTCATTAAGGGGAGTCTTTTACACAATTCATACCACAGTCCTAGGGCCTGGAAATGTCCACAGTCTGTGCAAATTGGATTTGTCCTCTAATAAGAAAAGATGAATGTCCCTATGTGATGGGGGTTGGGGGTGGGGGAGGAGATACTAAGTCAAATTTTAATAATTTTTTTTTACATTTGTCTGTCAGGTGTTTTTCAAAGAGATCAAAGAATGTTCTGACCATTACTAAGTAGTAATTAGTTTCTCCTCATTGGAAGTCTCCAAGTAAAGTCTGGATAACCATGCTATAGTAGAGATTCTTTTAAGGTATGAGTTAGATGAAGATCAGAAAAACAAATCAAAAGCTATCTAGGCCAACCCTGTCGTTTTCCAGATAAGGAAACTGAGGCCCAGAGAGGATATATTATTTTCTGGAAATCATACAAATGATAAACATCCAAGGAGATATTTGTTCCTAGGTCCTCTAACTGCAGAAAAATTGCTCTTCTTACTGCATGATCAATGAGATCCCTTCCAATTCTAAAAAATGTGTGATCTTGTAAAATAAACCTCCATCCTGCAGTCTTTTTGTGAACTAAACAAGCTGCAGTAGTTGTATTTCATTTTGTCTCTTTCTGATGTCCCAAAGATTTTAAAGCAAACCCAAACAAGCTACTGTTTTGCCAAGGTCCTGAGAGGTTATCTGTCATCAAGGGCTGGAGAAAGGTTCAGAAAGAAGGGAGGGCAAAGAGAAAGGAGAGGCTGCCAAAGGAACTGAAGCTTGGCCTCTCCTGATGCTCCTTACACTACTGAAGCATCTTCCTGGGAGACAGAATTCTGTCTGAGGAGAAAAGTCACAAAGGGCCTGATTCTCAGGCTGCCAATGGCCAGTTCTTGTTTCTGAGGTCTTTCAGGTTTTATCTGATTTTGGAAGAGAAATCTATTTAAAAGGGCCTTGATTCTGACTGGAAACTGGTGACAGTCACAAGCTACCATCATTTCTAATTTTGATTCCTGTCTGGAGAAAACTGTAGCACAATTACTGAGGAAAAAGGTCCTTTCTCAGCCCCACCAGGAAAAGGCCTGGCTTCCCATAGGCCTTGGCCAGTCACTGCATTGTTCAAGATTGTTATCTTGCTAATGCTGAAAAAGGCAACTAAGAACATCAACAACTACCAACATATAAGTCTGTTTTTCTAATCTGTATGAAATATTCATTAGAATAACCTACACATTCATTGGGGGAATCCTCAGTGAGGGTATGAGTAGATGCTGGACAGGCTTTCTCAAGAGTCATTCAAAGTAGATCACATCTTTGCCATCACAGACTCGAATACATGTAGCAAATACAAGATTCCCCTGTGGTTATTGCTGATTATCTAAAAAGAAAGTTGATTCTGTAGAGAAAATGCTGCCTTGAAGGTTCTCTTCCAACCAGTTATCTCCTATGCCTACCCTAAACTTATACAAAGTTCCTGGAAAGATGTTGACAACCAAAATAACCCTGTTTGCCAACTGTATGTTTGTTAACATCAAGTAAAGTATAAAACAGAGATATATATTTGTCAAAGGGACTTACCACTATCATGGAGGATTTCCAGCAAAGATTCCAAACCAAAGATGGATTTGCCACAGACTGTAAGGTCTTCCGGCTGCTATGTCCTGGTCTTATCAAGCCATAGCATTTTGCAGAGACTCCTGGTTCTGAGATCCATCACTCCTCCATAGGGGTGGTTCTAACCACCCTCATAGGAAAAATTTAATCAGTGTAGAATGCTTTCTGCCCAGGCTATGATGTCCAGTTAGATGGGCAATCTCCAGTGCTCTTTCAACAATGTATATCCTTAGGGCAGTAAACATGAAGAGACAACAATTTGGACCAGAATTAAATAAGAAGAGAGGGCAGTCTGGAATCCCCAGTGAAAATTCCAAAGCTTCCTTTATGGTTCCAGGATTTGCCCTAAGGAGAGAAAAAAAGGTTTATCGTTTTAATACCAAGATTGTGTAAGTTGCGTTGCATAGCTAGCTGCAAGTCATAGAATAGCTCTGAAGAATTTAAATTGAGTATCATTTAGAGGCCAATGGAGAGATGCATTGTGTGAAAAACCAGGAAGAACCAAAGTAAAGAACAGAATTAAAGAAATGTATAACTTTTTTTTCACTCAAATGAGCTAAATATATTTCAGTCCCTTCCCTTCTGCTTCTTCAGCTTTGCGTTCTGTTTGTTGTCCATTAGCAGTTCCTGTCCAATATACACATACTAATGGGTTAACTCCACTAGCTGCCCATCCAATTGCATATCATAGTCTGGCCAAGAAGCATTCATCATCCTTTGACTCTCCTTTGGGTGGGTGGCTAAATCAACTAAGCGATCAATAAGCATTTATCACATAAGTTCCAGGCACTGTGCTCAGGGCTGGGTGTGCAGATATTAAAGTATACAGTCACTGGCCTCAAGGAGCTTTCCACTTGGGCACAATACCTTCTTCACAGATAAGTACTGGATACAGACAAATAAAATCTCTTGAGTAACATAGCAATTGAAGAGAAGCCCTTATCATGTTCTAGATCTCAATTCAGATGGCACCACACCATCCACAAAGGCAAGCACCTGGAGGAGCTTACTATCTCTGGGGAATCTCTCTTCCATTTGAATTTTGCAGAGGACATCTCCCATAATATTGTCAGACACCTTTGGGGAACACATGTTTTAATGTTTTATGTCTTGCTTGTTGTTGAGACTCCAAGGATTAGTGACAAAATTATTTCTATGGCTGTGTCTATCAAAGAGACAGCATAGTACTATAGTTTCTAGTGAAAGTAACAACCGATGTTTATATATAAACTCTTCCCAAGTAGGGATTTCTTCCGGCATTGTTTTTGTTTCTGCAGAGCCGAAGGACACTTAATAAATGCTTATTGATTGAGTGTTTTAGGCTTGCAAGATTCTTTACATATATTATCTCCTTTCATTCTTTTTGTTCTTCTTTTGAATATTTTATTTTTCCCCAATTACATGTTAAAACAATTTTTAACACTTTTTTTTAAGTTTTAGATACGTTCTATCCCCATCTCCATTCCCTCTCCTTTAGATGGTAAGCAATCCAGTAACAACCCTGAGCCATTAACCCCATTTTTACAATTTTACCAAGAAACTGAGACTCAGGGAGGTTAAATGATTTGTCCAGAGTCACTCAGCTAATAACTGAAAAGAACATTAGACTTGAGAGCACATCAGAGGGCATCACTGCAAGCCCCATTTCTATCACTTACTAGCTATTCGACCTTGAGTAAGACACTTAATATTCCCCATCTGTAAAAATGAAGTAGTTGTACCAAACTGTTACTCAGATGCCTTCTAGCTCCAAAATTCTATGATTTTGAGGAGTTTTGCATGATCTTAAGACCTACATGACAGGCACTTTGTTGGCAAATGGTCCATTCTTATTAGTTAAACTTTGCTTTTGCAATAAATAATAAACCTGCCAAGATTTATATTCTCTACCCCTCTCTGTCCATTGTTGAACTGTGAGGATGGGATCTGATACAGAAAATTGTCTGCAAAACAGGCCTGTTACCTGTTTCAGTTCATTAATTCTTATTTATGTTTCTGATATTGAAAGTAACAAGCAGACACCTCTGAATCCCCAAAACATTTATTAGGGAACCCAAAGGAACTGTATCTCTGTAAGCTACATGGAGACACTGCCCCAGGAGCACTGAGGAAGTGATATATGAGTACTACAAAGTCGTGACCAAAACAACTATGGAGCCTTTGAGAGACTGCTGATACTGAGAAGCTGTCAAGGCCAAAAGCGGGTCACAGTAAAACAAGTCTGCAGCCTAGGTTTTATTAGAAAGATATCCCCCCACCATGGGGGCTGCTACGTGGAACTGGCCCAGGAGTCAGGAGGACCTGAGTTCAAATGTGGCCTCAGACCTCCTTAACACTTACTAGCTGTGTGACCTTGGGCAAGTTACTTAACCCCAACTGCCCTGCCCTTCCCCCTTCAAAAAGACCAAAAAAAAAAAAAGGAAGGATACCCCTCAGATAGTATTATAAGGTAGGAAGGATGCTCTTGCATGCAAGGTTCCAATTTCTCACTCCCAGAAAATCTTCAGCTGAAGAAGTACTTTACTACCTCCCTGGGCTCTACCTCTCATCTCTAGAGATACCTCCAGACTTCAAGGGCAGGCATTTTACAGGTCACTGATTGCAGGCTGAAGAGCTATGCAAGCTTCTCCGGCACTGGGTTTTTAGTTTTCCTAGAGTTTTTAGTGCTTTCCAAACACTAGTTTATCCATTTGTTGCTATCACTTAATCTACTCATTTAAATTATTAGGGCAATGCCAGTCAACAAACTGACAGAACTACCAAAGTTAGGCCCTCACCCATCAAAGGTAAGGGGAGAGGGGAGGGCAATGTCTAGGTTAGAATTTTTCCAATGGTCAAATTGAAGAGCTCAGTGTTATAAGTTATAGAATAGATGTGAAAAGCATTAAATATACCTCAGCCTTAATTAGTTTTCATACTCAATACATATTCTCATGCTATGATCAAAGGTACCTTTGATGTCCACACAAGCACTTCTCATAAAGATTTTATAGATCCCAAGAAAACAGGCTTAGGGATTAGTAATTGCAGATGTTAGTAATTGTTGTGTCTTCTCACATGCATTCTCTGTGTGTGATAGTGGTGCAGGTTGTCATAATGCTGTGATCTTTTCCATTCTCTTTGAATCCAGATCTCTAAGGGATAGCTTTAAAATTAATCCCTGGATGCTTTTAAAATTGTGCTGTCTTCAATAAGGATTTCTTCTTTGTATTTGCTAAGTTTTGATCATTGATGCTGACTATTTTCTTAAGAGCCATTTCTTCTTGTCACATTATTTCTTAAGTCCCAAGGTGGCAGGTTCTGAGTGTGATGGCTCCACCATCACTGTTGATAAAAATAGATCACGATAGAAACGCTGGCAAATCTGTTACATTTCATGCCTACTTGTTGTCCTATTTTTAATTTGATCAATCAGAGTCCTTGCTCTACGTGTTTGGTTGATCAGTTTTGCCTTTGTTTACTTTTTACTGTTTTGCTGGGTGATAAGGGGTAAATGGGGGCAGTTAGGTGGCACAGTGGACAGAACACCAGGGCTGAAGTCAGGAAGACTCTTCTTCCTGAGTTCAAATTTGGTCTTAGAGACAACTAGCTATGTGATCCTGGGCAAGTCCCTTAACCCTGCTTGACTCAGTTTCCTCATCAGTAAAATGAGCTGGATAAGGAAATGACAAACCTTTTCAATGTTTTTGCCAAGAAAAAAAAGGGGATAGATACTAGACCTCTGATTTCAAGTGTGAGGAAACTCCTATCTCATGCCAGTGAAGCAAGTTAGAACTTGAGCAAGTTAGAACTCCCCTGGAACTTATTAGAGAGTGGTTGTCTAGAACACTTGTGACTTGTCCAGGATCACATAAATATTATGTGCCAGAGGCAAGACTTGAACTTAAATCTTCCTATTTTTAAGGATGATTCTTTGTCCAACACCCCAAGCTTTATCTGAGGAGGTGATGTCATTGGAAATCTTTGAGCACCCTCTGTAATGTACTGTGAATGAAATTTTATCCTAAACAGTTGTATTTAGAACTCTTACGACCCTTGGTCATAATGTCCCCCTATTCGGCAAGGAGATTAAACAAGTGGTCACTGGCTGAAGGTGTTACTTTCTTCCTCATCTTGGTAAATGTTTCTATTGTATTACAATACAAAAATACAATACAAATTCATTCAGAAATGGGGATGATCAAAATCAATGTGATTATTTTCATCAATTTACCATTTTTCAAAGACAAGAGCTTGATTAAATAGGTTGGGTTGGGGCTGTTGCATTTGCAGGCTTGGTTTTCTCATTTTTATTCTAATATGGCCTTGATTTTAATCTTTCCTCTTTAGTCAGGGATGAATCTTCCCATATATGGTGCTTTCAGTGATCCCAAGATGATCCTTGCTTCAAAAGCTCAACTTTTTAGACACTAATAATCTCTCAGGGATACTATATGACTGTAAATGTGGCACATCCCAGTCTCTGAAGAATCAAAATCGTAGCTGCCCCACCAGGCAATTGAAAGATTACTGAATTGAATTAACTTAGGGAAGAATGAGTTGGGTAAATTATCCAGATAACTGTCCCTTTTTTTTTAGTTCTTATGCCTGACTTTTGGTGTTTCTTCCATCATTATTAGTTTAGTAGCTTTTACTTTGTGCTGATTTCAGTGTTTTTGCTTCTGATAACTCCTTGCCTATACTTCTAATTTGCCACAGTGCTCTGCTGTTGAGTGAGAAGCCAGATAAAGTCTATTATAATTTTGTCTAAAATAAGAGTAAATAGGTTATGAGGAAAATTATTCTCTTTCTATTTCAAACTAATCTGGATGATCAGGGTCTTGAGGTAGAGAGCATATCAGTTATATCAAGGGCCTTGTGTTGTTCACAAGGATATTCAAGGTTCAATGTATTTGGTCTAATGCAGACAATTCACATGATTATATAAACAGCGTAAGCCAGGCTCCAGTCTTGGCGCATTTACCACAAAGGTGCATTCAGGCTGACAATAATGGTCAAGTTCAATGTAATCATGATACAAGGCAGAAATGACAGGAATCAAACCAAGAGTTGACATCAGAAAGGGTGAAATTGGATATCAAGACCCTAGACAGCTCTGCAGTTGTTAGATATCTGTTCCCTATTTTAATATTTTGATCAGTGATTTATACCTGTGATTTCATGCCTGTCTAAGTTACATCTGAAGTTGCAACTCTCTGGCATTTAACAGGCTTTCTTCCTCTGTCCAAGAGCCTTTGGTGTCCACATCAAATGGTAAGGTCATATCTTCTGATCTGGCAAAGGGATTGCCAGGAGTCAGTTCCCTGGGCCTTCCAGAAGATCAGATGGAGAGGGTGGTACAAATTGTAAGAGGTAGTAACTTATCCTATCTCCCCTTAAAGTTCCCTTTGTCTACCAGGATTGAGAATTAGGGCTAGAGACCATACTCGGGACTTCACTAGCATGAAGTAATTCTCTTTAGTAATGCAAGCCTACACCTTCTCCACAACTCACAGTCTTCATTACCTAGAATACTGAGAGGCTGGGTGACTTGTCTGGGGTCACAGAGCCTGATTAGGACAGAAATGGGACTTGAACACCTGTCTCTATCTGGACTTTACAAAAGGAGCCCATCCTCTCCTCTCCCTTTCTCTGTCTCCATTCTCATTATTGAGCAAAGGCTTAACACTTGTCAAAAGACTGAGCTCAATAACATTACTTTATCATCATTACAATGAATGCTATGGTGTATAGAGGCTATGGGGTATATGGGGTGTTCAGGAAGACTAGCACATCTGGCATGTGGGCTTGTCAAGCCATTTTCAAGATTGCTCATCCACCTTTGGTGCCCACCTTCACTCAACTCTCACCTGTGGCTCCACGAAGCTGTAATATGAACAGAGGTCACACCCCAGTAAACCACCTTGGCAGATGGGCTAAACCAAGGTGAGGGTAACCCACAGGCTTCAGACCTATCAGTGGGTTAGGGGGATGTCCACCTCAAGAATGTGAAGACTTTCCTCAGCAGAATGGACAGATGAGAGCAATTTTTCCAATGATCATGAAGGTGGCTGAAGCCGACACTGTGGAGCACTTAGTGCTGTGTCAGGTAGTGAAGATTCCAAGGCCATCCGCTGTACGCCAGGCCATCACCAGTCATCTTGACTTTTATCCTGCCGCTGTACTTCAGTGACTCAGGAAGAGAGAGTGAGGCTGATGATTCTGCACAAATGCCTCGCTTAAATCCAATTCACATGAGAGTCAAGACATCCCCCATAATGTTGCTGTTCCTCTCCAAAAACAAAGAAGTAACAACAACAGAAGACCATACACTAGGTGTGTTCTTTCACTCATTCATTTAACAAATATTTGTTAAACACTTACTGAAAAAGGAACTAAGGACTTTATTGGAGTCAGGAAGACCTTGGTTCAATTCTGGCCTCAGACATTTCCTAGCTGAGTGACCCTGGACAAGTCACTTAACCTCCCTCAGCTTCAGTTTCCTCATCTATAAAATAAAAACAATAATAATAACAATAATAATAAAATAGCTAACATTTATATAGAGCATACTATGTATGAAGTATTGTGCTAGGCACTTTTATGATTATTAGCTCATTTGATTCTCACAACAGCTCTGGGAAGTAATATTATTATCCCCATTTTATAGATGAGGAAACTGAAGCAAACAGAGATTTAGGTGACTTGCTTAGGATCAGACAGCTGGTGTCAAATTTGAACTCAGGTCTTCATAACTCCAGACTCAAAGCTGCGCCACCTAATTCTGAGGGTTGTTATAAGGATAAAAGTAAATAATATCTGTAAGACACTTAAGAAACTTTAAAGATCTATAAAAATGCTATTGTTGTTATTTGTTATTTTCTTAGCCAAATAGGAATCAATAGTGTTGTACAGAAGTTTGAAAGTTCATGCAATGTTAGACTGAATTAAGAAATCCATAGTGTCCAGAACAAGGGAAAGCTAGTTATTCTCTGCCCTGGTCAGGCCACACCTGGATTATTTGGATCAGGTCTTAATGCTATAATTTAGGAAAGAAACAACTGAACTGGAGAACATCCAGAGGAAGGGAACAAGGATGCTGAAAGGCCTTGAGACTGTGCCATTTATGTCCTTGTTTGAAGGAACTGGGGGATATTTGGCTTATAAAGAAGAGAACTTGGGAAAACATGACAGCCATGTAGAGTACCTAAAGGACTGTTATGTGAAAGAAGGATTGGACATGCTCTGTTTGACCCCCAGAGGACAGAACTAGCAGTGATGAATAGAGATTACAAAGTAAACTGAGGCCTGAAGCCAGGGAGGAAGAAAAAGGTTCTTTTTTTAAAAAAAAGATTAACTTTTGTTTATTTTTAGTTTACATCATTCATTACCACGAGATTTTGAGTTACAAATTTTCTCCCCATCTTTCTCCTATCCACTACCCCAAAACAGCGATCCCACTGTATACCCCCTCGCCCAATATGTTCTCTCCTATGTCGTCCCCTATCACCCCTATGACTTTCCAATAGGGCAAGATGGGTCTCCCTACCCCACTGCCTGGATATCATAATTCTCAGCTGCATTAATTAATTAATTATATATGTGTGTAGATATGTATATGTATGTATGTATGTATATTTTTTAAACATTTGATTATACAACTTTAAATTCTAGATTCTTTCCCTTCCTCCCTCATCGCCTATGCCCACTGGAAAAACAAGCAATTCAATACAGGCTGTACATGTGTAGTTGTGCAGAACTTCTCCACAATGGACATATTGTAAAAGACTGACTATATTTCCCTCCTTCCTATCCCGCCCCCCCCCTTGTTCTATTCTCTACCCTGTCCCTGTCCTTTTACAGAAATGTGTGCTTCTAACAATTCTCCCCCTCCCAACTTCCCCTCCCCTCCATCATCCCTCCTCTCATCTCCATCCCCCCTACTCTCCTGTATGGCAAGATACCCAATTTAGAGTGTATGTCATTCCTTTCCTAAGCCAAATTCAA
>CM053601.1:147292662-147345863 GCA_028646575.1 Pseudocheirus occidentalis | reverse complement strand
TCTGATCACTTAATGTAGAAGCTGCTAGATCCTGCATTATCCTGATTGTGTTTCCACAGTATTCAAATTGTTTCTTCTTGGCAGCTTGTAATATTTTCTCCTTGATCTGGGAACTCTGGAACCTGACTATAACATTCCTGGGAGTTTTCTTTTTGGGATCTTTTTCAAGAGGTGATCAGTAAATTCTTTCAAGTTCTTTTTTGCCTTCTGGTTCTAAAATATCAGGGCAATTTTCCTTGAGAATTTCTTGAAGGATGCTTTCTAGGTTCTTTGTCTGATCATGACTTTCAGGTAGTTGAATAATTTTTAAATTGTCTCTCCTGGATCTATTTTTCAGGTCAGGGGTTTTTCCAATGAGACATTTCGCATTGCCTTATATTTTTTTTCATTTGTTTGTATCTGTATAATAGTATCTTGGTTTCTCATAAAGTCATTTGCTTCCATTTGCTCCACTCTAATTCTGAAGGAGTCATTCTCTTCAGTGAGCTTTTGAGATTCTTTTTCCAACTGGAAAATTCAACTTTTTAAGGCATTATTCTCCTCATTGGTTTTTTGGGCCTCTTTTGCCATTTGAGCTAGTCTGTTTTTTAAGATGTTGTTTTCTTCAGTCAGGTTGTTGACTCTCTTTTCATGATTTTCTTGCATAGTTATCATTTCTCTTCCCAATTTTTCCTCCACTTCTCTTATTTCGTTTTCAAAATCCTTCTTAAGCTGACCTATAGCTTGAAGGCATTTTTCATGTTTCTTGGAAGCTTTTGGTGCAGGAGTTCTAATTGTGTTGTCTTACTCTTGATCCATGCTTTGATCCTTTTTGTCCCCAAAAAATGAATCTAAAGTTGGGTTGCTATGTTTACTTTGCTTCCTTTTCCTTGCTCTTGTTGCCAGTGAATTACTTGTCTTTTTAGCTCTGTGGAACTCTGCTTCCAGAGGGGAGAGCTTTGTCCCAAATTGCTGGGGGTTTTGCAGCTGCTGGAGCTATCAGGAGGCTGCCATCTTTGCAGCCCCAACCAGCTTTGGCTCACTGAAAACACACCTCAGGACCACCACCCAAGACCACAATCCCAATCCAGGCAGGTTAAGGCAAGAGTACTTAGCCTCTGAATGATTGCTTGGTCCACGTCCAATCTGCAGGCTGGGAGTTCTGAAGCAGTCACATGGAGGTAGCTGCAGGGCCACAGCAGTGCTTCTTGCCCTGGGGCAGTTGACCAGACCCACTCCTTTCCCCCAAATTTAGCAGAGTTACATTGACCTTTCACTTTGTCCTTGTTTCTTATGGGTTGATAGTTGTGGAAACTGCCACAGCTGCTGGTGATCTGCTTTCCTGAAAGCTCCAGCCGACACTTGCCCTGACCACCCTGGGGCTAAGCTGCAGTTTCAGGGCTGGCTGGTTTCAGGTCCCAGAGCTCTGCAATGAGCCCTACCTGTCTGCCTGCTAGGCTGCCTTCAGCAAGAGATGTGTTTTTCTGTAATTTTGTGGGTTCTGGAGCTCTAAAATTTGTCTAGAGTCATATTTTATAGGTATTTGAGGGGTTTATGGGGGGAGCTGGGGCATTCTCCTGTTTCTATGCCACCATCTTGACTCTGCCCCCAAGAGAAAGGTTCTTAACAATTAAAGGTATCCCAACATGGAATGGGTCACCCAAAGAAATAGTGGATTAGTCCTCTTTGAAGGACTTTAAGAGAAGACTGGATGCCTACCAGTCAAAGATATTGAAGGAAGGGGGATTTTTTTTCTCACATGTTGGTTGGACTGCGTGGCCTCTGAGGTTCTGTGATCAGAATAATGTACTAAGTTCTAGATGCAAGGTCAATATTATATAGCTTTTGCCCTCATGCAACTTACAGATTAATAGAGTAATAAGATACAAGTAGCTAGAGCATCAAGTATATGTAGGAGAATAATGTAAGGCCAGAAAGAGGGTGTTGCCAGATTGTAGATGCCAGGTAAAGAAGTCTGACCTTTCCTCAGTAAGCAATAGTTAGCTTCTTCATTAATCCTGAAACATGTCATTTATAATTGAGAATAATAAATGTCTACTGTCAAGTATTCTTGTGTTTTATTGATATGAAGAGCCCTGCTGGGAAGGCTCTGTAAAACTTATTAATATCTACTTCAAAGAAAACATGGAGTCAATATAAATACTTGTCAAGGGTGGCCCTAAGCCAGTGGAAGAAAAAATAAAAGGAAAATATTGAAGTGTGCCCTCGCAAACAGAGCCTCAATGATCTAGTTTTAGACATTTCTTGGTTGCTCCTAATTTAAGCTTTGATTATGCAAAACTGCTAGTTCCATTTTTATAATGAAGAGAATTTGGTACAATTAACAAGTTAGAGTGATTATTTTTTTTGCAGCTCCTAAAATGTGGCATCTATTGCAAGCATTTGTTAAGATTACACCCAAACACCTTTCAAAGCTCCATTGACAAGCATGAATTGGTGTGGTTAAAGCTATAATTTCAGTATGAAAAGCTTTAGAAAGCTCAACAGAAGCAAGTGATAGTTTGCAATATAAGAAACATGGTGCCATGTACAGTATAACTGGAAGCAAAGGGAAGAAAAGCAAGAAAGTAGAGAACACACACACAAAGTGGAAGCAGGATCATAACCCAAAAAAGCAAGAAGAAATTTTGGTTAGAACTGCTGCTGCATCCCTTGAACTGGTGGAAGGTGTTTGATCACTCTATTGGAGACCATTTCTCACCTGTTTCTCTGTGGACTAACTAGATCCATTAACAACACAAATGGATCACTTCTCATCAATCTACTTTTCTAGCTTTATCTCTCCTCAGACTCTCCTATTGTTCAGTTGTTTCAGTCATGTCCAATTCTTCATGACTCCACTTAGAATTTTCTTGGCAAAGATACAGGAGTGGTTTGCCATTTCTTTCTCTAGCTCATTTTACAGATGAGGAAACTGAGGCAAACAAGGTTAAGTGACTTGCCCAGGGTCACACAGGTAGTAAGTGTCCGAGGCCAGATATGAACTCACAAAGATGAGTCTTCCTGACTCCAGGCTCTGTGCTCTATCCACTGAACCACCTAGCTGCCCTATTACTCTCCTACATGAACCCAAATTATTCTATTCATTATTCCTCAGATATGCAATGTCCATTTCTGCCTCTAAATCTTCATTCAGACTTTTCCTCCTCCATGTTATACCCACTCTACTTCTCAAAAATACTACCTTTCCATTAATTCAATTCAACAAATATCAATAAGAACTTACTATGTACCTCGGATAAAAATCCCTCTTCTACCATCTCTTTCATTTGAAGATATACCCTTCTTTCAAGGCACATTTCAGGTGCCGCCTCCTCTAGGAAGCTCTCCTGCTTCCCAAGTATAACCAAAATCTTCCTTCTCAATTTTTCATTGCTCTACCACACTGTTTCTTTGTACTTATTTATCTATTCTTTGAATCATAGGCCATTGTTTCTTCCTTTTCACTAGATTACGGACTCTCTAAGAGTAGGATTTGGGTCATATTTATTTCACCAGTGCCTTACACATGTTGCATACTTAATAATTGTGGAATTGAATATCTCCTGTCTCCCAAACTAGATTTTAAGACGCTCAAAGGCAGAGAGAGACTGTGATATCTATTCGGATTATGACAGTCATAAGAGAATTTTAGTACAGTCACCATTTTGCCTTGGGCAGCTTGTAATGTACTAAGCTGAAGTTTTTTTTTTTAATTTAGCTGAGACCTCCGAAGTTTAACTTGGATGGCCGACTGGCCAAGGATAAAAGAATTTTTGGTTCAGCTTTATTAACTTTCTTTACTCATGGAGAATATTTTCTGCCTAATTGTGAATTCCAGAACTGATCCCCTAGTGTTTGCTGATCAATTTACAAATTGACCGGATGTACATTTTCCTCTTCTGTTATCTTTGATGCGTAAATGACTATCCTCTCCATTTGCCTGCAATAAAAGTTACAAATTCATTTTTGAAATTTAAACCTTTACTCTTCTTTTTGGGTGCATAATTCCAATGATATTTTTATTGCTGATATAACTGAAAATTATGCAAGATTCTGAAAAAGTCTCTTTGTTGCTCACTGGTCATTTAGATACCAGGAATCTATGCTGTCAGCATATAATAATATGTCTCTGAGTGTTGCTAAGTCTGAATGGCAGCAGTATTTATCAATGAATCTCTATTTCCATCTCAACAGTTATTGAAATATTTCCATCATTATAGACATAGTGCTGGGTTTATAATCTATAAGACACAGTTCTAAAGCCCAGCTATGTGACTTTTGACAAGATACTTACTTCCATGTGTCTTAGGGAACTCTCTAGAGCTTAACTACTCAGTCAAAGTTGTAGTGAGATTTCTGCTGATGGAGGGAGATACCATATCAGGAGTTCTTCACATGAATGAAGTCACAGACATAGTTTTGAAATATTTGTGATTTCCAGAACAGATCCCCTAGTGTTCCCTGATTGTTTACAAGTTGATAAGTTTACAAATTGACCTGATATACATTTTTCCCCTCTGGTATATTTGATGTGAAAACCTTTTTCCTCTCCATTTGCTTGCTATTAAAATTTACAAATTTATCTTTGAAATGTAAACCTTCACTTTTCCCTTTTTTTTCCAAAAGCATGTATTTGTATAAAGCTATAATGATTGTCATTCTAATTATTCAACCTACCTATAAAGCAGTCAGGAGCATGAACCATACCCGACACTTCTTTGTGAATTCTCTGACAAGCACAGTATGTGATGTACAGTGAGAATGCAATAAATATTTGAGGCTGATGCTATCAATATACAAGAAAGTCATACAGATGATACATAGGTAGTCTCTGCTTTTATGTTCTCAAATATTGCTTTCAAAGTTCATATGTTCTATAGGGAACTGGTGCTGCCTTTTGGTTCCAGATAAGGTCAGAATATAGATTTAGGGTTAGAAAGGAACTTATAGCTTCCCTAATCCAATCTCTACCTTTCACAGAAAAAGTGAGACCCTGAGAGATAAAGTGATTGCCCAAAGTCCCACAGCTAATGAGGTTGATGGCACTCCAACCTGTACACTTGGGAGCTGCTGGTGATTAGGAAGACAATGGTTATAACTGGAATAGAATAGGTTATGGGCTTCGTATAATTGTGAGGTCATAGGTGGGGAGCCCAGGGGATACTGAGGCTGAGAGGGAAGTGCAAAGGTCCATCTTACTTTATGTTTGACTTACTTAGAATGGTCTGTGATTATGAAGAAGAACAAAAGGACTATTTGGGGAGTTATTGGGCCTGAGGACAAGGGCTCCTCATTTACTCCTTCTCCATAGGTGCAGGGAAGCTTTAAACTGTGTAAGGATGCATTCAGTGCTGAGATAGATTAGATAGATCGATAAATCGATATGGAAATGGATAGGTGGGTGGATGGATGAACAGACAGATGATAGATAGATAAATAGATAGATAGATAGACAGATAGACAGACAGACATAAATAGATGATAGATATAAACATACATTGTGCATGGATGTGTGTGTGTATATAAGTATATGCATATGTGCGTATACACATACACACACATATTCATAAAGTTGGTAGAGATCAAACATATGGACCCTGAGAACTTCTCAACCACAGGAGAGCTAGACACCAAGAAGCCATGGTTAGAGTCCCTTCCCCAAGCATTATCATTTCATATGTCTCCATCATATTTCTCTGAATTCTTTATGTTCATCATTCCTCATGGCTCAATAAAATTTACCAATCAGTAGAGACACGTTGTTCCCAGATTTTTCTCATCATAAAATAATCTCATTCCCACTTACATTCAAGCTTTCCTTTAGTGATAAAATTAGAAGACACAGTTCTAGAACTGGAAGGGACGTCAGAGGCCTCCTCCACCTACCTCTCTTCATTTTGTTGTTGAGGAAACTGAGACCCATAGAAGTTAGAGAACTGACCAAAGTTATACAGGTTAGTGTCAGAGGGAGGATTTGAACACTGATATTCTTAGCCCAGAGCCAATGTTCTTTCCTGTATACTGCCTACTTAGGTCATTTGGCCTGCCATTTTTTTCTATATTGACTATCTTTTGCAAAATCTTTCCTCATTAATAATAAGGCCCTACTGTTACACTTCTATAGCTTTCAAAAACACTGCTGTCCAAATCTGGCTTTTATGAAGTATACTTAAATATTATTATAATTTATTATTATTATTATATTAACATATACTATATATGTAGAAACTAAGATGATTTGAGGGGAGGGGGAGAGAAATCCCAACAACTTTTGATGACTATAATCAACATTTGGTCTAAGGATATGGGTATTTACTTTAATGAAATGCTTTCCTGGAAGTCACAAAGCAAGTTAGTAAGGGAGCTGAAACATCAGAGTTCTGTTGAAATCATGCCACATAAAGCATGGCCTCAATTCCATCCAGCACTAAAACTCTTGCATATTAAAGCAGTGGCCCAAATTCTTTACAGAGATAGGCTTCACAGCTGGGGTAAGAGCTGGAATTCTTACAAATACGGAAACCTTACCCAAAAGTTCCCTAGCCCATGGTTGGAACACTTCCTTAAGGAAATGAATGAGACTGCCAAGATTCCATTTATGCAGACCCTAAATGGAATTGTGCTGGCTCCTTAACAGGAAGGTCAGCTAGGGGTTTTGTACAGGGGTCCTAAACTGCCCCTGCTGGACACCACTCTGCCAAACTAATTAATTCTGACCAAGCCTCCAAGACATACATATAGTCTAGTATACCCATCTGAAAGAAATGTCTCCTGATAGCCCCCAGAGTGTCAGCAGACTATTTCAGAGTGGAGTAATGGGGGGGGGGGAGGTTGGGGGATGGAATTAAGTGACCTGGATTACACAGGCAAATCATTTGAACTCTGTAAGCCTCAGTTTTGTCATCTCTAGAATGGGGGTAATAATACTTATGCCAGGTACTTCTTAAGGTTGTGATGAAAGGACTTTGAAAGCCATTTAAGTGTTATAGATATCTGAGTTACTATTCCTCCCAAAGACATGGAGATTTTAGGGCATCCAATCTCTTGGTTTTCCTGCTCTTTGCCCTGTTGAACAGTGTTCTTTGCTAACACATTGGTGCAATATGTAGACAGATGTACAAAAGCACAGACTCAGAGATTGAAGATTATTGATTTTTTCCAGTGACTTGGCAGGTTCTGAAAGTTTCATCAGAACAACCGTCTTATCATCATTTAAAACCAGAGTTTATTATCTTTAGCTTAGTGAAGGCATAGGAAACACCTTGACCTATTTTTAGCTATATCTATCCCTTCAAGATATCAAAACCATCATTCCCCTTTCTTTAAAAAAAGAATTGTTCATGGTCTGAAAGATTGTGTTTTTGCTGTGTTTAGAATTTGGTCTGGCCCTTTAAAAATGAAAGCGAGGAGTATTATCAGATTTCATACCTTATGAAAGAAATTAGACCCTTTTCCTTCAACTTGAAAAGCGTTTATGATATGCTGGGCACTGTACTAGATGCTAGAAAGACAGAGAAATAAAACACTGAAATTCCAAGAATTCACATGTTAGTGGGGAAATCAAGGAAGTCAACAGGTAAATAAATTACATGATAATTTGAGAGCTCTGTCCACTAGAAGAAAGATGAACTATTTCTTTGGAGTGGGCCCCTGAGCTGGGCCTTGAAGGAAGCTAGAGACTCTAAGAGGCAGAGATGGGAAGGGAGTACATCATAGGCATGGGGAGATAGTCTGTGCAGAAGACATGAAGGTGAGAGATGGAAGGTGGAATTGAGTGAAGAGCAAACAAAAAAAGTCCAGTCCCATTGACCAGACTTTAGAATGTGTGAAGGAGAATGGGGAAGATGTAAAATAGGACCAGACAGGTGAACTGCAGTCAGAGTGTTAAATGCTTTAAAGACTTATTTGAGGCATTTGTGTTTTTCTTATTAAAAGCAATAAAGAATCAATGAAGATTCTTGAGAGTAGTGACATGATCAGACCTGTACTTTGGAAAAGCAATTCAGTGCCTGGCAGGCGGATAGTAAGAGATTACTAAATGTTCAGTGACTGACAGTGATTGAGTTGTTTAAAGGATGAATTTTAAAGGGAAGAGACTGAAAGCCAGGAGGTATGGCAATAGTCCAGGAGATGTATGACCAGTAGTTGAGGACAAAAGCAACCTAGACATGAAGAGTTAAGTCAAAAAGTGACATCATGACCAGTTGGGTAACAGACTTATGGGTTCCCATGCAGGAGAACCACATGACTTGTGCAGTTCTATGGTTCTCACTACAAAAATAGAATCTACAAGAGTAAGAAATTTCCATTCTGCTTTCCAGAACAGTAGGAACAGAAGAGTTGAAAAGTGGGTTTGGAATAAGCCTCATGAAATGAATGAGCCTTATCCAGTTTATGAGAATGCCATTACTGACCCAGATGCCACATCTGGCTTGATAATGGCATTGTCATATTCTCAATAAGGCTCATTTTGCATAGACAGACAGACAGACAGAGATAGACAGACAGTCACCTTCCCCAAGTGACGGCTTTGTAAGAGCCTTCAGGAACTTAGTATCTCAAAGGGAAATTGTCATGAGAATCTATCTGGATCTATTGACTAGCAGGACAGAGAGAACTTGAATGAACAGAATAAAACAAAATACAAGGGTAGAAAATATTACTGTTCTACAAGAGGTGGGCACAAGGGGACACTTTCCCCAGAATTTCTGCCAGTTTCTAACAGAGGGTTTTCAGTCCATTTGGGAAAGAGAGCCAAACATAAAGGATTAACAGAGGAGCAAGGTTCTATGAACTTAGCCTTAACTCTCCTAAGGCCTTCCTCCAAGACCTGATTACAAAATTAGAGTCCACAGCATTAGTAACTGACATCAGCCCCTTTGGTTCTATTCCTTCCCCATAATCCTCTCCTCCTTAATCCTTTTTCATGGCAATATTTTACCCATCCACCACAAAATCAACTTCAAATAGAAAATGTTTTTCTTCTGGCTTAATGATCCTGTGGCCTGAAGCAACCCAAGAGAAGAATGCTTTAACCCTTTAAAATCTGAACCTAATTGTAAGTCAGATTCCTCAGCCTCTTCCCTGTATTAGCTGAATTATAATTTAATTATAACAATAAGACCTAACATATTTTTGCTGTTTCTTGTGCAAAGTCCTTCTATATCCACTATTTCCCTTGTTTTTCAATAAAAGCCCATAAGACAGGAAGTGCAGACATTAATCTCCAGTTACAAATGAGAAAACTGACTTTTAAGGGGTTAAGTGCTAGCCCAAGGTTATGTGTCTAGTAAGTGGTGAGCCAAGATTGAAATCCAGGCTCTTCTAATTCCCCATCTCGAGCTCTTCCCACTACAGCATACTGCCTCTGGGAAAATGTCTGTTAGAACTGGAAAATATAGTTTTAGCAATCACATAGATCATGGTTTTTTCATCGGTTGTAGGACAGAAAAAGGCATCACAGTACAATGAAAAAAGGACTGGCTTTGGAATCAGAGGATCCTAGTTCAAATCCCAGATCTGACACTTACCTGTGTGGCCTTGGGCCAGTCATTTAACTTCCCTAGGCCGCAGTTTCCTCATCTGTAAAATGATTTTAAAATAAATAACTTCTGAAGTCTTCTTTCCAGTTTTAAATCTATGATATTTGGACGTTTTATAAATGGCTTTGTACTCACTTCTACCACTCTTGGGAGACCCATCGATATCTCACAACTCTGTTTTTATCAAATGGCATGGCTACACAGTTTGACGATCATGGCAGGAAGAGTCACTATCCTTTATCACTTACTTTAGTGATCATGATGCTGTTTGTTGGATTGGGCCTTCCCTACCCAGCCTTGGTCCTTTGGGTCTATGGCCTTCCATAGTCCTCTGAGCCACCAAAGCCCAAGTTCCACTTGTTGGACTTCCTCCTCAACTGATGCTTGGATGTGTAGCACATCCAGCTCAGTCTGGCTCCCTTAGAGCCTGGAAAATTCTCTGTATCAGACCACTGACTGGAAGGGCTATTTTGAATGTCAAATTTATCTGACTGCAGGTAAATGTTGCTGCTTTTTGGTAGATACATCTTAAACAAACAAGCTACTTCCTGATTTGGTCATGCAGGTGACAGAGATCAAGCTAAAGGTGTCATTTGAGGCTGGGCTGGGACTCGGGCCATCAAGCAGGCAGGGCTTAGAGCTATACACTCATGAGCATGGAGCCAAACAGGACTCTAGAGAAGATGGTCTTGTGCATTCCCATGGCTTTTCCCATGACCCCCAAAGAAAAAGCTGTGTAGTAAAATGGGAAAAGCAATGGATTTAAAGTCAGAGGACAAGGGTTCAAATACTGGCTCTGCTACATTCCACCCATGTAACCTTGGGCACATCATTTCACCTTTCCAAGCTTTGGTTTCTGCAAGGGAGGAGATTCATTAACCTCCAAGGTCCATTACAGCTCTACTACAGTAGAGCTACAGTTCCAACAAGTCCCTGACGGACATGGGTAGCTCTGATATCTCTTCCCAGTTCCAGTCTCCAATCTCTAATTATCTCAGGATACTTTATTTGCCACATCAAAGTCAACATGCTCAAAACCATCTCATCTCCAGGTGAATTCCCTATTCCCATCAGGATTACCCTTCATTTACCCAGTCTCCCATGTTCAGGACATTGGTGTTATCATGGCGTCCTTCTTTTCACTCATCCTTCACATCTAGCCAATTAACATGTCCTGACCATTTTACCTCCTCAATCTCTTACACCCGTCCTTGCCTTCCTCTCAAGGCCCACTTCCCCCACTCTGGGACAGATCCTCCTGACTACCTGCCCAGAATGTTACAGTACCCTGTTACCAGGTTTCCTATCACCACCACCTCCAATTCACCCTTCATAGCAATACCAGACTAAATGCCTTCCTACAGAGATCTTGCCACTCCATTGACCCAGACCCCTCCGTGGTTCTCTGTTACCCACTGAATAATGATAGATAGCAACAAAATAATCACTAGAATTCCTATAGTGCTGTTAGTTTTGCAGATCACTCAGCATCTTATCTCATTTAGTCTTTACAATGTGGGCAGGTGCTATCCTTAGCCCCATTTGACAGATGAGGAAACAGAGGCTTGGAGGCAGTCACACATCTGGTAAATGTCTGAGGCTGGATCTACACTCCAGTTTTCCTAGCTCCAGGTCCAGGAATCTATCTACCATCCCAAAATTTAGATTCCTTAGACTGGTACCCAATATCCTTCAAAATGTGGAAACATGCCACCTTCCCTGTCTTATCTACTACCATTCTTTCTTTTCCAGGTACTAGAAGATCCAGCACAGGGATTATTTGTTATTCTCTGTACACACCTTTCCCTTTGTTTATGGTGTTTCCTTTTCATGAAATATCCTCCTTTCCCTTCTTTATGTATGGTATTGCTACCCGAATGTTAAGCCTAACTCAAATGCTCCTTCCTCAGCTCAGCTTTTCTTCTTCCTACACCATTCAGATCTCCTAGGGATCTCCCAGCCTGAATTAGCTCTTTTTTCAGTATCTCTTTTGTACACTAATATTTTCTATGGATTCTTAAAACTCAATCTCTTATTTTCCTTGATACTTTTTTGTCTTTAAATACTTTTCCCCCTAACCCCTGCCCAGTTAACCACCCTGTGTGGCAAAGATTAAAAATAAAATCAGGTCAGCCAAGCCAATCAACACACCAAGTGGGCCTGAGAGTATATGCAATAATTGACATCCATAGTCACCCACCTCTGCAATTAAGGGAAATCGGTTGTGTCATTTGTGTACGCGCCCTATCCCTTCAACTCTAAGCTATGAGTGCAAAGACCATATCTTTGTAAAAACTTTGCATGTCCTCAACTGTTCTGTGTTCATTAGGTGATTAAGTTTTTTTAAAACTGCATTTACTGACAAGTATGCTAGCTGAATTATTATGGAAGAGGGATGAAAACATGGTTAGCTCAGGAAGAGGAGGAAGAATTGGGATAGCCAAAGTTAATCGCTTCTTCTCTGGGTACCAGTCAAGGATACATCGCCGCCTAGCTAGCTAACTGAGGTTAAAGCCTGAGAAAAACCCCAATGTAAAAAAACAAAAAAGAATGATTAACAATAGGGAAGAAGAAAGAGAAGGAAAGGTTTGACACAGTAATCACTTGCTATCAATCTATCTGTAAGAATTATTTGATGCAGGGGCAGCTAGCTGGCACAGTGAATAGAGCACCGGCCCTGGAATGAGGAGGACCTGAGTTCAAACACTTACTAGCCATGTGACCTTGGGCAAGTCACTTAACCCCAATTGCCCTGCTTTCACCCTTCCAAAAATAAAAGCAGAATTATTTGATTCTCTAGCTAGAAGTTGTGGGACATACAAAGCAGTATAAGACAAAAACCATGGAAAGAAAGAAATAAACATTTATGAAGTGCTTACTCTGTGCCAGGCACTGTACTAAGCACTTTAAAAATATTGCTTCATTTGACCCTCACAATACCTCTGCTAGGTATTAGCCCCATTTTACAACTGGAGAAACTGAGTCAGTCAAAAGGTTAAGCAAATCTTAAACTTCAATGAATAGAGGTCAAGTGACTTGCCCAGGGTCACACAGTTAGTAAATGTCTGAGGACAGATCTGAACTCAGATCATCCTGACTCCTGGCCCAACACTCTATCTCCCTGGCCTCAAGGAGTTTACAGTCTTGTTAAGGAAACAAGATAGAAAACAATGAATAAATGGGTATATGAGGACATATAACAAAGTGCCAAACTGTAGGATGCAGGTCTTTCATACTAGAACAAAGGTACAGCACAAGATTAAGATCGTGCAGCGACCCTCTCCAAGTTCCAGTTCCGGTGCAGCTAACATGGCTAAAAGAACCAAGAAGGTTAGAATTGTTGGTAAATATGGAACATGTTGTGGTGCATCCCTCAGAAAAGTGGTGAAGAAAATTGAAATTAGCCAGCATGCCGAGTATACCTGCTCCTTCTGTGGCAAGACCAAAATGAAGAGACAGGCTGTGGGTATCTGGCATTGTGGATCCTGTATGGAAACAGTAGCTGGTGTTAGCTGGTGTGGCATGGACCTACAATACCACCTCTGCAGTCACAGTCAAATCTGCCATCAGAAGACTGAAGGAATTGAAAGACCAGTAGAATCTTCTTATCAAATATCTGTAGTCCATAGTACAACAATAAATGGGTTAATGTATGGAATAAAAAAAAAAGATCGTGCAGCAACATTGAGTGCAGAGGACCCCTTAGTTAACAAGGAAGGCTTCCTGGAGGAGATAATACAGTAATATAGTAAGAACAGAACTAGGTTTAGGGTCCAAAGACCTACGTTTAAATCCTGGTTGTCATTAACTTATTATGAGCTTTGTCCAAATACTTCTCTCTGTGCCTCAGTTTACTCACAGCATCCTAGGTACAGAGGTAAAAGAGATCTTAGAGATCATGTCTGTAGTCCAGAGGTGGGGAACCCATGCCCTTGAGGCCACACGTGGCTCTCTATGTCCTCGAGTGTGGCCCTTTGACTGGGCCGCACTTGAGGGCATGTGGTCTTTGAAGTCACAGGTTCCCCACCCTGCTATAATCCAATCCCATCCTTAAAAAGATGGGAAAATGTAAGCAAAGGAAGAATACGTGCCCAAAGTCATATAAGGGAGTTAGACTAGATGGTTTTATAATAATATTAATAGCTACATTTATGTAGTGCCTCAAGGTTTTTACAAAGCACCTTACCTGTGTCTCACTCCATACTAAAAACAATACTATAATACTGGTGCTGTTATTATCCATCTTTTACAGATGAAGAAACTGTAGACTGACAGTAGTTAAGTGACTTGTCCACGGCCGCTCAGCTGATATGCGTCTGAGGTGGAATCCCTATTTAAGTCTTCCTAATTGCAAGCCCAGCATTCAGTCCACCACAAGAACCACCTAGCTACCTCAGGTCCCTTGGAGCTCTGACATTCTGTGATTATACAGAATTTGAGCTAGCCTTGGAGGGATGCTCTGGGTAGCTGGAAACTTTAAGACACTCGCTGGTGGCTGGGGGGTGAAAGGTCCAAGGAACAATAACGTGTATATAACCAATCTTCTGCAATAGAAATCTATTCATCTCTGAACAAGAAAGAAATGCCGCAGTCCCTCACAGTTACCCTTTCTTTGCTTTGTCCTATAAATCAGAGGCCCACCATCAATTCTTGCTCATCCAATCTCAGCGGATTACTGCCTCTCCAACAAACTGGATTTCATTGTAAGGCTCTGAACACAGAAAAGGTAACTGGCAAGTATTTGTGGTAGAAATCCCCACAGGGTCAGGCAGAGCCCTGGCAGTAGGGCCTCATGCTTTTCTTGGTCACTCTCTACCTTGTCAAGGAGCATCGAACTGGCACCGTGTTTCAGGGCATTGCTGCTCTGTTTTCCCAGGTGGGCACACATTTTTTCACTGCAGGTCTATGTAGCAAGAAAGAGATGACCTCAAGCCCAGGCCCTGGGCTCTTCATAAGGTTTGCTTAAAAAACAGCAACATCTGTTCTTAATATATTCATTAAAGACAAACTGTGAGTGAGGAGACAGAACAAGAGTCGTTCTGGCCAGGGAAACAAACAAACAAAAAAAAAACCCTGCCATCCTTGATGCAATTGGAATATGGTAAAATAGATCTACAACTCTGTTTTTTCACTGGGGCACATTTTTAAAAGATCTGGACTGGATCTTATATGAGAAATTGCAGGATAGGACAAATCAGAAAGTGCACTGAATTTGGCATCAGAAGATTTAGGCTCAAATCTCAATGCTTCCATATACCTGCGTATCACCATCTTGGACAAGAAACTTAATCTGCATCTGTTTCCTCTTCAGTGATATCAGGGGTCAGATGAGATGGATGTTAAGGTCTCTTTGATTCTAAATCAGTGAGGCTATGTAACTGTGAAGTGGTCAGAGAGCTGATCTCTGGGATCCAACTTTAATGGCTGACAGAGGCCAGTAAGAGTGATTTAGATATGGTAGACAGAGTCCCAGTAAGGGGTCTGACCCACCTCTCTGAGGCACACCAGTGTCTGTGGGGCCCATTCTATAGAGAAACATAGATTGAAAGTTAGAAGGGACCTTTCATGATCATTGAGTTCAACTTCTCATTTTATAGATGAAGAACTGAGGCTTCCATAACTTTCCCAGGGTTACAACAGTTAGTAAGCTGGATTTAAACTCTGACCTTTCTGACTCTAAGTCCAGTATTCCTTCCACTCCCTCACCTAGCCATCTGTAATGCCAAGCAAAGGCAACTTCCAAGGGTACAGCCATCCTGGGTATGCTAGAGTGCTTGCTGCTATACCATCTCCCATTAACCCTCTTGCAAGTACTTTGTAACCTCATAAGGGAAGAAACACATGCACCAAGAATTGTTTTCTAAGGCAAAATATGTTAACTTCAAAGTTTCGGTGGCCTATGAGAAATTTAAGGATCATCCTGAATTGCTTTGGGGGGTGGGGGGTAAGGGGGAGTTATCAGGGAATATTTCTGGGAAGAGATAGCAACTGAGTTGATCCCTGAAGGAAAGAAGGGACCTTTGCAGACAAAGACAGGGGATAGAGGAATCTGTTTACAGGCATGGGAGATGGTAGCAGTAAAGACACAGACAGGAGAGATCATAAAAAGAAGAAAAATTTAAAGAGTGTTATATAAGGGTAGCTAGCTGGTACAGAGAGAGTCCCAGCCCTGGAGTCAGGAGGGCATGAGTTCAAATATGACCTCAGATACTTGACACTTACTAGCTGTGTAAGCAAGTCATTTAACCCTAAGTGCCTGGGGAAAAAGTGCTCTATAAATGTTAGCTATTAGTTTGACTGAAACTAGAAGACTACATGAAGGAGAATGACTAGACCAGAGCAGAATCAGATTGCAAATGTCTAGCTCGGCAGTTCATTTTCCGTTTGATAAGCAACACAGGAGTCACAGAATAATTTTGGCTTGGTTTTTTTCTTATATAAAGAAATTATATGATCATAGATTTACACTGGAAATATTACTCTGACAAAGAGGTGAAGGATGAACTAGAAAATGGGAGAAGCTGAAGGCAGGAAGACCAATTAAAATAGCTATTATAGTGGTTTAGGAAAGAAAAGATGGATGAGGTCCTGAGCTATACTGGCAGCGTGGATGGGGAGAGATGTGAGAAAGAATACAGAAGTAGATTCATCCTAGCTTGGGCAGTAAACTGAATATGAGAGCCAAGAAGCAAAGGTAAGCCTCAGATGTCAGGTCTAAGTGACGGGAAGGATGGTAGGACCATCAGCAGAAATAAAGGAGTTTGAGAGAAAGGACAGGTTTGGGGAGTTCAGTTTTAACCTCCTGAATTTGAGGGCCTTCTATAATCCTAGATCCTGGCCTCCTGCTCAGATGATGGGATGCAGGTGTTATGCATTCATTCCTAAGACCAGAAGGTCACTGAAAAAAATAGGACTAGAGTTCCAGGTAGAGGTATTGAGTTGAGTGAGTCATAGGAAGTAACTCTGACCTACACAATGACCAACTACCATTACAAAGGAGTTATGATGAAACATTCTACCCATCTCCAGATAAAGAGCTGGTGGATTCAGAATGCAGATTGAAACATGTTTTCTTCTTTTTCTTTCTTTCTTTTGGTTCTTTTTTATCTGAATAATAGAGAAATTTGCTTTGAATCATGTCTGTACATATTTGTGATTGGTTTTATTTTTCTTGTTTTCTTAATGAAGAAGGGAGGGAGAGGGAAGAAAGAAAAAAATTGGAACTGAAAAAAAATAAACTGAATAAAAAAGGAGTCAGTCACAGGATCATAGAGTTAGAGCAATAATGAACCTTAAAGGCCATCCAGTCCAGTGACATAGTTTTAAAAAAGAAAAAGCTGTGGTCCAGAGGTAGAAAATGACTTTTCCTAGGTCATTCATGCAATTAAGACTCAAGGCAAGCTGACCTAAATGAAGCAAAAAGGCACCTGAGAGAGAAACGGGAGACAGTCAAGCCTCCACCACCATTTTGACCATCATTCTTACTTAGACTCTGATGGAGACAGACCATATCCCTAAACCCATGAACCTTGGGCAGAGCACTGCTCCTCCAACCCACTAGACTTGTATTCAGGCCAGCTTCTAGAGCTGCAAATGAAGGAAGAGGTCTTTGCTGATCACCTTCCACCATCAGACACAAAAGTTCTATGAGTACAGCACCCCCCCACCTTAGATCACCAGTCATGCTTCCAGCCATTCCCAGTCTTCACAGCCATGATCCAAGGAAGCAACTTCTGTGGAAAATGGGCCACCCATCCCTACCAACTGTCATCCCCAGGACAGGACAGGTATCCTGAGGAAGAGACTGGAGGCACATGTCCCAGGCAAGTAGAGTCACGACCACCACCACCTTGACCACCATCTCCCCTTAGATCTTGATGGAGACAGCCCAGGATCTTGAACCCAAAAGCCCTGGGAATACCAGTGCTTCCCACAGAGCACCTGCTCCCAGCATCCTGGGCACAACCCTTGTGGAAATGCATCCAGACAACTGCTCCTGTGGGTACTACAGCCATAGCAACAGAAGACCCAGGGAAGAGAGTTCTTGCTGTCAAAGTCCTTTACATGTCAAATGGTTCAACATCAGAAACGGATATCATTTTATCAGCAGAAATGGAAAGAAAAGACATGTCCATCTGTGTGGCTGCTGAACCCTGGGACCTCCCCATTTGACTTGCAGCTCAGACTTTCTCTTTGTCTCCTCCTTGGGAATGTGAGCTTCCAGGGACCGGGACTCTCTTACTTTCCTACTTGCATCCCCGGTGCTGAGCACAGTGCTTTGCACATAAGTAAGCACTCAGTAAATGGTGGGTTTTTTTTCATGTATTCATTCAATAAGAGTTAGATCCCCCGGATATAACCTAGGACTATAATTCCTCCACTTTTCCCAGTGTGCTAAGCTTCCTCTCCAGCTTATCTACATCAAGATGATCAATGAAGGCAGGGGATTCACATGTCTTCTCTGTATACCCTGATGAGAAAGAGCTAGTGCTCAGGCAATATCAGTTTAATATGGAAAGAAGAAATTCTCTTTAAAACGCACACAAATACACACACACACACACACACACACCCCTGCCATAAGCTTCAGGCAGATGATGTAACAGTATTAACCATGCCCTTTCCAAGACATTCTCATCAATTCCTGTGACTGAAATGGAAATCAGAGCTCAGAGGAAGCCACATCTTCCCAGCTTTGGTTTCTCTAGGCAGCACGCTTCTCTGGGGGTAGACAGCGGGTCCACTTGAGAGAACAGCTCCTGACACATCCATTAGGGAAGAGAGAAGATCCACGCACACCTCAGCCCTAAGTACAGCCATTCTTGCATCCCTGTGATGGGAGCAAGAGAGTGAAGGAAAGGGCAGGGGAAAATGAACAGCCACCAAGTTTCTTAGCACTCTGGGTTGTTTAGCACCAGGTAAATACATTGTGCTTTAACTCAGACAGCTGAGATTGGATCTCAAGCAGGATATGTGGCCAGGGAACCTGATGCAAGAGGTACAGTGTATAACCAGGTGAGCCGGAGTCCTGAGAAGGATTACTGGCCTAATGGATCAACCCTAGTTTGTGGAAAGTCTTTCATTCATTCACAGTGAAGAAGGATGCTAGTTTCCCAATGGGCCAGGGAGCATCCCAGAGACCTGAGGACAATACATTGATGCTATTAAAATGTTTTCCAGAGCAGCAGAATAGTGTACACCAAAAGAAGATCCATAATCCTTTTGGACACAGAAAAGTATTCATGGTAGTTGTGAACTTGAAAATCTGATATTCAGTATGCCTGTAATTACTGCCAGGTAGCTGACTGTCAGACAACAGCTAACTTAGCTTGTGCTAGGTGTAAATTAGAGGGATGGAGACAGAGCTAATAGAGTCAGGCAGAAACAAAAGTATACAATCATTATTTTTTCTACAAAATAAGAGATTCTTATAGAATTTTTATTGAAATAAAACATAATTAGCTAAAGAGGCAGCATGGTCTAAGACAGAGTGGTGGACTTGCAGCGTTGAGGTGCTATGTGGCTTTCTAGGTCCTTGGGTGTGGCCTTCTGACTGAGTCCAAGTTTTACAGAACAAATCCTTTTATTAAGGAGATTTGTTCTGTGAAGTTTGACTTCAAAGAGTCATACTTGAGAACCTAGAGGGTCCCATGTGTCCTTGATGCTGCAGGTTCTCCATCCCTGGCCTAAGGGACAGAGATTAAGCTACAGAACAAGGAAAACCTCTGTTCAAGACCCGCCTCTGACATGTATTGGCTCCATGTCCCTGGAAAAGCCACTTTGCCTCAACTGGCTAGACCAAAAAATACCACAACCTACATTGGTAGAGGGACTTCCTCCATCTAGGAAATCCCTTTCCAGTGAAATAACAAGTCCCCATCCCTACTATTAACTAGCAATTTAAATCAGATGAGATTAATATTTGTCAAACTCTTGGCCCAATAAAAGCTCTTTTCCCTCCTTCTGTTCCTTACGGGGCACAATCCCTTGCAGGCAGAGAGCATGGAGGGATAAGCCAACTGACTCACCTGAAGATCTGAAGAGCCTCCCAGAGCAGCGAGGGGCCAGGATTTAGCTTAGAGAGTCTGTGAGGTCATGGTGTCAAATGCTCTCCTGTTCAATCAAACATTTTTTTAAGAGGAAATCTATTTTTTTTTCAATTAACAGGCATGTTTTTCCTTTCTTTCTTACTTCCATTAGGAAAAAAAATCCTTTCTACCAAATATGTGTAGTCAACATTCTAGTGAGAGATTCAAGAAAGGACAGAGAGAACAGTCCTGACCTTCCATGTGAGATGTGGAAGTTTATTCTCAGGCTTGAGACATAGTCTCTGCTATGGGCCCTCAGGGGGAACGTGATTCCCTAATGTTATCCTGCCTTTGGGCCAGTCATAACCGAGGAAACAGGGGCCTAGTGAGAAACTGACTAGGTTTAGTTCAAAGGACCTGGATTTGAATTCTGACTAATATTTACCAACTGTGTGACTTCTCATGGTCTAAGTTACCTCATTTAGAAAATTAGGGAACTGGTAGCTCCAATGAGTTAGGACAGCTAGCTGGTGTAGTGGAGAGAGCACTGGGCCTGGGGTCCAGAAAATGAACCTTCCTCAGTTCAAATCCAGCCTCAGACACTTACTAGCTGTGTGACCCTGGGCAAATCACTTCACCCTGTTTGCATCTGTTTTCTCATCTGTAAAATGAACTGGAGGAGGAAGTGGCAAACCACTCCAGCATCTTTGCCAAGGAAACCCCACATAGTCACAGAGAATCAGAATCAAAAATCAGTTTCAACAGAAAAACTACTGAGCAGCAACAAACTCCAAGGACTCCCTTCCAGCTCGAAATTTCAGGAGTCCTTTCTCTTAGAAAAGAGTCTCAGGGATTTCAGTTTTATTATTGTGTTTTCAGTTTTCAGTTTTGATTTTTGGTTTGTTATTTGCAGGGAGGTTGGGGGGGGGGTGGCGAGTTGGACATGTGATTCCACTGATAGAAAGACTTTTGGTTGCAGAGAGTTGCCTGTGATACTGAGAGGTTAAGTAACTCACCCAGAGTCACTTTGTCAGCATGAGTCAGAATCAAGACTTGAACACAGGCCTTTTTGATCAAAGGCCGACTCTCTCTACCCACAACACGGCAATGCTCTAGTTCTAGGCAAGAAATGACTAATTATTTTAGTGAATCCACATCCCTTCTTTTTTCAGTTCCATTGTTAGGATCCAAGAACATATTTACTACTGGAATGAGTAATTGAGTGGCTCAGTACTAGAATTTCCAGCCCAGTCAATGGGATTATGGGCCACATGCCCTCCACCATAGTGGTAGAGATAGCTTAGTGTCACGGGAGACAGTTAGGTGGCACAGTCAATGGAGTGGGGAAGACCTGAATTTGGATCTTGACTCACACACTTATGGCTGTGTTACCCTGGACAAAGCACTTAACCTCTTTCAATATCTGTTAACTCTCAAGACTATAAATTGAAAATCAGTTACTGATCTGCACTGGTAGAGAAAATTTCCTCAACTCAAGTTTCTTCATTTGGTCTCAGTTTTCTCATCTATAAAATGGGGATAATAATAGCACCTACCTCCCAAGGTGGGTTGCTTTGGTTGTTGTTAGAATGAAATGAGATGATACGTGTAAAGCACTTTGCAAACCTTGTTATGATGCTTTCAGTGCCACACACTGTGTCCCAGTGAGGGACCCCTGCCCCTACAGGCAGGTACTCCTTGTATTCCAAAGAATGTTCAAACATCCCTTGACATTCATGCTAAGAATAAGGTCTTCAGACTGTTGTGAGTGGTGAATGCCACAACTTTCTCAACAAAAGAAGAACACCAGGAGAACATCATAGTCCCCAACTGGGGCAGCAACTGTCACCAGCAAAACAGGATAAGGAAAGACAGGAAAAGATACAGCCAGGGATGTCCTAAGGGTCTGAAACATAATTCAGAGCCGGGTTGTGAAAGGCCTTGAATACCACGCTCAGAAGTTTAAATGTTATTTGTGAGACTGCGGAGAGACTACCAAGGGTTTCTACATAGAGAAGTGATAGAGTAGACACAATTCCTCTCTCCCAGATGTAAAGTGAAGAACTAGCAGCTTTTCAGAAGGATGCTATCATGAACAGCTTTTAAGGTTCTGATTACACAGTATAGTGAACACTCTATTCCATAACAAATCAAAACAAAATATTCACAGTCAATCAAAGTACAGCATTCACAACGTTACAACTTATCACAGAAAATCAAAATATGACATTCACAACAACTTATCACAGAAAATGGACACATAGTTTCCACCACAGTGGTCACAAAGTTTTCAACAAAAATCAATCATCTAATAACTCAATCATTCAATCATCCTTAAGGAGGCTTGCCTCCTCAAGGAACACAAAAAACAATAGTCAAAATTTTCCTCTCATGGTGCACACTAAGTTAACTCAATCAGTCACTTATTCAGTCATCAATCACTAAGTACAATCATTTAGTTAATCAATCATTGTATCAATTTGATCATTGAATCATCCTTCATCATTCACTATTCAATCATAACAAAATACACAGACCCTCCACCCCTAGGTCACTAGTAAATGTACAATTTCTCAGTCAGTACACAGTATCCAAGTAAAGTCTTCTTTCAGCTTGACTAGGGGTGGTTTCTAGGATTCCCTGGATCCCCTTCCATGGTCCCAGATCCCACCTGAATTCACCAAACTCACCTGGGTTCAAAGGCAGACAGTTCCCAGGTCCTTGTCCAGCTCTCTGGGCAGTCTCTGTTATATGTTGAAGCTCACAGCACCCACACCACCCCAAATCCTTCATAGTTTCTGCTCCTGGGAAATCAAGGCTTACCAAAGCCACAAAGTCTTAAACCCCTCACAGTCATGCTTCCTCAGTCTTTTGGTAGCTCCGTCTGGCCCTCGGACTCAGCAGAAGTCTCAGCTGGTTCCAAGAATCAAAATCACTCCACCCAGGTTTTTAAAATCACAATCATTCTCTTCAGCCTCCCCGGCAGCAGCAGCTTCTGCATCCACAGAGTTTGCTCCAAGAAGATCTCTCTCTCCTAGTCACGGTCTTTCCTTATATACACACAGCATTACCTTCCTCTTTCAGCCAACCCCTTCCTGTTACATGAGCAACAGGAGACAGGAGTTCATACCTTCTGTTTCTTTCACAAAGGCTTAATCTGAGCTAGGTGCTACCTACCTCTTAGTTTAGCAATACAAAAGGAACTTCAAATCTCATTAATGTTACACCAGACCTCTCCAAGTGAGCAGCCTGGCCCTAATCCTTGATTCCATTCTTCAGACCTACCTGAGCAACAGTTGGACACTCAGGAAGTCTCTTGCTTATCTGGAAAGCTGTATTTTCATAAGCATTTCTAAATTATGATTTGCTATCTGAAGGCCTTTCCCCTAAATTTGGGAACAGGAGGAAAATGTGAAAGGTTTCCATCACCTCAAAGGTCAGAATAATTCAACCCAACACACTAGTAAGCCCTGAAGTGCTCAAGAGAGATTATATGTGTGTGTGTATGCATATATATATATATATATATATATATATATATATATATATATATATACACACACACACACACACACATATATACATACATATATGATTTGTGACTATTTAGGAAAGAAGTAAATACCAGAAACCAGTAAGGGCCCATTAAGAACAAGTCCCTCCAGAGTAACTTTGCTTTCATTTTTGACAACTCCTGGATTAAGGAAATATCATAGAAATATTTTGAATTTAACTTACTGGATTTCAACCAGGCATTTAACAAAGGCTCTGCAGACAATATGGAGAGATATGGATTGGATAGTGGTACAATTGGGGGTGTCTGGGAATAGTATTTAATGGATATCAGTGTCAATATGATGGGAAGTCTATACTGGAGTGGTTTCGACCCAAATCCCCCCTTCTGCAGGAGGCCTATTCCAGTTCCCATAGCAGCTAGTGTCTTCCTTTTGAGATTACCAGCTATTTAAATTGTATATATCTTCTATGGGCAGTTACTTGCATGGTGCCCCCTATTAAAGTGGGGGGCAGATACAATGGTTTTACCTTTCTTTGTGATTAACAATATGCCTGGAATATACTGTTGAGTCATTTTTCAGCTCTGTCTGACTCTTCGTGACCCTATTTGAGGTTTTTTTGGCAAAGATACTGGAGTGGTTTGACATTCCTTTCTCCAACTCATTTTAGAGATGAAGAAACTGAGGCAAATGGAGTTAAGTAACTTCATTTGATAAGTGTTCACTGAATGAAGGATCAATGTTTAACATTGAAAATAATTACCTTAGATGAATATATTGAATATATATGAATTTGGCATGTGACAAGAAGCTGGGAATAACTAATATTAGTTATTCTATTATATCCTGCCTGCCCCCATTAGATTGTGAGCTCTGAGAGGGCAGGAACTGTCTTTTGCTTTTTTTTTATATACCCAGAACTTAGCACAGCAAGATAACAGAACAGGGATTCAAAAATTTTAACAGGCTGGAACAATGGGCCATATCTAATAAACAGGGAGTGGTGATAAATAAAGTTATAGGATTATAAATATAGTGCTAAAAGCAAGCGCAGAACACAAGTAGACCAAATACCTAATTTCACAGATGAGGAAACTGAGACACAGGGAGGTACAGTGAATAATCTAAATCTATCCAGGTAATAACCATCAGAGAAGTGTGCTTCAGCTGAGGATTGAGAAAGTCCAGTCCCATAAGCAAATGATAAAAGACACGTGGCTAGACTAGAAACTGAATTCATAAACAGAAATCCTAGTGAGACTGTAAGCTCCATGTGATTCAATATTATGATAACAGCAGCCAAAAGAAATGCAGTTTTAAGGTACATTGATAAAACTATACCATGCTGAAATAGGAAGTGAGACATTCCCACTGTCCTCTACTCTGGTCAAATCAAATCTGGGGTATTAGAGTCAGTCCTAAATGCCACATTTTAGTAATGGCATTGACAAGATAGATTAGCTTGGACAAGGATAGTTTAGATAATGGGGGAACTCAAAGCCCTACCTTAAGAAGATCAAAGGAACTGAGAAAAGAAGACCTAGATGGGCAGTCAGGATAGGAATCAAACATTTGAAAGGTTGTAGGGTAGGAGGTGACCTACAGTTCTTCTAGAAGAGGACACTAAGGATCACAAACAATGAAGAGGCTTGTCCCAGGCCATGGACCTGGCAAGTGGCAAAACCAAAATTCAAACCCAGGTCTTCTGACACTAGATAATAAGTTATATATACACATACACACACACACACACACACACACACATATACATATACAATATATAAGTAATATATCATATAATAATAGCCAGCTGGTAGGTCTGGCAGCTTCAACTCTCACCCACTTTAATCTATCCTCCGTTCAGCCACCAAAGTGATTTTCCTAAAGTGCAGGTCTGATCATGTCATTACCCCTATTCAATAAACTGCAATGGCTCCCTGTTGCCTCCAGGATCAAACACTAAATCCTCTGTTTGTCATTCAAAGCCCTTCATAACCTAGCCTCCTACTTTCCCAATCTTTATACACCTTACTTCCCACCATATATTCTTTGATCCATAACACTTGGCCTCCTTGCTATTCCACAAACAGGACACTGAATCTCTCAGTTCCAAGATTTTTCTATGCCTGTCCCTCATGCAAGGGATGCTATCCCCCCTCATCTCCACCTGCTGATTTTCTTTAAGTACCAATTAAAAATCCTTCTTCTACAAGGTTTCCCAACCCTTCTTAATTCTAGTGCCTTCCCTCTCATTTACTTCCTATTTATCCTGTATGTACCTTTTTTGGATATAGTTGTTTTCTTGTTGTCCCCTTCCATCACCACCACCCCCATTAGATTGTGAGCTCCAGGGGGCAGGAACTGTCTTTTGCCTTTTTTTCTCATATACCCAGAACTTAGCACAGCAATTGTGATATACTAGGTTCTTGATAAATTTTCATTGACTGATTTATAGAGAGCTTTATGGTTCACAAAACACTTTCCAAATACAATCTTATTTTGTCCTCAAAAAAACCATGAGAGACTGCTTATTATCCCATTTTATAGATTAGAAAACTGAGGCAGAAATGAATTGATTTGCCCAAGGTCACATAGCTAATGTTTCTGAGGTTGTATTTGACCTCTGTTCTTCCTGACTCTGGACTCAGCCCTCTATTCAATTTGCTACCTGGAGCTTTTCTATAAGCCCTGCTTTCCCAAAACCTGTTGTTTTTTTCACCCCTTTGAGGTAATTGCAGTTAAGTGGCTTGCCCAGGGTCACATAACTGGTAAGTGTCTGAGGCTGGATTTGAATTCAGGTCCTCCTGAGTTCCATACCACCTATCTGTCCCCAAAGCCTGTTCTACTTAACCCAAAGGGCAAAGCTAGAGCCAATGGGAAGGAATTACAGAGGGGCAAATTTTGTCTGAGTATAAGGAAAGATGTCATCACAGAACTGACCAAAATTAAAAGGGCTGCTTCTGAAAAGAGTGACAATCTTCAGTTGAAAACTGGATGACCACATGTCAGAGAAGTCACCAGGGTTATTAATCGTTCAGGTATGACTTTATTACTAAGTAGCCTTTAAATGGAACCTTCTTTGTGGATCCAGACCTATGACTTGGGGAATTCCTGCTTTAGAAACCCTTTTCCTGATGTCCATCAGCAACTCAATTAAACAAGAGACCTGGAAAAGTTAAGTGAACTAACTGCCTGTTCTCTCCCAGATATTATTTGTCAAGGGCAGTATTTGAACTCAGGTGTTCCAGGCTCCAAGATCAGTCGTTGATCTTCTCTCCCTTCTCAAAGTTCCTTGTAATTCTAATATTCTCTGAGTCTTCTCGAAAAATCTGGATTCTCAGTAATCAGAGAAAATCTGCCTCTTCTGCCTTCATCTCTTGAGCATGGTGTAAAAACCTCAGTGCCATTTCTGGTCAGAAACTAAACATTGCTCCTAAGCTTCCCAGCTCTACAGGGATACTGCCCCCAAATTTTTCCCAAGATGAGTTCCCAGAATGCAGTGACAGTTTGCTTAGGAGAATGACAGCAAGCCTGGACCGGGGGCTGGGAGAGAAAAGCTATGATATGGATAGTGGACCACAGATCAATGGAACAGACCTACAATGTCTCAGAGATGCAGGATGAGGCTTCTCCATACACTGGTTCGGGAATAATGACTTCTTAAGGCTTAGGAACAATAGGAAGAGAAGCATGATTTTAAATCCAGATCTGTCATAGTAAAAGGCAAGAGCATGCCCAGGTACCACAGCAATGGGTACTGGTATCAGGTTAGCAAGGGTCAGCACTCCAGAGAGGGCAGAGGTGAAATCTGGTCCAGGGAGAAAACAATTCATCAACCAAGGAATCAGGAAGCTATGGATAGACAACACTTCTCAGACATGTCTAGCCACATCATCATCATTCAACTCTCTTGGGTCATCACCTCCATTTTCTCCAGAAAAAAATTAGACTCTACTCCTGGACTTTCTGTGGGCATTGATAACCCCGATTTAGCCTTCTCTTCCTCAGTACCAGGCTGCTACAGCACTTTCTGAATGTTTCCAGCCAAGCTACCCTGTCATCCCTCCTCCTCCTCCCCTTCTCAGCTCCCTTTACATGTTACCTTCCCCCATTAGAATATAAGTTTTTTGAGGGCAGGTACTTTCTAGCCAGCATTTACTTATATCCAAGTGCTTAGGGTATTATAAGCACTGGATAAATGTTTTATTTATCTATCCATCAATTTATACAACTGCAATCATTCATTTAAAAGGGTTTGTGGGGGGTTTTTTGTTTATTTGTTTTAGATAGATTTTAAGTTCCATATAAGTCAATGATGTGATGTCATAAGGGAAAAAACACTACAGAAAAGTGTACAAAAATGCAATTTTACTAAAATGTTCTAGGGGATCTTGGAATCTCATTAATATGGATATTCCTTTTAGTGATGCAAATCACAGCTCATTAAATGCAGTTAAGAGGTACAGTGGATAGAGCATCAGACCTAGAGTCAGGAAGACCTGAATTCAAATCCAGTCTCAGACACTTACCAGCTGTGTGACCTTTAACACTTTTTACCTCAGTTTCCTCATCTGTAAAATGAGCTGGAGAAGAAAATGGCCAATCACTCCAGTATCTCTGCCAAGAAAACTCCAAATGGAGTCATGAAGAGTTGGACACCACTGAAATGGCAGAACAACAATGAATCCCAAGTGACCCTTGTCCTTGTCTTCCCAAGAATTATTGGTAGGTCAACTCACTATGCTAGAAGTGTCCCTTACTGCCTCTGCTTTCAAAAGGGAGACATGGGATCACTGGAGACATCCACTGGTTACCCTCACTCTCACCACAGGACCTTCCCATTCTCTTCCTGCTATAGACTGCTTTGTTGCCATCCTTTATGGATCTTTTTTAATTCTTGTTTTTCCTCTAATGTATTACAATCCTGCCTGTGCCCACCCTGCACCTTTCTCTTCTTTTTTTTGGTGAAATTTAGTTTTACTTATTCTGAGACTGTAGCGTTCGACAACTTAGCTATACAGTACCACCTGGGGGGGATAACATTAAAAAATGGGTCTTTAGGGGCAGTTAGTTGGTGTAGTGAATAGAGCACTAGGCCTGGAGTCAGGAAGACCTGAGTTCAAATTTGGCCTCAGACACTTAACATTTACTAGCTGTGTGACCTGGGGCAAGTCACTTAAACCCAATTGCCCTGCCCTCCCCCCTCCAAAAAAAAAAGAAGAAAACAGGCCTTTTTTTTCAGGGATAAACTTATCATTCAAAGAACTTTACAATTTCATGAAGGCAATCCTTCCTGCTCTCTTCCCCAAGTACACTTCGGGGCTCAATTCACTGTCCATTTTCAGTATCTGCCCAAGGTATATATTGACTGGCAAATTCTATCAGCATGCATCTAAGTATGCATCATAGTCTTCCAGAGAAAGAGAGACCGAGACAGAGGGGGGAAAGGGGGAGGGAGAACATTAATACATAGAAGACAGGTAGAGAGATAAGGAGATAGAAGGAAAGATATATGTGGAGGGAGAGAGATACATTAATACATAGATGATAGAAAGAGAAGGAAAGAGATAGAGGGAGAGATATATAAATTGAGAAAGAGAAAGAGAGAGGGGGAGAGGGAGGGAGGGAGTAAGAGAGAGGGAGGGAGGGAGAGAGAGAGAACCTTCATGTAGCAGACACTCCATGCTAGGCATTCTTCAGTCATTTGATTTTTCTTTGGGGAGCAGTTAGACCACACTCATTTGAATGGCTATGAATCTTACAGAAGTAATCATATTTTAATGGGTTTTGTTTTTCTTGCTTTTTCTATGAGTTGAGGAAAGGGGATGTGGGAGAAAATTTGGAACTGAAAATAAATGCAACCATGAAGAAAAGATCAGGCATACTAGAGGTATGATGTTAAGTCCAGCTGAAGCAAAGATGAACCTGAGAAGCCATTAGGTGGTACAGAAGATAGTGCTGCACATGGAGTCAGGCAAAGCTGAGCACACATCCCTCCTCAGACCTCCTGGCTTCCCATTTGTGTGACTCTAAGCAAATCTCCTTGTCTCTCTCTAAGGCTCAGTTTCCCCATTTGAAAAATGGAGATCGTAATAATACCCACGTCACAGTATTGTTTTAAGAATCAACTCAGGTAATGTAGGTAAAGTGCTATGCAAACTTTAGAATGCTGTATAAACACTGTACTATTATTATCAAAAGAATAGGTCAACGTGTAAGGCCAGTGAACTGAATTTAAAAAGCAGGAGTAAACTGACAGACAAGGACAGTTTTAGCAGCAAGGGTGGGTAAAGTCAGGGTTCCAGAGTAGCACGAATTAGCATTCAGTTAAACAAGCATTTGTTGAATATCTGCTATTGCAAGGCACTGGGGAACCAAAGACAAAAATTAAAAGCAATGTTCAAAGGACTGAATTGGCTGTGGCTCCTCAGATGCCTCGCCACTGCTGCTTCTGGTACAGATTCACCTCATTACTCATCTTTCTGGATGAGGACAGGCAGCTGTGCTCCAGCCCCCAGGGACCTAGAAGTCTTTTGGCTGCTGCAGAGACCTGACCCCACAGGGCTGAGGAGCTGAGGGGTTGAGAGTTAAGGGACTAAAGGACTGGAGGTCTAAGAGGCTGAGGAGGTGAGGGACTGGAGGTCTGAGAAATTGAGACTGAGGGGCTGAGAGCAGAAGGGGTGAGAAGCTGAGAGCTGAAGGGATGAGTGACTGAGGAGCTGAGAGAGTGAAGAAGGCAATGACTAAAGGTAGATTTTCTAGGAGTATCAGACCGATGCTTCTCTGAGGGTTATAACTGATCATATCCTTCTAATCACCTTATCTTAAGAAGGTCAGAAAGTAAGAACCTTTGGGAAATCTCTCAAATCTCCATGTTGTCGAAAGAAGGAAACACTGAGATGAGAATCTCATGGACATCTAGAAGGCCTTCTTAGTTTGTGTCCAGCCTCATATGTAGCCCACATCCCGTCCTCCACTCCCCATCCCTTGCTAGAAGAGGAAAAAAAGTGGTGAGGAGCAGAGAGATAAAGAAGACATTCTAGACCAGAGGGACTTAGCCTGGGGTCTATGAAGTTGTTTTTAAAAACATTTTGATAACTGTATTTCAGCACAAATTGGTTTTCTTTGTAATCCTGTGTATTTTAGTTTGTGCATTTAAAAATATGATTCTGAGAAAGGACCCATAGCTTCACCAGACTGCTATCTCTCTCTCACACACACACACTCACACACACACACACACACACACACACACACAAAACCCCCCTTTGGGAGGTTAGACTTTTCTGCTAGCTCAGTGGTCTAAGAGATAGAAAGGGAAATGCCAGGTCACAGAAGTAAAAAACTGCTTCTCTTTCTCTGGATCTCAGGCTCCATGAAGACATGCATGTCACTGGCTTCTGTCCTTGCTTCCCTGAAACTTGCGCAGCACATGCTTCCTCCCTACTGGGGTAAACTCCATCAGACCAGAGACTGTTTTGTTCTTGTCTTTGCCTAGCTCAATGCTTGTATGCAGTAGGCACCTAATAAATGTTTGTCAAGACACTCAAGAAGCACCAAGTGTTGGCCCCCTAGGAGACTATATCAAGCCCTCCATTTGGCTACCAGCCCCCTCCTAATCTGGCTCAAGCTCACCTTGTTAGCATTACTGCACATGACTCACCCTCCCATTCTCTATCTTGAAGCCAAAATGGTCCCTTTGATGTTTCTTGCCTGATTCCTCTTTCCCCAGGGGCTGGAATATGCTCCTCCCTCATCTCCCAGTCCTGGTTTCCTTTAAGGCCCAGCTCAAGAGCAAATTTTCTTCATGAATCCTTTTGTCATTCCCTGAGCTACAGTAATTATTTCCCAATCACCTTGTGACTGTTTTCAGTGTGTGTGTGTGTGTGTGTGTGTGTGTGTGTGTGTATCTATCTATCTATATATAGATAAACATATATATATACCTACATATGTCCATATTTTCTTCCCCAACTAGATTGTAAGCTCCATGAATGCACAGACCATTTCCATTTCTATCTCTGTATTCCCAGTAATTAGCACAGTTCCTCATAAATAGTGTGCTGTGTGACCCTGGGTCAGCCAGTTAACATTGCTTGCCTCAGTTTCCCCATCTGTAAAATGAGCTGGAGAAGGAAATGGCAAACCACTCCAGTATCTCTGCCAAGAAAACCCCAAAATGGGATCGTGGAAAGTCAGACATGGCTGAAACAACTCAACAACAACAAAAACATTTAATAAATGCCGATTATTATATTTAAGTGATCGACCGATCATTTAAATTCCCTAATTCTAACCCTTACTTTCCTTCTGAGTGCCAGTCTCCAATTCTCAGTTGACTGCAATATCATTGTGCTTTGGAAATAATACTTCATTTGGATGAAGGAGAAAAGGTTTTCTCCCTCTCTGGAAAAGGAAAGGTTAATCTTCATGGAAGGACTTTACGTATTTTAAAAAGCCTGTTTCCTCAGCTATAAAGTGAGGAGACTGAACTAAATCAGCTTCAAGATCTCTTCTGGCTCTAGGCTGATGAGCTTGTGATCCAGGGATCCCCATCCAGCACATCATCTCTTATACTCCTCTGTCTGACCCGCATATGAAGCCCAGGATGATACATGAGAGCCAAGGTCGCTGTTCAACTATTGTTCAGGCACATCTGACTCTCTGTGACACCATCTGGAGTTTTCCTGGCAGAGATCCTGGAGCAGTTTGCCAGGACCTTCTCTAGCTCATTTTACAGATGAGGAAACTGAGGCAAACAGGGTTAAGTGATTGCCCAGGGTCATACAGCTAGTATCTGAGGTCAGATTTAAATTCACGAAGGTGAGTCTTCCTGTCTCCAGGCCCTGTGCTCTATCCACTGTGCCACCTAGCCCCAAGAGTGAAGGAGTTTGCTTGAATTCTGTAAACATTGGGCATAGAGCCAGAAGCCCCTAGTTCTATCCAGGTCCATCACTAGTGCTGTGACCATTAGCAAATCCACCTTGTTGAGGCTCAGTTTCCCCTATAGATCATGCCATAATGATATATTTGGATGATCATAATCTAGCAATGGCATAAACAGTATGTGCACTAGCTACCTCACAAAGGTGCTATGAGTTAATTGCTTTGTAAGCTGTCAGTTGCTTTAGAATGTGAGCTCCTGTCATTTTTAATGAGCCCAAGAGCCAAGACCTGTTACACTCTGCTGCTACTGCCACTGCCCAGTGTGAATTGGTGAATCAGAGCCAAGAGATGTAAGGTGGATGAAGGACAGAGAGGAGAGAAGGAAGAAGTCTGTTGGGATCTCGCCTTCCTTTATAGCACAGGAGGCTAAACCATGTGAGAATATTCTGTGATTCTGTCATTCACATTTTCAAGAGTGAGACTTTCTTTTGCTAATGATATTTAAATTTAATTCATTCCTTTCACCTTCAGCATTTCTGATCAAGAAAGTCTCCTTGCACCTCTACACTGTTACACGTTAGAGCAGAGGTTCTCAACCTTCCTAATTCCGCGACCCTTTAATACTGGTATGTGGGCATATCTGCATGTGGGTGAACCCGCCTGGAGAGGGATAGAGAAGCGGTGTCTTGGTTCCTAAAACCATCGGAAATATGTGTTTTCTGATGGTCTTAGGTGGCCCCTGTGAAAGGGTCCTTCGATCCCCAAAGGGGTTGCGACCCACAAGTTGAGAACCGCTGCTTTAGAGGAAGGCAAGATTTCTGCCCCTTGCTTCCTTCCAGAGCCATAACTAGGGGAGGACAATTAGTGCTATGTCCAGGGTGCTGGATTTAGAGGGGGATGATGACGCTTCCAGTCCTTCAACAGCATAGAAACAGTTTTATAACTAGATAACAAGAATAATTCATTAAATAAGAGACTACTAGATGATAGTCCAGAGTGAACTTCTAACCTGCTCCATATACACCCAGCTTTCCCAGCAGCGACCTCAAGCTAATGTTCCTAGGTCTCTTCCCCAGGGTCTCTTCTCAACTGAGAACATGCTCTCTGACACATTCATACCCTTTATGATACTTGGCCCAGGCACAAAAATTCTTAGCTACTTGTGACCTTGAACAAGTCACTTAACTTTGTGGGATTTCAATTCTTCACCTGCAATATCAAGTGGTTGGACCAAATGATCTCCAAGGTCCCTCCCAGCTCTAAACGTACCATTCCATGATTCTATAATTTCTGCTTATTTTTTATATACTTTGTACAAGTGTGCATGAGTACCTATTGTCTCCTTAATAGAATACAAACTCCTTAAGGGCAAGGACTATTTCTTTCTTTATGTGGCACGGCATATAGCAGAGTGTCTGGCACGTAGTATGGGGCTTAATAAATACTGATTGATCAACTGATTGACTCCTGGATGGTGCAATGGATAGAATGCTAGCCTTGGAGTCAGGAAGACTGAGCTGTGAGACCTTGAACAAGTCATTTAACTTTTATCAGCCTCTATTTGCTCATATGTAAAGTAGTGATAACAGCAGCTCCCTCGCAGAGTTGTTGTACCAGATGAGACTGTGAGGTGCTTCACAAACTTTAAAAGGCTATACAAATGTGTTTACATTTATATTATTTATATTTACATTCTATCATTACTATTTGGTGCCAGGCCTTATGAGAGATAGGAGAAATCTTTTATATTGTGCCTGCAACTGAATAACTTATAATCTAACTGGGGAAACTAGGTTTGTCCACAACAGACCTGCTATAGAACATTAGATGGGATATGATTAAGTGACAAACAGATAAAAATCCTAAATGCTTTTTGGGTTTGGAGAAGGGAGTGTTCAATGAAATCTGCTCTTAGATGGTGGGAGCCACCAGGAGTACATGGGATTTCAGCTGGGTCTTGAAGGATCATTTCGATGCCCAATATCCCTAGAAGCAGCTTGGGGCAGTGGACAGGGAGCTGACTTCAGAGCCAGGAGTACCTGGGTCTACATCCTGCCTTGGACGCATGCTGACTATATAACCCCGAGCAAGTCTGCAAAATCGGGATTATAAGAGCACCTCTCTCCCAGGGTTGTTTAAGGACCAATTGAGATAACACATGTGATCTCAAAATAGAATTCAGGGTCAGAGATGACTCCATGGCTCTGGAACAATGCACTTGTGGCAGATTGATTGCAGTAGAAAGAGAATGCAAGAGAAAGCACTTTGCAAACCTTGAAATGCTATCTAAGTGCTGTTTGTCACTTCTCAAACCCCAAAAGTTGGGACAAAGTCATCAGTTATAACAGCTACAGGAATCTCTGTCTATAGGGGGCAGCTGGCCCTTGAGCTTTCTCAAGCCATTGATATTGGCATAATTTTAAATCTCAGAGCCTTCCCCAGTGTTGCCCCAGCTCTGACATGGACCGTTCCTTTCCTATATCTTCTTATTTAGTCCTTTGCAGTCATGTCCGATTCTCTGTGACCCCACTTGGGTTTTCTTGGCAAAGATACTGGAGTGATTGGCCATTTCCTTCTCCATCCTTTTCAACTAGAACAACCTAAACTTATTAATTCAGTATTGCTGGTAAAAAAAAAAACAACATTTTTTGAACTTTAAAAAATGGGTCATTTTCATTGTCATATGTCACTGATTGAACAAGTGTTCCTGAATGTACTCCTACTTGTTGGCAAATAGAGGTGCCCCTTTAGGACCCTCACCCAGGATTTTTGATTGCTCAATTTTCTTCCACCACATCTTTCAGGCCCACTTGGGCATGGATTTATAATCCTTCCAGCTATTGTTTTGCTGCCCAAATGCCATAAAATCTTGACGTGTGAGCGAACGGAGTCAGGAGTCATTAGTGACCATGTTTGCTGCTGATAAATATGCAATGCTGCTCTAACAAAAATAGAATTTAGGGTCAGAGATTACTTCATGGCTCTGGAGCAATGCTGCTGTGGCAGATTGATTGCAAATAATGCAACAGAGTAAAGAGAGCAGAGAGAGAAAATGCCCTGACCCTAACCAAATTCTTTCCAAGATTCTATAGCCTATGCTTTCCCAGCTAGTGGTCTCCACTCAGAGATACTTTGGGAGGATCATGAATTGTTCTGTTTCCTCATGGACCTGATGGAGCACACCACCACAGTTTGTGTGCATACCTATGGCGTGGGCCTCTGGGTCTAAAGCACTTACCTCCTTCTAAAGGCCTTTCTTGGGTAACTCCATGCACTGCTACCTTGCATATCAAAACTTCTATTAACCAGAATGCTTAGGGAATGCAATTTTCTAAGTTAAAAGAGAAGTCACTGATGTATCTACTGTTACAAAATGCTAACATGGCAAAAAATGGTCTTTTGTAGCAATCCACAGTACCCACAAAATGGGAATGTTCCTCTTTGAAAGTAGGCTCTTAAATATGCAAAGTTGGGATCCGTGATCATTCCCCTTTCTAGAACTTGAGGTTTCCCTAGTTGAAAAAAGAAAAGACAAGATTTCATTCATGATTATGCTTACCACCCCTGCTGGCACAATGGATAGAATACTGGGCCTGGAGTCAGGAAGACTCATCTTTGTGAGTTCAAATCTGGCTTCAGACACTTACTAGCTGTGAGACCCTGGGCAAGTCACTTAACCCGTTTGCCTCACTTTCCTCATCTGTAAAATGAGCTGGAGAAGGAAATGGTAAAACACTCCAGTATCCTTGCCAAGAAAACCCCAAATGGGGTCATGTAGAATCCGACAGGACTGAAAAACAACAACAGTAACAAATGCTTACAACCCAGAATGGAATTAACAACGTTATATACCTATTTATTTATTTCCACTGATATATTTTGTGGTACGTGTAAGACCTCAGCCTACTCACAACTAAATTCCTCCACAATATATAATTCCTCAAAAATAGTAAAATAAAATGGCATGATAATCATTCCATCTGAGTATATTCAACCTTATGCTTCCGTATGTTTTCCATGTGTTAAAAGGAAGAATAGAGGTATGCTTTTGAAGTTATGACAAATATTGCCTAAAACAAACAAAACCTGCTTTTCTGTCCCTTCTAGTGCTATAGCAATTATGTATGTTGTTATTACGGTATACTTTGTCCAGTCTGTATCATCTCATATGGATCTTCCCATATTTCTTGGGATTTTTTATTTTTGTTTTTAATTGTCTGTCGATTCCCTAATTACTTGGCACATGGTTTGTTTCTAACTTTTTAATTTTTTTTTTTGCTTTTTGGAGGGCAGTTGGGGTAAGTAATTTGCCCAAGGTTACACAGCTAGTTTTTTTGTGTTAAGTGTCTGAGGCCACATTTGAACTCAGGTCCTCCTGACTCCAGGGCCGGTGCTCTATTCACTGCACTAGCTACCCTGTTTCTAACTTTTTGCTATCACAAATAGTACAGCTATCAATATTTTCTGGAAAGTGGTCTTTTTTTGTAGATGATAAATTCTTTGAGATATAACCCCAAAGTGGATCTCTCAGTCAAAAGGCATGAATGATTTTATAATGTTTCTTAGGTAATTCCAAATTAACAACAGTTTATATTTCCAAAATCATGGCACTCTTTATCCTTTTTTTAACCTATAGGGTTATATTTTCATAGACAACAGCTAAATAAAAATCTAAGTGATCTTGGTGTTCTCTCCTATGTTGTTCAGCTATTATATTTCTTAGACTCCAGAGACATCTGACTTAAAAGGTAGACAGCTGTTTGGCAAAAGAGATTTACAGCTACCTGTAACTGTTAGTTGTTCCCTAGGCTCTTATATAGGCATCAAGACATTCTCTGATGCCATTAACTGTCATTTAACCTGACAATAGGTGATAGTGCCCCTGATTATGCACAATGAATGAATAAATGAAAAGCATTAATTTAATGTTTACTGCATGCCAGAGACTGTGCTTAGTGCCAAGGATACAAAAAAACAAAACAAAACAAAACCCAGCCCTGTTTTCATGGATCTTCCATTCTAATGGGAGAAACCACACATTTAGTAACTGGTGGCCTAGGAAGGGCCTTATGGTCTGAAAAGTCATGAAGATGGTGAGTGGAACAATATTGTAGTCCATTAACAAACCCTTTCTAGAGGAATTGGTAATAGTGCTTTGCTTACAATTCTCAGAGAAAGAAGTAGGGAATTGGGAGTGGGGGTGGGGGTGGGGGAAGGGAGGTACATGGACTGCAGCAGGGTTCAAAATAGTCAGGAGAGACAATGAGGAGCACAAGGTCTCAGGGAAGAAGAGCTCAGAGTCTTAGCTCCTTCTAGCCATGGCCTCTGGTGGTCCTATTTGGAGAGCTAAGAAACAAGAATGGCAGATCTAAAAATAACAAGGGTATAATGAACAGAGAGTGAGTGTAGGTGTTAGTGACTGAGCTGAGGCTGAGATCAGCAAGGTAGAGAATAATTGTAGTAAATGAATTATTTGTGCACGGGAGATTGTGTCCAGGTGAGCAGCCCTGACAAGTGAGCGTGTGTCTATGTGGGGAGTGCCACTATCCATACCCTGAAACCCTAATGGCTTATGCATGAGCTGTGTGTTGCAGGAATAGTTTGCTATTCAATTTCATCCATTTGGGGACTTGGAGAAGATTTTCACAAAAGTCGGGCCAATAATACATAAAACAAGAGGTACTTATTAGGGTATTCTTTAAATCCCCCAAAGAAAAGCCAGAGGGAACGGATTTGTCTGGCACAGAGACAAACTGTCAAATATGAATGTCAAGAGATCCCCTAAACCTGACAAGTGTTTTGAACTCTCATGTGGGTAAGGCAAAATGTAGACTTCCCCATTGATGATCTGAACCCTGAGGTTATTTGCAGCTCTGAGAATCTAGTGTCTTCTCAGATAGAAACAATAATATTTGGGGAGCAATGAGAAGAGAGTTTGGGCATATTCTTTATCCATGTGGCTTAGCTCTGAGCCCCACATACTAAGCAGTTAGGAAGAGAGTTCCCACGGAGCATAGGAGCTTGGACGCTGGAAAAGTGGGGTCAAGGATGCGCACAATGCCACTACCAGCAACATTACAAAGACAGTTCCTCTTTCTCCTTGCCTTAGACAGTTTGTCTAGGACTGTGGGAAGGTTAGGGGAAGATTTAAGAGAACTTTAAGTGCTGATTTCTTAAATATTAGAACAATAGTTAAACTAGTGTATGTATCACTTGTTTCTATAGGTCCCACTCTTCTCACTGAGCCAGTTATTATTTTTCCACCTGTCTTTTAGGGAAGATGATTGTCATCTCCGATGTTTCTAGGACAGTGCCACCTGGTGTTAAGAAGGCAATCCTTTGTGTTTGCAAATGGGCAAGGATGAACTGGATAGGGTGATGCTTTTAATGGAGGAACATAACCCATTGCTAGAAAAATGACCAATGACTTAAAAGGGAATTCAAAGAAATTCTCACATTTCTACATGAGACACAGGATAATCTAAAGTCAACTTAATGGTTTTAAAAGTTGCCTGGAACAATGGCTAACAAAGTGTGGTCCGAAGATACCCCCAAAAACCCCTTTTCATGTGGTCTAAGAAGTCAAAACTATTTTAATAAGAATATTAATGTCATTTACCTATTTGAAAACTCCTTTTTTCCAACTACATATCTTCATGAGGCTAAATTTCCATCATATACTTCACCCAAAACAATATAGCCCAACAGATTACATACAGAAGCAGATAGAATCCATTTATCTTTTAAGACAGACATAAAAATAAGATTTACAAAAATATATAAAACAATTTCACTCTTCCCACTCTTTTCTCTTTGGAAAATATATTCATTTTTCATTTAAAATGTTGTTTACATTTATATGTGATGGGTTTATTATTGTTCTAAATAAATAAATACTTTTTATCAGTTTTAATTTCAATATGGTTGATATTATAAATATAACCCATAGAAACAAAAGCTCTTTGGAGTCCTCAATAATCTTTAAGCGCATAAAGGGGTCCTGAGACTAAAAAAATTGAGAGTCAATGACCCAGAGCACTTACTACTATATGTCAGGAGCTGATCTCCTATTTGGGAAACTAGGTGGTACAGTAGATAGAGCAGGGTCTGGAGTCAGGAAGACCTGAGTTCAAATTTGACCTCAGACATTTGCTAGTTGCATGACTCTGGACAAGTCACTTCCAGTTTCCTCATTTGCAAAATAACCTGGAGAAGGAAGTAACAAACCACTCTGTTTGCCAAGAATAACCAAAATCTTGCCAAATGACCCAAGTGGGGTCACCAAGAGTCAGACATGACTAAACAATAAGAATAATATCTTCTATTCACTGAGCCACACGATCCCACTTTGCTTTCCCTATAGACATTGTGAAGTCTTCCCCAGTCCTTTCCTTGGCTCTTAGAATCATCAGTCTCATACATATTTGAAAGAAATCTCAGAGGTCGTGGAGTTAAGCCTGTCACCGAAGAAGAATCACCTCTACAGCATTCCCAAAACGGGTTCATGTACCAGGATCTCCTATGATAAGGAAACTCCATCTTGAAGTAGCATGTTTTATTTAGGAACAGCTCTGATTGTTATGAGATCTTTCCTTATATTATTTATATATATATATATATATATATATAATTTATATATATAATAATTATATATATATAATATATTATATATAATTTTCTTATATTATCTTTCTGCACTATAAGTTTTAGTTTAGCCTCTGTTGTCAAAAGAATTCATCTAGTTTCTCTTTTATAGGAAGGCCTGTTTTTTTGGCCAAGCCAGTCTTTTTATCCTGCTGATGTATTATTTTTTTCAGGGGGTGGGAGCAATTAATTTATTTGTAGTTCCTTTCTTTTTCTATACTCAATGAGAGGAAAAGTTCAATTGCAAACAATTAAATAGTTTGCCATACAATGTAGATCCTTCCATTTTGGCTTAAAATGAACCAAGGAATTGTAAAATGAACCAATAAACTCAATCCAACACCCCCACGTGGTCGAATTCCAGAATGATTATAATGGTTCTCTGCAGTTCTTTGGAGGGGGGGAAATGAATAAGTCTGTTAATAGTTGACTAGAAAAATTCTTGATATTCATTCTTAAGCCTAGGAAATTTGTAGGTCTTTTAGGGTTCAGAGGGACCTCAGACACCTTGAAGTTCGAATAAGAATAACTTCTATAACATCCCTGATAATTCATCAGGCTTCACTTGAATACCCCCAGAGAGGGAAATTCTTCTTCCTAAGGCAGTCCATCCCACTTTGGGATAGCTATAATTGTTGGGAAGACTTTCCTTACATGCAGGCCAAATTTGCCTTTCTGCATCCTTCTACCTGCTGTTCTGAGAATGCCCTCTGGAGCCAAAGAAAACAAGACTAACTCTTCTCACGTGTTCCTCCTTCTGATTTCACAATTTCTATCTGTGGCACCACTGTTCAACAGGCATCTGGCATCCTAACCATAAGGCTGCTTTGACTCTGCCTTCTCTCCTCCTGATCTTTTGCGTCTCATGAGTAATAAGGTCCTCTCAGTTCCATCTCTCCCAGCCCGGCTAAGCCCCCACCCACATCTCAGTTCATAGCCCTCGTTAGCTCCTACCTGAGCAATTATCAAAATAGCCTCTTTATCAACAAAAGTCATACTTTGCACTTTTTCAGATTAATTTTTTCTTATGTATGCAAGTTTTCTGCTCAGAAATCTTCAGCGATTCCCTAATCACTCCTGGGCAAAGTTCATACTATTTTGTGGGGCATTCAAGGTTCTGTTCAACCTCGCCTCTCCAGCATTTCCCTTTCCCACGTGCTTTAAGTTCCAGTCAAACTGTATAACTCTCCATCCCATGAGTATATTGATACTTTCTTTTTTTTATTTTTGTTTGTTTGTTTCTTGGAGGGGGGAGGGTAGGACAATTGGGGTTAAGTGACTTGCCCAAGGTCGCACAGCTAGTAAGTGTTATGTGTTTGAGGCCAAATTTGAACTCAGGTCCTCCTGACTCCAGGGCTGGTGCTGTATTCACTGTGCCACCTAGTTGCTCCTAGAAACTTTGATTTCTCATCAATGAAGTCACAGAATTTTTGGTATAACCTTAAAGAAATAAGTATATCCCATTTTTACTAAAAGTACCCATAAGGCTTTGTTTCAATTTATTTTGTTTTATTTTATTTGCTTTTTGGAGGGGAAAAGGTAGGGCAACTGGGGTTAAATGACTTGCCCAAGGTCACACAGCTAGTAAGTGTTATGTGTCTGAGGCCAAATTTGAACTCGGGTCCTCCAACTCCAGGGCTGGTGCTCTATTCACTGTGCCACCTAGCCACCCCATATATTGATACTTTCACACCTCTCTTCCTCTGGTCAGACTTTTCCTCATGACTAAAATGTCTTCCATTCTCCCGTCCCTCCTTTTTTTCATTCACTGAATCCCTACACATCCTTTCAAAGCCCAACTCAAATATTCTCTCCTCTGTTTATTTTTCCCTGTTGTCTCTGGATGGTAATGCCCTTTACCCTTTGAATTCACACCTAGTTTTTATTTTGCCCTTATAAATACTTTTATCATGTAATATTGTATGTTATAGTCTCTGTGTTTTTCTCACCTACCATTTAAACTGTAAGTTCCTTATGGTAGAACCACATCTTACATAAACACTGTGTCACCCTAGAGCAGGGGTGGGGGACCTGTTAGATTGAGGCCACAGGTGGCCCTATAGGTCCCCAAGTGTGGCCCTTTGACTTCAAAGTTTGGGTTCAGTCAAAGAGCACCAGCCCTAGAGTCTAGCATAGAGGTCTACATACAGTCAGTGCTTAATAAATGCTTGTTGTCTTTTCCTTCACCTCTAATTCCATCCTGTCAGGGAAGACTTTACTGATTGTCCAATCAATAACAAACTTCCCTTCAAATCATAGACTGTCCTTTTTTATACATCTTTTAAGTACTTACGCATTATTTTGTTTTCCCTTCTGTATGCCATATCCTCATATTAGACTATGAGTGTACACTCTGACAGTAGAAGGCTGGGATTGTTTCTTAGCCTTTTACATTACCCAGTACCCAGTCTAATGCACAAAGTAGACACTTAATGAATATTAATTGAATTGAAGGAAATCATCCTAGCTAGTCCAGCTTGGCACTTAAGGTTTAATTCATTTGTGTATTGTCTTTCTTCCTGGATAGCATCCTGCCATCTAAGCCCATGAATCTTTAACTCCATTAAAGACTGTTGAAATGAAAAGAACTAGAGTGTATTTAAAATGATGTCCAACCAATCTAATCCATCACTACTTTTCCTCAAAAAGCTAAAAGGTATTGACACTGTACAAATTCATACTTAAGATGATAATATCATAGCATCATGAAGTTTAGAGCTGAAATGGACCTCGGAGATTCTTTCATTTAAGCCTTTCATCTTTTGCAAATGGGGAAACTGAGGCTATTTGTCCAAGGTCAGAGAATTATCAAGGGCCCTAACCAGGATTTGAAATCAAATCTTCTGACTCCATAGCTAATTCTCTTTCCAGTGCATCATCATGTTCCTGAGGTACTTGTTATATCCTCATGCCCTTTTGAGAACAAAGCAGTTTTCATTCCAATTATGTTGTGAAATATTTCTTTTTGATAGATTATTTTATATTCCCAAGTGAACTATCCTTTTTTCCATTGCTTGTCAGGGTGTTAGATTTGTTGCTGCCAAAGATAATATTAGAATGACTATGTAAAGAAAGTTTAAACATTTTGAAATCTTATATGCAATTTCAAGATATTTACATCTAATCACAGAATCTGAAAGTAGGATGGTGCCTGAGGTACTACCTAATCTGTGTACTTGAGCAGAAACCCTTCTGCAACCCTTCTGACAAGTACTTATTCAGTCCATGCTGAAACTTACTTGGTGTGTGACCCTGGTCAAGTCATTTCATCAATGTCTGCCTTGATTTCTTCAACTGCAAAATGGGGATATTCCTATCATCTACCTCCCAAGGTTGTTGTAAGGATCAAAAAAGATATCTGAAAACTATTTAGCACCTGGCACACAGTAGGCATTAACTTAAGAAACATTTATTCCTTTCCCTTCCCCTATGAAGATCTTTTGCAATGGAGAACTCGTTACTTCTTCCTTAGCAACCTATTCCACTTTGGGGTAGTTTTTTCCCCCCTAAATAGAGATGAAATCTGCCTCTCCATTGTTAGCACTCATTGTTCCTAGTTCTAGCTTCTGGGATCAAGTAGGACAAGCCTGACCCCACTTACTCATGACAGCCTTTCTAATGAAGAGAGCTAATGCATCTCCCCTTGGTCTTCTATTATCCAGCTTACATTGCCCATCTTCTTACATCATTGCCTGGCTTAGTTTTCAAGTCCTTTGAGGTCAGAGTCACCCTTCTCTGGATATATACTTAAGTTTCTCAACATTCTTGATGGCACACAAAACCAAAGACAGTGACGCAGCAGGATTCCCACTTGGCTTTTTTTTTATGCCATGCCTCTATTAGTACAACCTTAGATTTCAATAGGTGGCTTTGTGGCATGTCAAGTCACACCATAGGCTCATACTGACCTTGCAGTCCATTAAAAACCTCTAGATACTCTTCATAGGAATTGCTGTCTAGTCACACCTCCCTGGTGCTGCACTGGTGAGGTGGTTTTTTGGAGCCTAAGAATGAGACTTTAAGTTTATCCCAAGTTCAATTTCCTTTTATTAGCTTTCTAAACTGTTTTGAATCTTTACATCTTGCTTCTGTCTTCCAAGTTGGATCCACTTCATCCTTGAGTCATTTGCAAATATGACATGCATGCTAGAGGCCATTGTCCAAGTAACTATCAACTAGCAGGAAACTGGTCAGATCTCTTTGATACTCCATTAAATACCCCCTCCCCAAATTAACAGCAATCCATTAAGGACTTCTACTTGAGAAAGGCAATGTAGCCTAATACAAAGCACCAGGTCTGGGATCAGTCAGGGTTTCAAGTCCTAAACTTGCTTGTCCAAGATGGACAAACCACACTTTCTCTGAGTCTTAATTACTACCTTAATAAAATGAGAGATCTGAAGTTTCCTTCCAGCTCTAAATCCTGTGCATTTTATTATTTTAAGAGCTGAAAAATCCATGTCAAAGCTGAAGGAAAAAAGCAAACTGGAGTCCTCTCTGAAGCTTTCCTCCAGAACTCAATGGCTTCATCTATAAAATTCTTCTCCATTCATCACAATTGAACTAGCTCATTACAGTATGCTTAGACTATTGACAGGAGTAATTGGGTAATCACTGGAAGATCTCCAGCCAATTTGAAATGTACGCCAGGAGCGCCATCCAAAAAAATGAATGATTTGGCATGTGTGTTAGCCACGCTAATGAAGAAAAGTCGAAGACAATACATCTCCATGAGAGTTTCAGCTCTAGGAGGGCCAACAATTAGATTTGTTTTCTGCTAATCAATACCAAAGTAGAGAGAGGAAGAGAAGATGTATTTCAACATTCAGAAGGAATCTTAGGGGGGAGCAGATAAGGACTGACAGATAGAGTTGTGCTTCCTCAGTGACCTGGGAAGCTATTTAAAAAAAAAAAAGGAGGCAGAGACAAATGCTGGTTCTGTATTCAAAGGGCCTGAGTTCAAATATCTCCTCTAATACCATCTATGTTACCTTGGCCAAGTCACAACTTCCCAGGGCCCCAGTGTCCTCAGCTATAAAATGACTGAGTTGAACTAGATAGTATCTGAAGCCCTTTGCAGACCTGGATTAATGATCCTATGATAACTGCTTTGAAAGGTAACTAAAAGCAAATGTAAAGAACTAGACAGGGGTGGAGAAACTGCAGCCTCAAGGCTATGTGGCCTCGAGGCCTCCCTTATCCCACCCCTGAATCAGGATGTGTGATGAAGATGTCCCTAAAATTTGGTCCATAAGCAAACCAGGCCAAGCAAAACTGGGTAAAGAAATAAGACTTGTGGGGGTGGCTAGATGGCACAGTGGGTAGAGCACCAGCCCTGGACTCAGGAGGACCTGCGTTCAAATGTGGCCTCGCACACTTAACATTTACTAGCCGTGTGACCTTGGTCAAGTCATTTAACCCCGATTGCTCTGCCCTCCCCCCTCCAAAAAGAAAGAAAGAAAGAAAGAAAGAAAGAAAGAAAGAAAGAAAGAAAGAAAGAAAGAAAGAAAGAAGACATTTCTTATTTCTTAAGACTTATTTCTTAGTAATGATCATGATAATAACAGCTAGTATTTATATAGTGACTTAAGATTTGCAAACATTTACAAGCATTTCACATGTTATATCATTTGGTTTTCTCAATAACCCCTCAGGTAGGATTTTTATTACCCACTTAATGGATAAAGAAATTGAGTGGTTAAGTAAATTGCTCAGTCATACAGGTGGTGTCCGAGGCAAGATTTGAAATCAGGGCTTTCTATTTTCAAGTCCAGCATTCTGTCTGCTATGGCACCTCCCTCCCTCCTCTGTATACAGTTTAGAACCAGAACTTTTCATTCACTTCTACAGAAAAGTTTCTGTACTTTAATTGGAGGTAGCAAGGGAGAAGGGGAAGGGACACTAAAGGAAAATACCAGGAACCCAAGGGTACATAGTCTTTTGAAGAGATGCCACTAAGATTGCCCGTTTCTTTGGGAGGAGCCTATAGAATGTCATCCAGTAACACAAGGGAAGCTTTTCTATTGATGAGGCTGCTTTGGCCCTATTATATATCAATAAGATGTAGGAATCAGAAAGTTTAGTCATTTCACTCACGTCTGACTCTTCGTGACCCCTTTTGGGGTTTTCTTGGCAAAGATTCCAAAGTGCTTTACCATTTCGTTCTCCAGTTCATTTTTACAGATAAGGAAACTTAGGCAAGCAGGGTGAAGTGACTTGCCCAGGGTCACAAAGCTAGTAAGTGTCTGAGGCTAGATTTGAACTCTTAAAGACGAGTCTTCCTGATTCCGAGCCCAACGCTCTACCTGCTGTACCACCCAGTCAGCAGGTGGTACAGGAATAAGAAAAGGAATCAGAAAACTCAGCAGAGTGTCTCTGTGACTTCCACTACTTTAGCTTTATGCCCACCACCATATTACCTAATTGTGAGCAAGCCAGGCTGGACAGCCCAGATATCCAAAGTAAGAACTCCTTCCATTTGGGCCCAGTTCTGTGTAGCATCGGACCCACCCAACGTTTCAGACAAAGCACAGCCAAGGTTCACACACAGTCAGGAAGAAGCCTGGTCTGATGCAGCAAATGGCAGTCTCAGTTCTCGCTATTTATATGCTGAGCTCTCCATCGCCCTATCACCCTCTCAAACATCGGCAACAGAATACTCTGGGGAGATGTATCTCTCTCAGGTGAATCTTAGTCATTTAAGTGTCTATAAATAACAAGTGTTATAAGCAGCTAAATTAGCGATGAATACTTACCGTCTGTGGCCTTTGTCATTGAAAAGAGGTGTTTTTGCTAAGGTTGGCATGAGGGAGAAGAGGAAAATTAAGAAAAGTGTCGAAACTTTCGGATAAATGTGAATCATCAAGCTTTTATATTCTAGGTGACAGGGAGAATTATTCTGATCTTAAATATACTTACCATATATTAGGATGTGTGTGTTGTTGGGGAGGGGCAGGAGACAGGGATCCTGCAGCTAGTGAATCCCCTGTTTTCCTTTAAACAAATGGGTTCTCACTCCTGTCTGACAGCTCCCAGAAGCCTCTGTTTTGGTAAGAGCTGACATATTCACAAAGATCTTGTATGAGCCCATAACTTGCTAAGCAACTCCACAAAGGAAATATTTTCTGCTACTCTGATCTAGGCCTTACCTATCTCTGAGGAAAATGGAAGCTAAGTAACCGAAGACAGATTGACCTGTCCGTACTTTATTAAGCTGACCGGAGCAGATAGGCATACTGCTATGCCAGTGCTTGACTGGAAGGGGCGCTGTAAAAAAGACTGACCATTCTTGTTGTTGATGGATCATTTCAGTCTGACGCTCCATGGCCCCATTTGGGGTTTTCTTGGCAAAGATACTGGAGTGGTTTGCCGTTTCCTTCTCCAGCTCATTTTACAAATGAGGAAAGTGAAGAAAACAAGGTAAAGTGACTTTTCCAGGGTCACACAGTAAGTGCCTGAAGTCACATTTGAACTCATGAAGATAAGTCTTGCTGACTCCAGGCCAGATACTCTGAACCATATGGAGCTGCCATCTGGCAATTCTAGGGTGGTACTAAGTGGCAAAATGACAAATCCAAAACGAATTTCTGGCTGGGTAAGGAGTGAGATGCCCACACCTCCTAGGTCACAGGTCTTACTCACCCCATCGATGTCCTGGAGATTCACCTTCTCAGAACTGATTTAAAAGACTCATCTTCATGCTGGGGACTTTCCCTTTTCTTCCCTTGATTCTAATCTTTTCTGATGCCTAGACTCTAACTTGAAGCCCTGGTCTTAGCCCAGTGTTTGACATACAGTAACCACTTAATAAATTCTTGTTAACTTAATTAGAATTATAGTCTCCATCTCTGATCCTGCTTGGGTCTTTAGGTTTAGACACTTCCCACCATATCTTAGGAGACTGTGCTTGGTACCATACCTTGGTAATGATGATGATGATGATGATGGTGATAATAATAATAATAATAATAGATAGATAGAATTTACATAGCATTTTAAGGTTCATAAAGCATTTTATAAATATTGATTAATTCTTGAACTAGGCCCTTGTTCACCCTGGTTTCTTTCTGATTCGATCCACTGTACCACCTACCTGTAAGTTTCCAGGCATCATCTCTCCTGACTTTTCTTGTCCATGCTGCCACATACTCTAAATCACTAGGATATATTTTCCTAGGGCTCATTAATAAGGAAAGAAAATGGTGTAAAAAATATAAAGCTTAGAATTTCTGGTAATTAATTGTGAATATAAAATCAACAGCCACCCTCCCCCAACAACAAACTGGATGATACCGAAACTTGCTTAAACTAACTAACCTTGAAAAGCCACTATTACCCAGGCCTAGAGGAGCCTCATTACATTTCCAGCCCATGTCCGGCTACCCTGGCACACTGCTCACACCCTAGCCTTCCTGCAAAGGACATTTTTGCACCAGAGTTCCCCCACGCCCACCATGTTGGAACTTGTCTGCCTGAGTGAGATGGATGGGCCCATTCCACATGCCCGAGTTCAACCAGAAATCCTGCTGACAAGAACAGACTCTTAGTTTTGCCTTAGACTAAGAACTACAAGGAATTATAACTCATCTAGATCGTTGACTCCAAGCCCCTTATCTTGCAGATGAGGAAGTCGCCACTGGTAGAAGTTAAATGGTCTGTAAGTTTGAATCATGCTCTAGGAGAGGAGATGCAAAGAGCTCATAAAAGATGGTATTTTGTTACCAAATTCCCTATTGGCCAGGGGGATGGTTAATAATAAATGACAACAATAACAGTGATATTAATAATACATTCCAGTTCATTCCCTATTCAGGTGTCAAACCAATGACGAACCACAAGTGTGAGGGTGTCATCCCCCTCCCCCCACACTCAATAAATTCCAATGGTTCCCTATCACCTCCAAGAGCAAACGTAAAATCTTCTGTTTTCCTTTCCAAGCCCTTCCTGACCTGACACCTTCCTACCTTTCCAGTTGTGTGGAATGAGTGAAAACTTCTCAATTTGAGGGTGTTAGCCTTCCCTTCCTCCCTCCTCCTCCATTGCTGCTGTCAATCACTTTTACCTTCCTTTGTCTGTTTTCCCACTTTGATGGCACCTTCCCCCCTCTCTTCTCTTGCTGTCCCAGCTGGGAAGAATTTGGTGAGGTGTGCCTCTCCACCAATGAGAGAGGAAACAGTCGGGAAAAGTAGCTTGACTAAGTTAAGTTATAAATTCTGGTTCTGTCCTTTGTAACGTGCCTCTTCCCCATGATGTCTCATGGGGCAGACCACCCTCTTCTCCCAGGGAAGAGAATAAACTCCTGTTCTTATCCTAAGACATCTCTGTGTTTATTTTTTTTAACAAATTAAGGATAAAGGGTATTTTTCAACCCAAACACAGTCTTATTGACCCTTATTCCATGTTCTCTGGGATTCAGTGACCTTGGTCTCGCTGCTATTCCTTAAACACTACCCCCATCTCTTGACTCCAGATTAGGAATCTGTCCCTCCCCATGTCCACTTCCTGGCTTCCCTGACTTTCATCAAGGCTCAGCTAAAGTCCCACGTTCTCCAAGATGTCAGTCTCAGGCCTACATAATCTTCGAACCTTTCCTCTGAGATTACTACTGCTTTATCCTGGACATAGCTTATCTGTGTATAGCTGTTCGCATATGGCCTTGCCTATTAGACTGTGAGCCCCTGCTAAGCACAGTGTCTGCTTCCAGCAGGTGCTTAACAAATGTTTATTGACCAATTGCACAGTTATGGAATATATGGCAAAGCTGTGGACTTGCATTTACACTATGAGATTGAGAGAAGCCATCTCAGTGAAGAGATACTGCTTTGGAAGAAGAGAGCTGAGAGCTCAGGAGAGCTCAAGAGAACGGAGCTGATCTAAGCTCTAATGATCTCAGAAAAGACCTCTGCTACTTGGAAAAGCAAATCAGAGGAAGAAAGGCTTTGTGCTAACACTGTTCTTAGAAAAGAGGACTAAAAAGGCAAATGTTGCTTTAGATTTTCCCTGCACTCCTACCCGCTGCCTGAGAGGCGCGAATTCCTCAGAGCCTAGCCAAGGGATGAGACCAAGGAAGTTCTGCAGCTTACAGGGGCTTTGGCTGAACGAGCAGCCCAGAAGAGGGGCGGCCCAGCGGTATCAGTGCCTTCTGCCAGCCGGAGGTGCCAAGAATCAATAGAGAAGCAGCTCTGCCTATCTAGTTTGCTGGGACAAAATCAGTCTCATGATAGGCATTCATTAAGCACCAACTGTATGCCAGACACCCTGCTAAGTGCTGGGGATACAGGGAAAGGAAAAAGGTAGGCCCTGACCTGGAATGGCTCACTTCCTAAAGCTAGTGCAAAGCTGCGAGCTTCCCTAAGCACACAGCTTCCCTTTGCACACGCTTTTCACATGAACATGTATCAGTGGGACCATGTGTCCCAATATTATGTTGTTGTTATTAATGCTAGTATTATTTTGCCTTCTGTTTAGTAAATGTTGATGACTGTTAACAAAAGTCAGTTGGCTGAGTTTAAATGAGAAGCACACACAGGAGCTTCAGCATATAGTAGTAGGACTGTGTATCAAGCAACAAAGATTACCCCCTAAGTAACCCGAGACAGCTAGGTGGTGCAGTGGACAGAGCACTGGGTCTGGAGTTAGAAAAACCAGAGTTCAAATCCCGCCTCAGACACTTACTAGCTGTGTGCCCCTGGGCAAGTCACTTGATCTGTGTTTGCCTGAATTTCTTCAGTGGTAAAATAGGGGTAACAACATGCCGAGTCATTGGGAGGATCAAATGAGACTACAGTCGTAATGCACTTGGCACAGTGCATGGCACTGTTTTGTCTTATTTGTGGGGAAAATCTAGAGAGCTCCCGGAATCCTCTCCCCTGTGCCTTTTTCTAAGAAGTTTTTCTTTGCTTTTCCTCTCTTCATTAATTTATCTTCCCATCTCTATTATTTCTGTCTCCCTCATGGGGTTAAAGTGTCTTCAGAAGCCTCAGATTTGAACTCCCTCATAAATAGTTCCTGTGTTATTGCTTTTATTGATTGTGTCTTTTCCTCCATTTTTCTCCTGTACTTCAGTCTTAGAAATACATGAAGGAAGCAACGTTAGACAGATGTAGTGATATATGATAGAAATATCTTGTGTCCCAAATCATCATGCTCAGCCATGCCCCCTGCCCTCACTACGCTCAGTCTCTTTATCAAAGGATATACCATTTCATCTCTAACTCTATGTCTCCCAAGCCATTCAGAATGCAACTTAAAACTAGGAACTCATATATAACTTTCACAATGAATAGAGCGTTGCCCATAGAGGCACAACAGTCTTTTAGAGAAGATGACCTTTGAATATACGAACATCTCTCAGACTAAAACCTATCGAGAGTTGGTTTCCCATCTTCCACTAGAGAAGCACATGATTCCTCCCACATGGAAGTTAGTTAAAGCACAACTGCCCCCCTGTTGGGATGAGTCCCCTTCCAGTCCCCAGCCTCAAACCCTCCTTTTCCTTCCTTGCACATTAGTTTTGTTTTTACTTCTCTTCTACCAAATTTTCTTCCATTTCAGTAATTTTATCTTTAAAATCTATTAATTCCTCTTCCCTTCTTTAGAGGGTATCTCCTACATGGATTCAACTTGTTCTTATCTACTAATAGAACTTTTTCATAGAGAGTTCCAATTTCTGACATATAATTATTACTAATTTCTTCCTTGAATTTTTTTTACCCATTCTGTGTTTTTTATGGTACATAATAATAGCAGAAATTTGTGTCAACAGAAATGGTATGTCGATAATGTGCTATTTTTATCAGACACTACTGACTCATTTTCCTTCATATTACAATATTTGATGAATGTTTCGTGGTATCTTTGAGATGTTACTCATTCCTCCTTCTGACCTTAGGATCTTCTCCACTGACTTTTATCTCCTTTGTTCTAGAATGTTACTGAGGCCCTTTCTCTTGATAGCTTTGCTCTTCCACCCTTTATAAAAATTCCCCTCACTACTCACTTTCTGTGAGCAAATGTCCTTCTTTCTAGTGAGCAAACTTTTGTGGCTAGGCTGCAAGGCTTACCCTTATCCTCTTCACACTGTGGGATACAGGGTTTGCTGGCCCAGGTCTTTATCCTGAATAACCTCCAGTGAGACAGTCTTATTTTCTTCAGGCCTGACTACAACATCCATACTATTGCCCTCTTTTTGAAGACCTCTTCTTATTTCTACTTCCTTTCTTCCATATGACTGAGGAGAATCAGTATTTGAGATATGGTAGAGCAGGGAAGTATGCAAAGTCACCACATCAAGAGTCTCTGTCCTAGAATTGACCCCTAAAGAAGCCTGTGAGCTTGCTCTATGTGCCTATTGATGCTAACAGAAGTTGGTGGAGGAGGCGTGATGAGTGGGTACCCTAAATATTAAATGTTTCCAATATTACCACAAGGGATGTTAGCTTATCAGGGATTCTGATTTCTGTGGATTTGGTTGCAATAATTCTATATCTAGAGCATAACTCCTTTGGAGAGAGGTTACTAGGGCTGTAAAGTGACTAACTACCAGCTTGCCTGTCACATGGGAGCTCTCTCCAAGATGTTTTAAAGATCATTAACAGTGGCTGAGCAGTCACATCTGCCAGTTCTTTCACTCCTGATGGAAGTAGTTCATCTGGACCAAGTCACTCTAACTCTTCAATGACAGCTAGGTAATTTCTTACTCTCTACACATGTGTATCTAAGTTCTATGCACAATGCAAACCACTGGAAATCAAGATATTTATTACAGAGGAAATTCAAGCAGGAAAAAGGTGAGAAAATAGCAAAGAAAAAAGGTGGAAAATGGAAATGTCAATTTTTGCTTCAAGCACTTTTACCGTACTTTATGATCAAATCTTGTATGGAGTCAGTATTTTTATTCTGTACATCCTATACAAGGTACAGATGCTTGTAGCTAGCATCATAATAACAGCTAGCATTTATGGAGCACTTTAAGGTTACAAAACACTTTACACGTGTTATGTTGCTGGATCATCATAATAACCCTGCCAGGTAGGTGCTATTCTTAGCCCTTTTTTGCATATGAGGAGTCTAAGGCTTAGAGAGGTTAAGCGAATTATCCAGGGTCCTACAGCTAGAAAGTGTTTGGGGTAGAAATCTACAGTTGGGTCTTCCCAACTCTAAATTAAAACATTATACATTGCACCATGTAGCTACCTCACAGGAAGAGAAACGGGACATACCTCTCCCATGAACTTGGAAGCCATCGTGGTTAGCAGCAGAGCAAGCAGGAACCATCACAGCTGATGCAACGTAGGAGGTAATGGAAAAGGGCAAAGAATTTAACCGTTTAGGCAGTACCATTTTGAGGAGGCGCTGACTTCCCACGGTGACTGTCTCTGCAGAGCTCAAAGCAGAGCACTTCTGTGTTTCTGGAAGCTGACTTACTCTCATTCTGCAATAGCAAAACCTACCCTGCAATTTCTGGACTCTGTCTTTTCTCATAGTTTCCTTTGCATGGAATGCCCTCCCTCTTCCTCTTTACAGATGAATTCCTCCTATCCTTTAAAGCCATACAATAAAATGCAATACAACACAATACAGCATATATTCATAAGTTCCTGTGC
>CM053601.1:147261923-147284938 GCA_028646575.1 Pseudocheirus occidentalis | reverse complement strand
GTCGTTAGTCTGAGAGGGATCCCTGCTTGAGGGATCCTGTTCTATTTGTGAAGGCTTGGGAATGCGGGTGTCCACTGTGTTAACTATGTGTATTAACTTTGTGACCACTATAATGACTTTGGCTTTCTGGTTTTGGGACTTGTCCTTCTGGTTTTGGGACTCAGTGTTATGGTTTCTGAATAAAGACCTTGGTTTTGCCTTCCATGTGGAGAGTTTGCTACATTTTGTGATCCAAAACTATACCAGCATATTCATAACCATCATGGGTGTTGTGAATATCTCATTATTGATACAATGATGTAAAGAAGAAAACAAATAAAATTTATTACATTAAAAAAACCCATGACTTGTTATTTTCTTCAGGATCAACTACAAAACCTTTTGTTTGGCATTTAAAGCTCTTCATGAGCTTTACAATCTTTTTATATTTGATATCCCTCCATGTACTCCATGTACAGCCATAGTGAGCAGCTCCTTACTGTTCCTCAAATACAACACAATCTCCCATCTCTTCATCTTTATACTTGCTATTCCTAATCCCTATCCCAATCCTTCCTTCTCCTTCCTCCTCTCTCTCTCTCTCTCTCTCTCTCTCAAGTTCCAATTCTTAGAACCCCTGGCTTCCTTTGGGTCTCAGTTCAAATGCTATCATCTGTAGCTGGCCATTTCTAGTCCCTCCAGCTTCTAGAGGCTTCCCTTCAAAGATTACCATCCAGCTACTCCAGATGTAGTATCCTGCATGTACCTACTGGTTTCTATTTTGTCATTCCTCCATCAGAATGCGAGCTCTCAAGGCAGAGACTGGCTTTACCTTTTTTTTGTTTCCTTAGCACTTTCTACAACACCTGGCACAAAGGAAGTGTTTCATACAAGCTCACATGATTGACTGATTAACTAAGTCTATGAATCCCAAAAGACCACAGGAGCATTGTGCATGCCTAATGACATAACCCAGTACATGATCTGGAAGGCCTTTTTTTTACTCTTCATTTTGCTATATCTGAATCATATGCCCTTTGGAGGTACAGTTTGATGAAGGATCACTATCTCAGTCAGCTGGTCAAATAGATCTTCCTGGACTGCATGGTAATTAAATACATCAGTTACAAGACTGATTGAACAGGAGGGGGGGTGCCATAAATATAACGTACCCAGATTTTAGCAGCAGATTTGACAAAATGCACTCAGCACAGTTTCTAACCTATAGGAAGTGCTAAATTAAATGCTTGTTGACTGACTGGCTGATTCATGAAACCTTTTTTTAATAAGATGGAAAAACAGACACTATTTGCCACTGCTTGAACAATCTCATCTTAGGAAGTTGCAGTGATGAATAGGTCAATAACAACATGAGAGGAATTCCCTAGGGGTAGGATTTTGAACTCTGTCATCAATACTGTTGTGTCTAATATTTTTTTATTAGTGATTAATATGAAGGCATCCCTGACATGACTATATTTCGCTTGATAAGACTACTAATATATTCAATGTCAGAATTTAAATCCAAAAAACCAAAATCTTAATATGTGGAAATTATGGGCTAAATATAGCAAGATAGGACTTCATAAGAATAAATATGAAGCCACGCCAAAAATAAAAATCCTTGCATAAGCTTAGGGTGGAGAAAGCCTAACTAGACAGTAGTTCATGATAAAAAGTCATTGGAGCATGAAAGGACCATAGCCAATACTGTGCCATGTTTGCCTAAAAAGCCAGTGTAACCTTAAGCATATCATCCATGCCAAGGGAGGGGCTAGCCTGCTAAGCTCTATAACAGCTGTAATTGTGTCCAATGTAGGGAACCACACTTTTAAAGGAACATGGATCATCTATGGCAAGGTTAGAAGAGAACAACCAGCATAGGAAGGGGATGTGTCATAGGAGAAGTGAATAAAGGGAAATAGGCTGAGAATGATCATAAAGAAGAGATGAGATTTCTGTAGCCACTTACATCTACAAATCATTTTATAGTCGTTATTTCTTTTGATTCCCCCACAATACCTAGCTAATATGTCCTAAAGAAAACCTGAATGGAGGAAGGGTGTGGAACTAGGAGAGAATGGTAGAGAAGATCCTGCTCTAATTGTATAAGAGAGCCAGGTGCCTAAAGAATTGGGAAGGTTAGGGTGGCTAGGTGGTGCCCAGTGAATAGAGCACCAGCCCTGGATTCAGGAGGACCTGAGTTCAAATTTGGCCTCAGACACTTAACACTTACTAGCCATTTGACCTTAGGCAAGTCACTGAACCCCAATTGCCCTGCCCTCCTCCTCCAAAATGCAAAAAAATTTCTATTCCATTTGTATATCACAAGATCCTTAAGCATTACCCAACTGATGAATACCCACTTAGTTTCCAGCATTTTTCCTACTACAAAGAGTGATTCAATGAATATTTGTGTATATAAAGGTCCTTTCTATCACATATTCTGGGAGAGAAACAGGTGGGTCCAAGACTATGTACAGTTTAGTGATTCTTCTCAAGTAATTCCAAATTGCTTTCCCTAACAGATGGACCAATTGACAGCTCCATGAGAGGTGGGTTAGTAGTGGATAGAACATCTCCCACAGTGAGAAGAAGCCATCTCATTAGTCTCTAAGCCAGTGGGCAATGTCAGAGGAGCTTGTAGACCCACAGGTTTGTGGGAGAAGGCTTCAAAGGAATTGGATTAGCAAACCTCTGTCTAGCTAAGAATGAGTCCTGTGGTTTCTGCTTTTCAAACTCATTAAGCCATATTCTCAAAGTATGAATGTCTCACAAGGATGTCTAGTGGGTTTAATTATTTGTGCTATTATGATCTTCACAAGGTCAGGTAATTGTGAGATAGAGAATCAAGAAATGACAGAGTTGAAAGGGACCTTACAACATGAAGTCTGAGTATTAGAGAAGACCTTACAAAATCCAGTTCAACCCCTTATTGTATAGAAGGGGAAACTTCTATACAATCTTCTTCTTTAAAATGAAGGATTTGAACTGGATGGTCTCAAAGGTTCCTTCAACTCAAATATGCTAAGACATTAAGCCCCAAATAACTAGTGTCCTTCCAGTCATTTTATACGTACTCTGCATTTACTTATCTGTGAACATCACCTCCACTTATTCTGTAACATCACTTCCACTCCAGCAATGTGAGTTCATTCAAGGTAGAGACTGTCTTACCTTTCCATTTATATCCCCAGCACCCCCCAAAATGTCTGGCATTTAACATGTGCACAATAAACTATTGGTGATTAAGTCACATAACAAGAGTCTCAAAGCTAGGATTAGAACCCAGGCCACCTGACCTCTCATCTAGGATTCTTTCCCCTGTGTGGGGCTACCTTTCAAGTTACAGTTTTTCTTCCAAAGTCTGTTCACATTTCATCTTCTTTTGAAGAGTTCTTTGTACTTCCCACATTTAAGTAGACAGGTGGACTCATTCACAAATCAGGAGCTTGATTTCAAATCTCAGTTGCTTCCACTGGGGATTGAGAGTCTCATGTTTGAAAAGCAAGTCACTATCAAGAGCAAGAATGGAGAAACATGGGGGAAGGTAAAGAGACCAATCATCCATAGTACAGACCTGAACCCACAAGAACCCAGCACACGAAATAATAGATCAAGAGAATAAAATACCCCTTACTTGGCCTTTCTGTAAAATAAGCTAAGAGAGAATCTATCAGTAAGTTTCTTGAAAATTAGTTAAGGGGAAAGCCAGTGGATAATGAAGAAAAACATAACTCTCAGAAGCCTTCTCACTATGAGCTTGCATTCATTATCTACAATAATCCAATGAGGTATACCCAGTTATCTTTAGTAAATGAAAATTACTTTGCTTCCTAATTAAATTATATTTTCCCTTTTCTATCTGGTTACACTGCTTGTGGAATTGAAGAATTATTTTCCCCCTGACCCTGAATGCCTAGAAAACATAAGGAACATGTACTTCCCCAATTAAGAACACCATAGGCAGGCTTCTCAAGAACTGTCTTTTCTTTTTTTAAGTTAGAGGGGCATACCTGGTGGGGGGAGCATTACAATTTATAATGATTATAATGATTTTTAATTAGCACAAAGGTACAACGTACAATAATATTTGTATCTTCTCAGTGGTCCTTTTGGAATTGTTGTTTGACTAGACTGGAACAGGAGAGAGAGAACCTATTCCAGCAAAACTAACGCACACTTGATATCAACAGAGGAGTCCTGTGCTAGTGGACTTCTTTCTCTGAGGGAAGTTGGGGATAGAATTTCACAGCTTGCAACAGCCCTCTCTTTCAAAGAGAAAAGCCTCAGAGGCTACAAAAGCAGCAGATATCATGATAGTGAAGCTACTTACCATGTGACCATATTTTCTGAACACTGGAGTTTCAGTAGGGTGTTGTGGCATAATGGAAAGAGCACTATTTTCACCAAAAGAATAATATTCACAATGGTTACAAAAAAGGAAATATTAAAATCACAAAAAAAAGAAGTCAAATTCAGAGTAAGTGAAAATGCAAAAATGGCCCCAGAAAGGTGGGGAGACTTCTCAGCCAGAATGTTATCTATATTATTAATCACTAGATGACCATTCATCTACCATTCTCTAAAGCTTGGACTTGTGGTTTTCTCAACAGGAAAATGTGGATCTTGGAGATTTGATGTTTTCCCTTTGCTATCTTCCAACTGCTGGAAGGCTGACCATCACCATAATCAAGGCCAGGAACTTAAAAGCAATGGATATAACTGGAGCATCAGGTAGGAAATTCACCAGCGTGACCTCTCTACCTCTATTCCTCAAGACTTCTTTTCATTGGTCCACTCTGAAGTGACTGGGAAAACAGGCACTATTTGCATTCATTTGTACTGATTAATTCAATACAGGAGTCCAGTTCATTCTTCAGATACATGTTACTGATTGGTAAATGCAAGGCCAGCCCTTGTGAACTAGGCAAAGTTGGGCTGTCTACCCAGAACCAGAGGTGGAGGGCTATGAGTGTAGAACATTGCATATAATACCAGATATTTTCAATATGTTGGTTAGTTTTGCTGAACTTTTCCCCCTCTTTTGATTCTTTCTCATAAGGGATAGTTCTCTGGGAGGTAAATGGTGATACATTTTACAATGGTTCTCAACCTTCCTAATGCCGAGACCCTTCAATACAGTTGTTCATGTTGTGGTGACCCCCAACCATAAAATTATTTTCGTTGTTACTTCATAACTGTAATTTTGCTACTGTTATGAATCTATCTTATATGCAGGATGCTTTTTCATTGTTACAAATTGAACATAACCCACAGGTTGAAAACCACTGCATTAGAAGATATGAGTGATATGAAAACAAAATATACAATTTTTTTTTAAAGAACAAAGGCCACAAGTTAAAGTTCCAAGAGAGTAAAAAAACTTTGCACCTCCCTGGTTCCAAAACATTATTCCATCCACTCTGGGATCTCATTTCTCTCCCCAGCTCCCAAAACCTATAGGAACTACTTTGATGGTAGTTCAACATGAGCATGTACTACACTGGTTAGCTACCAGGCAATCGCATCCCCCAAAAAGTACGATAGAAAGAGATCCTCTACAGTTTAGAGAATACTCATAAGCTAGAAGATAGTGAGGGCAGCTAAGCAGGAAAAGGTAATAACATTGTTTTTTGTGAGATTGTAAGGCCCTATTGATTACCTTCTGAAGTCCATCCTAGCTTCCTGGGGGGAAGTTGTGACCCCTAGGGAAGGGGGTTAGGAGGGAAAAGACGTAGAGGTACAGATACAGAAAGAATAGCAACTGCTCATTAAAGAGAGAGCCAGGAACATCACAGACTACAGTAGGAACATCAGCCCTTTACCCTGAAGCAACAACTCAGCAGTGAGAAGCACAGCCTCATTCTTCCTTCCCAGTCAAAACTCTCCAAACTAATGAAAAGAGAAGTCCTAGGGGAAAACCCCACCCATATTTTGTTCCTTCTAGAAAGGCATTTCCTTTTTCTTTTTTTTTCTTTTTTCTTTTTGCTTTTTGGAGGGCGAAAGGCAGGGCAGTTGGGGGGAAATGACTTGCCCAAGATCACAGGGTAAATGTTAAGTGTCTGAGGCTGGATTTGAACTCATGTTCTCCTGACTTCAGTGCCAGTGCTCTATTCACTGCGCCACCTACCCACCCCTGGGCATTTCCCTTTTCCGCAGTGATCAGGGAAAAGATTTTACTTTTAGATTCAGATCTCCCACTGACAGCTAATGAGCTATATATCATTGAATAATCAATCAATCAATCAGCATTTCTAAGTACCTGCCATGTACCAAGCACTGTGCTAGGTGCTAGAAATTAAAAGATTAATGTTCTTCCCATTCTCAAGGAGCTTACACTATATAAAGAGAAAGAATGTGTGTGTGTGTGTGTGTGTGCGCACGCGCGTGTGTGTGTATAAGTATGCCCAGAATAAATGTAAGGTAGTTAGTGATGGATGGATCAGGAAAGACTTCACATGGGAGGTCAAGCAAGGGACTTCACCTCTCAGCACCTCAATTTCCCTCTCTATAAAAGGAAGACTTTGGACTAGGGCAGGAATTATTTTCTTTTCTTTTCTGCATTTTGGAGGGGGAAGGCAGGGCAATTGGGGTTAAGTGACTTGCCCAAGGTCATATGGTTAATAAGTGTTAAGTGTCTAAGGCTGGATTTGAACTCAGGTCTTCCTGACTCCAGAGTCGGTACTCTATTCACTATGCCAACCTAGCCATAGTGCAGGAATTCTTAACATAGCGTCCACGAGCTTGTGGGTTTGGTGGAGTTTTTTTTTATAGTCTGATAACTATATTTCAATATAATTTATTTCCTTTATAATCCTATGTATTTCATTTTATGCATTTAAAAGTATGATTCCATGAAGGGACCTACAGACTTCACCAAATTGGTAAAAAGATTTAAGACACAAAAAATAGTTGAGTTCCATAATTAGATGAGTCTTAATGTCTCTTCTAGTTCTAAGTTATATAGTCTGTGTTCCTTCCCACCAAACCTGACTAGATTTAGCAAGAAGACTTTTCTGAGTCCTGTGGACATGGATTACTGCAGTGCCCTGTGACGCTGATTTAAATACAGGGACACCCCTTCTGGAAACAGCTGATAGGTTCAGAAAAAGTCTCCACGCCATTTAAAGTGACATCATTCCTGGAGGAAGAAGCCACATCCAAAATCTTGCCTAGAGGAATTTTATGCACAGTGTATTATATGCACTCTAGAAGGAAAGTGTTTGAGCTCTAAGAGCCTCCTCAACATTTCAATAACATAAGACTTGAATTTGGCTCTCAATGTACCAGTTCTACATACAGATAAATGCACCCACATGGGTGTAACACAATATACACATGTAACTGATACTTTTTGTGCTTTGATTAATGTTCTTTCTCATCTACTTATGCTCCTTGTGTCTCCTTGCAGATCCTTATGTGAAAGTCTCACTGATGTGTGAAGGCAAACGCTTGAAGAAAAGAAAAACTTCCACCAAGAGGAACACACTCAACCCTGTTTACAATGAAGCCATAGTCTTTGATGTCCCCCCAGAAAACATTGACCAAATTCACTTGTCCATAGCTGTCATGGACTATGACCGGTGAGATGCCTGTAACTTTTACTTGGTGTCAATCTGTGGGGCACTTTGGAGCAATGGGCTCTGGAATGACCGGCAGGCAGAGATGGGTCTGACAGACCACAAGTGGGTATGAACGTATATTTTATAACAGAACAAAGAAAGAGGCTTAATGGAAACTTTAAAAATTTAGCAATTATATTGGGACCACACTCTCTCCCCCTTTCTCTCACTCTTCAATCGCTGATCGCCCGATCATTTCTCACCTTTATCATCTCTGTATACCTCAGTATATCACTAGTGAACATCTCCTAAATCAGCGGTTCTCAACCTTCCTAATGCTGCAACCCTTTAATACAGTCCCTCATGTTCTGGTGACCCCCAACCATAAAATTATTTTTGTTGCTACTTCATAACTGTAATTTTGCTACTGTTATGAACCATAACGTAAACATCTGATATTCAGGATGTATTCTCATTGTTACAAATTGAACATAACCCACAGGTTGAGAACCACTGTCTTAAATCTTCAGCTCTAGGACCTAATGTCCCACTTGCTTTTCTCTTTCTTTCTCAGACATTGCCCTCAAAAGATCTGACTCAGATTCAATTTTAAATTTCAGATACTTTTGTAAAAAACAAAAAACAAATCATATTTTAAATATGTGACTTGACATCTGCATTCCCTATTTCCCCGTCTCTTAAAGTTTTTAATGCAAATTATTGCCAACCACTTAAATGTGAAGTAAATCACCCAAAAAGTCCATTAACCAAGACAGACTCAGGTATTTGTGTACATTAAAACATATAAAGTGCTGTCTTTTAAGGCTAATACAGCATAAAAAGATGTATTTATAGCCAAAATTGTTTTTTTTTTCATTTAAAAGCCACAGTTTAAAAAAATAAAGCAAAGGAAGCATCAAGCAATATATATATATACAATCAATCTCTTTTTAAATTTTTTAGTTAGAGCCCTTTCACGTGGTTTTAAATTTTCCTACTCCTTGATACTCTTGGCTGCCAAACCTTGGCCAAAACTGCACCTGAAATGCTGACAGGTTGTTGACTGTAATATCCATGAATGCCTTTGATTGACCCAAAGTATGATCATTTTCCAGGATACAAAACTTTGTGAAGCATGTCATATAAATGGTAATCCCAAACTAAGTATATAGTTCTGTCTTCTGTCTACTCCATGTTGTAGGAAATGCTTAAAATATCATCCTGATTCATTACAATTCCACCAATCAGTCACATGTAACTCCTGATAGCATTTCAATAGCTTTTTCCAAGAGTCAAAATTATCAACTCAGTGAGAAAGAGAGAGAGAGAGAGAGAGAGAGGGTGGGGCGAGGGAGGGAGGAAAAGAGGGGGAGGGAAGGAGGAAGGGAAGGAAGGAGAGAGAGGAGAGAGAGAAGGGGGGAGAGGGAGAGAGACAGAGACAGAGAGAATGAATTTGATTTCCAAAAAGAGAGCCATAAAGTCACCAAATTCAGAAGGTGCAAAGAGCATGTACAGTCTGATAGCCAAGTATTAGCTTCCTCACCCCATCCCAATCTTCAGTGACTCAATAATAGCATAATACCTTGGAAGGTTTGTGGCACTTGTCCTGGAGAGGGGGAGGACAGTTCCAAGTTCTAACTCTGCTTCTAAGTTATGTAGCTTAAAGTGTTGGCTGTCAAACTCAAGTAGAAACAGGGACCACCAAACCATACATAAAAATTCCTGTGAACGCACATTAACTTGGGAAACTGCATATTAACCTTACCGATGTTTTACTGCATTTTTATTTATTTTGTTAAATATTTCTTAATTACATTTTATTCTGGCTCGGGTCATACTCAGCCCTTGGGTCTCAGGATTGACGCTTCTGGTCTGGATTATTTACAACTAGGAATGAGACACGGTTAAAAGCTACTTGAAGGAAGAGAGTCCCTGCTTAAGTCAGAGGGCAAAGGCCATGGAAAAAAAAGCTAATGAGAAAAAAGAGAAAGTTGCTTTAGTTTACAAAGAGGCAGAATAAATGGGCTTGGTTAGATTAACTTTAAAAGGCTGCCAAGGAAATAAATGGTGAAATACAGAGAAAGCTTCAGAAGCTTGGGTTCTAAAGCAATGATATTCTGTCACATTCTTAACGAAGGGCAGTTAACCAAGCACTGACCAGAAGGATACTTTATAAAGAGAAGGTAGAAGTGGGAATAAGAAGCCAGGTTTCTTTTCCCTCCATTACCAAAACCTGGGAGTCTTTTTGCTGTCTTACCTTCTGTGGTACCTTTGTGTTCCCACCTGACACAGACCCTGGCCTCACTAACCCTCTCTGCCTCCTTCAGGAACTTGGAAGCAGCCTAGGCTTAATATGGCACACAAGTATAATGGGGCTGGGCAGTGTGATTGATTAACATTTATGAAGCATTGTGAAGGAACAAAAGGGAACCTATGAATGAGAAAGATGGGGACAATCTTACAGAAACTAAAGAAATTGGGGGTCTAACCCTCTCCACATACACACCTCACTATTCCTTCTCTAATTCTAGTTCAAGACATCCTTATTCCTAATAGTCTGGGATCTAGTTTTGAGCACAGCTGTGTGTGGGGCTGACAAGCAGACAGCAATCAATGTTCTGTCTCATTGTATGTAAATAATGGTTGTCACTGAATGTCAACATTTTAAGAAAAAAACATTGTGGGCCATTTTCACAGTGTAGGTCACAATGAGATCATTGGGGTGTGCCAAGTAGGCAACGAAGCAGAGCGTCTTGGACGAGATCACTGGAGTGAAATGCTATCATACCCTCGGAAACCCATTGCTCACTGGCACCCACTAGTTGAGGTAAGCCCCATCTCTCTCCTAACTGCTCAGTTTCTGTAGTAGAATAAATGCTATAGTTAAAAGTGGTGCATTTCAGGGCAGAGATCTAAGTTGTCAGAGTATCTCCCCTTAGATAAAGGTTAGAAGAAAAGGGGAGGAAAGGAAAGGAGAGGAGAGGAGAGGAAAGGGGAGGAGAGGAGAGGGGGAAATGGAAAGAGAGGAAGGAAAGAAAGGGAAAGGGAAGGAAAGGAAAGGGGAAGGATAGAAGGTACGTAAAGCAGTTTGTATGTATTATCTCACATGATAAAGGTTTATGGATGCCTTTTGTTTTTTACACCACAGTCATTTCCCCAGATATACACCCCTCCATTAAACCCTGCTTTGTAACAAAGAAAAGGCCTTAAGCAAAACTGACAGATAAAATAACCCAACAGTATACAACAGTCCACTTCTCTAGCAGCACCACCACTGTCCCCCCCCACCCCTGCCCCAGCTCAAGGTGGTTTCTGAAGAATTGTTTTCTTTGACTTAAAGTTGGGGTTTATTAACCTCACTATTTTTCTCACCCCTCATTAAATTTGAAGGAATTTGAATCTGTGCTCAAATCTTACAAGTTGAATTGTGTAACATTAGGCAATAGGTTATCCCAACTCTGTGCTTTGTAAACTTCGGTTCCATGTGAATGCCTCTGGCTTAAAATGACTATTTCTAGGACTTCCGTTAGGTCTATCTCCCTAATAAAACAATGACATGTGCCATTTCACTTTTTCTTGTATCCCCAAGCTTTAGCGCCATGCTTTATATATAGTAGATGATTTAAAAATACTGGTTGTTGAATTGGTTTGAAATGAATATGGCATAACAGGGACACAAGTTTCACAGCAGGATGGTACAGTGGCAAGAAAACAGAATCATAGACTCAGAGTGGAGCTCAGTGATCATTTAGTCTACCTTATACCAAAGCATGAATTCCCTGTTGTGTTCACCTGATCCTGCACCTGCTTTAATATATACTGTAATGTGAAGCTCACTACTTCCCAGGATAGTTCATCCCACTGACAAACAACTCTTCATTCTTCCGGTGTGTTTTTTTTTCTTCTTTTAACAAACAAAAATCTTTCTCTACATAGTTTTTACTCATTTGTTTTAGGGCACTGGATTAGGAAACAAGAGAGAGTAGAGTTCTAGTCTTAGTTCTATTTGGCATGAGAGAAACCAAGAGTAGATTTCCAAGGAGTACAAATATAATACACTGGGAAAGGTATTGGGAATTGGAATCGTGAGATCTATCTATGTCTGATATTGAGATTGCAGAACTGAACTCTCCAGGTCTTTTTCTTATGAACTGCTGTTTAGTCATACCTTACCCAGCTTGTGTTTAACATTTGATTATTTTTAGCCGACATTTGGACTTTACAACTATCCCTACCAAGTTTCATCTTATTGCATGTGGCCCATCATTCTAGCCTTTCAAGCTTTCTTTGTATCCCAAGTCTGTCATCCAACAAGTTAATTAACCCATCCAGCTTTAGGACTCTGCAGATTTGATGAAAATCCCATCTCATGATTAATAAAATTGCTGAAAGGGACAGTCAAAGACAGATGCTCTAGGGTACTATACTAGAAACACCCCTCTAGGTTAATATCAAACTATTAATACTCACACTTTGGGTTCAATCATTCAAATTTCTAAATGTGCCAAACTGTACCGTCATCTAGCCCACATCTCCCCAAATTGTTCAAAAGGATATCATAAGAAGCCCAGTACATTCTACAGTGAAATAAAAGTGTGTTATATCTACAGCATTCTGCTACCTAGCTGTGTAGATATCCCAGGAACCCATGCTGATTCTTAAAGATCATCACTTTCCTAAGTGATCACAAAGCATCTTTTTAAATAATAAATTCTGGAATTTTGTCATGAACCTATGTCTTGAAGAACTCCCCTTCTTCCCCTTCTGAAGGTTTTCTACTGAAAGCACTTCTATGTTCATCTAATGTCTTCCCCCACTTGTGGAATGGTAGGGAGAGAAAACGGATTTAAATGGTGTGAGGGCTTCTGTGGCAGAAAAAAAAATACCTTAAGGCCTAGATGAATATTGATCAGATGCTGAGAAGGATCTCATTCAACACTCTCTAATTGCTCATTCAAGATACATTAGAGCAAAAAATTTTTAAAAGGTTAATAATCTCAAACAAGCTGACTTGTTTGAGGGGACAAAAAGAAAAGTAGTTGCTTATAGATGAATTTACTTGGTTTGGGGGCATGTGTCATGAAAGGCATGTATTTGCTTTTGAGGAATGAATGTTTGTTTTCTGGGGGAACCAGCTAGCTTGTTCAGGAATTCTCTGATACCTTCCAATATTATTATACATTGTTGTAGTACTAGGTGATTGCAAATAATTTTAAAATTTGCTGAAAATTGTTTAATCTCAGCAGCATAAAGAAAATCTCTCAGGGAAAAAAAACATTTGGAGTGTTTGATATAACTGTTTAAAATGCAGTTTGGCTTAGGTAGTGGGATTAATATCCATTGTTATAATATACCATTTTGATGTTTGCTATTTATGGAGGGAATGGTAGCCAAAAATCATAATTTCCCAGGAAAACATTGTGTTTTAAATTTCATAGACATATCCAAACTAACATCATTAACTGGTTCTATGAAAACACAATTTTAGGCTAAACAATTTTATAGGTGGTTAGAACAATGTTTTGAATTGAATACTAATCAACATGATAATTAGACTAATTTTGAGAGAAGTCAGTGTTAACCCAAAAATCCAATATAAAGTCCACTTATTAAGTACCTACTATATGCTGTGCATTGTGCTAGGTTATGACAAAATTGGGGGGAATAGTACAAAATTTTTAAATTCCTTTGTTTCAGGAAACTTACACTCTACTAGAGGGATGTAACATACAAAAAGAGAGAGATACATGTGATTATTTGAAGAAAGATTATCTACCACATAAATCAGGAAATGCTTTCCATAGGAGATAGCACAATACTGGCTCTGAAATGAAGCCAGGTATTCTAAGATGCCAAAGCAAAAACAGTATATTCCAATATCAAGTAACAGTCTGTGCAAAGACACCAAAATGGGAAGTAGGCTGCTGAGTTTGGGGAGTACAAACTGGCCAGTTTGATTGGAATATTACATGGGATACCAATTCAAAATCTGCTGCCTCTGAGGATTCTCCCAAATCATGTCTCCTTTTCAGCTTCCTCTGGTCCTCATATGAATGGCAAGATGATGTAAACAAACAAACAAACAAACATTTAAGAGTATGTACCATTTCTTGGACTTTCCTCTTCTTCCTCCCACCTCTGAGCTGAGGTCACTGACTCATGATACAAGAATTAACTCAATTTATTGTTGACTATCTGATATGTTATTTCTCAAACAATTGGCTAAATGGTATTACAATGGAGTGTTGTGAGTAATCTTGTCATAAACCCTAAGTGGGCATTCCTGAGAGTTAGCTAGAGCTTTAAAAAGCATCACAAAGGGCACTGTTTTTTCTGATCTTACAATATAGAGTCAATACCACAAGACCTTAAGAGTTCTTTGTGTCTGTGATATGGAACAGCTTGCAACACAACCTGACACACAAAACCCTCCCAGAGAGAAATGTAGCATGGAGAAATAAAAGTGTGGATAACGTAAGGAAAGCTACCTCTGAACACCTAGACCCTAGAGCCATACTGCTCTGCCACCAAAGTTCTCACCCAACTCTTTCTCCTTTCAACTCACATAATTCTGTGTCTAGTATAAAGGATGAACCATAGATGAGTCAGAGGATCTCATTCTCTCTGTTTTTATCTGTCACCTATAAGAATTCTCGGAGTAGCTTCTACCTTCCTACCCATAGATCAAATGCTCTTCCTCTCTGAGGGTAGTAACAAGTTGGGATATTTAGTGATAATGTACTAATGATTTTTTTTTGGAACAATATATAGGCCATCATTGTATGGGATATCCTTGTTTTTTAATAATATAAGTCAGATGGGAATGCAACACTGTGATTTATTCATTTTTTGTTGGGAAACCACAACATAGCAGCATTTAGAAATAACAGTTGTGCTGTGGGACAGAAAATGTATGTCTAAACATGAAGCCTGATTTCTATGAGTATTTCTCTAAAGAACAGAAGGCTTGAATACACAGTGACTGTTACAGAGCATTCATTTTTATGACATTTGAATAAACTGTTTGACAGGGATTTATGAAAAATATTGACACATGTTGCCAATTCATGTCTTCAGGAATTACATTAAAAAGTGATTTCTCACACAGTGGGTTGAGAAAGTCTTTCCAGTTAGGAGCTGATATAATCCATGTTTTCTAAAAGAACCAAGGTCTCCCTGCAGACTGAAAACCTGAGAGGACAGTGGTGGCAAAGGGGCCCTGATGGAACACTCAGAGGAGGACCTCAGAGAAGCCATGCTTTTCCCAATGGAGGGAAAGAACAGGAAAGAGAACAAGCAAGCAGTCCCCAAATGTGTTCTCACACAGGCAGGCTTATCCTTGAATTTCCCCTATGAAAAAAGAGCATCACTGCAGGGGGAGCAGGTTTAACTGAGTTGCATGCTTGGTAGTTTTTTGTTTTCTGTCACACAAATATTCATTGCCAAAAGGCATATAGGGAAGCCTGTATTGTTTTTGAATAGTTTCAGATTTAATGATATTTAAACATGATGATACTACACTTTATTATTTTTTAATTTGGTAAACAATTTTGCATTATCTATTTTTCTAGTAGCAAGAGAAAAGTCCTAACCTAAGTCCCATCCTTGGGGTGGGAGTGGCGGGTAGAGGGGGGCCTCTCTCATAAGTGGTTCCATTCTGAGTGAAAATTAAGTCATGAGTCATTGGCAATGGCTATGGCAGAGGTTGACATTTTAAATTTTTTCATTTCAGCATGTTCTACAAAAGTCCTATTTCAATGCCTTATTGTGATATGAAAAGAACCCTATGTTCTTGAAAGCTATACTGACAGATTTGTTTGGTTCTGCCAAGCTTAAAAGCTTCAAGTATGGTCCAGGTTACAAATTGTGTCTACAGTCCATGGATCAGTAGAGAGTCTAGTCTCCTTGTAGTTGGGTACTATGTGATCAACTCTTTGTCCATGGGGATCCATAAAAAACACAAAAATCTCAGATGACTCTAAGCCCTTTTCCGACTCATTGCACTTTCACAGTGATGAGAGCAGAGAAGCAATAAAGGGGAGAGGTGTTTTTGTGTTACTATTTTTTTCAGTTAACATGCATTTATATATTTTTTTTCTTCCTCCCACTCCCTTTCTCCATTGGAAAAAACAAAGATTTTTAAAAACTTTGGAAAAAAGTTTATGGTCAAACAAATAAATTCCTACATAGACCATGTCAACAAATGTATGTCTCATTCTGCATCTTAATTCGATCTCTCCTCTGTCAATGGAGATGGGTAGAGTACTTTATCACTGGTCCTCAGGAATCATGGTTGGTTCTTATCATCAGAGTTCTTAAGTCTTTTTAAAGTCATTGTCATTATGTAAATATTTTCCTGCTTCTTCTCCATCCATTCTGAATCAGTTCACTGAAGTCTTCCCAGGATTCTCTCAAACCATCTCTTTCATCATTTCTTATGTCACTATAACAATCCTTTATGTTCATATGACATAATTTGCTCAGATGTTCCTGCCTCATAAGCACCCCCTTTGATTTCTAGTTCATTGCCACAAGAAAAAAAACTGCTATAAAGAATTTTGAAACAGAGAATGTTAAGAATTATATTATTTTTATAAAATCTGAGTACATTAATTTTTAGTGCTATAAATGTGAAACCTGGAAGGCATTCTGATACAGTAAAAAGAGCACTGACTCTGGACTTAGAGAATCTGTTGAGGACAAATCTCATCCCCTAATGGTGTGACTTTGGATAAGTCAATTCCCCTCCCCATGGCCTAGCTTCCTCATATGTAAAATAAGGGGTTGGTGTAGATGACTCCTATGGGTCCCTTCCAACTATAGATCTATGATTTTTGCCTGACAATCAGTAAATAATATGCTACTAGAAGGAACCACATCTATATTGACAGGTAACCTTATAAATGAAGATGGAAGACATATAGACATTGTAACTACATATTGTTGTTGTTGCCCAGTTGTTTCAGTCATGTTTGACTCTCTGTAATCCCATTTGGGATTTTCTTGACAAAGATACTGGAGTCGTTTGTCATTTCCTTCTCCAGCTAATTTCACAACTGAGGAAAGTGAGCCAAACAGGGTTAAGTGACTTGCCAAGGGTCATACAACTGGTGTTAGGCCAGATTTGAATTCAAGAAGATGAGTCTTCCTGATTTCAGGTCCAGAACTCTACCCAATGCACCACCTGGCTTCCCTGTAACTATATAGAAGTTACTTTTAGCCTGTGATTGTGACTGCCATGTTGTCTTCAAATAAAGTTGCTGACAGGTTTTGGGGTGGGTGAGGTATGAATCCTAAGACAAAGAGAAATCATTTCACTTGATACATAGATCATCTTGCCTCACTTGTAGTGACTATATGCAGGGGACCATCATAGAGTTAAATACCAGCAAATCCTACTAAATTTAAGTTCTGTTGATGGCCAAAAAGAAAAATTGACGTGGATGAATGAAATACAACCTTTAATGTATTTCAACAAGATGTTTCCTAAAAATATCGGAATGTCACAAAACATTCCATTACAAATTCAACTACATATATATGTGCATGTGTTAAAGATTTCACTGATTAGCAGTATTAAGCATGACATAAAACAGAAAAAAATGTGCTCACCAGAAAATAGTCATCACTATCATGAATGGAATAGAAAAGAATTAAAGAAGCACTCACTATGTGACAAGTACTGGTTTCACTGTGTGGGGGAAAAAAATAGAAAAATGAAACATTCCCTGCTTTCTAACTGGAAAAGATGACATGTAACATTCCTTTATAAGTTAGTTGATTATCTCTGAGAGTTGTTGTGAAAAAAGAATTTATCACCCATTAGCCAAGGTAGGGATGAACTTCTCCATCCTTAGCTAATGCGGTCCTTAGATCAGAGGCACACAGATCATTACCAGGCTCTCACTGAACTTTTTCCAGCATAGTAGGATATGCCAGGGATTTCATTATGCCATCTTAGCTTTTGAAAATTCAGGACCAGGTTCACAGCTTAATGAGGCATCAGAGCATGATACCAAAAGAAAACAACATTTCACTCATATAATAGTCTATGATCGATTAACTTTGAATCATTTGACATTCGTTGTTTTGTAAAAAGAACCTCTACAAACAAATGCACAAAGGATGTTTTTTGCCCAAACTATGACAAGCAGTTGGATGAGCATCCATTGAGTTAATCCATCAGTATATATAATGTGTACAGATTTTGCACAAAGGGAATATGCCCTGTAAATAGGAAGAGAGGAGATTGAATCGCATTTAGGAAATTGTTCATCACTTTCAAGGATATCAAGTTGCTCCCTCAAGCAAACCAAAAGAATATTTTTAACAACATCATTCTATCCATGATGCCATGGACAAGGACTTCTTTGTTTTTGTCTTCATCCATCTAGCACCTAGCATAGTACCTGACCCATGAATAAAATGGGTTTGATTGAATTTAGTAGAGTTAAATTGAACAGAATGAACTCAAAGCATGGAACAATGAAGTCCCCAAAGAATTGAAATTGTGAGTGACTCAAAGTGCAGTAGAGATATGCATAGTAAATGTAAGCAAACTTCAATACATTACAATAAAAAATTCTGTATAAGAAACGTCATAAAATAACACATCCAAGAAGTGGTTAAGGTCTTCGGAAAAGGAACATTAGGTCAGTCATGTAGCAAGCACAGAGAACAACAAACGGACAGCCTGAGTGCTACATTGGTATTCACAGATTTTATAAAGAAAAAGACCAAAATAAAGCAGTTCCCACCCATATGTTAAAAAAAGACTAGAAAAAGACCCTTCCTAATGCATCGGACAGGTCTTCTATGAAGGATTTATGAAAGGGCATCGACAAGAATCAGATGAGAAAAAGAGGAAATATGACCTGCTCGCATCAGTAAGATCACAGACCCACTGAAGGACAGAAGCATAAACCACTGGGTTATTGTAATTCAAATTCGTGTATATGTGCACATGCAGACATGTGTATATATGTATGTTTAAAGAGTTTGTGGTTAATGGTTGTACAATGAGTGGTTCTTGTCAGCATGATTGCATAAGGGATTTCTGCATGAGTATATGAATTAAACAAGATACTCATTTATATAGTATTATAAGGTTTGCAGAATACAAAGATCAGCTCATTTACATATGAGGAAACTGAGGCAAACAGATTAATTTATTTGTGGAGGGTCACACAAGTATTAATGTCAGAGGTGAGATTTTACTTCAGATCTTCCTAACTCCAAAACCAGAGTTCAGTCCCCTGGGCCTCCTAACTGCTAAGGTGCCTCTGAAGACCCTGACAACACTGAGATTCCAGCTTTTAGAACTGACTGAAGGTCTCTCTATTTAAGGATAATTCTTGATATTAAACTTGAGAAAGCATATTGATACTATAACTCGAAGAGTATTTAGGAATTAAAGTATTTGGGTTTTGGTGAAACTTGGCATCACTTATAAATCATTCATCAATTACTTGGAATCAGCCTGACCTTCTTGTACTCACTGTACTATGCAATTTATTCAGATGTGTTTAGAATTGAGAGGCAATTGTCATAAATAATGGCAAGGAGAGAAAAAGCAACAAAGGTTTAAAGGAGAGGGAGGAGAACTGTATAATTAGTTGTTGCAATTACTGCACAAATGATGCATTTTTATATGTGTAATATGAACACATATGTATGTATATATGCACATAAATTAATTGTTTCTTGCAATTAGAGTCACACTGGAGAAATGTCTCAAAAGTCACTTAAGAAAGGAACCAGTGTTTCTCCAAAGACAAACATTTTAGTTGAAATCCTGTGGAAAAAAATTTTGTAAGGGTTATTTATCCTCATAGTTTGGACATAAAGAACCAATCAATCAGCAAGCCTCATAGGAGAATGTCTGAAATCTGATTAGGAAAGGTAAATTATCAGAAAGGGTTGTCTAGTTTGATTTAAGACATATTGATTAATCTCTCATATGGAAAGATGCATAATGAGTATAAGTAGGCTTCAATTTATAACCAGCAATGACTTGCATGCAAGAAGTCTTATAAAAGACATAAACTGGAATAAAACATATAAACTGGAATATGTATGATAAGAAAAATAGGTAAAATGAGTCATGCAGCCAGAGTAAGGGATCATAGATGGACAGCCTGAGAGAAGATAGGCCTGTTGACACCGGGTTAAAATTTAACTTGCTACCTATGACTACATATGGGACTTTAGATAAATCATTTTAGTCTCTCTGGGTCCCAGTCTTCTCACAAGTAAAATGATTGCTTGAACTAAATCCTATCCTTCCATGACAAGTATATACAAGGTCCTATGCTAGGAAAACAGGGAAAAGCATGCCAAAAGTTTTAAGAAGCTTACATCCAAATAGAAGGCATGAGACTGGGCACAGATAACTATAATGCAAGGAATAACGTTATGAATGCAAAGAAAAGATCTAGATGGAAGGCAATGAGAAATTTGAGCTCATTCCAGCTGAGTAAATCAAGGAAGTTTTCATGGAGGAAGTAACTGAGTTAGGCCTTGAAGAACTATTAGAATGTCAATGTGAATATGGGAAGGGCTAACAAAGTGAACTATTCCCTTTGAATCTGCCTAGAGAAGAGATCAGGGATTGGACTACCTAGGAATTTGGCCCAAGCAGGAAAGAAAAGCTCATGGTGCTAAGCTATCCATTAGTGAAGGTCCAGAAACAAAAGAAGTATCATATAGAACAAGAAGTCTGGTGTCTGAAACTGTGAGCACAAAATATAACACAAACAGGGACTCAAGGCGAGAGGCACGAATTATGTCTATTTCTGAGAGACAGAGGGGGAATAAGGAAGTCATTATGGAGATCCAAAAGGTAATCAGGAAAATAACTAAGATTGCATAGAGTTTAAAGTTTGTAAAGCACATCACAAACATCTCATTTGATCCTTACAACAACCCTGTGAAGTAGCTGCTATTCATATCCCCATTTTATTTTATTTTATTGGGGGTTTTTTTGGAGTGCAGGGAAATTGGGGTTAAGTGACTCACCCAAGGTCATACGGCTAGTAAGTGTTAAGTGTCTGAGGTCAAATTTGAACTCAGGTCCTCCTGCTCCAGGGCCAGTGCTATATTCACTGCACCATCTAGCCACCCCTCTTATCTCCATTTTATAGATGAAGAAACTGAGTCTGGGAGAGGTCACATGGCTAGCACAGGGTCACCTAGCTAGTGACTAAGGCCAGAATGAAATGCAGATTTTCTTACTCAAAGCACTCTATCTACTGTACCACCTAGTTGCATAAATACAGTCCAAAATCAGGCTGGAGTAAAATAAATCAAAGTATGTGAAGGATTGTCATACAGAAGAATAATTAGACTTGTTCTTCTGTTCTAAAGAGGGCAGAACTAGGAGAAATGGTAGGGAATTTGCATGAAGGCAGATTTCAGCTCAATATAAAAAATGCTTGCCAATAATTAGAACTGTACAAAAGTAGAATGAGCTGTCTCAAGAAGTAGTAGGTTCTCCATCACTAGGAATCTTTAGACTCTAACAAGTGTTCACTTGTTAGAGATTTTATGAAAAGAGATTCTTGTTCAGATACTGATTAGACTATTTACACCTAAGGTTATATACTTCCATTTCTTAAATTCTGTGATTTAGTGACCTCTCAGGTTCATTCCAACTGTAAGATTCTGTGTATGTTTTCAATGTCCCAAGAAAGAGTATAGTGCCAGCCCTTAATAAATTCTGATTGATTGAAACAGGTTCAAGTCTGTTTAGTGGCTAGTAGGGTTGGAATAGCATTGGAGTCTTGGATAATGCTGACATTTTACTTAGAAGGTAGTTTTGCTAGAAGTCAAGTCAAACCAAGAAGAACTATCAAAAAGAAAGGCAGTGGACTAAATTTTCCAATCAGTAAGCTCCAGGAAGCATTTCAGCAAAGTGGCAACCAAGATCTTATGCACAGGAGGAAGAAAGTATATATCAGTACCGTGGACAGAGCAACTGGCAAAACTGAGTGGTGATCTGAATCAACACCATAGCAAAGGACAATGCTAAGCCTCTCAGAGAGCTGTATTATCTATGGGCATGTGCCTGTAAGAAGATTGGAAATGTAAGAAATTACCAAGTTATAAAGAGAATTAAATGGAAAGCAAAAGATTTTATGTTTTATCCTAAATCTAAATAGGAAAAATGGGAAGCCACTAGAGTTTATTGAGTAGGGGAATGATGAGGTTAGGTCTGCACTTTAAGAAAATCACTTTGGCAATTACATGAAGCATAAAGTTGAGAAGCAAGAGGTTTGAGAAACTAATAATAAGGCATCTGTCCAATAAAAAAAATCTATACAAAGATGAAGATTGTGTGAGTAAAGAAGAAAGGACATTAGCAAGAGACATCGAGGAAATATAAGAAACAAGATTTGACAACTGAGTCGAAAACCACATATTAAGGGCTTACTAATGGCATAAGACTCTGCTATGTACTAAGGCTATAAAGATTAAAATGAAACAATTCCAACCTCAAGGAGCTAACACTTGACATTCCTATATGTCTCTCAGTGTCCTCACTCTTGAGAACATGGATTGAGCAGCTACTGGTCTGTGTTTATCCTCTTATTGGGTGTCTTTCATGGTTAAGCTATTCTCTATAACTCATTATTGGCTCTGGATTAGTTTTCCTATGTAGATATCTGTGACCAAAAAAACAGCATTAAACTTCCTCTATGATTTAGCAACTACCTGAAACTTCGTCCCTTCAATGTATGACTCAACTTGAGAGCCCCAGACACAAAACTACAAAGAAAATCCCATGTATAGCATAGGAGAAAGTTTTGGATTTTGAGTTAAAAGACCTAAATTTACATCCCAACTCTGCCACTTACTACTGCTAAGATCCAGGCCAGATGATTTAGCCTCCCTGGCCTTAGTTATTTGTTGATAAAAATGAAGGGATTAGATTAAATGATTTCCAATGTACAAAATACTTTTCAATACAATATCACATCCTATTACGCTGAATGGTCACAGATGATGGGTGGGATCTGTGTGTTCACTCTTCCATGGCCCGTAATACAGCTCTGCTTGCCCATACTGCCCCTGCAGATGTGCTGGTGGTAAATCCTGGACATTTCCTCTCACTTCTAGGGGACTTTCCCAGGTGATGTTTGTGCAGGTATTAGAGGAAGAAGGCAGGAGGTACTTATTTGTGAGTATGAAAGTTCTTGGTGGCCTTCCTTCAAGTGCCTCTTACATTCCCATAATTCTCAGCTACATTTGGTCCCTGGAAAATCTTGGAGATTTTCAGAATGTTGATAAAGGAGTAAGTCAGTGATACAAAGTTCACAATAAATTGACAACAATATCCAACAGAACCCTAGGACTGCTCTAGATTTTTCTTGGTTATGGGGGCTTCCCATGGCAAAGGATCTTTATCTGCTAGAATTTTCCTTTCAGACATTGTGGCTTATATGTACCACCTTTACAATGCTACCTTTTTTA
>CM053601.1:147241881-147261423 GCA_028646575.1 Pseudocheirus occidentalis | reverse complement strand
CCAAGTTGGTTCAGGGGAGTGTCTCAGCCAATAGCATTCTTCCAAGTCACAGGGGAATTTACACTTTTTCACCAATGGACAGAGTTCTGGGAATTCACACCTTTTCACCAATGGACAGAGTTCTATACTTAACACTAGGTTACTAGGATCTACTTAACATCTGATCAAACAAATTAATTACCATTACACTAGGGACACACAGTAAGTGTCTGAGGCTAGATTTGTACAGGGGTCTTCTTGACTCCAGCGCAGAGCTCTGTTCACTGTGTCACACAGCTATCTTCAACATGTAGTACAAGCAAGGACATTCTCAAGGTCTCTGTGAAGAACTCTGGTATCAGCTGTGAGACATAGGCTTATCCAGCGTGGCATGCCTCCATCAAAAGAGCTGCTATGCTCTATGAGCAAAGGAGAATTGCAGTAGCTCAAAAGAAATGGGAGGTGTTGGTCATATGGATTATTTGCACCCATGCTGTGGTAGAGCCTTCTAAGTCTACATCGGTATGATCAGCCCCAGCCAGACACACTGTACATTACCCCTGAGACCATGGCACCATTTTGGTCCTCTCTGAGCATGGAGCATAAATAACAACAAATGCCAGGCGTTGGAGACACAAAGACAAAACCAAAATGATCACTGCCCCCAAGAAGCTTACATGCTACTTGAGGGACATAGTGTACATACTGCTACAAGAAACCAGATAAAATGAGAGAAAAAGACAACACTGACTGGTGGGATCAAGAAGGGATCCCCCTTGTAGAAAGAAGCCTCTGAACAGACTTCTTGAGGAAGCAAAGATAGGAAGGTGACAAGGGAAGGTATTCCAAGTATGAAAACAGAAGGGAAAATTCCAAGTTCAGGCACAGACTTGTTAGGTCAGTTAGTAAATAAACATTCATTAAGCACCTACTATGTGCCAGGACTTGTGCTAAGCTCTAGAAATAAATACAAGAGAGGGAGGAGGGAGAGGGAAAGAGAGGTAAAGAGGAAGAGGGAGAGTGAGACAGAGAGGGAGAGGGAGAAGGAGAAGGAAAGAAAAAGGAAGAGAGAGAGGGAGGGGGACAGAGACAGGGAGATGGAGAGGGAGACAGAGAGGGAGAAGGAGAGGGAGAGATCACCCCAGCTCTCAGCAAGCTTACAAGACAGTGAAAGAAAACAACATAGAGCTACAAAAGGAAGTTGAAAAGCAGGGGTCAGAGGGTAGAAAAAAGTACTCTTCATGGGGGAATGATAGAGAAGTCCAAAGGAGTACAGTTTAGTGTAAATGAAGAGATGACTATCCTGGGTGCCCTTTTTAAATGGAGGTTTGGGAAGGAGCTCTTTGCTGCATCCTCCAATCAGAGAGGCAGAGGGTACCCATGGTGCATGAAGATGAAGACTGAAGTGGTCTTACAGGACGATGAAGTTTCTAAGGATGAGACTTCCAAACATTTCATAGTAATAGTGGATTTCAGCTCTGTTACAGTGACTTGAGCCAGAGTTCATTATAGCCTATGGGAGATGCAGTAGGCTCCAAGGCAATGGGATCTTGGGCGAGGATGCCCAGGACCACCTGTACCAGGTAAGAAATGGTACCAATACCCAACGTGATTAATGTAAGATAAGACTAGAAAGAGGCAGCTAGGTAGTGCAGTAAATAAAGCACTGGCCCTGGTGTCAGGAGGACCTGAGTTCAAATGCAGACTCAGACACTTAACACTAACCTTGGGCAAGTCACTTAACCCCAATTGTCCAGCGCTCCCTCCTACAAAAAAAAAAGACTGGAAAAATAGGAAGGAACCAGTTTATAGAGAAGGCGTTGAATCCCAAGCTACATTGTTTGTATTTTATCCTAGAGAAAACCCGTGAACATTTTTAATATTTTCATAACTATTTCAATATAATTGGTTTCCTTTGTGAGTCTATGTGTTTTATTTATGCATTTAAAAACATGATTCTTAGAAGGAGCTCCTAAGTTTCACTAGAATGCCAAAGGAGTCGATGGCCCAAAAAAGGCTGAGAATATCTGTTCCAACAGGAATTCACTGAAGATTCTCAAGAAGGGCATGTCATGAAAAGTCTTGTGTTTTAGGAAGACTGTTTTGACAGCTATGTGGAGAATGGATTGTAAAGAGGAGATATTAGGGGCAGGGAGACCCATTAGAAGACTATTGCAATAATCTAGGAAAGCACTGATGAGGGACCTGAAGCAGGGTAAGGGGCACATGAATGGAGAGAAAGATGTGGGTGGAGCTAGAGGTTCAACAAGACTTGACAACTGATTGAATATGGAACATGAGGAAGAGAGAAGAGTCAATAATGACCCTGGACTTTCAATCCCCACCAATAGGAAAGGAAGCCCTCACCAGAAACAGAGGGACATAGAGGAAAGGTAGGTTTAGAGAGAGAAAGATCTTGAATTCTGGTTTTGATGTTGAGTTTGAGATGCTAGAGCTATGTCCCAGTGGAAATAGCTAGAAAACATTTGGTAAAGTAGGATTTGAGTTTAGGAGAGAGGTTAGGACTAGATATATAGACTTGAAAGTCACCTGTGAGTGTATGTGTTATGTGTGATATGTAGAGATTAACATGTTATCAGAGTATACTACTACTCCTTGAGCAAAGTTCTTCTAACAGGTCATTCATGGACCTCTGGTAGGTGGCAAGGCTGTTACAGTCTCAGCAGCAGCACAAAAGGTCAAAATTGTCTGAATCACCTCAAGATACATGTTTGCTTCGACATCATTGTTATTGTTATTGGGGCTGACCTAGGTTTTCAATGATGTAGAGAACTTTCTCTTTAGAAAACATACTCTATCAGTGAAGATCTGCAACCATTTGTCTTGTAAAATTGTCTGGGGGCAGGGCTGCAAGGTTGGACAGCTGGGATATATAAGAGCTAGAATTCAAATCCAAATCTTCCTTTCTCCACAGCTGATGCTACAACAAGCATAGGTTTCCCTTGGAGCTGGAAGAAGATGAAGGCTGAGACATGTCCTAACTGAACCAAAAAGTAGACCATACTCCTGTAGCACTGAGTTCAGTAAGGAAAGGGATAGGGACTGTACCTCCACTGTACCAATGTAGGTCAATACCTTTTCTGCAAATTTCAGTCTTAGAGAATTGCCTAGTATATTGAGTTCAAATCTAGCCTCCAACACATACTAGCTGCATGACTCTGGGCAAGTCACTTAACCCCTCTTTCCTCAGTTTCTTCATCTATAAAAGGAGAATAATTATAGCACTTACCTCCCAGGGCACTGCAAGTCTCAAATGAAATGATTGAAAAGTGCTTAGCACAAATCAGTGCTATATAAAGGTGAGCTACTTGGGGTGGCTAGTTGGTCTAGTGGACAGAGTACTAGCCCTGGAGTCAGAAGGACCGGAGCTCAAATCTGACCTCAGACACTTAACACTTACTAGCCCTGTGACCTTAGGCAAGTCACTTAACCCCAATTGCCCTGCCTTCCCCCCTCCAAAAAGCAAAAAAAAAAAAGTGAGCTGCTGTTGCCATTATTAACTATTATTAAATGACCTGCCCAGAGTCAGACAACCAGTATTTGCCAGAGCTAAGAACCTAGATCTTCCTGGATTCAATGACAACTTTCTATCCATTCTACTACATAGTCTACTAAGCTGAGTAATTTGAGCTATAAGTAATTGGGTGAATATTCCAGGCTCACAAAGTATATAACGCATCCATAACACCACTAAAATCCTGGTCAAATACAGATTGAAGGCTCTCCAACCTGCTACCCAACTGGAACCATAACCCTCCTGAAAGAGGAAGACTAAGGCAGCTAAGCACACCCACGGAGAGTGACAGTGGTTTCCTGGGGAAGATCAGAGGCCCTGGATCCACAGATGATTGGAGGATGGGGGTTAACAGTTGAGATGTTCAAATTCCACTCCAGAAATAACTTCTGGGCCAGCTCTTGTCACCATTGGCTCTATCTGCTGCTTCCCAACTGTCTTTTATTTCCCAATGACCCTTAATGGGAAAGTTTTCTTAGGATTAGCCTGTTAGTGCAACTATTCCCTCAACTGCATTTTCATATCTTTTAAAATAGAAGTACCTTAAAAATATGGACCATTTCATTTTTGTCTTTGCTTCCTGATCACCTAGCACATAATAGGTGTTTTTAAAATACTGACCAAATTTTTAAAAATTGAACTCAAAATGGGTCAAATAGAATAGGCTCCATGTACTTGTATAGGCTTCTCTGGGTCAAGTAGGGAGGGGGTCACTAAAGTGAGGGGGAATGTTCAGCCATGAGTCTAGCCCCTAATAGGGTATGTCTGAAGCCTGCCTTTGATACAGAGGTTCCACCAACCCCAGCAGCCAGGCAAGTGGCTGCTTTCCCCTCCCACTTCAGTTTGCCATGAATTCCATCCATAAAGTCCCTCAAAAAATTCATGACCTGCTGTCTGATATTTGAAGTGCTAAAGCAGAGAATTCTCTTCTGTCACATACACATGTATACATGTATAGAATATGTTTGTCTTTATAAATACTGCTTCTACCGGAAGACACAATCGAGGCAGAAAGCATCAATTAACAGACCATAAAGATCCTTGGACAAAGGCAAGACTGAGCTGTCAATTTTGACAAGTAGAAAGTGTTTCCATTTTAGTTTTGTATCCTCAGTACCTAACATGGTGCCTGGCTTGTTACACGTTACTTCTATCAAAAGGGTCCACCCATCACTGTTCGGTACCCAATTAGCAAAGACTCATAAGACCAACGTTGACTCATTCAGTAATGTGTTGGGCTCTGGCCTAAAGAACACTTTTATTTAAACCACAGTCCCAGAAAACATCACTTGACAAGGAAATTTGTCCTGCAGTCAAGTCCAGCTGGCCAGTTATTGTTGCCAAAGCTTGTTCTCTGCCTAGCCTGTGACCAGGAGAGCCTGGGGATCTGTAGTCTGATTGGAAGTTTCTATCTTTAACTGGAGTTCTATGGGTCCCTGTTGCAAAAAATTAGGGAGAAATCCTTCATCCTCATTCAGGATCGATCAGATTTGGGTGGGAAATAGGCATGTGTATATACACAGTGTGTACATACATACATACATAACATACAGAGTTAATACAAAATAATTTGGGTTAGAGAAGCAATAACAATTAGGGGAATCCAGAAAGCTCTTAGGTATGCAGTGGCTCTTAAGTTGTACCTTGAAAGGAATTAGGGTGGTGAGCAGGGACAGCCAGCCTATTTTCAGTGCTAGCTGAAACAGTACAGACACAGGGTACATGATAGATAGAATCTATTTGAAACAACTCAGGCTGTCTCTTGCAGACACTCGGTTTTCCATTGCCCTCTCTCACTGTCAGTATCAAGGACAAAAAAATTGACAATCTGATCAAAAACTGAAACTTTAAAACTGAAATACGAAGGGATAGCTTGTAAAATTGGATCTAATGGCAGCTAGGTGGTATAATGGAGGACACACTGAGTGTGGAGTCAAAAAGATCTAAGTTCAAATCTGACCTACGGTACTTACTAGCTGTGTGACCCTAGGCAAGTCACTTAACCCCTACCTGCCTCAGTTTCCTCATCTGTAAAATGAGGAAACTAATAGTACCTCCTCCCAGGGTTGGTATGAGGATCAAAAGAGATTTGTAAAGTGCTTAGCACAGTACCTGGCACATAATAGTTACTTAAATGCCTGTTTCTTTCTAATGAAGGAAAATAAGAAAAGATGAAAAGATGAATTGAGGTCATACCCCAAAATGAATAACCTGACCATAAAATAGTTTTTTTTCCACTCAAAAAAAATCTGCCCCACTACAATGGGACACCCATATGAATATACTTTCAACTTCATCCACTCTTAGCAATGTATCACCTCTAAGATCTAGAATTCTGAAACTTCATTCCCTCTGCCCCGCCTTCTGTTGCCACTCCACTCTCCAACTGGACCTCTGGACAGCATCCATCCAGGAAGGACCTGGGATCATGCAGTCTCTTCTTCACCCTACCCTGGCTGCCACTCCAACTTCCTTCACCTCTTGCTTTGAGAATTTCAATCCAACTGAAAGTAAAATTGCATCAGTTGACTGCCTTATTGTTTCACTCACTGTCTTTGTAAATTTTCCAGACCGTAACTTCTTTCCTTGGCTGCAACTCTCCTTTATGTGTTGCTTTCCGAAATTAAAATGTAAACTCATTGAAACTATGGATTAGGTTGCTTTTGTGTTTGCATTTCCAGCACTTAGTGCACCACTTGGAACATAGTAAGCACTTAAGTAAATGCTTTTCATTTATTCATTCATTCACTCTGGCCACAGCATCCTATAATTAAACCTCCTTCACTCACATTAAACATGTTCTTGCCTTCTGACTACTGCTCTAGAATCTGTAACACATCCCTACCCACCCAGCCCAGCCCTCACCTTCAGTGAATACTGACCTATGAATGCTCAACTATAGATTGTCTCTTGGTGGGACAACCAAGATTAAGAGGCTACTGGAGCTAACTGTTGGGTGGTCTTTTTTTCAGAATGAATTAGTAATGAACAGTCAAGAAGTCTCATGATCCAGTGGACATGGTTTTGTTCCAGAGTTTCAGGTCAGCATTAGACAAAGTCCCGAAAATCATCCGAAATCAGCTAATGAAAATTCCTGATCTCAACCAGGGATTCTCTACTGCTTGACAATTGTTCTATTCTTTCCATACCAACTTCCTGTCTTATTCCCATTAGGACATTTTTCCCCCCTCTCTTAACCCCAACTGCACCTTCATTCCCCACTCTCAACACAACCTCACTTCCTATTTCACTGAAATGCCTGAGACCGTAAGATGTGAATTTCTTCAACCCCCTCTCATCTATTCTTAGCATCATCATCTACTTTTTCCTTCTTCTCTCCACTAATAGGAGATATCCCCAAGCCTCATTATGTCTAATACCTCTGCCAGCAATTTTTATTCCATTACTCCTCATTTCTATCAGGATCTTGTTCTAGGAGTTATCTTCTCTTTCATCTCTCTTCAGTCGCTCTCCCATCTACCTACTTCTTTTCCGCCCATAAACATTTTCATGTGACATTTATATCCCAAGAAGAAGGATGGAGGCCAGAGAAAGAGACCCTATATTCCTCCCAATGAGTGGGAGAAATGTTATGGGAATCTCCCATGAAAGTATAAAGTGACTCATAGGACAGATCAAATCTATTCATACGAGTAGCTGGGGAGACCTATCACTCAAATGATGACTATTAATGCTTAGATCCTCCCACCAAGGAGGGTAAGTGGTAGTATGAGGAAAGACATACTCTAGGAGAAAGCGACAGCAATGGAACCATGGTAGTGGCAGGCTGAGGCTGGGACTCCAAGGCTGGAAAATTACAAATGGGAAGGAAATGTATTACAGGAAGGCAGAAGGTTAGTGGGGCAAAAGGGTCTGGATTAGTAGCTGTTGCAAAGTTAAAATGATAGACAATGGAGTCAAGACGGGATTGAGATAAAAGTAAAGTAACAAAGACAGACTACAACAATTGAAAAAAGATTATAGAACTGAGGGCCTTTTGAAGGAAAAGAGCAGGTTTAGTGTGAATGAATGTGGTAACTCAAAAATCCAACCTCTGCAATTATTTTGTGATGGGCTACCTCCTGCTTAGAAAGCACTGAATCATTTTGTGTTCTCTGACTTTCCTCTGTTTTTTTTTCCTTCCCCCTGCTGTGCTCTTTCAAAACTGTCTGTTTAAGATGTAATTCTCTCCTTCTATTGGGTCACTCCCATTGTGTTCATTGTGCAGACTCATTGTGTCTCTTCTTCAAAAGTCCATATCCACAGTTTAGTAAAAGGTTTTCTCCACCAAAACTACTGGCTCTGGAAAGTGTCTGATATTTCCTAATTGGGAAATGATCCAGTGATGGTAGTTCTACCACGTATCTCAGATTCAGAGATCCAGAAGGAAATTGCATGGCAAGAGGTGGCCCCAGTTCCACTATCTATTTTCTCCAAGAAATGTTTAAGTGTTTTGTGAATAATCCTTGGCTCTACTATAACACCTAGTGGCCTGACTCACACATCTGAAAAGTCAGATTGCTATAATGAGAAAGTGAGAGAGGTGGAAGGGCAGAAGACTGTTGTCACAGAGTAGACCTAGATCTCAGATGTGGTATAAGATATGGCTGTTCTGGTATGTAAGTGAATTAGTTTGGAGAAGGTCATTGGAGTTAAGGAGGTTGAAATCAGGTTGACATAGAGCTTGGCAACATGATTATTGAAGCCCTAAGGGATCATAGTAATAATAAGGTTAAGAGAAAGACCATGAACCAAATAACCACAATAACTTTGAAAAATGGGAGATGACTTGAGGTTTAGTAGATGATGGCAATGAAGATGGGGTGGCAGTGTTACAAGCAGAGTGCATCAATTCCAGGTAACTGAGGATGGATGTAAATACATCGCACAGTCCTCCAAAAATGATGTCAGGACTGGGAATATGTGCAATAATCTGAAACTGAGGACAACAAAAGATTTTGGGGTCTTTTTAACCATATCAGAAGAAAAAAGGGAGGATGAAAGAAGGAACAGAACCTTTCCTTAGGATGGATGGAATGGCAAAAACTGAATATAGAGAGAAACTGCTCCATTCTTATTTTCTATTTTCTCTGCAAAGAAAAAATGACCTTTACATCATACATGACAGGACAAAAATGACTAACAGGGAGTTGATACCCAAGATATGTTAAGAGAGAGCAAGAGAGCACCTAGCTGCCCTTGATGAATTCAAGGCATCTGGTTCAGAAGACCTCCGTCTTTGTGCCCTGAAAGAACTGGCTGATCAGATTCCTGAGCCGCTGTCAAATATATCTGAAAAATCAAGGAAAGGGGGAGAGGTGCAATAGAACTAAGGAAAGATAAATGTCTGATTTTCAAGAAAAGAAGAGAAAGCTCTTCAAAGTATAGGCCAGGGAGCTTGACTTTGTTTCCTAGGAAAATTCTAGAATAGATCATTAAAGAAATGACGAGTGAACATCCAGAAAGAAAAGTGAGAGCCAGCATAGCTTTATCAAGAAGAGGTCATGCCAGACTAATCTCGTTTCCTCTGCTTTTGTTTACAGGACTAGGAAATACAGTGATATAGCTTGCCCAAATTTTAGGAAAGATTTTGGTTAAACAATTCCATGTTATTCTGATGGGGAAGATGGAAAAATATGAAATAGAAAATAATAAAGATAGATTCCTAACTGGCTAGATATTCAGCCTCAAAGGGTAGTAATTAATGGCTTGAGATCAGTGTGGCAAGAAGTATCGAACAGAGTGCTCCAGGGTTCTGCACTTGGCCCTGCGCTGGAATAACAATTTTTTCAATGACTTAAAGGCATAGGTCATGTGCTTATCAAATTTGCAGATAATGCAAAGTCCACAGAGCTAGCTAACAGTGAATGATAGAACGTGGATTCGAAAGGATCTTAATAAGCTAGAGTAGCAATAGTAGAGAAGTCTCCAGACCCCTCTACATTCTTAAAGTTTGAGAACCCCAAATAGCTTTTGTTTATGTGGGTTACGGCCACTAATATTTACAATGCTAGAAATTGAAACATTTTGGCATTATTAAGAAAGGAGTTTAAACTCACGGACCCCCTGACGGGATCTGACCACAATTTGACAACTGTTAGATTGAAGTATTGGACTGAATCTAATAAGATGAAACTCAAAAGGTTAAAATATAAAATCTTGCACTTGAGTACAAAAACAATGATTTTACAAATACAAAAAGGGAGAGACACAGGATAGAAAGCAGCTGATCTGAAAAAGATCTGGGAGTTTGGGTGGACTGCAAGCTCAATATGAGTGTCAGTCAAAAAAGCTAATGCAATCTTAGGTTCCAGTAAGATGACATAGCTTTCAGGAACAGGAAGTATAAATCCCACTACCTTCTGCCCTCATCAGACCTCAGGTGGAGTGAGGATGGGGGAAGAAATAAGCATACATACATATATATATATATATATATATATATATATATATTGCCAAGCATTTTGTTAAATAATTTTTCTGAATATTAACTTGCTTTAACCTCACAACCACCCTGCTCCTATTATAATTTTCATTTTAGAGTTGAGGAAACAGACAGAGGTTAAGTGACTCACCCATGGTCCTACAGCTAGTAAGTGTCTGAGGCCACATTTGAACTCATATCTTCCTGATTCCAGGCCTAATACTTTATATACTGAGCCACCTGGTGCCTCTTAAGCATTTTGCTTAGTTCTGTGCACCACAATTTATGAAGGATGTTAATAAGTTGGATTGTTCAGAAGAGGGCAGTCAGGATGATAAAGGGTCTCATATCTTTGATGTAGGAGCATCAGTTGAAAGAACAGGGCAAGTTTCCCTTCGAGGAGAGAAGACTCAAGGGGAATATTTTAGCTTCACATTCAGGAATGTGAAACATTCCTGAGCATAGAAACAAGAGAAATGGGTAAAAAAAAAAAAAGTGAGATGTGGCAAAATTAGGCCTGATATCAGGACAAACTTCCCAACAATTAGAGCTGTCTCGAAGTGGAATGGATTACTTAGAGATATCTGTTCATTGCAAATTTACAAACAAAGGCTGAATACCCACTTGTCAAGTATGATGTGGGGGGGGGGTTCCTTTCATGGATGGGTTGGAGCAATGATCATGGATGGAGACTGATAAAATCCCTTTGAAATATCCAATTCTGTGATACTGGTAAGCCAAAAGACGGAAGGTCAATGAAGGATAGTAGTAGAGCAGTGGTCTAACAGTGGGAAAGGCAAATAAGGAACATTCCCCAACTCCTCTTGAAGACTGAGTCTGGGGAAGTGAAAGAAACTAAGAATATACCTTTTCCCTTAAGAAATTCAGTGTGGGATCACTGTTTTGGGGTTGGGGTAGAGGAAAGACAGGGAGAAAATTTGTAATTCAAAAATCTCATGAAAATGAATGATGTAAACAAGAAACAAATAAAATTTATTACATAAAAAAAGAATGCATTCAGTGCATCTGTGATTATATGAATGAGGTTACTCTTATAATAATGTAGATGGCAACCTACTCATGCCTTCTGTTCCTTTGCAACTCTTGTCCAGCTCCTATAAATTCCGCAAAAGAGGCCCACCCAACACTCATTTCCATATATACAAAAGAACAGGGGAAAATGACTATATGGGACATCATGAACCTTTGTTACATATAGCCTTACATTTCTAAAAGAATATAATAAATCACCATAGTAGTTTCAAAGCCATCTTGCTTTTCAGTCCTTTTTCAATCTCTGGAACTTCCTTCTATTCTCATCACAATTTTTTAATGATAAAATACCCTCTTTTTTTTCTTCTTTTGGTTTTGTCTCCCAATTACTGGTCTTTACCTCTTCCAAATCCCCCCATATTGAAACTTTTTTTTTCTTGTAACAAATAGGCATTTTCAAGCAAAACCCATATAGTGGCCAAGTCTGAAAACGTATCCTAATCTGCCCTATCAGGTCCTCCACCATTTTCAGTTGGTGGGTAACACACTTCACTACCAGTCCTCTACAGTGGTGGTTGGTCACTACATTGATCAGAGTCTGTAAGTCTCTCAAAGTTGTTTTTCTTTACAATATTATAGTTGCTGTACAAATTGTTTTCCTGGTTCTGCTTGCTTCACTGCATCAGTTCATATAAGTCTTCCCATGGTTTTCTGAAAGTCCCTTTCATCATCTCTTACCCTGAAGTAAGATACCATACATTCCTATGCCATAATTTGTTCAGCCATTCTCCAACTGATTAGCATCAATTGTTTCCAGGTCAGCACTATAACAGAAAGTGCTGCTATAATTATTTTGTACGCATCAGTTCTTTCCTCTTTATTTGACTTCTTTGAGAAATGTATCTACTCATGGTATTGCTGGGTCAAAGGATAGATACAATTTAGTGACTTTAGGATTATATAGCTCCACTTTTTTTCCTAAATTTGAACTTCATCAGATAGGCTACAGCTGGCCCAATTCACAGCTGTGCTAGCATTGTATTAGTGTATCTGTCTTCCTATAGCATCTCCAGCAACTGTCATTTCCTTTTTTTGTAACCTTTCCCAATGTGGTGGATATGACATGAAACTTAAGTGTCATTTTCATGTATATATCTCTTCAGTAAAAATTGAGAGTTGATTTTTTTTGTTTTTCCAGTGAGTGTGTATACACACACACACATACATACATATCTGAATGTAGCTATTGGTAGCTTGGATTTCTTCCTTTAAACTGCTTACTTATATAAATTGACCATCTATCAATTAGGAAAAATTATCCATCTTGTCCTCTGAAAGCCTCTTCGTCCCTTTTTTTGATTATAAACTCTTTCGCTGTCCATAACTATGAGAGGCATCTTCTTCCTTTTTCCTCTAATTTGCTTATAATATGCCTCTTTCTATCTAGGTCATGCATCCATTTGGAGCTTATTGATAAATTGTTTGAGATGTTGGTCTAAACCTAATTTCTGCTGGACTGCTTTCCAGTTCTCCCAGCCATTTCATATATCTTTTAAGTATCTATGAAGCATTTATTAACTCCTTATTAAACTTGAAGAACTGTGCATATCATTAATGCCAAACTTTTGTGTATAACAGATCCAAATCCAGGATTATGTTACTTAGATTAGATATGTCAGGAAATTTATGACTTAAGCCTCAGTCCAGTGCTGACAGTACTAACAGACTGCACAGGAACTATAAATCAAATAGCAAAACATGTCATTAGAATATATTATCAAAGAGAATGAGAGAGGGGAAAACATGCAATAGTATGATTCTGAGCAAACTTAGACTGCTTGAGTTCTCATGGCTCTGTATCCCAGCAAACTACCTGGGACTCACTACAGGCACTAGTTTCATCTTCCAGAGCTCCTTGCCATGATCCCATGACTCCCCCCCTCTATTGCTGCTGCCACCCTCTGAAGTTCCACCCTCTGCCAGCGCTGCCCACTGCCCTTTGATGGTGCTACTGCTGCTTGTCAGAATTCTTAGTTTTCATCCACTGTCCTGCTGCTGCTGTCTTTGACTTTTTGGCTATGATCTGCTGGAGCTCCAGCTTCTTGCTACTTCCTGCTACCATTTACCTCGTTGACAAATCAGAGGATTGTCATTTCCCTCTTCAAAGGAGACCACCTAGGACACATGCCTCAGGACTAGTCAACATCTTGTCAGCTCTGCCTCAAAGCTACTCCACAGGTCCAGCCAGATGAAACATGAGTTTTCTAGGGATCTTTCCTTCACCACCAGCACAAATCTGGGAGATTATATTCATTTCTCAAAAAAAACCATTAAAATTACCCTACTTTGAAATTTTCCCTATCATTCACTTTGCCATTCTCTTCCCATTAAATGTTTTGCTATTCAATTTACAGTTCTTCTCAAGCTGTTTATTCCTCTTGCTGGCACACCAAAGTACCATTCCAGCAGCTGTGAGCTGGTACTTTCCCCTCCTCACTCCTCTCAATGGGAAATTCCTTGTCCTGACTTCTTTCACTTCTCAGGAAGCAGACACCGCGCCTCTCATAGTATCCTCCACTGTGTCTCAGGCTCAGAATAAGTACACATAGTTCCCACCAAGCCTCTTGTTAACTTGTACTTGGCTATGCCAATTGACTCAAAGTTTTGTTAAATCTTGAGAAGCACTAGAAACACTAGAGCGGGCAGGCTTAAGCCAGAGTCCTCTGCTAATACTCCTTCTGCCATGGCAAAACTCTCCTCCCTCAAACTCTGGTAGTATTCTAGATCCTAATTACACCCACCATGATTCTCCACTGCCCTTTGATTGAATCACACCCTTGATTCTTCAAAGATTGTAGGTATTCCATGATTCATAGTCAGAGAACATCTCAGGAAAAAACATGTGCTAAAATGATAAACCTTTGTTTCAGGGAGAAACTCAGGTTCATCAAAACCATCGTGTAATTTACCAAGCACAAAACAAGCTCACTCTTTTTCTCCTATTCAATTCTGGGTCCAGTTCACTGTCCACCTCCAGTTTCTAATACTTCTGTACTACTAAACCAGCTCTGGGGGCTCTCTACCCATCCCTGTGTCATTATTCTGCTAAGAGGTCCATAGGTTTCACCAGACTCACAAAAGGGTCCATGGAATAAAAAGGGGGTAATTTTGTTTTAAGACTGATCCTAAAATGTAATCTTATTCTTAAAAACAAAAATCCATAGAACAAGCCATTATAAAATAGAATTATCTAGCCTCTTTTACACACACATACTTTTTTTTTTTTAGCTGTCAGCCAGTTAGAAGAGTGGTGTTCGATAGGCTCTCCTCTGGGTCTAAGGCCATATGAATGTTGGCAGATCAGCTCAACCTTTTTCAATTAAGTCCATCTAATATCTTGACAAAAAGCCAATTAGCCTGAATTTGAGGCCCCAAATCTTTGGGGAAAGAAAATGTCAGGTCACACTGAGCCTGCCAACCAATATTCGAATTTATAAAAGCTCTCACAGGGCTATAGGCAGGCCACAGTCACTTTCAAGTAATCAGCTCACTTATTATCACCCTCCTGTTCCAGCCCCAGCTGTGATTCTAATAGAAAAGGACTAGGGCCTCTAATTCAGAGAAGTGGGTTCTTTGCATTGCAGTCCTTTGGCCATGCTGAGCCCTGTCATGGGTACTAGCAAGGCCTAGCTTTAATTGAAAACAAACATACACATAACAGAACCAAGGACCTGATCAGCTCTTCTATATCGCCTCCCACCAACCCACCCCCAACACACACATGGACTTTCAGATACAAAAATGGTCCGACCCAGAGAATTCTGTGGCTCAGAGAGGTCACTGTTAAAATTGAGTGAGAATTAAACATAAAAACATTAAAGGATCATCATAAACCTGATTGAATGGATACCAGGAAGGCGATCTCTAGCCCCAGCTGTCCCTCCAGCCTGAGCTGGCTGTGCACAGAGGCCCCTCCTAGGGGTCAGGCTCCAGGCCACACACTTCACCAATTTATTAGTCAGGCAAAGCTCAGGAAGTCCAGGGGAGGTTTTTATTCTTTCCTGGTATCTACAATTGGATAAAGAAGAGGAGAGAGATCATTCTGAGCCCTAGAGCTTGAGAGTGGCTGATGAAATCTGATTTTCTGCTTTCTGAAAGAAGCATCAAATTACCCTGTCTGGCTGAAAATTAAATACTGTCATATACATGTAACAGAGATACCTCCCTCTCTGGCTGGGGAGGGGTCTGTTCCTTCTCAAAAGCCCAGTTACATATGCTATCTTTCATTTGTTTCACAAACATTGATTATGTACTGTGCTACAAGCTGAAGACATCAAAATTAATGAATTAATTAATAGCCTTTCTAAAGCACTTTACAAATACTATTTTATTTTATCCACACAACTTCCTTGGGAGGTAGGTGCTATTATTGTTTCCATTCTACAGATGTAGAAACTGAGACAGAGGTGTCACACAGTTAACAAGTGTCTATAGCTGGATTTGAACTTATCTTTCTAACTCCAAGTTCCACGCTCTATCTATCCACTGTTCTCAAGGAATTTGCCTTCCACTGGGGAAAGCAATGTGTACAAGTCAGATAGATACAAGATGGAGGCATGAGGATTTCACCTTTGTTTTATCGGTATAGGTAACTCCCCAATGAGGAAACTCCATCTACAAAGGTAGATCAGCACCATCTCTATAACTTATGTTCTTAGAAAGTATGGTACTTAAAGGGGTAAGTGACTGGCCCTGGGTCACACAGTTGCTTGGAGGCAGGGCTTGGACCCAGGTCTTCCTGTTTCCAAGGTCAGCACACTATCAGTATAACACACTGCCTTTCTGAAATACAAAATATATTCAAAGTAATTTCAAGGGGAAAGAAATAAAAATGTTGTTATCAATTACTCTATTTCCAACCCACTTGTAAGTCTCCTGAGGGGCAAGATCGTATTATTCATATTATCAAGCATATTGCTAGACATATAGTAAGCCCAGAGTCAATGATTTTTTTTAACTTGGCCTGACTTGATGTTATAACATAGCTATAGATAGTTATAGATAGAATGCTTGCTTAGTGTGTCTGAGGGCCAGAAGAATGATCCAGTAAGTGGTCTTATACAACTTGCCAAGGACCTTAGGGGCCCCAATGCCTTGATTTCATAGATATAAGAAATGAGGGAAGGGATCTGACCAACATAATACACCTGGTAAATAGCAGAAGTAGGATTCGAACCCAGGTCCTCTGGGTCCAAATCTAGCACACTTCTCATTATACTATGCTAAGGGAGAGATATACGGGCTGAGAAAGATCTGTGAAGACCTCAGAAAAGCAAGGATTTGAAAGAAAAAAAGAACTGTCCAGTCTATTTTCACAGTGCCTGCAAAATCCTGATTTAAAGTGACTAGAAGAATCACTAGGTAACTCAACGTTGTCCTAAACTGATTTTTCTATTTTTTTTTAAATCATGGGGGAGGGGAATCAAAATTAGTAGGGCTCCAACCTCCACGCTACAAAGCATTGTGATAGAGAGAGGAGCACAGAACTAGATTGGCGTGAATTATGTGCCCTGAAGTATCAGTACTTTGTTTCAAACTTACTGTAACCTTATAAAAAGAGAAATGTTGATCAGAAACAACAAGATTCTTGTAGACTAAAGGAAATACAAACTTCAGCACTCAACCCATAGTAGGTGCTTAATAAGTTCTTTTTGACTGGCTGAATGGAACAATCACAGAGAGAACTCTTATCAAAAGGAGGTGATGTAGAACACGGTAGCATGACACCACCAACCTAGGGGCCTAGTTTTCTCATACTTTAATGAATCTGTGATTTCATCTATATGCCCTTGATTAGTGCAAATGACAACTCACCTTCACCTGCTTATCCTCTCTGGTTCCTATCCATGTACTCCCACAGATTCTCCACCAGCACACTGGAAACTTTCCTCTTTCCATGTTTCACAAATACATTCAGGCAGTTCACTTATCAACCTTGGCTCTTTCTGCTTGGCCATCCTACCTCCTCTTTTGATCTTATATTTCTTCATCTCTTCAATGACCTTGAGGTCACCTGCAACTTTAATTCTTTAGACATTACAGTATTCCAAGATTCATACTCACACAGCATCACTGGGAGAAAATTTGTGTTTTCAGGGAAAAAAGTTGGGGATTTATGCCAATTTTATCATCTCTGTCTTTATAAGAGTGGTATGCTTAGGCACCTGATACAAAAAATGTCCTTGAAGAAAATACATAAACAGTTTTCCAGAGTAAAGCACATCTTGACAGGAATAGGACTGACTGAAGTATAGAGTAATGTCCCATTGTGTCTGTTGCTTATTGATGAACTACAAAAACCATTTAACTCAACAGAAATATAGAATATTAAGGACTTCCTTTGATCCTTGTACTTTCCATTGTATTATATTCATACAAAATCCCATGACACATGAGCATGAACACATACAATTACGCAGGAAACCAATTCTATTGAAATATTAAGATATATTCCTCTCAAAGTCCATGGACCTCACGAAATCTATCCATCAGACCCTTGAGAGTACGTGGACCATATCTCAGCCCTCCACCACCCAATGCACATGGGAGTATTGTTACCACAAACAGGAAAGTAAGGTAATTGCGTTCTATAGGGCAGGAAGGCAACAGCTGTTGGTGACAGCTCTAATAAAGGGGCCAGCCTATCTATAACTCTAAGGATGGCTGTAGGCAGCAAGGAAAAGCAGGGAAATCCCAGAATTATATGTTGTCTGTCTGGTGCTCTCTCTCTAATTGTAGAGTTGATCTGTTTGTTTGTTTGTTTAAGTGGGTGAGAAGGGGAGGCAGGCCAAGAGCCTGGTGAAATCTCTTTCTGGCAAAGCAGAACCACTCTGAAGAGTATGATTACTTGGACACCTTTGTGTTCCTTTGTGTTATGTGTGTCAATCAACAAACATTTACGAAGCATCTATTATATGTTAGGTTCTGGATATACAAATATGAAGAAATGAAACAATCTACTTTTAAGAAGCTTATATTTTAATGTATTTTAATACATATTTCTATGTTTATGCAGCGTAAATATAAAGGGAATGACTACAAAGTAATTAAATAATTGAATGAAATTAAATAACAAATAAAAGGTAGTTTGGGCACTACCAATTGCAGGGATCAGAACATGTTTCATGTAGAAAGGAAGATAGAGACTATGAGGCAGAAGTATGGAAATAGTGTATTTCAAGAAGGTGAGTACTTGAATACAAAGGCATAAAGATGAAAGGTGAAGAATCATCTGTGACGAACAGAGAAAACTATTTGGTTGGAATACAGAGCAAAGAAGGAGCAATGCCGAATGACACTGAAAACTTAGGTTAGGAACAGGTTGTGTAGGACTTTAAAAACTAAATAGAGGAATTTCTATTTTATCCTAAAGCAGTGGTTCTCAACCTTCCTAATGCCAAGACCCTTTAATACAGTTCCTCACGTTGTGGTGACCCCCCCCCAATCATAAAATTATTTTCATTGCTACTTCATAACTATAATTTTGCTACTGTTATGAATCATAATGTAAATATCTGATATGCAGGATGTATTTTCATTGTTACAAATTGAACATAACCCACAGGCTGAGAACCATTGTCCTAAAGGGAATAAGAAGCCACTGGAGTAGATTGAGTAAGGGACAGTCAGAAGGTCAGGTGCCACTTAAAGAAGATGCCTTTGGCAGCAATGTATAAAATGGACTGTAGTGATGAAAGACCTGAGGTAGGGAGCCCAATTAGGAGGCTATTGCAATCATTTTAATGAGTGGTGATAAGTTGTGTGAGTTAAGTAAGGCATTAGAAGTCAGAGATGTCATAAAAGCAGAAATGGCAAGGGCTGGCAATGGATTGAACTTGTGGCATGAGAGATAGTGAGGAGTCAAAGATAATGTCCAGGTTAGGGTTAGAGTAAGAAGTAGAGTGAGAAGTGAGGACAATGCCCAAGTGATAAACATGGCAGACTGGAAAGATGGTGGTAATGCCTTTGCCAGAAACAGAGAAGTCTGGAAAAGAGGGAAAGTTTAAGAGTAAGGATAATAAGTCCTCTTTCAAATATGCTTAGTTTGAGATATCTCTGGGGCACCCAAATGTCAAATAGGCAATGAAAGATCAAGGATCAAAACCTGAGAGAGAGACTGGACCTGGATATATAGATAGATAGAGATAGAGATATCCATTTGTACGCATATATAGACAGAGAGAGAGAAGGTCACCTAGAGAGTCATTCTCTCAATCTTGCACCTCATCACTTATATTCACATAATAACTCCATGCACAACTCATCTACACTGATGAGTTTTATTCAAAGCTATGGTACAGTAGCCAGTCCAAAGATAAATTCAACAACATAGTTGTTTTAAGAAACCTAGTGTGTGCTCATTCTGTCTTCTGAAGGGGCATGAGTCATTTGGCCTAAGCACTTTTCCTCTGTCAACATTGTTTTTTAATCCATGCTTCCCTGTTTTTGCTTTTGATTTTCCAGTGTTCATTTTATTTTATTTTTAATTGATGGAATAAAACAAGCATTTTTATAACACTGTATAATTAAAAATATAATTGCATACAAAACT
>CM053601.1:147223199-147241381 GCA_028646575.1 Pseudocheirus occidentalis | reverse complement strand
AGAGAGAGAGAGAGAGAGAGAGAGAGAGAGAGATTATAAATATTTAGAGAGCTATACTACTGAGTGAAGGTCCCAATATTTGTAATAGATGCCTTAGGCAATCCTCGTAGAGGTCACATTGCATGAGAAAAGTGGTTTCAAAATTGGGCTTCATGCCTCACTTGTCCAATCACAGCTTAAAAATAGCCAGGAGCTAAAATAACAAGGTGTAGAGATATATGGTGTGGTCCCCCAACCTGCTTCACTGATTTCCATCAGGATCAAACCTCCCTTTTGATTTAATTACCTTTCCCTCACCAGGATCCCAAAGATAATCTGGGGTTCTGTCTATGAGGAAAGAGACTTGTCCTTCCCAACAGAAGGCCTGCCCCCTCCCACCACCTCCACCCCATTCAGATATGATATACCACACACCAATGCTTAGGACCAAAGTAAGAAGGGCTAGTGTGGACTGAAACGCTGGTAGCAGAATATTAACCAGCTACCACAGGGTCTAAATCATGCCATTTAGGATGTGCACAAAGCCAAAAAGAAATAAGCCTGGCCCTAAAGGAAATCAGACAGTGAGCCCAGAGGAAATTTAATAAACTATCTACTATCTTACCTTTTCTCTGTGTCCATTCTTTAAGATTTCATTGATAATGCGTTGGTCAGATTCCTTGCATCCTCAGGTTTAATAGCTACAGCCAAACCCTGAATCCTTTCTTTGAAGTGAACCAAGCAGGCACATTCAGGGTAGTTGTTGATATCTATGGGTGAGGACAAAGTAATTGGAGGTGGTGGCCACTTGGGGGAAGAGGAGAAAGAGTACATGGAAAGTCAGGAAATATTCAGAATTCAATAGCAAGGGGAGTTTTTCTAAGACACCAGACCTGACAACCTGACACCTCCAATGGAATCTGCATTTCAGAAGATGGGGAGAATCTAAATCCTGCCCCAGTTCCCACTGTACAAACCTAGGGAATATGCATCAAGAGCCAAAGCGTCTTTGGGGCACTTGAAGCAGAGGAATTTCCAAATAACTGTCAACTTTGAACCTATAAAACCATCAATCAATCAAGTATTAAGGGCCTACTATGTGCCAGTCACATATAAAATATGCATGAAAATCAGAGCTGATGAAGAACAGTGAAAATTAGTCATGGATTGAGCCCAGAGCCCCTGGAGCCTGGTGGATTAGGAACCTTCAAAAAACATCAGAAAGATTTTATAAAGCTAACATGTTTGACTCTAAACCGACCAAGGTAGTCTAGTCCTCATGGGAGAGATGGAGGTTGCTACTGTTCTTTGGTCATATTCTTGTAACTGATGTAATTACATGAGATTTCTCAATCAGTGAGTTAGAAGAAAGGTTTATTTTAGAGCGTGTGTGAGAGCCAGTGCTCCTGCATCCAGACTTTTCTGTGGATAACAGAAGAAATATATTGAAAATCTATTGAAGAAGTAAACTGATATAGTTTGATTCTCCATATCCTGGGGTACACCATTTATATTATATTTCATTTTATCTTTTTAATGTAAATAGTATTTTATTTTCCCAATTACATGTAAAAATAATTTTCAAAATTCATTTTTATAAGATTTTGAGATCCAAAATTCTTTCCCTCCCTCTCTCCCTCCCCTCTTTCTTCCCCAAGATAGCAAGAAATCTGACATGTATATATATATATATATATATGCATATATATATATATACACACACAATTATGTTTAACATATTTCCACATTAGTCATTTATTATATTTTAAGGTGATATATGCTGGCTGTGCAGTCAAAAGCAAATGATTTAAACACTCCATGCTTCTAGGTAACTGTCTTACAAGTTAGTAGGGACAAAGCTGTGTCCAAGGAAGGAGATTCTAAACCAGGAATTGCCCATGCCCATGAAATCCCAAGTCTGGGCAGAAAAGGAAAAGGTTTACAAAGCATTTCACCATACAATGTCTCAATTGCTACTCACACCATGTCCATAAGGTAGTTACTACAGGAAATCCTTTCTCCATTTTTCAAATGGGATTCATAGACCTCAAATGACCTGACCGTGGTCACCCAGCTAATAGCAGTCAGAAGTGAGAGGAACTCAGGAATCTCCTGACTCCTCTACCAGGCAGTGCTCCTCCAGTTCAGAGATGACTTCCTCGCAAGGATCTGCTTTAAGATTTGCAAAATGCTTTAAGCCCCGAATGCTTTTCATTTTCACGATCGTCTAATGAAGGAGTTGTCGGTGTTACCCCCGTGTTATAGAGGAGACAACTGCAGTTCAGAGAGGTTATGTGCTTTGTCCAGGGTCACATAATGCTGCTAGAAACAGGATTGGAAGCCAGGCTTCCCCTGACTCCTACGTAGCATGTACCACTGTACCCTGTTGCCTCAAGGAGGTACTTGGAGGTGGAAGGGCTTAGAAAAAGAGGAGCTTTGCCCCTTCTCTAGAGACTTCAAAGTAAACCAGTCGACACCTCATGAAGAAAGACAAGAGGAAGGTGAAATAATCTAGGGACAGAAAGCTGGCCTGAAGTTAGGATTCAAGCCTTCCATCTGACACACACACTGGTTGGGTGATCCTGGGCAAGTCATTTTGGCTCTTCCAGCCCCTAGGCAACTCTCTTTGAGTGGTGGAAAAAGTGTCATCTGTATGAGCTGACAGAATTTCCTCATCAAGAGTTTCCTATACAAATGATACCACAAATTAAGTACCCAAAATGGAGGGGTGGGCACATAAGCCAGATATATTCCCACACAACTAAGTGGGATGGGATTTTGCTTGTTCTGTAAAGCACCAGGTATGTATACACACACACACACACACACACACACACACACACACACACACCTCTGCACAGGCCCAAGGACAGGGTAGCCCTCAGTTTGTTTGTTCAAGGACAGGGTTCTCTTGCAAGCAAGTCTGACCTCCTAACCAAGATTCCTGATTTCTATGATCCCAGGGCCACCCACAAAGCAAGTAGGATAGAACAAGACATTTCATAAACTTCAAAACCAGAGGACGAAACCTCTGATCTGCAGGACCTGCCCCCCCCCCATCTCAAAAACAACCAAGCATGCCTATGTTCTTAGCATATCTTCAAAGGTACTTTTCTGGAAGGATCAATGAGAGAACCCAGGAAAAGAGAACAGAGGGTCTTGGTAATGGAAGAAGAGCCAGGAAATGTTATATAAATAAGGTCTGTCAATAAGCAAGTCTGTGTAAAATTAAAATTAAGGGAAAGGATCTTCAATTATTATTTGACTCTGGAGTCAAGCTGAGAAAGAGGGATAATGGGGAGCTGAAATCAAGACCAGTCCTTCCATGGACATCAGGTAAGTAACAAAACTTCCTGAGATGCTTTCGTTCAGCAAGCATTCATTAAACACATATTGGTACGAGGTCTCATTCTAGGTGCAGCCTACATCCTACTACAGGAAACAACATGAACACAACTAATATAAAATAAAGACCCTAATTGGGAGTGGTACTCACATTCAGAGATTGAGAAAGTCCTGCTTAGGAGATGCCACTTTAGCTAAGCTTGAAAAGAGCTAGGGATTTCCCAAGACAGAGAGGAAGACGGAGTGCATTCCAGAAACAAGGGACAGCCTCTTAAAAGGGACAAGGACAGAGATGACAGAATATGGGGGACAACAGAAATACCAGTTTGGATGTAACAGTTTGTGAAGAAACTTCAGCCTAAAAAGGAACCCAACTGTCAAGCATTTTAAATGCCAAAGAAAAAAGTTTGTGTTTTATCTTAGAGGCAAGAGAGGGCAAAAAAGCCACCAGAGTTCCTTGGGCAGGGAGTGACATGTTCTTTAGGAATACAGATAACAGAGGAGAGAAACCAGAAGCAGAGAAAAGAATTAGGAGGCGATTGCAGTAGTCTGAGCCAGATTGATGAGAACTTAGCAGAGAGTAGTTGTTGTGTGAAGAGAGAGAAGAGGGGTGATTCAAGAGATACTGAAGAGGTGAAAATGATAAGACTTGGCAGGTCAGTTGAATGCGATGAGTGGAACAGGGAACAATGAGAAAAACAGCAGAAATGAGGCTGACTTTGAGGTCACAAACCTGGATAACTAGAATATAGTGTTATTTTCATCAGAAATAAGGAAGTGATGATAAGAAAAGGATTGAAGGAGAAAGCTGATTTCTGTTTTAAATTTGTTGGTCATAAATATACAGTTTGAAATAGGCAATAAAAAAATAGGCAATTGTTGGCGTAGCATTTGAGATTAAGCAAGTAAATAGGTCTGGATTCACAGATCTGTGGTCATCTGCATACAGGCAAGAGTTGAACTTTTTGGGAGGGAATCAGGGTAGGGGTGGAGTGAGATCACTAAGAGAAGGCCCAGGATGAGCTTTGAGATAATACCACATATAATGGGAAGGATAGGAATAGTCAGCAAGGATGGAGGATAACCAAGAGAGAACAGTATTATAAAAACTGAGGGAAGAGATGGGCTCAGGAGGAGGTGGTCATCAATGGTAAATGCCTCAAAGAGGTCAAGAATGTTCTATTCATTTTCCCAAACCAGAGTTTCCCTCTAGGCCTCGATAACTTGCCTCAGTGGCTCTGTGAAGTCTATGCTACCAAGAGGCACCATTTGAGCTAGGTTTGTTGGTATTGTTTCATTTGGCTCTGTGATGGCAATGCAGAGAAATATTGCAAGCTACCTGTATGTTTCTAGTTGATAATCAGAATAGATCTTAAATCTGTGGGTCGAAGCTTTGTTTTGGTGGGAATATTAGTATCAAAAAGGCAGAAAGCCAACTCTATGGCTATCACATTGAGAATCAATATCGTCTTAAGCTCCACTGATAACAAGATGGAAGGTGGGTGGAGTTTCTAAGCTCCTCTTTCCTTGAATTGAAAAATAACATTTCTTCAGCCAGTTTTTCCAAAAACTAAATTATCTGATCAGCTATGAGAGCAATATAAATAACACATGTTTAAGTTTGTGCCCCACAACATTGTTACTGCTCCTGCCTCTCCCACCCTTACTCCTATCCCAATCTGAACAACTTCACTCATCACCAAGCAAAACAAATGCAGAAGTCTCTAGGAGACAGAAACCAACAGCAGGGGCTATGTCTACCACAAAGTGGAAAGACTGATGTATATTCCCTGTAATTTAGGAAAGGTGACAAGTCCTAATTAAAACCAAAAACTAGCTTTTGGACAGGAATAGTCCAACAAGAAATGGCTAGGTTGGATTATAAAAAGACCTAGGATGACAAATTTCCTGTTGAATATGCCTGTTATAGGAAGCTAGCCCAAATCCCAAGGAAAATGACTACATAAGCCCCTCCAATGCCTTGGAAACCACAAGCTGTGCCATATGCCTTTCAGAGTGAATTAATAGGATGGCTGCACTTAGAGCCTCACATCCCCTAACTAGATATAGCAACACATTCAATATCCACCATCTTGTTTTGGATTCTGGCCAGTAGGGATGGTGAAGTCAGAATGGGTGAGATGGGAAACATCCAAGACAGAAAAGGCTTAACAGCACATATTTTAGAAGACATTAAAAGTGTAGTCTCATCTTTGTGAGAGGAGATGTACTGTAGTTAGGGAAGGCACAACGTCAATATTTCATTCCTACAATGTTCACATCGTCACTTACAATAAAGGGTAAAAGCCAACAACAATTTGGGGAAATGAGGTTAGAACAGGAAGGCTACAGAGACTTCCTCTTTTCCACGGATTTAAGAGAACATAGGTCCTACTTTTGGAAAATAAGAGAATCATCTCCAGAGAATATGGACAGAGCTTTGGATTTGGAATAAGGAAGATGAGTTCAAATACTTCCTCAGAAACTAAATATTTTATATGACCCTGGGACAATCAGTTAACCTCTCCCAGTCTCAGTTTCCTCATCTATAAAACAGGGGAAATGATAGCACCTACTCATACGGCTCTTTGGAGGAACAAATGAGTTAACATATGCACAGGTATTATATAATTACTGGCTATTGTCATTATCATTATTATTATTCCTAAAAGAAAGATATATGGAGTGGCTAGGTGGTGCAGTGAGCAGAGCACTGGCCCTGGAGTCAGGAAGATCTGAGTTCAAATTCGGCCTCAAACACTTAACACTTTCTGGCCATGTGACCTTGGCAAGTCACTTAACCCCAATTGCCCTGCCCTCCCCCTACAAAAAAGAAAAAAAAAGATATATGTACCTAAGTATACACACACACACACACACACACACACACACACACCTGTATACTTCAGTCTAATTTCTTAATTGCTCCCAATGTCATGGAGGCTTCTTTTCACATTCAAATGACTATTGTTATGATTTAAGTGCATTTACTCCTGTTTTCTTATATAAAGTAAAACCTATATCCACTCTACAGATAAGGAATAGAGGATAGTTCAGACAGAGACCAGATTTAGGTCCTCCTGCACTGTCCCAGCTCCTCTACTTATTCTTGGGCAAGCCATTCAGCTTCTCTCAACTTCCTCCTCTGAAATATAAGGGAGCTACAATGTAGAATGTGGTTCATTCTGTTGCTTTTAGCTGTCATATACAGGCATGACACCCCTACTCTTCTCTTCCTCTTTTCCCTCTGAGGTGGTATAGAACTGATGCAATATTTACAGTGCCCACAATCACAATAAAGACCATAACTATAAGTATCACATGATGTTCAATCGCAAAATATACCAAACTCTCCAGATAGAGGATAGAACTGAAACGTTTATTTAGGTGCCAGAAAACCAAATCCCAAAACAAGTAAGCTAATTCCATCATAGTACCAAAGACTTTCAGAAGCCATAATAACGCTGAGAGCCACAGCATCCTTTAGCCTTAAACAAGCCACAAACCAATACAAGATCAATATCTACTCATGACCCTACGTGATTCCTTGCCTGAGGTCCTCCTCTCTCCCCCACTCTCTGGCTAGCTCCAACTACCAGTTGCTGTGAGCTTTGCTTCCCTTTGGGCAAATTCCTCCATCACAAGCTCCATGTGATTACATTCAGTCTATTAGGGGGCAGAGTTTACTTTCAAAGCAGGGGAGGTCTTCAAATTCCTATTCCCATAACATTTGGCCCCAAGATCTTTCATGTCCCTTACATAGCAAAAATACCTTAACAATAAATGAGAGTTTAGGGATAACTGGTGGAAAAACTGGTGTCAGCAGAACTTTGCAACAATATAAAAGGGATAATAGAAAAACTTTGCACATAAAACAAGAACTTAGGGTGGAGGCTTAGGCACAAGCACCCCATCCTTCTCCCCTCTAATGAATGGGGTTCAAAATCTTGGGGTAAGGGATGAAGGTCTCTTCTCCAAAGCTACTTCATGCTGAAATTGGACATAGAATTGCTCTGCCCCAAGAGGTCCCATTCAAGAGTTCAGTTCTTGAGCTGGCATCTGAAGCTTGGTTGACACCAGGTCCATAAGTGGCATATCATGGACGGGGGATAACATCTGGCTTAAGCAATCAGGCATCTGCAGGTGGAGGGTACCAAGCCTGCAGAAAATAAATCTTGCAAACAAATTTAACAGACAAGAAGTCAAAAAGAAACAAATATAGGGTCATCCATGCCTCTGGAGTCCATGAACTCACTATCATAACGTCATTCATGGTAGAATACATGAGTTAAGGGTACATTTTGACAGTCATCTTCTCCTTAATAAACAAGAGCTACAATATTGTCTTTCCCATGTGCTGTCATCTCTGTAGCCTTTGGAACATCATCTGGTTTCTGCTTTACCCATAAATGAGGGAGGCCTCCACCCCAATATCTAACAAAGCCCTGGTTACAGTATTTGATCCATTTTTCCAATATATATAGTCAAATTAATATGGGGTCTGCAATCTTGTCTGTGTATTTCTTTAATCTGAGCTTTGACTTGACTAATTTCCTGTTCTCCCTGAAGATGTGATAAACTTGGATACAATTGTTCAGGAGCATCTGTAGGGGCAGCCCTCACTTCTCTAGTCTGTCTAACATTAAGCCCCTTATCACAGTCTATTTTATATAGTTCATTAGTGGCTCACTCACCCAATCCACACTCATGTTGGCAGATTAGGGAGTTCCCAGATAAGGGTACCACACTGCAACAACTCACCTTCAGAGGCCTAGAGGTGATCCTGATATAAGGGTACTTTTAAGACTAACATCAGTGTAATTAACTTTTAACAAATCAGCCAAGTTAATACCATTAACTCTTAATCGGAAATACGTATTAAAAGAATGTAAAGAACAATTAAAATGGAAAATTGTACCCAGAAACTTGGAATACCCTCTCCTATCAATGCACATAGTGTCCTTGGGGAGAGTGGACACAAACAAAACTATCACTTGAAGACACGTGTATAGATAACACACATGCTTGGGGCAAGTCATGATTCTGAACTGTGAGACTTGACACCCTCTGTGTTTTCAAAGCATAGTTGGTGCTACTGATAGGTGAGTCTGCTCCCTTCTCCAGCTGAGTAGAGCTGCTTCTCTGTTGGCTGTTATTTTTCTGGATTGTCAATATAGTGTGTTAAGCTCTTCCAGTAAAACAAAAGCCCTAAGCCTAGGGTCTGAAGACCCTTTCCAGATCTGCCCTCTTGCCTGAGTTCTGAAGGGTTTCCACCTCAGAAAGTAGAAGCCAATGTAGGGAATGGTGAAGGCAGAACATTTCCTCTCTAATCATCCCTTAAAAGCTGCCAACCTTTTCCCTCAAATCAGTTTCTTCAAAAAGGAAAGGACAGTCTCTAATCATCTCTTCACAGAATTAAAATTTATCTTCCAATTAGCTCTTCCAAAGAGCAGGTGGCAGTACAGATTCTGAGGTCTTCCTGTGACCCAGATCTGAGAACTCTTCTCAGACTACTCAGAGTTGTGTACTTGACCTAAACTACAAAGTCTCTGATGCGAAATTAGTCACCTCAAGCTTATGGTGAGAGGCCAAAGTCTACATTACTCTCAGCCAAGCCACAAAGAGGCAATATGCAGTTGTCCCAGTCATCAAATAGTCGTAAATACCAGAATTTCCCCGTGTTCAACCTCAAAGTTTTCATATTAACCATGTATAAATTAGATACTGGGAAATAAGATATTTCAACCATCTTTGCCTTGAGTAAAGACATTTCCTCTAAGGGGCTGCTTTTTTTTTTTTTTTTTTACTATTTTTCATACAACTGTCCTTGCTCCTGCCCTCTTTCAAGAAATAAAATTGTCCCAATCAGAAAGGGACACTAACATACAGCTATATCTCTTACCTCATTTAAACAGGTATTTCTGCCAATAGTGCAAATCATGACCAATGCTTTCCATCCTATCCCATGCAACCCTTGTCTATGACCTCCTACAAATCTCTCAGGGATCTTCCTAACATTTTGGGGACCCTTTAATAGATCCCTTCATGTTATATGGGTAACAATGATGCACACAGGCTGCCCCATCTGCTATACTTCATCCTTACTACATAGCCAGCTCACCTTTTCCAGTCCTGTTTATACTTCTTTGACTATATCTTTTATGTTGCTTCTAATGCACTATTAGTCATTTGGTAGAATGCTGCCATCCGCTTGCACCCACTGGGCCTCTTTCCATTACCTTTTGGATCAGACTCAATCTTGATATTCAAAGACTGTGGTTATTATATGATTTGCATCCATAAAAATCTATAACAAAAGAATTTTGGTGGTAAAAATATGGGACTATTTATAGGAGAAGCCTGGGATCATTTAAAACGCTGCAAATTTTCCTAAATGTGATCTGTTCTTCACTTTATTCAATTCTATAAGCAGTTCGTTGTCCATTTGCAATGTCTGTTCAATATCTAGTCCTTGATAAATCAGCTCTATCCATTGTCCATTTAATCATAGAGCATAATCTGGACAATAAATACTCTTCATCCACTTGGTTATAACTGTGTGGATAGTTAGGCCAAAATGTTTTGAGAGATTTTGAACCTCATTTAGGAAACTATGAAAGGAACTTCCAAATGAACAGAACAGATTTTTTTCAGCGGGGAAGCAAAATAACAACACATATTAAGAATATGTAGTTATGCAACAAAACCCAGTAACTACATATAGTTGATGCTTGATAAATGTTTGTTAAATGGAATGAATCCATAAGAGTCTTACTGAAACAGTTCGGTGAAGAAATGAATTAAATATCTGGAACTTTAAATATGGCCAGAATATACAGGGTCATTTTTGTTTTTAATTCTTCTGATACTTATTGACAGTATGATGTTTAGTAGTCTCTTAACCTCTGTGTCCCAGTTTTCCCATATGTAAAATGAAGAACTTGGAAAAAAAAAAGGTCCCTCCCAACCTGGACCTATGATTCCATGAAAATTATTTAAATCCTTGGGTCCTTAAATTCATATCTGAACTTCACTGGTGACATCTTCTTGGTGCTGGAGTGGCAATTAATAATAGCTGAGAGTTCATATTTAGCTGCCATAGTACTCAAAAGTCTTCTCCCAGGGCAAGGCTGGCTACATCTCTGCACAGGGTTCTAGGGGTTGGAATGTGTCTTTCTTTAATGCCCATTTAAATAATTACCATCAATTAGCTTTTCCAAAGGCAACTGCCTTAGTAGCTCAGAGTGCTGGGCCTGGAGTCAGGAAGACTCATCTTTCTGAGTTCAAAATCTGGCCTCACACGCTAGCTGTGTGACTCTGAGCAAGTCACTTATCTCTATTTGCCTCAGTTTCCTCATCTGTCAAAAGAGCTGGAGAAGGAAATGACAAATCACTCCAGTGTATTTGCCAAGAAAACTCCAAATGGGGTTGTGAAGAATTAGACACAACGAAAACAACAACAACAAAAGCTTTTACAAAGGGACATATAGAGAGAGAGGAGACAGACAGACAGACAGACATATTACAAAGGAACATACATAGCTTATCTTCATAAGCCATAGCAGACAAAAAGAAAATAATGTTCCAGTATCTCACATACACACTCCCCAGTTCCAGTCCCTGGGGACAATGGGCTCAAGCTTAACTCAATTTCTACCACTAGATCACTTGTAAATGCAGCATAGCCAGCATAATCAATAAATGAATGAGCCTGCATCTGTGTTACTACTGGGCCAGGTCAAGCAGGTTGCTTGGGATTTTGCTCCTCATTTTCTGGCTTCCAGCAAATCCTGGCATAGACTCTGGCTCTCAGATCATGACAGATCTCTCTCCTGACCTTTCAAAGCTCACAATCATAGTTATCTCCAATACACCTTCACCTAAAACATGATAGAAGGGGCATAAAAGAGACAGGAGCAATGGCAGAGCCATAGACTCCCAGGCTGCACTGTAGGAGCCCAGTGGGGAGAGAAAAGCCCAAGGTCTCTCTCAGCAGTTCTTGCCTCTTTACTCGGACACACCTGGGCAGAAATGAGGACCAGATTTGCTGTGACCAGTTAGTGGTTTTTGAATGGACCCTAGTACGAGCTCCATAGCCAATCAATAGTTCATCTCTTCACTAAAATAGTTACCAAACTAGAACCAATTAAAGAATGCCATGCCCCAAATCAGAGGGTAGGACATTTCTACTACTTAGACTATTACATGCTCTCTCAAAATAGCCTCCCTAGGTTTGAAGAGGGTGAGAGGGAATGGGTTTCTAGGAAATCCTTTGAGGGTTCTTACTCTGAAAGAATTACCAGGCACAAGCAATCTTGGCAGGTTTGTAAAAGTTTATTATGCTTTTCAGTGGGCAGGGGGGTGTCAGAGAAAGCCTGCAACCTGCAGGAATTAGAGATACTGATTATATAGTAATAAAACCATAAATCTGATATCAGTTATGCTAACTAGGTGTAAAGGAGGGACTTAGGAGGAGTTAAGAAGTGGTCAGTGCTTAAAGGGACATGCACTTTTTTTTATATCAACTGCGCAAGCATATTGCCCATAATTCACTGAGAGAAAGCCCAAGGAGGGACTACCAGGGGGTGTGGTTTTTTACTTAAAACATCACTGAGTCAGCCAGCAGTCAGTTCTGACTGAGAGGTGCCCAGTCTGTTAGCCCTCAAAGTTCCTTTTGACAAGATGAATGTTGGGAAGCTGGGCAAATTGGGGATTCAGTATGTGTCTGATTGTGAGGAGTTACTTTACTGATAATGCAATGAAAGATTCATAGTTTGCAGCTTGCCACTAGAACAAAGGAGGTATACATTTCTCTAACTAAGGACTTGTTTATAGAATGCTTTTGAAGGATTCATAGGTATGGCTTGTTATTATTCCAAGCAAGGATAATTATAGCTGGCAGAGTTAATGATTTCAGGGAAAATGCTTTTAGGCTGGGGGAAGGGGAAAGGCAGAGTTAATGCCTTTATGGCTGGGGGAAGTGTGACTTTTACAACTTGGCTTCACAAGTTGATGTTACAGAAATAGGTACCCAAACACAAGTGAGACTTTTGCAGACTGAAGCTACAACAATGTTACAAACAAAGTTACAAAGGCACCCCAGCACCCCATCATGTTCCTCCTCTTGGCGATCACATTACCCAGGCATAGCAGGGATGTCCACCAGTTCCATCTTCCCCCTCCTCACCAACATAGTGCTTTAAGGTTTGAAGAGCACTTTACAAGAAAAATCTTATTTGATCCTCAAAACAACTTTGTGGATTGTGCAGTACAAGTATCCTTACTTTACAGATAGAGAAACAAACTCTGAGGGGCAAGTGACTTGGTCTGGAATTTGAATCCAATGCACCTTCTACTGTACCAGGCTGCCTCCTGGTGACTGGGATGGAAGATGCTATTGAGAAATCCCAAACCACTTACAATGCAATCCTGGAGTACTGAGGCAGTGAGTGACACTATCATGATAACATCTTACAAGAGCTTTGGAATGAACAAACACTAAAGAGATTTTCTTTGGCCGAAAAGTCAAAGCAGCAAAGATGAAATTTAAGAAGGACATAGACACAAACTGGAGCAGTATACAGTGGAGTGATCAGCATGGTGAAGGAACTGGGAATCCATGGCATATGAGGGTCAACTGTAGGATGTGTGGCCTACAGGAGAGAAAATGTGGTGAGGACATGAGTTCCATCCACTAAAGTCCTACCCTTGTGCCTTATTGTGGTGTGGAAGTGACCCTGCATTCTTGAAAGATATATCAACGGATCAGAAAAGTTCAGCCAGAACTACCAAGCTGAAAAGGACTGAGGCATGATGTCCATCATGGATTCTATATGTTGTCTGAAGGCAAGCCTGGTTAAGTTCTTGGAAGAAGGTTCATTACCATGGAAATAAATTTTTCAGTCATGGGAACTCCCAAAGACCATCTACTACAACAGTTCTCAACCTGTGGGTCACGACCCCTTTGGGGGTCAAACAGCCCTTTCACAGGGGTCACAGGGGTTGCCTAAGACCATCAGAAAATACATATTTCCAATGATCCTAGGAACAGAGACACGGCTCCTCTATCGTTCTCCAGGAGGGTCCGCCCACATGCAGATATGCCCAGATATGCCCACATACGAGTATCAAAGGGTCGCAGCATCAGGAAGGTTGAGAACCACGATCTACTAAGTCTCAGGGGGGTAGCAGTGGGCTTGAACACTGGGGGTACCCACAGTGACAAAACCACAGATCCCTGAACTACTAAAATAGGTTAGGGTTACTTGAATATACAAAGTCTGCAATGCAGAAAGATGATTAGAGTTGTTTTGTTTAAGCCCAGAAGGCAGAAGTAGGATCCACAGAGGAGGTATAATAACAAGGTATAATATAGTCAACGGACTTGTGTTCAAATCCCAGCTATGATACTTAAAACCTGTACAACCTTGAACAAGTCATTTCATCTCTGTGAACCTCAGTTTCCCCATAGTGAAAAGATTGGGTGATGTCTGAGATATCTTCCAGCTCTGAATCCTTTGGTCCATAAGTACAAATCATGGGGCAATGAATTTCATTTCAGCATAAAAAAAAGCTTCCAAGTGATTAGAGTTATCTAAAAGTAGAAGGGACTGTCTTGAGGGGTAGTGAGTCCCCCATCCCTTGGAGATCTGCAAGTGAAGGTCAGATGACTTCCACTTGCCATAGATGTAGATAGAGCTACTCTATTCTGATATAGGTTGGACTAGATGACCTCTGATGTCGCCTCCAACTCTAAGTTTGGATGATTCTGTTATTCTCTAAAGGATGGATCATACAAGCAAGAGACTGAAGATAGAAAAACAAATTAGGTACTAATCCAATAATCAATGGGAAATCTAATGAGGTCCTGAACCATGGTGATTAACTGTGGGAGTAGGGAAGATGGAACAGTAATTGTGGAGGCACTCAACAACAGGCACAAGTTGGGGTGAAGGAGACAAGGGAGTCACAGGTCATTATGACAACAGAGACACCTAGAGCAGGAATGGCCCTCAGAGGTCATCAATGACAATACTGAGGTTTTAAATTTGGGTGACTAAAAGAAGGTGACGTCATGAACAGAAATTAATAAAAAATAGTAGGAGGGACAGGTTTGGGAGGATAGGAGAGAGATGATGAGTTTGGTTCCTAGCCTTTGGCAGAGTTGGACAGTTATATGAGAAAAGAATAAAAAATGATCAAGACTCCAGTCTGGGAAGATGAAGGCAGGGAGGAGATAATTGAAATTGAGGGGCATACATTTGATTTGTGTTTCAATTTCCAAACTACAATTTGTGGAACATAGTTCCAATTTTTCTGACTTTGGCAGCAATCCAGAACACCTGGGCCCCCAAAGACGCTCTTGGAGGAGACAGAGCCAAGTTAAAGGGGACTATTTAACAGGCTTGGCAAGCCAACACTGGGCAAAGGGGAGAGAGTTTATGTTCCTATCAATCTCTAGAGGCCCATGAGTAAATTCAAGGCATCACTCAGAGCAGATGTTTCCAGGTAAAAAGTGACTTACTCTGAAAGGTTAATGAAATTGCTAAATGCCATCCATTCCTCCTGTGTGCTCAAGGACCAAGTGAAATTTTGGCCCAATATGCAAACAACTCTCTATTCCTCTTGGGTAGGTGAATTTGAGGATCACATGTGGAAAAGAATTGCTTTCTTTGTAATTAAAAAAATTTTAGCCCCTTCATTTCCTAGGTTTTGCTTCCCTCTGGCTGCCACATATCTTTCTGCTGTAACCTGGATTTCTAGTCAATAGCATCTACAGAATATTCCATGGGAGCCAGTAAATGTTCTGAAGACTTGAAAAATATTCAAGTATCATTCTTTTAAGCCACCCATTGTAGAATGAATGAATGTGAATGCTTTTTGCTTAGCCAATATTCATTAAAGACCTACTATGTGCAATGCATTGTGCTAGATGATAAGTTAATTTTTTTTCATTGAATACAAACCTATTAATTCATTGATGTAGGGAGCCCCTCATTTAGAAAACTCCCTCTTCCAATGTGGAATATCATCTATTATGCCATTTCTAGTCTTAGAAAGCTGGGAGGATTAATGAGCACAGAGTTCCTCCTAAAATGTCCATTTCAGGGCACCCAGGCCAGCCTTCTCTTCCTTCTCCATCCACTGGACTTCTCTGAAACTCCTCCATCATATACCAAAGACATTTTCATCTTCCAAGATTGTGTCAGCCCTGGAACTCACACCTCTTCAGAACCCTCAGGACCTTGGGTCCCTTTCTCCTTCTGATTAGAGGGTAGACAATAGTGAGCTCCTCCCAGAATCTCCATTTAAAGAGAGTGACCAGGTCAACCATCTCTTCATTTCCCACCCACTACACTATTCTAGAATTCTCCACCACAGCCCATGACCCCAGGACCTTTCCTCCTCCCCCTTTCTCAACTCCTGCTTTCAGCTTCCTTTTATGTTTTCTTCCATTAGATTGTAAGCCCCTTGAGGGCAAAGACTATCTTTTTTCACATTTGCATTTCTAACATTTAGTATAATGCTTTGCACATAGTAGGCACTTAATAATTGTTAACTGACTGTCAGTTGTCAAGGTGATACAGTCAGAATATCTCAGAAATGGAGCTCAATCTAGGTCACCCTGACTCCAAAGGCAGTTTTCTTTGCACTAAGACATGCTGGCCCTTGACTATACAAGGCGTAATGGTAATGTAATTTGAATTTGAAGATCCCTTTGTATTGGCAAAGGTAACAGGTACTTAGCACTTAGTAATTAATCGAGAAGGTATAAATCCCTGTTGCTGACATAACAGGAAGGGGTTGGCTGAAATAGGAAGCTAATGCAATACCGTATATAAGGAAAAACCTAGAGAGGGAGAGGCAGAATTTCTTGGGACAAGGACCTGGAGGCAGAAGCTGCTGCCACTGGAGAAAGAGAGAATTTTTCTCAGCAGCATCTGGAGGTTGGGCTGCTACTATTGGACTGAGAATTGAGAAGAAAAATGAGAACTGGTAACTGAGACAGATCATCTTGGAGCAAACTCTGTGGAGGCAGAAGTTGCTGCCACTGGGAAGCTGAAGAGAAAAGCCCTGCACCCCCTCCCCACCCCCAGACTGAAGAAAATGATTTTGATTTTGAAAACCTGGATGGAGTGATTTTGATTCTGGGAGCCAGCTGAGACTTTTGCTGAGTCCAAAGGCCAGCCAGAGCTTCCAGGAGACTGAGGAAGCATGACTGTGATGCTGGTGCTTTGTACGAACTTGTTTGTGGCTTTTTTGGGCCTTGACTCCCCAGGAACAGAGACTGTGAAGGATTTGGGATGTACTGGACACTATGAGCTTCAGTGTGGAACAGAGACTGCACAGAGGGCTGGACCTGGGAGCTGTCTGCCTTTGAACCTAGGTAGGATCTGGGACCATGGAAGGAAATCCAGGAAATCTAAGGGACCACCCCGAGTCAAGCTGAAAGAAGACTTTACTTGAATACTGTATACTGACTAAGATGATTATAATTTACTAGTGACCTAAGACTGGAGGGTCTGAGTATTTGCTGATGATTGAACAGTGAATGATAAAGGATGATTGATTGACTAAATGATTGTGCTTAGTGATTAATGACTGAATAAGTGAATGACTGAGTTAACTTAGTGTGCCCTATGAGTGGAAAATTTTGACTATTGTACTTTGTGTCCCTTGAGGAGGCAAAAAGGATGATTGAATGATTAAGATGACTGAATGATTGAGTTACTAAATGATTGTTCTTTGTTCAAAACTTTGTGACCACTGTAGTGGAAACTATGTGGCCATTTTCTGTGATAAGTTCTTGTGAATGCTGTATTTTGATTATCTGTGATAGGTCGTAATTTTGTGAATGCTGTACCTTGATTTCTGTGAATGTTTTGCTCTGATTTGTCATGAAATAAATAGTGTTCACTATACTATGTAATCAGAACCTTAAAAGCTGTTCACAGTAGCATTCTTCTGAAAAGCTGCTAGTGCGTAGCATTACACAAGGCTGCAGAAGAAAATGGGAAGATCAATTAAATGGTTTTTGCCTAATGAAGCTTACAATCTGATAGGAGGAGAGAAGACACATATGCTTCATCTGCAATGATCTATTATTTCATTGGTGTCCTCCCTCCACTGATACACATGGCAACCCCTCTCAATCCTATTGGGCCATGACTATGAGTTGCCTTGGCCAGAAGCCCATCACCTTCCAAAGATGATTCTCTCCCAGCTCAGTTTAGGCTGGTCCTCAGACAGCAAAGATTTGTTAGGCCATCATTAGCACTTACACTATGGTAGGACCTCCTGGAAAATACGCTGCACTGGGAAAGCCTTTGGGAACTCAGGCCAACCTCCATTCTAGCTAACAGCTACAGGGTAGGATGTATCTGAAGTCCCAGCTCTGGGCCTAGAGTCATGAAGGGACCTGAATATAAATCTAGCCTTGGGGGTGGAGCCAAGATGGTGGAGTAAAAGCACAAATTTGGCATGAGCTCCCACTCCAACCACTTCCAATACATTTTTAAAAAATGACTCTGAACATGCTTTAGAGCTACAGAATCCACAAATTGACAGAGAGAAACAAATCTCCTGCTGAAGGAAGCCCAGCAGGCAGACAGGAAGGGTCTATCACACTGAGCTGGAGCAGATCCCAGTCCCAGTCCCACATGAGCCACAAGATTCTGGCCCCAGGGCAGCCCTGACCAGCAACAGCCAGAGCAGACTTCAGGAGAGTGAATCACCAGCAGCTGTGGTAGTTTCCAGACTTCTCAACCCATAAACACCAAAGACACAGTAAAAGATCAGTGTGGAACTCTGTTGGAATGGGGTGGGGGGGAGGGGCAGAAGAACAAGGTCCGGCCCCT
>CM053601.1:147206076-147222699 GCA_028646575.1 Pseudocheirus occidentalis | reverse complement strand
GGAAGAAAAAATATATATACATGTATATATAATGATGATCGAATTGCTTAGACTTTAAACATAATGCAAACCAGTTATCATAAAAAATCTATAAGATAATAAGCAAAAAGAGAAAAGAAAGAGCGAATGGAACAAAATAAAGATACCAGATATGCAATCAAATGCAAATAATAGATTACTGTTTATTAAAGCCATTTAAAAAATACAGAGAAGAGTAATTGCTTAACAAATGTGCCTAGGAAAACTGACTAGCAAATATGATGGGGAATGGTTTTAGAGAGGGAGACTTGGTCTCATCCAAGCGGAACAAAACATAAAACAAATAAACACTGAAGTAGGGATAGGATGGAGGTAGTTTATTTCATACTTCAATTCAAAAAGCCTTTATTAAACTCCTACAATTTGCTAAGCACTATAGAGTCTTAGACAACTTTTTTCACCAGAAAAAATAAAAGAAATTATAGGCGATGAAGAAGATGGACTTGGTTTCATTACAAAAATTTACATGAGAATGCATTTTAACTAAGATGAAAAGAAGAATAACAAATTGAGGGAAAATATTTGCTAGTTACTCACCAGATACCACAGTGAATTCCAGCTGGATCATAGACTAAAGCATTCACCCCCCCCCCCACCACCAAAAAAAAGGAAAAAAGCATTTACACAATTGGAAACCAGCATAACGCTTTTCTTAATTACAGAGTTGCCGATGATTTTGCTTCTACTAAACAGAAGGAAATACCAGGCACAAGACAGATATGCTTGATTACATTCAAATAAAACCCATGCAACCAAAAGTAGAAACAAAAACAAAGTAACAAGTTGGTGTAAAATATTGCCAGATATGCTAAATAAAAATTTGACATTTAACATATATAACAAATTGTTAAAATTTTACAAAAGCAACCTACAGTCCCTAAGGCAGAGGTAGGGAACCTGAGGCCTTGAGGTTACATGTGACCCTCTAGGTCAGTGGTTCTCAACCTTCCTAACATGACAACCCTTTAATACCTGTATGTGGGAGTATCTGCATGTGGAACCCTCTGGAGACAGATAGAGGATCGGTGTCTCCTTTCCTAAGACCATTGGAAATATGTGTTTTCCGATGGTCTTAGGTGACCCTTGTGACCCCTGTGAAAGGGTTGGTCGAACCCCAAAGGGGTCGTGACCCTCAGATTAAGAACTGCTGCTCTAGGTCCTCAAGTGCAGCCCTTTGACTGAATCTTTTGATTCTTGAGGACCTAGAGAACCACACATGGCCTTGAAGTCCCAAGTTCCCCACCCCTTGGGAGGGATAAATGACCAAGGGATGACACCAACGAAACACAAATTGGAAATGATGATAATAATGGTATTTATACAGCACTCTAAGGCTTATAAAGCACTTCAGATAAGTTTACTCATTTGATAATACTCAAAAAATTACTCTACCTCTTTAATAATCAGAGACATTGATTGAAACAATTCTCAGGAGCCACCTTCTACACTCATCAAAATGGCAACCAAAAACAAAAATTAAATTCACTGTCTAAGTTGTGCAGAAACAACTACAAGCATTCATTGCTGGTGGAATTGCAAATTAATAAAATATTTTTAAAAAGCAAAAATATAGCACTATGAAATAAAAGTCACAAAAAACCCATATTCTAATTCCATTATTGGTAACAAATGTGAAATAGATGCTATTATTACTCCCATTTTACAGATTAAGATAACTGAGGTTTAGGATTAAGAAAACTGAGACTATGCCTGCAGTCACACAGGTTAGAAAGTATCTGAAGCAGTATTTGCACTCATACCTCCCTGACTGCAGGACTAGCCCTCTGTCTACTGTATCCTAGCTGCCTACTACAACAATCAAAGTCAAAAGCTCAAGAGCCTCAACAGTCATAATTAGTGGACATTTCCCTATTGTGATTCCCTCATGGGCTACCAGAATCTCTGGCTTCCACCTAGCACTGGAGAAGAATTATTGCATTCTTCCCCAAAGCAGCCCATCATCCTTATCTCCCTCCCACCGATATCTTGGACTTTGTCCCTAGGAAGCCAAGATCTCATAGATGGGTAAGCTTTAGTTTGATTTCTTCTTGAACCAGACCTCCATGACATTTTGTGGCCACCTTCAGTCCATGCTGTCCCATGCATACCCTCCCCATTCTAGATCCCTTTTGGTTCCCACACACACACTAGAAGATAAGCTCCCTGAGGGCAGAGACTTCCTTAATTACTTTTATTTGTAAATACTTCCTAAATATCTGTTTGAAAAAAAAAGGGATAATGACAGCACCTACCTCCAGGATTGTTATAAGGCTCAAGTGAAATATTCATAAAGTGCTTGGCACAAGGCTTGGCACAGAGTAGGCATGGTATAAATACTAGCTATTTTTATTTTTTCTTATAAATCTATACGGGCTCCATGACCCTTGGCAAAGACTTAGTATCTCAGTGCCCCAGGCAAATCTCAAGGCTTCTAAACTGTAGAATGGGTACCAGTCTGATTGGAAGTAGAAGTTCCCTCTGCCAGTGAAATCACAGGCCTCGTCTGTCCCTCCCAGCCTCCCAAAAAAGCTAATACAGATAAAGAAATTGTGGATTAAAAAAATAAGACTTATACAAAGTCACAGAACTAGGACTTGAAGCATGGGTCTTCCTAGTGCTAAGTTCAGTGCTCTGACCACTGGACCACTAAGGCTTACTTTTGCTACATTGGTTGTAGAAAGTTGGCTCTTAGTAAGTAGGTGGTATCAGTGACATAGGCTGCCCTTGAGAAAATTTCCCAAGTTTTGGGGTGGAACCTTGAACTAATAGGAGTATGTCAGCCCTTCATACAGCCCAAGTCTGTGGTGACATGCATTTTCATCACTTCTTCCTGTGCCTTTAAAACTGCAGAGGGAATCTGGACATCTGGACAATGGGTGTGGTCTCCCAGTAAAGTTCTGTAAGAGCTTTATTTTTCCCAGAGCCTGGGAAAGCAGAAGTTCGTTTCAGGCCATTCAACTTTAGAAAGCCTAATGAGAAGATTTTCAGTGAATTAGAAATATCAAACTTAGAAAAAGAAATACGAGAAAGAAAAAAAGTCCCCCCACAATGAAGCAGTCCCAGGTATTGGCAGGTGACAATTCTTTGCCTCCCAACCCCTCAATCCAGTGCTCATGATAGTAAATCCCAAGTCTCCCCCCACCAACTTCCCCAGGGAGGCATTGTGTAACATCCCATGGCAGTGAAAACACCAATGCCTGGAACTCCTCACATGACCAGCTCACGCATGAACAGCTGGATTTGATTACCAGAAGGCCCCTTGTTTGGAGCAAACAAGCATTCTTAGCTCCGTTTTCCAAAGGCTTGCTGCCACAGTAACCAACTTCAATTGCTGTGCCCCCCACAGACTCCAGCTCTTTAGCTGTACTTTCAAATCACAACATCATTCGACTACAGCTTCCCCAAGGGTTCTTGGGTGATTATTTTATTCCTCTTTGTTTCTCAGCCCACTCCCTCCCCCCTGTGATTTGGTGGCATCATGACAACTCAAGCCAGACCCTTCTTAGTTCTCTGCCTTATGAGTTCTCTTCTTCAACCACAAGATGCCCAAGACCCAGAAATGGTCCAATACATCTTCCGACGCTTTCAGATCTTAGAGGTAGGTATACTGGCATGGCCATAGAAATGTGTTGTTCCTTTGTAAATTTCTGCATTTTTCACTTGTATTTTAAAAAAAAACACATGCCTTGCTTTTCTCCTGTTCTTACTGTAACCAACTTGACAATGAAGTATGTTTCTGAAAAAGCAGATGCTATTGTTTAGGAGGATATATATTTGTGATTATGTGTGGAGGGACAGAGCAAGAGAGAAGGAAAAACAGAAATAAAAGCTATGAGAAGCAATGAAGAGACTTAACTTTGAATTCTGGAAGACATGTATTCTGGTCCTCCTAACACATACTGGCTATGTGACCCTGGGCAAGTCGTTTAAATTCCCAGTATTCCAGTAACTTTCCAAAACTGTATGTAGGTACCAAATGAGTTTCTGGCCTGCCCTGGTAGAGGGACGTTCAGTCCCTCTGTATGTGTTTATTATATTTATTTATGTAGTTTTTTATCCAGACCTTTGGTTTCATTGGTATGGGGAATTCCAGTGAGAAACCCCTTCGAAGAGTTAAATGATGTGCAATTTACAGTCTCAGAAAGTCTCCTGGGGCCTGTGACTTACATAGGCTCACCCTGACAAGCTTGAACTCCCATTTTCCTGATTTCAAGCCCAGCTTGCTATCAACCCTACTACACTGCCTAAAATAATATGGAGGTAGAAAATTAATATCATTTTTAATCACGCAACACTCTCAAACTGACATTTTCTTCCGGCAATTTATTAGATTGGCACCAAAATTAATGAAGAAAAATAAGTTAGAATCTTAGTTCTGGGGCTTTTTTGCTTTCAAGCTGATCCCAATTTTATAAATGAAGTAGTCCATAGTTTATATTAAAATAAGTTAATTAAGAAGAAAAGAAAGTGTGTAATCTTGTTTTTAGTACACTAAGTTCTGATCAATTTTTGGTTCTTCTGTCAAAGCATGTCCTACACCTGATAGTTGTTTGCTATCATTTTCAGAGAAATTATAGATTCCAAAGTAGTAATGTCACATTTTTTGTTTACAGTCCTGGTCAAAATGCTGCCCTTAAACAGGGTAGCCAAATTACCAAGATTCCAAGGCCACAAAATTGGATTTTTAAGAGTCAAGATATCATTGCTGCTGCTTCTGTTGCTAGAACCCCTCCTCTCCATCCGTCCTCCTTCAACACATACACTGTAGTCATGGACACTTGGCACTCTCACAACTGCCCCTCAGGTAGTCCCACCTTGCTTACAGGCACCTAAATCCCTCCAAGTTCTCCTCAAAATAAAATTTCACCACTACCTACATATATGTCTATAGTTTGCTATTCTCAGGGCTACAAAATTATTTCTGGAAAGAGAGGCATAAAATATGGAAAGAATACCCCCCCAAAAAAATGACTCTAGCCATTTCCCTGGAACCATTATCTGGAAGGGAAGGTCAAAGCCACTCAGCAAATAAAACCATTTCATTCTACATACTTTTTGCTCTACTGGGAAAGAAAAGGGAAGGGAAAGAGAAAGAAGAAAAGACAGAAAAAAGGAAAGAGAGAAAGGGGAAAACAGTGAGGAAAAGAGAGAAAGAGAAAAAGAAATACATAAAATAATTCCATTTTACTTCTTTCCCCTATTTGCTAGTAACTATACATTAGGAAATAAAGCCTGAAATCAGTATTTGTTTTCTGACTTAAGCAAGGGCTGGAAAAATGTCGCCAAGATACAAGGGCATACATTCAAGAATTCCAAGAATTCTCTAAGAAGGTCTCTGCGGACCTGGAGAGATGCCATCTTTATAAGACTGAATATAAGAGTGAAGTGGATCACTTGGGGGGAAGAGTTGAAAGAGCGCAACGAGAGATTGACTACCTAGAATACATTAGGACATCTGAGACATGTATAGAAGAGGATAAGATGGTGATGGAAAAGCAGATTAAAGACTCTGAAGAAGAGCAAAAGGTCAGGACTCTCCTTAACACAAGTAAGAAAGATTTACCTTTTCTAAACCTTCTCCACCAGGTTCCCACTCTGGGGTGGGGGAAGGGCTCTCTGCACATAAAGTTAGAACAGGGGGTTGTTAACCTTTTCAGTGTTCTGGATCCCTCTGGTGATCTGATGATGCCCATGGACTCCCCAGAATAATCTTAAAATACAAATACATAAAATAAAATGCATAAGATTACAAAGGAAACCAATTATATTGAAATTGTTATTAATTTTTTAAATTAGTTTGTGGACTACCGATTAAGAACCACTGAGTTAGAGAGAGAACTAAGATGGGGCAACCAGACTTTTGCCCCAGAACATCTGGTTTAAAGGATGCTAAACAGCATGTGCAATGCTTTGGTGTGCTAAGGTGAACTCCTCCCTCATGTGACTATGTTTCCCTTATCCCCCAATATCAGTGCCCCAGGATCTCTGTGTCCCCCACAACAAGGCACTGACTCACCAATCCATTCCTCAACTGAATGTGCCTTTTATGCTAATTGCCCCAGGCATAAACATTTTTAATTACAGTTCTACCTAAAGTACTCAATGGACAGAATAGCTCTGGTCTTTATAGGTAAAAATATACACACAAAGAAACATATATACATATACAGAGGAACATAAAATGGGTCATTCCTACATGTGCATACTCTGGTCACCTCTAAGAAAGCAGCATTTCCACAGAAATGTAATTATCGAAAGATCCCAGGCCAGCCACGCAGCAGCAGATGTTCCCTAGGCCGACTGTGCTCCAGGAAAGTGGGTCATACCTTCCGCCTGGTTACAACTTCCAGAAAGGATTGGGGGATAATTTAATCTCCCAGAACAGAGAAGACAAGAAACTGTCTTAGCAGCAAGAAAAAGGCAGCCTTCAATAGAAAAGTCAGAAAATAAGGTACTCAGGAGAACAGCAATAAACATTTCGTGGCTTCTAAGAAGTTGGTTTGTATTTTCTTTAGCCTATTTATGCTGCTTTTGAGGGTGGTTAAACCAACCAGAAAGGGCCAAGATTATTAACTAGGTCAGGCACTTGAATTCTGTAACCCAATTTCACACTCAAAGCTATGAGATTAATAATATTTAAAAACTTACACAATAAAAATAAGCCCTGTTTCTGTGTGAAATGAGGGGACTGAATTGGGCGACATCTAAGGTACCTCCCATGTCTAAATCTATGATCCCATGAGACTAATAGAATTAAATAACTTCATATATTTGTATTAGCCTCCTATTGTGACATTAGAGAATGCAGTACCTATATCAGAATCCCATTCATGGAATTGGAATTATATGCAAATTAGTGCACCAAAGTTCTAATAAGAAAGGACTGAATTGTTCCTGCCCAAAAATAGCTAACATGCAGCTAGATGGCTCATTGGATTGAGTGCTGGGCCTGGAGTCAGAAAGACCTGAGTTCAGACCAGTCCTCAGACACTAGCTCTGAGACCCTGGGCAAATTGCCTAACCTCTATTTACTTTAATATACTGGAAAAAGAAATGGCAAACCACTCCAGTATCTTTGCAAGAAAACTGTATGGTCCATGGCATCATGAAGAGTTAAACATGACTAAAGAATCACAAAAATAACTAATACCAATTTTTAATTGTACTTTATTTTTAATTTTAAATATATTATTTATTTTTTTACATTCTTTAAAAAAAAACTTTGAGTTCCAAATTCTTTCTCTTCCTCCCTTCCCTCACCCATTGAGAAGTCAAAAAATAATACCAATTTTTAAAAAACTTTTGTTATTAAATTTCCTGAAAGTTTTCAAAAGCAGGATTTTCCCCTTTTATCTAAATTAAAAATTTACTCATTTTACCTTTGTTCAAGATCAGAAATACAAGATATGATACCCACTCTGAAGTTTTGTGTTAGCACAAAAGGAAAGGGAGGGCAACCAAACCAAAGATAGGAAGGGAACCGGTGTGACCATTTACCTGGAAACTGTACCAGCACTTCCACTAACATGGAGGCTGCCTGCACCCAATGTCTTTAAGTTATTTAGAGAATATAGTCACTGGCACTGAGTCATGGACTGGTAGAAATTAAGCATAAAGAAGAATTTACTGTTATTGTTCTGTTAACATTCATATATTTTTAATAATATAAATATGTCAGATTACATGGTTTTTGTTTGGTTTTTTAACATCTTTTGGACTGTTCAGAAAGCTTCGGCAGAAGCAGCAAGAGAAGTGTCTTCGTGGAGGCCGTATCTTAAGCCAAGATTCATCCAGAGAAAAAGTGCAGTGCCAAGTCAAGGTGTCCCTTGTGTGCTTCTCTGGTCCATAGCTTTGCCAGTCCATTAGACCTTGAAGTTTTCCCTGACAGTGCCAGGGGTCCATGACTTCCTTGACTATGAATTCCTTCTCTATACTAATCATAAGGCCCAGCTATCAGGGGACACTGTTAACTAAACCTTCTCCTTCTTGGAGAACAGAGAAACAAGGTTAGCAGGAGAGTTTCCATATAGACAGAGATCTGGAGCAGAAGGCAGTCAAACAACTGAGTGGCCAGGTCTAAGAGTGAGAAAAAACATCAGAGAGAAGAGGTGACATCAGATACAAGTAGAATCAAGACCAGAAATTCAAAGCAAAGTCTGAGTAAGGTTTCAGCACACCTGAGTCAGAGGACAGATTATTCAACAAGCTAGACAAAGAGTTTGGATCTAATTTGTCACATTGTAAACACATATGCTGTAGACACACGAAGGTTTTACATCCAACCTTGATCTGGTCTGTTCCTTTCTTGTCACTCACCCAAATCCCTGTCATCTGATATACCCCACATTTATGCACTTCCAGGAAATGTAAAGGACAGTGGGTATCATTTTTACCCCTAAGAAGTCTCTCTGGACCATCAGGGGTAGGCTTGAAGGCTTAAGCTCATTCTGGGACATGAAGGTGATGACCTGGCTCCTAGATCCCATATCTTTCCCATTTCAAATACTGGAAGTGACTGTTGCCTGTGTCTGTGGTAGCCAAGGATTTCAATCAATTGACAAGCATTTACTAAGCTCCTATTTTGTTCCAGGAATTGACTAGGTGCTGCGGATACAAAGAAAAATTTAAAAACGGTCCCTGTCCTCAAAGATCTTATATTCTCATTAGAGGGAGACAACATATTCACAGGCCAGTAAATAAAAAGTATATACCCCCCAAATGCACAGTAATTGAAAAGGACTAGAAAAATCAAGAAAAGTCTCAAAGGGAGTAACATCTGAACTGAGCCTTAAAGGGAGCTAGCAGCTCAACAATGTGGAGGTAAGAAAGGAGGGCTTTCCAAAAATGGTAGTCTGTGCAAAGACATGTAAATCGGAGATAGAAAGTCACTGACAGAACAAAGCAGCCAGTCTAGCTAAGCAGGAGTGGGGAACGCACAGCCTCAAAGCCACATGTGGCCCTCTGGGTCCTCAAATGCAGCCCTTTGACTGAATCCAAACTTCACAGATTATATCGGTCCAGTCAAAGAGCCATACTTGAAGACATGAGGGCCACATGTGGCATCAAGGCTGCAGGTCCTCTATCCCTAGCCTAGTTCCTTCCCTAATAGTATATAATACAATTCTGGAGGAAAAAAAACCTCATACCACCAAAAGATGAAGTCCTAGATGCACAGTGCTCCTGTGGATCTCAAGGCCAGTGTAGAGAGAGGGCCTTTATCTCGGCACCAAGGCCTTTGCTACAGCTCATACAACAGCTTTGTCCTGTCTCTTGAGAACTTCAGTTCTCACTCGGTAGTTCCTCTCTGCTTGCCTCAAGCACTTCTGACCTGGTCCTTCAGCTTTTTCTTTCATTACTTCCACTTCTAGGATACTTCTTCCTCTTTCTGGTTCTTTCTCCCAGGAATCTCTTCTCTTCTCCAGGAGCCCTTGCTCCTTTTCTTTGCATCGGGGTTCCAGTCCACAGTACCATGGCAAAGCAAATCCTTTTCAGAAGTCTGTTCCTGTAAACACACTACCCCAAATCCTCTCAGATTACATCTTCTACATTATTATAAGTACCTACTATGGGCAGAGCCTTGTGTTAGACACTGGGGAAGATATAGGGATTAAGTGGTCCTTCCCCTTCTGGAGAATATAGTCAGGTAAGTTAAAGTTTTTGTTGTTCAATTGTTTCAGTCATGTCCAATTCTTTCTGACCACATTTGGGGTTTTCTTGGCAGAGATACTAGAGTGGTTTGCCATTTCCTTCTCCAGCTCATTTTACAGATAAGGGAACTGAGGTAAACAGGGTTAAGTTACTTGCCTAGAATCACACAAAGTGTCTGAAGCTGGATTTGAAAACAAATCTTCCCGATTCTGGGCAGCTAGGTGGCACAGTGGATAGAGTGCCAGGCCTGAAATCAGGAAGACTCATTTTTCTGAATTCAAATCTGGCCTCAGATACTTATTAGAAAAAATAGAACTAGGCCAAGGAAAACATATTTCTGATCCTCATAGACAACTGCTAGAAACAACTTTAGTTTGTGTGAGGGCTTTGGCAGTTCTCTTCTAATTTTTTATCATATGCAGCAGAGCTTAGGAAAAACAGTGAATTTGTTGCTGGCAGAAATGCATAGCAAAGGCATGAATGTTGAGCAAAGGAAGTAGGATGGAAGTTGCCCACTCTAGCTGTACCTTTTGGTTGTGCTCCAAGCTGATTACCAAAGAAACAAGGGACATTATAGAAAATGGAAAGCACCTAGTTCCTTAGCTTCACATAGAACCTTTGTGGTTTTTCTAAAAAGAAACCTTACAGTGCTTTGAAAGGACATACAACTGGGCATGACCGATATTAAAAGGAATGTTCTAACCCCAAATCAGATAGAAGACTGAGATGGGGGGCCTGAGAAGAATTCAATTCAAGAGACAGATTTAAAATGCCTAAAAACTTCTCTGCTTAGTTGACTGATTGCAGTATGCTAGGGGTTTAAAAAAAATGAAAATAGCTCTTGGAGTTTTCAAGCTAAAGATAGGCTGGCCTCTTCCTCCTCCTCACCCCAAGCTATATACTAGCTGCCTACGAGCAGCAGTTAGTTGCAGAGTAAAGCAGCAGCAGAAATACCTAATAGAGGGCAGGACCAGCAGTGGAAACATCCATAAAGAAGGGCATCACAGAGATAACAGACTAGCAGAAAGCTCCAGTTCTGAGGAGAAAGCAGCTCACCCAATGACATCACCAGAAAATATTGATGGTTCTATAGCAGAGGTCTTAGCTAACCTAGATATGTGTTCCTTGGCACACGCTACCTACTCATACACCCCACCATCTGTACCCTCAATCACACATTCCCCACCAGCATTCCTTTTCTCACCAGTGGAAGGGTAACCAGTAGAAGAATCTATCTGAGGGGTGGCTAGGTGGCACAGTGAATAGAGCACTGGCCCTAGAGGCAAGAGGACCTGAGTTCAAATTTGGCCTCACTTACTAGCTGTGTGACCCCGGGCAAGTCACTTAACCCCAATTGCCTTGCAAAAAGACCTTCCAAAAATACAAAAAAAAAAAAAAAAAAAGAGTGTATCTGGGCCAGTGGATGGTGGAATCTTTCTGGCTATATGTTATGTTGCTTTATTAAGTATCTTTTGCTTTAAATTAATTGGTTCAGGCTGGCTAATAAAAGAAACACATCAGAAGAATCTTATGAGCTACGTCTATGAGTGAATGCTAATCCATACCCACAACAAGCCTCAAACCTGGGGCAGATTGGGATTCATATCTATAGAATACTCTAGGTCCAAAAAAGCAAATAGTATTATATAGGGAAGGGGGGGGGGAAGCAAAGAAAGTTACTCCCCAGCCCTGCTAAGATAAAAAGATGGGAAACTCCAGTATAGACAAAGCTCACTCAAGAGAGCGGGGAGAAAAGATGCTGAAATAGTAACGAGGAAAGACAGTAATAGAAGTTTTCTGCAGTCTGATCAGCAGAGAAAGGTGAGAAGAAAAGGGTGGGGGAAAGCAGAAATAGTATAGATGTTAGATTTCAACATAAAATTGTCTCACAGATGATAGGTGAGGCCAGCATCTGTTGGCCTCGGGCTTTAGCAGAAATCTACTAATTATTTATCTTTCACAGATGAGCAAGCCAGCAAGTTACATCTGATTATGAGAAAAAGAGAGGACCATTCCAGAAAAAAAAAAGAGGCAGGGGGGCATTGTTCTCCTTATCTCTTTGTTTCTCCAGTACTAAGCCCAAAGATTTACACAGAGTCAGTCCTTAATAAAAGTTAGTGGAATTGAGAAGGTGGCATTCAAGCTTGGCGTTGAAGGGCGTCTTCAATCCAGGACTGCGGGGTTTTGTCAGATGTGTTATAAAGAGTTCATACTTGAGTAGAAAGGTAGCGTACAGTAGAACACAGAGAGTCTGCTTCAAAAACAGGCATGGCTTGGGTTCAAATCACATACTGGCTGTGTGATCCTGGACAGATCCCCTTATCTCTCCATCCTAAGCAGTGTACAGAACACTGGGTACAGGTCAGAAAGACCTAAGTTCAAATCCAGTCTCAGACACATAATTAGCTGCATGACTCTGGGTAAATCCTTTAACTTCTGCCTGCCTCAGTTTCCCCATTTGTGAAAAGGGGATAATAATAACACCTACCTCCCAGGAATGAAATTGTAATTGTAAAGTGCTTGGCACAGTGCCTGGAGCATAATGACCTCTATATAAATGTTAGCTAGATAATATATCTGTAAGGCCCTTTGCAAACCTTAAAATGCTAGAATACCTGCTAAGTCACTGGTCTTATCCCTACCTTGTTCAGGTAGAAGTTAAATTATAAGACTTTTAAGGTGCCTTCCTACTCTGAGATTCTGTGAACCTTATTAGATAGATACACGCACACACACACACATATACATATATGTTGTGTGTATGTATACATATAAAACTTCTAGAAATGTATATTTCTAGAGATAAAACTTCTTTCTGAAGCCAGTAGAAACTGAAGACCTACTGAGGCAGTGGGAGAATGAAAGGTGCCTGAAGTCTGATCAGTACATAGAGGAGAAAGACGTGAAGAAAAGCTAGAACTAGGATTTAGTTTGACACAAAAACCTTCTCCTAAGCAACAGCTGAGGGTGCTTCTGTTTATATTACAGTTTTGGAAGGAGCCAATTATAGCTCAAATTTCAGCTGAGCAAGTAACATTCATTCAACAAGCATTTTTTTTAAAGCAACTGCTATGTGTAAGGCACTGTGAGAGGTGCTGGGTATCCAAAGATAATCAAAAAATAGACTTGGCCCTTAAAGGGCTTACATACTACTGGGGCAGAGGGCAGGAGGAAATAGAACACTTAAGCAGATCGATATCTATATCAGTATCTACAAATATTAATATAAATAAAAGTCCAGGAGAGACAGTGTTCCATAATTGGTAGAAAATTGGTATTTGCTTTAAAAGATTTGTGTTCAAGCCATAGAATCACAGAATGTGCATTGGAATGTATTTCAGTGACAATTTAGTTTAATCATGCATGAAAGATACCCCCACTGTAACAGATGTCCAGTCTCTGCATAAGTCCCACTTCTGACACATACTGGCTACATGATCCTGGGCAAATCGGTCAACCTTCTAGTGGCCCCAAACAACTCTCCAAGACTAGAGGTTTCACAGAAGGTGTCAATCTGCACTGAGAGAAGGAGTTTCTTCACTTGGGAATTCCTTATACCAATGAAATCACAAGTATGACTTTTTTAAGGCCCCCAAAATACCACTGTAAGCATCTATCCCAAAGAGATCAAAGAAAGAAGAAAAGGGCCCATATGTACAAAAATACTTGTAGCCATTTGTTTATTTTTGGTAATTGCAAAGCACTGGAAACTAAGGAGGTGCCCATCCATTGGGGAATGACAGAACAAAGTATGGTATATGAAAGTGATGGAAAACTGTGATGTCGTATCAAAGGATGAAATGAATGTTTTAGAGAAATCTGAGAAGACTTCAATGAACTGATGCAAAGTGAAATGAGCAGAACCAAGAGAATAATTTCTACTATGACAACACTATAAAATTAAATAACTCAAAGGACTTAAGAATTTTTATCAACACAATGGTTAACCATGATCCCTGAGGGTCTTGCCCTCCCAGATTGCTTTGGTTTTTGTTTTCTGACCAGGCAAAAGAGGTTATTCTTTGCCTCATTTCTTACCTAGCCTTAGTCACTGAATGGGTATTGCCTCAGTCAAACTGAGACCTGGGAAAGATCTTAGCTTAAAAAGGTCAAGGTCTCCCACTACACCCAGGACCATTTCTAGTTGTCCTAGTCTCTATCTTGCCACTGGACCCAAATGGCTCCAGAAGAGAGAGTGAGGCTGGTGACTTTGCACAGCCTTCCCTCACTCAAGTCCAATTCACTTGCAAGTCACAACATCATCTTCCTGATGTCATGGTCCTCTTTGAGTACAAAGGACAAACAATGAACACAAACCAAAGATGAATCCAACCCACCTTCTGACAGAGATGATGGATTCAATATGTAGAATGAAATACATTTTTTGGACATGATCGATATGAGGATCTGCTTTGCTTGACTATGTAGATGTTATAAGAGTTTTACTTTTTTGTATTCCAGTGTGGGGTGAGGAAGAGTGGTAGAAGGGATAAAAAAAATAAGTGCTTATTAATTTAAAAAAATGAATTTAATTTTTTAAAAGGAAGGGAAGAAAGAAAAGGTTTGAAAGCCCACTTTAAATAATTCCTCACTCAAGAGTCCCTAGAGCAGAAGATAGGCATGGCAAACACAATTTAGGTCAACAAATGCCAACATGGCAAGTCTAAAGAGATAGTAATAAAAGCAACAAAGAAGTGAGGTTCTAAATTTCAGTAACAATAGAGGGAAAGGGAAAGGGAATCACACAGCTAATCAGTGGCAGAGCTTTGATTTGTACCCAGATTCTCTGATGCCCAAATCCACTCTATGACTCCTTCCCAGGAGAGGGAGCACACAGTCATGTGCAAAGTACAAAAGATCTGTGGGATAGATCAGTGCCAAGTGACAGCTCCATGTATGAATAGGTTGGAGGGAAGCCTTTCTTCTCTCCAAGTTAAGGGAGAATCTTTAATTCCTTGAAGAGTAGAAGTGCTTCAAAGGGAAAAAAATCATCTGAAGCAGCAGTGAGGAAATTCAAACCTATGTCAGGAGTCTGCTGAGTAGATATGTTAGGAAGACAGATGATGATGATAGTTAGACAGATGATAGATTAGATGGATAATTGATAGATTCAATAAATAACTGATAGGTGATGGATTAAAGTAAGGGAGTGAGTAAGCATTTATTAAGGGCTAGCCAGGTACCATGCTAAGCACTGAGGACACAAAAATAAGACAATAACATGGTTCCTACTAACAAGGAGCTTACATTCTAATATGGAAAAACAAATTATAAAGGTGAACAGGAAAGGGAGGAGCAGGAAGAAGGGTGCTTGGGAGTATGGAGGTGGAGATGGAGCTGGCTGGATGGCAAGCCAGAAGAGAATGGAGATTGAAGACCATGACAGTAAGGACCACTGAACATTTGAAGTGAGATCATAGGTTTAAGGCTCTTCCTATAGAATGGGACACTGGACCATCTGAGGATGAAGGAATAATGATGTAGATTCAAAGGTACCACCAAGAAAAGGTGATCCAAGTGCTGGACAAAGACAATAGAGAAAAATCATGCTGTTCTGGGACTCCCTAAAAAAGGGGTGGTTGACTTGACAAGGACAACATATTGATACGATGGTAATGTCATATTGGTAATGTCAATAATATGACAGTATGTCATATTCCAGAACAAGTGTCAGGGGAATGTTGGAAACCCTCATGAGATTTGTCAAGGCTGATAACCACTACTCACTTCTACTGATCCATGTGAGGACAAAGGATGATGACAGAAGGAACCCAAAATTAATAAGCATTAGCAAGTCCTAAGCAAAAACCAAAGTGCCAGTCATTATTCTAAACATTGGGAATACAAAAGACAGTCCCTGTACTTGAACTCCCAATCTAATGAGAGAAACATGTTTTCATTACTGCTGTCTACTGAAGAGGAGGGATATAGAAGAGAAAGGTAAATTTGGACAGTTAACAGCTGTTTTAAAAGATGGCATCTGGGGATGAGAGTTTAATTTCTGAATTATAAATCATTTATTAAGCATTAACAATGTCTCAGGCATTGTGCTAAGCACTGGGGATACAAGGAAAGACATGGCTCCTGCCCTCCTGGAGCTCATGTTCTAATGGAGGAAACAACATACAATCAACTAAGTGCACAAAAGATTATTTACATTAATATATGATAAAATGAAAGTCACCTCAGAGGGAATCAATAGTAGCATCAAGAAAAGGCTTCTTAGCTGAGCCTTGAGGGACGTTATGGAAGCCAGACAATTGGAGATGAGAAGGGAAAGTATTATGGGCATGGGGGAACAGAATATAATATGAGATATAGGATTTGTTTGGCTCTTGGCCCGGAATGCAGAGCACCTATAAAGAGTCATTAAAAGATATGTTTGCCTGGAGAGGTATTTAAACTAAAAGTGGATAGAGAGGGAGAAAATTGCCCTCATATCTCTTCCAAGTCAGAGCGCAGTGGATATAACATCAGAAGAAAATGATTATTAGTGAAGACTAGTATTTCACAGGAGATAGTATCCAAGAAAAGCATCATAATAAAAGCCCCATGACCTCAGATGTCTATACATAAATACACGAAGTATTCAATAGTCACCTGGAGATCTCAATAAATGGAGATAAATTAAATTTCGTGAGCATGACCAAGAGTTAATGGGATTGAGCTCATGACAGAAATAAGTTACTATTTTTATAATTATCATTATTATATTAAAACCACTTACATAGTAGTTTGATGCTTGTAAAACTATATATATGTACATATATGTATATACATAAATATAGGTCTATTTTTGCACATATACATAAATATATGTATGTACACATATATAATTTGATAATCATAACAACCTTTTGTGAAAGATGCTATTATTATGCCCCTTTATTATGTGGGGAAACCAAGACCCAGAGAGTCTGCAGTTTGTCAAGAACC
>CM053601.1:147163085-147205576 GCA_028646575.1 Pseudocheirus occidentalis | reverse complement strand
AAAAAAAAACCACTTCAAATTCCACATGACCAAGTAGAGTATACTTTCATGCCATTCAAACCATGTAGCATCCTGGTAATATTCCAGAGTTTCATGAATATCATCTTTCGACAACTGCTGGGCTATGGGGTTATGGTTGACCTGGATGACATTCTGGTATGCTTCCAGGAACATGACCAGTACAGCCTGCTAGCCTACAGTATACTGGCCTGTATCCACAAATACCAGCTTTATGTGAATCTGGAAAATGCTAGTTCAACTAGGTTATGGAATTCCTGGGGTACTTCATGAGCTAGCAAAGTAAGGATGGGCCCACACAAAGTGGATACCATATAGAAATTTTGTAGTTTCATGGATTACTACAGCCATTTCCTACCTGAGTTGTTCTTGATAGAGTCCTTCACCAAACTGTTATAAAATCCAAGTCTTCCATGGCCAAAAACATCTTTAGCAAATTAAATCACATTTACATATATGTACGTATATCTCCATCTTGAAATATTCCAACCTTCATCAACCATTCACTGTGAAAAGATCCCCCAAATTGTAACAGAAGCCATTTTCTCCTAGACCAGGGGTGGGGATCCTGCAACCTTAAGGCCAAATGTGGACCTCCAGGTCTTCAAGTATGACCCTTTGACTGAATCCAAACTTCGCAGAACAAATCCCCTTAATAAAAGGGCTTGTTCTGTAAAACTTGGACTCAGTCAAAAGGCCATACACATGGACCTTGAAGGCCACATGTGGCCTTGAGGTCCCAGATTCTCCACCCCTGTCTAGAATGATCACAAATCTATCCTGTTCTATTGATGTGTACAGTACTTCCACATACTGAGACATTACATATGTGTATATATATTTACACACACACACATACATGCACACAAACACATTGGTAGAAGAAGCTCTGAGCTTTAATACTGGCATTTGAGGCTTAGCAACATCACCTAAAGAAGGCTCACCACCTGGCAACAAGAACTTCAAAACACTGGAGCCAACCTGCATACTGAAACAAAAAATCACATATACAAGATATTGTAACTCATTTCGTTCTGTTCCAAGATACCTTACCTCCCTGGGTACAAGAACCAGTTAAACAACGAGCTGTTCAAGAAACTCTGGATGTGGAACATGCCCATCTCTTGAAGGTGGACTTACAGTCAGAAAACTTGGCTGCAATCCAGTGTTAGCACAAAGGGGAGAGTAATGGAACAGTATTGCAGAGGTATAAAGAGAGCAAGCATTGTAATTTGTCTTGGCATTTTCATTTATTGTGGGATGGCTTTTTCTGGTCAATAGGCAAATTTTCTATTTAATGCTCCCCTCCCCCTTTCTCATTAAAGAAGAAGGAGAAAAAAACTCTAACAAATAAGCATAGTCCCTCATTGGCCATATCCAAACATACCTCATTCTACATCTTGGGTCCTTTACCACTCCTCTCAATCCCATGCTTATCCCACCTCTAACAGTTTTTGGGTATTACAAGTTATTAATTAGGGGGATGGATATGATCTATGTTCTTCCTCAGGAGTAGAAAAACCAGTAAAGGTTCTGAAAAAGAAAGAATGAAATATTCTCTCCCATCAAAGAACACAGCCCTGTTTTCTAGGTTGGGTCAATAGTAGGACTATGAGAATTGCATATGGTTTACTGTGCACTGTCAAATACAATCTCTGTGGTAGATGGTTTTGCCCATTAAGGTGGGTAGCATGCTCCATTGCTAGTTCTCTGAAATCATGTTTAGTTATTGTGTTTTATGTCCTTCAAAGTTGTCTTTATGATGTTGCTGTCCTTGTATAAATTATCTTGGTTCTGTTTACTCTGCATCAGTTCATAATTCTTTTTTTAAAAAATTCTTAACAAACATTACAGCTTTTGAGCATTAAAAATTTTTTTCTCCCTCTCATCTCTCCCCTTCTCCAATTAGAAAAAAACAAAACAAAATGCCTTTTTAAAAAAACAAATGTTTAGTCAAACAACACAAATTCTTGTATTGGCCATATCCAAATATGCGTATCTTATTCTGTATGTCAGTCCACCATCTCTATGTCAGGACAAAGTTAGCATGTCATCATTGGTACTCTGGAATCATGGTTAATCATTGCATTGATAAGAATTCTTATGTCTTTCCAAACTAAAAATTGTTCATATTTACAATGTTGATGTTATAGCATAATTTGTTCTGGTTCTGTTCATTTATGAGCATTAACTGCATTAGTTCATATAAGCCTGCTCAGACTTCTCTGAAACCATGTCTTCATTTCTGGTTCTTTGCCACTACAGAAAGAGTTGCTATAAATATTTTTGTATATATGTCCTTTTTTTGATCTCTTCGCAGCAAAGCCCTCATAATAGTGTTGCTGAGTCAAAGTATATTTATTGGCACAGTTTCAAATTGCTTTCCCAAATGGCTATTTCAATTTCCACCTCCACCAAAAGAGTGTTAGTGAGCCTGTTTTCCCTTAGCCCCACCAACATTTGTCCTTTTCCTTTTTTTTTTTTTTTTTTTTGCTAATTTGTTCTCCCTGCCTCAGTCTTTTTTTCTTCTCCAATCCATTCTCTACAGCTGCCAAAGTGATATTACTGAAGCTTGTGTCTGGCCATATTCCCCTGCTCATTGTTTTTAGGATAAAATACGTACATTTCTTTTTGGCATTTAAAACCCTTCACACTGACTCCCACCTATCTTTTTAGGCTGTTTTCACATTATTCTCCTTCACATCATCTGTTCCAGTCAAAACCGGTCTGTGTATTATCCACAGGAAGTTATCACTAACTTCCTTTAAGACTCAGCTCACTGGCCAGCTTCTACATGAGGTTTTTCTTATTCCCCTCACCCCACCCCCTTGTTAGTGTCCTCTGTCCCTTGCAAATTATATTTACTTACTTCTTTGCTTGTCTACCCCGACACCTTGTAGTTTGTAAACTCCTTAAAGGTAGAAATTATTTTGTCTTTGTCTTTGTCTCCTTTATGTATAAATACAGAGCTTTAGACAAAGTAGACAATTAAATGCTCTTTAAGCTCAGTTTGAGTTAAAATCCTGGTACTACCAATTGATAGAGGGTTCCTGTTCATGAAGATAAACTCTGTGTTGTCTCTGATACTGCAAATTTAAGGAGCCTGCAACTTAGCTCCTAGTTGGATAGCTTCAAGGTTTTCTAATCTATCCGCATTTTGTACTCCTCTCAATCCCATGCTTATCCCACCTCTAACAGTTTTTGGGTATTACAAGTTATTAATTAGGGGGATGGATATGATCTATGTTCTTCCTCAGCAGTAGAAAAACCAGCGAAGGTTCTGAAAAAGAAAGAATGAAATATTCTCTCCCATCAAAGAACACAGCCCCGTTTTCTAGGTTGGGTCAATAGTAAGACTATGAGAATTGCATATGGTTTACTGTGCACTGTCAAATACAATCTCTGTATTAGATGGTTTTGCCCATTATTTTTTTTCTTTTAAACAAGGAAGGGTCCAGTCTGCAGATAGAGTATGGGAAACGATTGTGATGTAGAGATAAAAGGAATCAATAAAAATGTACTTTAGAAAAAAAGAAAATCTACTTCATTTTTCCAGAAACTACTCTGTGTCTTTCTTAAGTTTTTAACCCCATGTAAGACTTTTATTTTTTTCCCTACCAGTTCTCCTGAAGACTACTGGAATGGAGTGTACTCTTTACACAGAGAATACTACTGAAAGAATTTACAGCTTTCAGTCAAAACTGCTTTCATATTACCAAGTGTTCTGAATGTGAGTTGGAGATTTGAAACACTGAAAGTCATTCTTTAAATCAACATGTATTCAATACCACAGCTCTGTAGCTCCTAGCCAATGTTCTCCCTTTTTTTAACTCAAAACAAAAGCATTTAACTCAGTGGTTCTCAACCTTCCTAATGCCTTGACCCTTTAATACAGTCCCTCATGTTCTGGTGACCCCCAAACATAAAATTATTTTCATTGCTACTTCATAACTGTAATTTTGCTGCTGTTATGAATCTATCTGATATGCAGGATGTATTTTCATTGTTACAAACTGAACATAACCCACAGGTTGAGAACTGCTGATTTAACTAGACAGAATAGCGAAGTAACTCACAAGGACCCATCACCATTAACACACACACACACAAACGTGCATGCACGTGCGTGTGTGTGAGCATACTGGCTCATGGATTTCTGAGCCACCCCTGGGACAGGGAATCCTCAAAGCTTGTGGTATAATGCCTCTTCATTGCCAAAGCGCTCACTGCATCCCGGCAGATTTTATGATGCCTTTTGTTAGGCTGCTCTCTCCAGAGCTGTGGCATGCGGACATGTCTTCTCTTGGGCTGCTTTTGTTGTCAAGTTTCATCATCTACTTTTCTGCTAGGTCCTGTCAATGCTTAATTGCTGAATTATAGCTTGGTTGCTCTTTCCCCAACAAGAGTATCAACAGCTTAAAAAAAAAGAGTTGGCAGGAGTAGGGGTAGGAGGTGGGGGAGTGTAGGCTAGCCTATAGTCTCATGGTTGTTTCAACTTTTTTTGTTTGGGTGTGTATGTGTATGAGAGTATAACCCACAGTCACCCCAAGTGATGCTAGCAAGGAGTCCTTCTTTTTGACTACTCTCACCAGGAACTTCTCCAAACCCTATTTGGGTTGGGGTGATTAAATCACTAGTACTAGAATCATGTAGATTATCCTGGAATTTCACTTACCTCTACTATAGGGGAATGGTGGAGAAAATTACTGCCTTCCCATTTATAGACAAAGACTGAGAAGCTCATGAAAGTGGAATGTCTTGCCCACAGTCACTCATGGTAGTAAGGAGCAGAGCTGGGAATTGCATATCAGTCCTTTTGACTCAAAATCAAGTACATTTTCCATTGTACAATAGGCTAAATCACTTGAAGAAGGCACTCTTAGGTTCAACTCAAAAGATGCCAAAGTATACTTGGCAACATGAACAGAAATTTGTTAGCAGACAAAAGCCTCCTTAAATATGGCCCAAATTTTCCAGGTTGGGATAAACTGAGTTATTGTTGGTGGGGGTGGCATACATTAAAAAGACAGTGTCATCCTCTAGAGAGAGGAGATGCTTACTGATATGTCTGTATCAATAAATCCAGAATTAAATTTCCAATGTGAAATAGCAACAGAGGTGGAGAAAGCAGTCAAATTAACTAAAAATAATCCATAAAATCTGCAGCTCTCCCAAAGAGATATGAACTCTTCTCATCTATAGGGCTGGACCAAAGAGGGAATAATGTGCCTGTCTATGGTTTAAGGAATCTCAGAACTAATATTAATCCCCTCCCCGGAAGTAGTGATTACTGATTGTTCCTCTGGGAATTTCAGTAAAGCTTTCGTAACTAGGTTTTCCCTTGATCTGGAGTTTATTGGTGAATGGCTGAAGCCTTACACAGATTCCACTAGAAAGAGTTTGTCCGTGAGTAAGCATGGGAAAAGCCCAGACATAAACATCAGACTACTTCAATGGGAGGCGGGGCTATTTGTATTACTAGATCACACTCATTCCTTGCTCTGAAGCAGACTGGCACTTAATCATAGAGTGTGAAGTGCCACAAAGTGGCAATCTTTCTGAATCTGTTTTCCTAAGAATTCTCATTTTACCCTGTCAAAGTGCCTGTATTATATCAGGTAGAGTAAGGAAGCAAAAGATTAGCAGCCTAACACCTCAAGTCCTACTCAAAGGCCTGACATGTTGCTTTCTCTATTACTAAACCAAAGCTCCTTAATGTGGAAAGACCCCTGTGATCCATGGCTGATTTCGCAAGACTGCATCAATGTGCCTTTTCCCCCAAAGTCACTGTAATACTTGGCATTTTAACCTTTTTTTTCCTGTCAACTTTGCCATTTTGATGGATATGGGGGGAGTTTTCTACCAGCAAAAGTCAGGTTAGAATTAAAAGTAGTTTCCAGGTTCTGACATTTACTGGTAGAAAACTCCCCAGAAAATCCTATCCTTTCAAAGCTCTGTGATGTCTGCCACTATGGTTCTTAAAACCCATGATAAATAACTTCACTGGTAAATTAAACTTATGAAAGATTCTGTTTGAAAATAAAGGGAGATGGAACTACAGAATTCAAGAGTTGGAAGAGCTCTCTGCAGCCATCTAGTCTCGTACCTGAAAAGACTTGCCAAGATAACGTAATAAACAAGAACAGCTCCTTGAAGACCTGCCAGGCAGGGAGCCCACCAACTCCTGATGCAGCAGTTTGGGATGTCTTTAATTAGTTGGAAGTTTTTCCTGGAATCAAGCCCAGATTTTCCTCTTTGCAACTTTCACTCTTAGATTTTGTTTCTTCTGCCTGTGGTCAAACAGAACAAATCACATCCCTCTTCCATATAACAACCCTTCAAAAACTTGAAAGCACCTCCAGTGCAAAACCCCTCCCAGACTTTTCTTCAGGGTAAATATGGAGATATACATCCCTAAGCATGTAAATTTAATAGGATATCCTTTAAATAGTGGCATCCTTTTAGAGTGGCTCTAGGCAGGGTATGATCATTTATCTTTTCATGTGAGTTCTCTACCACTGAGTCTAGAGTCTGTGAAGTATGATTTTCTATTCAATTTAATTCTATATGTGGCTGCAGCCCACATGGTTCTCTGGTTAGGGTACACTTTATGGTTTTATGGGAACTACTGGTCACACCCAAGTCCCTTACAGGATTAGTTGTCAATGATGTCCTGTGCTATTAGCCCAAGTTTCTGTCTTCAGTTCTCACAAAGAGATAGAAACTCTCCTAATCTATAGGGTAGGTAGACACCTAGGCTCTTTCCTTCAGCCCAATCCATCCCTGCAAACACCAACAGATGGTGTTCACAGGTAGAGAATGTCCTAGATTTTGCCCCTGTCAAGTTCATACCAAGATGATCCTTGTGAACTCTCTTGTCTTGCTCCTGCCTTTTCACACCTGGGCTGAGATGTGGCTGCCTGAATTTACTATTTGCATAATCTGTCTCATCATTGAATCACCCACTAGATTGACTTGGTCCAAGAAAAATAAAAATGATTTTTGTATTATTGTTACCATTATTATAATCAACATAAGAATCTCATCAGAAATGATGGAAAAGTTAGGGGTATTTCTTCTGTTAGAACAAAATTCCTGCATAAAATGCACAGAAAAGCAAAGTGTCTTCATGGTTGTTTAAAGCTGAGGAAATACTTTTTTCTTCCTATAATTGAATTCATCCTTGTAACATATCCAGGGGTGGGGAACCTGTGGCTTTGAGGCCACATGTGGCCCTCTAGGTCCTCAAGTGTATGTAGCCTTTTGACCGAATCCAAACAAATCTTTGTTCTGTGAAGTTTAGATTCTGTCAAAGGGCCACACTTGAGGACATAGAGGGCCACATGTGGCCTCAAAGCCACAGCTTCCCCACCCCTGAATACTACTGTGTCACAGTGGAAACTTGTTATATTTAACTTTCATTTTAAAAAACCAAGTTGAACATAAAAGAAGTTCATGTTTTCATAGATAATCCTGTTCAAACTGAGAAGGCCAGAAAATGCCCTGTTGATCTCCAGCCTCACTCTAGGTCATAAGGTCATAGACAGAGAGCTGGAAATTACCTTAGAAATTGTTTATTCCCAAACATCCATACCCTTTGACCCACAGACTCCATTAGTGGGTTTATGGCCCAAGGAAGTCTTTGATAAGAATAAAGTACCCATATATACCAAAATATTTATAGCAGCACTTTTTATAGTAGCAAATAATAAGAACAAAATAAATGCCCATTGACTGGGAATAAATAAACGAACAGTGGTACAGAAGGTATTGTAAAAAAATGAGGTATGTAGTCAATATAGAGAAGCATGAAAAGACTTTCATGAACTGATGCAGAGTGAAGCAAGCAAGGATTACACCAGAAAAAAGAACCAGCACATGAACAAAACCCAAAGTGAATGATGCAAAAAAGAACAAGTGTGGCTCAGAAGGGATGTGAGGACACCCCCGATGTACCTCTTGGAGGAGGTGGAATGTCGTACATTGCCCATGTTTCTGAACTTTTTTGTTGTACTGATCTAGCATGCTGATTTTTCCTTTATTTTTTTCCTTTAAAAAATACTATTTTCTGTATGGAATGGCTCTCTGGAGGAGAGGAAAGGGTACTAGGAGAAACTTTGGTGAATGTAAAAAGCAAAAGACATCAATTAAAACTTACCGAGAAGAAAACTTGCCTTATCCAAGAAGACAAAGCATAGTCCGCGGTCCTTTGGGCTCAGATATCCAGGAAGCTTGCTAGGGGGCAGTGTAGACAGAGCTCTGGGACTGCGGATGGAAGACGAGCTTCAAATACCTAGGGCTGTGTGACTCCTAACCCCTGCCTCGGTTTCCTCAGTAAAAAAGGGGTGATACGTAGCATTTACCTCCTAGTGGAATAATAATGTTTGCAAAGCGCTTTGCAGACCATAAGCGCACACATGATTACTGTCCAAGGTCAGACAGGTCCAGGATACGACCCCAGCAAGGGGAGCTTTTGTGGGTCTGAATCCCCGCCCGCCGCGGCCCCAGTCTATGGCTTGAACGTTTCCCTAACCAGACTGGAATTGTTCTTCCCCAGGATCAGAAGGGCCTTGGCTGGCCGGGGCTGCCGGCCATGCAGTGGTGTAAGCACGATGGACAAGCGAGTCTAGATGACCTCTGCTCTCTCGAGGCCCCAAGGAGGTCTCTCCGGGCGCGGGTCTTTGGGATCGCCTGGGTGACTGACAGCTCGTACGCCCGCCTCCGAAGCTTGCCCCCTGCCCCTGCGGGCCCAGGCCTGCCCCCCGCTTGGCGGGTGGTCGCGCGGGGTCCCGGCTCCCAGCCTCCCCAAGGGGAGGGGCTGCAACCAAGGAGATCTCAGGCAGCCAGGACACAGCCCGCTTCAGGCCGCGAGGCGGCCTCGTGGGCTAGAACTTAAGGAAGGGGGCGTGTCAGAGAGCGAGGGGCACGGGAAGAGGGGCGTGTCAGAGAACAGGGGGATGGGGTTGGAGTAGTCCGAGAGCAAGGGGCGGGACGAGAGGAGGAAAGTGGGTGCGCTCGAGAATGGGGGGCGGGGCTATTGGGAGAATGTCTGTAAAAGAGGGGGAACGGAGGGGGATTGGAAGTCCGAGAGTGAATCCAACGGGCAGGAAGGGAGTTATGGGATTGAGGAGGAAGGGGAGGGTCGCGTGGCCTGAGCCCTTGAGGGGCGGGGACAGGGGGGCCCTGCTTTACCGAGAAGGTGAAGGGGGGCGGAGTCCGGGAGCTGAGAAGGGTGGGACGGGGTCACGCCATCAGGAAGCTGAGGGGGCGTGACAGAGATCGAGGGCGGGGCCTGGGCTGAGGGGCGAGGCCTGGGCTGAGGGGCGGGGCGGGCAGCCTCGGTCTCCCTGCGAGTCCGAATCTGTGGGCCGAGGGGGCGGGGTCGGAGTCGCCGGCCTCTCCAGAGATCCGTACTGGTGCTGAGTCTGCAGCTCGGTCTGTCTGTCTGTCCTGTAGCTGAGTCGTCGCTGTGTCCTGAGCCGCTGCCGTCATGGAGGCCTCTCCCGCCCTGGTAAAACCTGCTGCTCCGCCGCGTGTCCATGGGCCCCAAGCATCCGTCCCGGTCTGAGTGGGCGTCCGGGCTTGGCGCAGGGACGAGCCTGAGCCCTGCCTTCCCTTCCCTCGCCGGGGCCGCCCAGATGCCAGGCTCTGCCCTCGGGGAGCCGCGGGGACGGAGGGAACCTTTGCCTGGGGAAGGGTCGGGGTGATGGCTCCCAACCCTCAGACTTCAGCCTCTGCCCTCTGCCCTTTGCTCTTCGCCCTCCTATTGCCTTATTCTTAAACCCCTGCAGCTCCAGGGAGCGCCCCGCTTTGCTTGGGGGTGGCGAGCCCTGCCTGGACTGGGGAGTGAAGGAGAGCCACGCAGGTGAGGCGGGGTGCGGGACCCGAGGTCGAAAGCCCGGGGTTCTGATCCTTCGTGGTTCTCTAGCTGTGCCCGGAGGCTTCCCTTAAAATCTTAGAGTTTGGGTTTCCTCGCCTGTAACGTGAGAACAATAAGGCTTGTAACGCTACCGGTAGGGTTGGCTTGAGGCTGGAGTCGGGCGGTGCAGACTTTGAAGACCTCTGTAAACGTCCCTTGTCCAGCAGCCTCCGGCTTCTATGCCAGCACAGCCTCGTGAGTATTTTTGGAAGAGCTGTCCAGTCAGCGCAGGTACCATTGTGGGCTTGCAAACATTCGCTCTTGCATGTTAGAGTATGCTGGAGACATTCAGCTCAGCGCAAAATAAATGCCTCGGGACCGTGCTTTGGATTTTTGTTTTTCTATTTAAAATGTGCTTTTGCAGAAGAAATGTTAAAAGGTCCCTTCTCTGTGCCTCGTTGAATACTTGTGCCTTAGAAAGATGCCTATCTCGACTACTTCTAATCCTGACTCTGACTTGGACCTGGAACCTTCTTCACCAGTATCACCAGAATTAGTTTTATGAGAAACAAGTGTTTCTTTAGCATGTGTCAGGTGCCATCTGACATTCATTCAGAATGCTGTGCCTAGCTTGGTTCCATTTAGGCATAGACAAACCTTTGATATTTTAGGTTTGAAGACTGCTTGATGTATGTCTGATCTGCTGTTGTTTATTTACTTAGGACACTTCACTTTTAATTGCGGTTTTGGCCGTTGGTGCCTCGGTATTACTACTGTCTTTAAGGAACATGGGATCCCCAAAGAAGAAAGACCTTATCACTTTACTGGATCCAAATACAAAGTACCCTCTGCCCCTGATTGATAAACAGGTAACCTTCTGTGTTCTGAAGCTAACCAAATGTTCCCTCTGCCAGGACATCTGGAAATGGAGGGCTGTTCCCGGCTGTTCATCTGGCTAGTTCGTGGGAGCGCTGGAAAGAGAACTTTGGCTGGCTATGTTATAGAGGCGATTCTTTTTGTGTATGAATTGAACCATATGGCCGCTGTAGCCCCTTCCAGCTCTTACATTCTGTGATTTTGTTGTTTGGAAGGAGAAGGGATGATGATGGGGTATCTGGCTGTGAATGAATATGCTTTCCATTGTTTTCATGGGAAACAATGAGACCTCTTTGAACCTATTCTGTAATCCTCAAAGCTTCCACCCTTCTGCTCCCTCCCCATCCCAGGAAAAAGGGCTCTCTGTGTTTGAAGGAGACAAGATGGCTCAAAGCTGGGAAAAGGGGATTTGTACTGAGAGGATAGGGTTTCTTAACCTAGTGTCCTGAAATGTGTAATTTCAGTGTAATTGATTTTCTTTGTAATCCTATACATTTCTTTTTATGCATAGGTTTATCCATAGGTTTCACCAGATTGCCTAAGGGCTTCATGATATATAAAAGGTCTACAAGATATCTAGTATCCTTTGAATTTTTGCTGGCTTACAGTAAGGAGTTTTTGTCACCTATGAAAGATGGGAGAACTTCCCTTCCTTCTCTAAGTCTCAAGATTGTATCAGAGCTGAGACCAGGGCTGGAGATGGAATTTTCACTTCTTAAGAAGGTTCTTATCCACCTCCTTTTGGCTCTAGGCTGTGTATTAATTTGTGTTGTAGGGTTTATGTCTACTTAATTTCTTGTTTCCTCATAATTCTAAGGCAGCCCTGTCTGCCATGGGATAGAATCGCATGTGGAGTGAAGCAGAAAACATGATGTCTCTCCTTGGCTTCAACAATGATTTCTCTGCTTGGTCTCAGCAATCTTTAGGGTACAATAGCCCTTAGAAATACTTGTAATCACAATCTTAAATCTGCTGTATAAGTATGTTCATCATAATAAGTTTATTTAAAACACTGGGTCAAACATTTCGTCTTTGGTCAGCTAGGAAGGAAGTTGATCCTCTGACAAGTGTGCATAGCTCCCAGCCAGATAACTTTCCCCACATATATAAAGGGAAGGAAATGAATACTTTCTGAGGCCAATGGAACTTTCCTTTAGTGCTTATTCAAAGTCCAATACCATATGCTGTACTGGCACGTAGGGCACCATAAACCCTGAGAATGATGGAGTGTTATTGTGTTTTGTTTCACTAGGAAATCAGCCATGATACCAAGAAGTTCCGGTTTGGACTTCCTTCATCAGATCACATTTTAGGGCTCCCCATAGGTAATAATGATAACGCTTGTAATGTTTTACTCCTGTAATTCAACATTTATTGTCTACTATGTGCAAAGGTCTATGTGCTCTCTGTAGTGCTTTGTCAAAGCACAGGATTACAGCCAAAGGGCAGCTTAAAAATCATGCAGTTCAACTTTCTTGTTTTCTCAGAAGAAAACTGAGGCTGGGAGAAATTATTGCTTGCCCAGGATTGTATGGGAAGTTGATAGCAGAGTCAGAGTCTGATCCTGGTCCTCTACCATTACGCCCAGTGCTTTCAAGTATTTGATTCATTGTGGTTCTGATAGCACCCCTGAGATGGAAAGGCTGCACAGATAGCATGTGTTAGCTACATGTTAGCAGAGGGGACAGGGGAGTGTGGTAGCTCAGATATTTTAAAAATCAGGTCATTTGGATTTCGTTTTCAGTGAGTTATGTATTGTTGTTTTTCCTGCAAATTTCTTTTTGTATCCTCTTGTTTTACAGATGAGAGAACAGAAGTCCAGAGTTTAAAAAATGATTTGCCCAGGGTCACACCAGTGAATCAGTGGCACAGTGATCACCAGACCTAGTCTACCATAAGACACTATCCCTTGCCATAATCCATCTCTAATTTTTGTTCATAGGCTGATGTGAAAATGTTTTATGAGAAACAGGGCATCATAGTGCTAACAATAATAACTGATATTTATTTAGCACTTTAAAGTTTCCAAAGTGCTTTACATGCATTCTCCTATGAGCCTCATTTTTAACCCCGAAGTAGATACAAGTATTATTATCCCCATGTTTCACATGATAAAACCAAGGCTCTGAAAGTTTAAATGACTTGCCCATGGTCATGCAGCCAGTAAGTATTAGAGAGAGGATTTGGACCTCTCTACAGTGTGCCTGGTGACCCAGGGTCTAGTCCTAGCTGCTATGTGAATAGCCATGTGATAGGAGGCAAGTCACTTCCTTTCTCTGGACTTGAGTTTCCTTACATGTAAAATGGGAACATAATCTTGTCCTGCTGGTTTCCCAGAATCTTGAAGATCAAATAGGATAAAAGATGTGCAAGTGCTTTATAAATGGCAAAGCATCTTTTAAATAAATGAGATTGTGATTTTTTTTCTTTTTATTTTTTTTTGAAGGGCAATTAGGGTTAAGTGACTTGCCCAAGGTCACACGGCTAGTACCTGTTAAGTGTCTGAGGTCACATTGGAACTCAGATCTTCCTGACTCCAGGGCTGGTGCTCTATTCACTGCGCCACCTAGTGACCCCCAGATTGTGATTTTTTTTAAAGCATATCTGGTTGGGATAGAGGAAGTGTATTGAGAGTGAGTGGGGGGTAGGGAAAGGCCAGAAGGAACAGGGAGAGCAGGAAGGAGCCACTGCAGTCAAAACTTATGGCTTTATTTATCCACAGCTTTTTGGGGGAGGGCAAATAATTGAGATCCATCCCTTAATTCAGTGAATAGAATGAGTTTCATTGACTGATTTAATCCAGAGACATTCCCCAGATTTTATTCTACTCCATGGTTCCACTTCCTCTTTAATTTCAACTCTTAGAGTTGCTACCTTCCAGGAACCAAAGGATGTTAAATATTCTGTCCTCTTTTGGTAGTAGAACTAAGGGGCACTGAAATGTGCAGAAGCAAGGCCCCAGAGAACCAGAAGGCATGATGAAAGCTTGCATATCTGCTTGTGAATAATTAAGAACTGGGTTAAGGAAAAACAAAAACAACTACATTTGTATTTACCACACAGGTTGAACACCAGGGAAATGACCTCCAGGACTCCAAGGTCTTTCTAGAGTTCTCAGAGACATAGATAAGGAAGGTCTTGCTTATGCAAACTGTTCACACAGCTGGCAAATCTCAACTCTGATCTGCATCACCCTTGTTTTATAATGTGGGCAGGGAGAAACTTTGCCTAGGTTGGGTAATGGCTTATACCTGACACTGGCCCCATTCCAAATCATGGTCTCTGATTAGGAGGCTCAAAGCCAAGGCTTCTGAGAGCTTTTTGTGCTGCAGCTGCAGAGCTATAAGGATCTCTGTGTCAGGTTGTTTGGTTGGGTCTAGGGAAAAGTCAGGTTATATGACTAGTTATTATAGTTTGGTGCTAGTAACTATTCAAAGTACAGAGACTTTGTGGGGAAGGGGAGTCAGGAAACATGCTGTAAAGTCTTAAATCAGGGCTTTAGGAATGGTTTGGTAGCGAGGCCAGACACTGGGTCACATATTCTGAGAAAGCCACAGCCAGAACACTTGGATGTCACCAACATACATGATGAGGGTGCAGGGTCTTTAGTGGCTGTAGATGGTACATATACATATCATGTATTCTCCAGCACAAGCTGGTTCTGTGTGGGCTGTGGCAACTAATTAACACCTAATGTTTGGACAGTGCTTTAAGATTAAAATGAAGCACGTAGTAGGTGCTTAAAAGATATTTGTTGTATTAAAATGGATTTTCATAGCTATATCTCACTTGAATTCTCAAAATAGCCCTGAATAGAAGTGATTATCTTCAATTCACACATGAGCAAACTGCCATTTGGAGAGTTGAACTGATTTAACCTGACATGGTTATCAAAAGGCAGAGCTGGAATTTCTCTTTGATGAGGTCCTCTGACTTCCAGGACAGGAATTCTTTCATTGATCCACTGGGCTTTAGTATCATGTACATTTCTACTCACACAAAGACAAAGACCTGAAGGGGGTCTTGTCAAGATTATCTGTTCTCATTTTAATTTACAGAGAAGGAAACTGAGCCTCTCAGAGGGGAGGTGCTTGCCTATGGTCACACAGCAAGTGAGTCATGCAGCGGGAACCTGTCTTTTCATGCCCTTTGTACTGGGATGGAAAATGTGAGGCCAAGAGCAACATTTGAGTTGTTGGAAGAAAAGAGAGTTTTATTTTAATGAAATTTTCTTTTTTTAACAGGGAAGTTGTTAGAAGTTATAGATAAGATTTGTTCTCCTTGACCCTAGAAGGCCGAACTCAGAGGACTGGGGTGGAATTTACAAAAGGACAGATTTTGGCTTAATGTAAGGGAAAACTTCCCAGTGATCAGTGGAATGGGACACCTTAGGAGGGAGGGGGGTTCCCCTCCCTGGAGCTCTTCAAGGAAAATCTAGTTGATCACTTGTTAGAAATGTTATGGGTACAAGTCTTATTAAAATAAAATTGGGGTTGGGACAGCTAGTTGGTACAGTGGATAGAGTACTGGCCCTGGAGTCAGAAGGACCTGAGCCTCGGGCACTTGACATTTACTAGCTGTGACCCTGGGCAAGTCACAACCCTGGTTGCCTTGCCAAAAAATACATATATTAAAAACTGAGGAAGGATGGCTTCCAAGATCCCTTCTAAAGCTGATGTTCTCTGATTCTGTGAAATGCTTATTACCTTTCCATCAATTCTGAAACAAATCTGTCTTTGGAGTTTTTCCTGGCTATTTGTGTTAATGTTCATTTTAAAAAGAAAAAAAAAGAATTCTCCATAAAACCCACATTTTATATTTTTCCTCCTTTAGGTCAACATGTTTATCTCTCTGCCAAAGTCAATGGCAATCTAGTGATCCGGGCCTATACTCCCGTTTCTAGTGATGAAGTAAAAGGCTATGTGGACCTTATTATTAAGGTAAATTCAGGCAGCTCTGTTTCATCGTAGGTATGAAAAGGCATGAGAAGTTTAAAATGTTGTATTTTGGATAACCTGACAGTGATACACAACTGTAACATTATTCACCTGATTCATACAAACTATGAGTGTCTATTGAAAGATACAGGAACCCAGTCTGAGAATATTTAATAACCATTCTTTGCCTAAGCATGCTGTCATTCAGAATCTTCTAAAAACACATATGTATATATGCAAAACAATACAAACATATTCTGAGTATACATATTAAATAAAATAGGCTTTAAAATTGCTTTTCTTGGGGCATCTAGGTAGCTTAGTGTATAGAACACTAGCCCTGGAGTCAGAAGGACCTGAGTTCAAATATGGTCTCAGACACTTACTAGTTATGTGACCCTGGGCAATTAATCCTGATGGCCTAACCCCTCCCACCCCCCAAAAAAAGAAAAGGAAAAGAAAATTGCTTTTGTTTTACAATTTATAATAAATTCAGAATGTGATTTCCAAAGCCGTTCTGCTTATTTGTGCTTTCCTTCCATGCATTTTTGGAAAAATGCTTCATTGAAACTTAAGAACTCAGAGTCAAACATAACTTTCGAAAGTGGGCAATATGGAAATTTATTTTACTTGACCAAGCATATTAGTTACAATGATTTTTCTTTTTTTTTTTTTCAGTTGAGGGTGGAGTGGGAGAAAAAAAATCAGGTTTATTAATTGAAAAACAAATAAAAAGAAGAAAACACTTCAGTGATCCTTTTTTTTTCTTTTCCCAATGTTCTACCTTTTCTTTCCCTGCCCACCCCCTACTGGGAAGAAAAAGAAAAAAGAGAAACAAAACACTTCTAACTAAGATCTCCAGTCAAGCAAAACAAATTTCCCATATTGGTCATATCCAGAAATATATGTCTTCTTCCTCTGCACCTTGAGTCTGTTACTTCTTGTCAGGAGGTCTGGAATCATGGTTAGTCATGGCATTGATTAGAGTTCTTAAGGCTTCTTAAAGCCTTTTGTCTTTAGAGTGTTATTATTGTATAAATTGTTTTTTTGATCTGCTCATTTCAGCCTGCATTAGCTTATACAAATCTTCCTAAGATTCTCTGAAACCGTCTCTTTTGTCATTTCCTTAGGTCAAAACAATATTGCATTTCTATACCATAATTTGTTCAGCCATTCCCCTATTGATGTGCATCCCCTTAGGTTCCAGTTCTTCGCTACAACAAAAAGAACTGCTATGAGTATTATTGTACACATGGGCCCATTTCCTCTGATCTCTTTGGAGTATAGCCTTAGTAGTGATATCTTTGAATCTATGGATACGCACATTTCAGTGATTTGGGGCATAATTCCATATTGCTCTACACATCGGTTAGACTAATTAATAGCTCTACAAGCGGAAGACTAGTATGTCTGTTTCCCAGACAACAATTGTCATTTCTCATTTTTGTCATCTTTGCCAATCTCATGGGTGTGAAGTGGAATCACTGAGTTGTTTTAGTTTGCTTTTCTCTAATGTTTAGTTAGTTAGTTGGAACATTTTTTTCATGCAGTTGTTAATAGCTTTCATTTTTTTCTTTTGAAGACTTCTTGTTCATATCCTTTGACCATTTATCTCCTGGAGGATGGATGTTGTTCCAATAAATTTGAGTCAGTTCCATAAATATCTTAAATATATGAGTCCTTTATCAATACAAAACTTGCTCCCAAATTTTTGCCCAGCTTTGTTTTTTTTTCGCATCCAAGTTTAACCACCAGTTTTATCTGTGCAAAATCTTTTAAAATTTGTGTAATAAAACTTGCTCCATTTTATCATCTTAGATCCTCTCTCTCCCTATTTTGGTCATGAACTTTTGCCCTGTCCATTGTTGAGCAATACAAGTCTTAACTAACAGTGAAATCATCAAAGATCGGCTTATAAAACTACAGTAGCATATGCCAAAGTCTTATCAAGGCCTTGTTTTCCAGGTTTACTACAAAAATGTGCACCCTAAGTTTCCTGAGGGGGGAAAGATGTCTCAGTACCTGGATAACATGAAGATAGGAGATACCATCGATTTCCGAGGGCCAAATGGGCGCCTGATTTATAATGGACCAGGTACTCCTGCTCATGCGCAAAGAAAGGTCCTTTGGTTTTTCAAGATATTTTGGGTGGGAAAAAGATGGAGCATGTTCTAAGACATTTTCATCATTCTAAACAAAATACTTCCCAGAAGATTGAAATAACATAAGTTTGAATTGTAGTGCCCAAGATTGTCACTTCAGACACAATATTCTATTTATTTTTTTCATTCAACAAAAATATAATGTATGCCTGCTGTACACATGACTGATTATGTGCTTGATGCTGTAATTACTGGTAGGTTTTGTATTGCCTTCTGTATAGTACATACTTGTGATATGTTTGTCAGAGAAGGCCTTTCCTTTTCCCTGTTCCTGCACTATCATACTCCTTAATGTGGGCATGTGGGAGAGACTATGGCTTCCTCCTTTCCCATTTAACTGAGAATAATCCATCTCTTTACTAGTTTACTCTTCTAGGGCAATGGAAAAAGGAAGTATATTCTGTGAGATGCACTGTGGAAAGTTTGGGCAGTTGTGTTCCTTAACATTTCTTTTTTAGGTAAGCTGGCAATCAAACCGGATAAGAACAGTGAGGCTAAGATGAAGTTTGCCAAGAATTTGGGAATGATTGCTGGTGGGACAGGTAAGACTTCACTGGGAGCGGCATAGTGCTATAGAGAGCATTTTTAACTCACTGTTTTGAGATCTGCATCTAGAAGGACAAGTAGAAATCTGACTGCAGATCTCCTTGACTCACACGGATATCCAGGTTTTAGGGTTGTTCCCTAAATCACTGAACTTTACAAAGACTGAGTTCAGGGTTTGAATTTAAGTGATGAGCCTGTAGTACTCTTTCATTTCAACAACACAGCCTTTCCTGAAGGTATGGCAGCTGCTGTCACATATTTATTCAAAGGGGCAGACTGAGTGGGCTTACCCATGTAACACTGTACTCCTCCCTGTTCTAGAATTGTAGCTGAGAAAAGGAAAAAGAGCTGGATTGTTCTTTCCATCCAAACAGAACTGCAGTGAGCAAATTTTTCATACCTCTAACTTCAGAAGGAAAGGTGTGGATGAAGCCTGATAGATACAGAACAGCAGGGGGCCCAGGTTTTCTCCTGTTTGGGTGTCTGAATAGCACCCATCCATATAATGATTCCATTGAATGCAGAAAATGAAAGATATTTTCTCCAATATGTTCTAGGAATAACACCAATGCTGCAGCTGATTCGGCACATTACCAAGGACCCTGCCGATGGTACCAAGTGCTCCCTTATCTTTGCTAATCAGGTTAGTTAACATTTCATTCTCTGTTCACTCTCCCTGCCCTTAGAAGGCATGAACATTAAGCTTTAAGTAGGGCAGGATTAATCTTTCTTTAACAGACTGTGTACTTTGGAATTTCTGTTTGAAGGTATTTTAGTTTAGGAGCTATTATCTTCAGTTATTCAACAAACATCTAGAAAGAGCTACTTGGTGGGAAATGGGAAAAGCACCTGGCTTTTTGTGCAAAATATACAAAACACTGCTGCCTACACTTCTTCTCCACTCCCTTAATTCTAAATCCTCTGCATACTAACTTCAGACCTAATCAGTTGACGAAAATTTTTTCCAAAGTCAGCCATGATCTCTTGGCCAGATTTAGTGGCTTTTTCTCAGTTCCTCATCCTTTTTGACCTCTCTACTGCATTTGATACTGTTAACTACCTGCTCTTGGATTCTCTCTCCTATCTAGGTTTTTGTGACACTTTCTCCTGCTTCTCCTAGCAGTCTGATTGCTTCTTTATTCTGGACATTACATTAGCTCTCGTAGATGACATTATTTATGCAGGTCATTCTCAGATCTGTCCATCTAGCCCTAAGCTCTCTGCAGCTCTAGTTGTACATTACCCATAGCCTCCTGTACATCTTGAACTGTATGTCTTATCGGCATCTCACACTCAGCATTTCCCAAACAGACCTCATTATCCCAAATCCTCCCTGATTCTATACTGCTCTTACTATTGAGGGCGGGTACCACCAATGCTTCTAGTCACCCGGGCTCATAACCTCAGTATCATTCTTGATTCTGCCTTTGCCGCACATGTTAAATCTTTTGCCAAGTCTTGTCATTTCTACCATTGCATCATCTTGTACATATAACCCCTTCTGTACACTCACATCTACTGCCCTGGCTTAGGCTCAGATCACCTCAAGCCTAAACTATTAGCCGCCCGATTGGTCTCCTGCCTTCAGTCACATCTTTCACTCAGTTGTCAAAGTTATCTTCCCAAGTAGCAAATGTGACCATGCTATCCCATTAGAAACTTTCCATCCAGGATCAACTCTAAAATCCTGTTTGGCTTCCAAAACCTTGAACCACCTGACCCCTTCCTAATCTTCTCACACTTTACTGTGATTCTGCCTTTCTCTGTATCTCCAGCATCTAATAGGGCCTGGTATACTTTTGTTGCTCCATAATTGCTTGTTGATTCATTGAATACTAAAGAATTAAAAAACATGTCGTGTCTCTTCCTCCCCTTCCCCTACCACACTGTACCTTTCTCCAGGTCCTGGGGGATATGACAGTATCTCTGAGCCCATCTAGCTTTATCTCCTTTTCTCAAATTGTGTTCCAGCATCTGTGGTTTACTCACTTTCTCTTCTCCCAGCTTTCTCCACATTGGCTTTCTCCACATTATTTTCCATTCTTTATTCTTTCAAATCCCCCAAGACTTTCACAATATCTGCTAAGACTTCAGCTGATTTTTCTCATTTGAAATCAGGATCTACATATGTCATTTGGTCTTTCTACACAGGTCACACCAATGTGCCTGTTTATACTGGGTTGACTGTATTTGGTTTTGACATACCGTTGATGTTAAGACTTCTCCATTTCTACCTGAACAGTAAAGAACAAAGTCCAGGAAGAATACTTGCCACATTTCTGCAGTGTGTATCTTTTTTTCCTTCTAGACTGAGAAAGATATACTATTGAGAGCAGAGCTAGAAGAAGTGGTGAAGAATCATCCGAACCAGTTTAGTCTGTGGTACACCCTGGACAGGCCTCCTACTGGTAATCCTTATGTGCTTCCCTCTGCTAGAAGTAGGGAGAGTGGCACTGCTCCTAGATGTTGAGTCAGAGGGCCTGGGTTCCAGTCCTAGCTCTGATCTTACCTTCCCTGTCTAGAAAATGAGGGGTATGGATTCAGTGATTACTAAGGTCCCTTCCACATCTAAATGCCCTGATCCTTTCACTTCCCTCTGTCTCTTCTCACCATAGTCACTGTTTTTTAACTCTCTCAGGCCCTATAGGTTTAAGTCTTCTCAGGTCAGAACTGGCTTTTGACCCACTTTAAAGAGCTTTGGCTCAGTATTACAGAGAGTAACACTTCAGGTCATTTAGCAGGATATAACAGGTACAGTCTTTAATCTGTTGCCTCCTATCTGTGTCTGCATAAAGTTAGCTTGGCAGGGTGAAATGGGAGTACTTCATATAGGGTAAAGTAGGAAAAATAATTCAAAATACTGGAAAGGCTAGTTCACCAACACTTCTGTGATCAGTGCCAATCTGCTGCAGCTCAGGGGAGAAACATGATCCAAAATGCAAACCTTACTGGCCTAAAGTTCTTTCCTGGGCATTTTCCCAGGCTCACTGATGGACAGATGCCTTCTGGCCATTTGGGGTGGTGGTATTGTTTGTCCTTCATTCTCGAAGAGGACCATGATACCAGGGAGGTGATGCCATGACATGCAAGTGGATGGGAGTTAATGAGGGAGCAAAGCAGTATAGACGGCTCAGTCCAAGCACTCGCCAATTAGCTTCACATTAAAGACAGATCTGACTTCAGAAGCTTTAGGAAAATCTCCATAGAGGCATAGTTAATAATGCAGTATTGGCAGGGGGTGGCAATAAGAAGTCTCAAACTATTGGCTGGATGACACTTCTTCCAGGCAGGGTTTGAACCATTTTGGTAGAACCCCAGGTTTTGAAGATAATTTCTAAGTAAACTTATCACTGTTTCCTCTGATGCCATTTCAGATTGGAAGTATAGCTCTGGATTCATTAATGCAGACATGATCAAGGACCATCTTCCACCACCAGGAGATGATACTGTCATTTTGATGTGTGGTCCTCCTCCAATGATCCAATTTGCCTGTCAACCCAACCTGGAAAAACTGGGCTATGCTCAAGACAAGACTTTTGCCTACTAACAAATTCCCATTAGCAAGTGTATCTTAATACTTTTTGTATTGCACTTCAGGATTTCTTGTTCAAAGCCTGTTCTAAAATAGTATGGCTTTTAAAATGTTAAATAGTTTTCTAAACGATTTTCTTACAGAATGAGTTGCAGTTCGAAAACACATAGAAAATTTCTTTCTGTCTTGTTATCTTGTCTGAGGTTTCTGGATGCTCTCTAAGTGTCTTGGTCAGGGACCAGAGTCTGAGAAGCTGTGCCCGAGGGATTCAGCAATACACTGTTCATGTTAGGTCCAGAGCAAGTGATTGTCGTCGATTTGCAGAACAGCACTTGGCTTCATACTTCAGAGAAATAAAATCTGTGTAAAATTTAAAGTCTTGTGTGTACGGAAGATGCATGCATACTCCAACCCACAATTCAAGAGATAGTTCGTTATCTAGAGCCTCGGATGGCTAACAAGCTAGTCTTTATATTCGTGTTTTCTATTTTCCAGCATAGTCTTTAAGAGAACTATCAACAGGCAGGGAAATATTGGAGTTTTTATATAAAATAGGTCAAAAATTAATTTCTAGAAGAATAAAATGGACTTCGATTATAGAAATGTTAAAATCTAAGTTCTCCAAAGGAATATTGGAGTGGGGAAGGGCAAGGCAGGCGGGCAAGAAAGCAATCAGGAGTGAATGAGCACATGACAATAACAAATTATGGCTACTGACACCAGTCTTGCAGAAGCCCATTGTGATTAGCATCAGTTAAAAAGGTTGCTGTCTTGTCTAGGTGAAGTACCCCAATTTGTTTAGCCATTCCCCAGGCAGTGGGCATCTGTTTTGTTTCCAATTCTTTGCTACCACAAAAAATGCTGCTATGAATATTTTGGTGTTTGTGGGGACTTTATACTTATCAAAAGACCTCCTTGGACAAAAGGATATGCACACTTTTGTCGTTTTACTTGCATAATTCCAAAATATTTGTACTGAGATACTTGTTTTTGTTCATTTTAAATCTGTAACAGAGACCACTGAAGAAAAAATTACATTATAAACATCTAAAGACAGAGGTAATTCTCAAAGTAATTTTACCAAAACAAGCTTGCCCATATCAGACTTCTACTCATTAAACCCAGATGACTCCCTGTTATTTGTAGGATAAAACACAAACTCCTACATTTGGCATCTAAATCCCTTCACAGACTGGTTCCAACTTGTTTCTTTGTCCTGATGATACTTACTCTCCTACACACACAGTCTGGCTTCCCTCAAACCAGTCAAAAGAAGATATACAAGGACCTTCTCAAGCTGAGTGTACTTTGGTGTTAGAGCAACAAAACAAAACCTTGTTTCATGGCCTTATTTATAAAGGGTAAAGGGAATATTGAAATGAGTGGTCTTCTCATCCTTCAAACTCTAGGCATTGACTCTTTGATGCCCACAAAGTTTATGGGGATGTAAAATAGTTTACTCTCCATGGCCCATACCATCTACTTTTCTCTCTGTTGAAAAGATTTTGTCCAGGGCCAGATCCTTAGAGGAGACCATACATACCATCCCTATCAGAGGACAAAAAGGGTGAAGAAAATCCCACCCATCTGCCATCTCCCTGAAGAGCTTTTGTTTATTAGATTACAAGAATAAGTGATCTGTTGAACCAGAAGCATTGGGAAATGTTGTTTCCCCAAAATATTTTTTCTCCAGGCAAGTTATTTTTTCTCCAAAGCAACTTAGTGGGCAGTAAGTTGTGACTCATTCAAAGGATATCCAGTGCTTGGTTTCCTCTGGGTGATTTGGTGGATCAAGGAGAGGAACTGGGTCTGGGGTGGGGTGGAAACATGAGTAACAATATCAGAGCTGGAAAAGCAACCTTTATAGATGAGGAAGGTGAGGTTCAGAGAAATGACTGTTCCAAGGCCATTCAAGAAATTATTGGCAGAAGGGGCACTGAAACCAAGCTCTCGGTTGATTTTTAAAATTAGTTTTCAGCTTCTAGTTTGGGTTTTTCAAAGGGAGAGTATTAAAGTTTGTAGTCAGTTCATTTCATGAAGGCATGTGGAAATGCTGGTGCTTGGGCAATAGCAAATGTGCAGAATGACCACAGAACAGTCATTGGATGGTGGGACACCCAAGTGTTCTCAATACTAATGGTGATCTCAATGTACATCATGTCTGCAATCATCCATAGCTATCACTGGTTGGGTTTTTTTTTCTTTTTGCTTGCTTCTCAGCTTAGTATTTATTTTTAAACATTTGTTTTTAAATTTAGAGTGCCTCTCCTCCATTGAGAAGAAATGTGATGTCAATTATACATGTGAAATTGTGCAAAACATTTCCATGTTGCAGAAAAAAAAAAAAACCCAGAAAAATAAAGTGAAAAAACCATACTTGAATCTGCACTTAAGAGTTCTTCAGTTCTCTCTGATTGTGGATAGCATCTGGAATTGTCTTGGATCATTACATTGATCAGAGTAGCTAAATCATTCACAGCTGAATATTGCTGTTACTGTTTACAATATTCTGGTTCTGCTCATTTCACGTTGTATCAGTTCTTATAAATCTCTCTACATTTTTCCAGAAACCCTCTCACTATTTCTCATAGCACAATAGTATCCCTTCACAACCATATACTACAACTTATTCGGCTACTTCCCAACTGATAGATATCCCCTCCATTTCCAATTCTTTGCCACTACAAAGAGTTGCCTTAAATATTTTTATACAAACGGGTTCTTTTCCTCTGAGATTCAGACCCAATAGTGGCATTGCTGGGTCGAAGGATAAAGAACAGTTTTACTGCCCTTTAATCATTTTCAAATTGTTCTGCGGAATGGTTGCATCAGTTCACAATTCCAACAACAGTGCATTAGTGTCCCAATTCACTGGGACAGTTTGAAGAGTGTCAACGAAGGAGGACTGGTCTTGTAAGTCCACGACCAATACGATCAGATGGAGCAAACAGTCAGACGCGCAGTTCAAATGAATGATCATTTCAGGCATCTTGTCAAATGGAACACTGCTTTATGCTTCCATGTAATGAAGGTAATTTATCTTCGCCCACAAACCTCTCCACTGGGGAAATTGGGAGGCTGACTGCACCATGGTTTTCATTTCTTTTGTTGGTTCTGGATAATTTTCAGAACTCTCTTTCACTTTGGAAAACTCATCTTGTACTGACTGGCATTGCTGTGCCATGAGAATTTTCTCTTCTTTCTTTTAAACTCATATTCCAGGCATCACGGTCTCAATACCAATTAGCCCTTGAAGCAATTTTATCCTCTGAGGCCTATTAGGCACAGGTCCTCTGGATCCTGCCGAGTAAATTGGATGGAGCCGAGCCACTGGACCACTGTCTGGGGCCTACTAGAGAAGCCTGTCACTATAACACCACTGGAGGTCTACCAAGTTAATTCTACTGAAATTATCTAGGATTGTATTATTAGTTCATAGTTTGCCAAGGTTGTCGGCCAATTTCCCTCATCTCCTTTTAGACTGGCTTTCTCCTTTTCCTAAGGTTTCTTTCTTCCTGAGAATGTTTCATTCTGGTTTTAAATTCAGAGTCCTCCCGGCCTCCCCTCACTTCATTCCTCCCAGTGCCTGTGATATACTATAAAAATAACTTTGACATGATTAGATGGTAACACTACATTCCAGCAAGTATGTGGGGACCTTACCTTTAATTCATCCTGGTGATGGCAGGTCTGCTTAAAAAAGAATTGCCCCAGCTATGAACCTGTGCGTGTAAGTCTAAATTTGATGCACTGAGGAGCACAGTAAGGTGAGGGCTGCATTTATGTGGCTTTAGTGTTGAATCAGGAAGTTGTGGTTATGATGTGAACTGATGTATGAAAAGCCACAATGCCTCATGGAACAGCTGCCCATGAATGACCCAGGATAAAATAAATGCCATTTAGCTGTGGAACAGGAGCTACAACATAAATCTTACTTTTACATCATTGGATCTCAGAGTTGGAAGGAACTTCTGGGGCCATCTTGGCCACCTCAAACCTGAGCAGTGACCCTCTCTGGAAATGACAAGAAATCATCCAAGGCTCCTTAGAAAATTGCCACTGAGATTCCTGACAGACTGTTCCACTTTTGAATGGTTAATTTTTCCTTTAATGAGCTGTAACTTCAATTGAATTCAACAAACATTTTATCAGGTGTCCACTATGTAAGCAGGATACTGACCTCCAATCATTTGGTCCTAGTTCTGCCCTCTAAGACTAAACAAAACACATTTAATCCCTTTTCCACATGACAGCATTTCACATACTTAAAGAGAGCTATTATATTCTGCCCTCCTTCCCCAAGTTTTCTTTTTATAGGCTAAACTTTCCTTGTTCTTTCAACTAATCTCTACATCAGTGGTTCTCAACCTTCCTAACGCCATACTCGTATGTGGGCGTATCTGCATGTGGGTGGATCCACCTGGAGATGGATAGAGGAGTGGTGACTTGGTTCCTAAGACCATGGGAAACATCTGTTTTCCCACAGTCTTAGGTGACCCCATTCGAACCCCCAAAGGGGTTGCGACCCACAGGTTAAGAACCACTGCCCTACGCAGTAGTTTCAAGTCTCTTCACCATCTTGGTCCCCCTCCTCCGGGCATTCTAGCTTTTCAGTGTCTACCTGAAGGGTTACTGCCAGAATGGAATGCAACACTATAGATGTGGTCTGAGTGGGACAGAATACTGGGCAATTAACCAGCCATCTCCCTTGTCCTGGATAACATGCTCATACTCATTTACCTTAGGGGTGCATTAATTTTTTGGCTGCCCCATCGCAGAGAGCTGACACATATTGAACTTGAAATTCATTAAAATGCCCGAGTCTTTTTTATATTTGTTTTCCTATGTCCTTCTCATCCTCACTTGTACAGTCAATTGTTAACTGAAAGAGAAGACTTCAGAATGACTGACCACAATTCCAGGACCAATGATGATGCTTCCCACTTCTCAGCAGAGAGGTGGGAAGGGGCGGGGAGAATGACATGCATTTTTTTTTACATGACCAATGCAAGATTTATTTTACTTAACAATGCATATCTGTTGTAAGGGTTTTCTTCTTTTTCAATGGGTGAGGGGAAGTGAAGAGAGAAAACAGATTTTTGTTAATTGGGAAGGGGAGGAATGCATAGAAGAAACCAGTGTCACCTTCTATACAACATTAAATTTTTATCTACTTGGTTCATTCCATTGTCTTAATGCAGAGAGATCCTTCTGGACCCCAGATACTGTCAATTTGACATTAGCTATCCCAGTCAGATTTAGGCACCCACAAATTTAATAAGCATGCTATCTTTGTCTTCTTCCAAGTCACTGACAAAGAAAAGGGTCAAGGACAGAGTCCTGGGGTATTTGAGTATAGAGGCTCTCAATGTGGTCAATCAGTTTCAGGTTTACCTATCACTCAATCCAACATTGCTGCCCACAAAGGATAGTTTGAAAGATTCTGAATGAATATATGTGGCAGAAATCAGGCATAGTAGCTTTATAGCATTTCTGATAAATTAGACTCTAGCTCTTCTGCCCCCTGCGTTGAACAGAAGAATTCTAATATAAAGGCTAGAGGCTCCAGTCCCATTGCAAAAAAAACAAATATATTAAAGTTTTGGTCAATAGCAAACACTGCAGCAAATACAACAGAAACAGTTTGATTCTCTAAATTGTATCTGATTTATCACAAAACATTTTGCATCACTTTTCTGAAAGTGACCGTTTGTTAGTAAACAATGGCACCACTGGATCACTCGGGGCTCCATAAACTTGGCCACGAGTAGCACATACCAGAACAAGAAAATGTTCAGGCTGCACTCGGAGGCGTTTGGCTGTACTTAGTGCTCCTGGTCTTGGCGAATAAACATTTCTGGTCTTCTGTTCGTGGGCATTAGAAGCTGAATTTCATTTTAGTAACCCATCTTGATTCAGCACAGTCTGAAAGTATATAACAGATGGCAACTTAAAAAGAAAAATTTTAAATGACATAGCTAACATCAGCGTCCTTGAAATCAGAGAACTCTAATGACAAATCTGTTTCCCAAAAGTCTTTCTTGGTTATATGTCAAACACATAATAACAACAAAAATGATAATGATAAGCACTGTAGCTAGCATTTATACAGTGCTTTAAGATTTGCAGTGTGCTAAGAGACAGCATGATGGATAGAGCCTTGGTCCTGGAGTCAAGAGGACTTGAGTTCAAACCCAGCCTCAGACACTAGCTGCGTGACCCTGGGCAAGTCACTTAGCCTCAATTACCAAATTAAAAAAAAAAAAAGATTTGCAATGTGCTTTACAAATATCACCTCACTTTATCCTCACAAAAGGAGAAGGGAAAGGAATATTTATTTAGATACCACTTTCTCTGTGCCAGGTGCCACTCTAAGCATTCTTTTATAAATATTATTGCATGTGGTGGCTAGGTGGCGCAGGGAACAGAGCATCAGCCCTGGAGTCAGGAGGACCTGAGTTTGAATCCGGCCTCAGACACTTAACACAAAACTAGCCATATGACCTTGGGCAAGTCACTTCACCTCAACTGCCCTACCTTCCACCCTCCAAAAAAACAAAACCAAAATCCTTCAAATAAATAAATAAAAACAAATATTATCTCATTTGGTCCTTGCAACAATACTGGGGGGTTAAGTACTATTATCATCCCCATTTTACAGGAAAGAAAACAGGTAGACAGAGGTTAATTCCCAGGGTCACATAGCTACCTGTGCTCTGCCTGCCCATAACCCCTAGATGCCTCATACAAAATTACCGGCCATTTTAGCAATGACTTTACCTTTCACAACAAGATGGACAAAATGTTTTAAATGGCAAGTTTATTAAAACGTTCATTTATTGGAGGTAAATTAATAGTCTATCCATTATAGCCATGGGTAAAAAAAAAACACAAAAGCCCCCCAAAACCAGCAACAAAACAAGCAAAAACAGGTTGTGAGTGAGAAAGGCATGAAATACAAAAAACAAAAAAATGGAAATGATTTTTCAGTAACTCTTGCTGCCCATTTTTGTAGAGCAAGCACAAGAGCAAAGCCCCCTGGAACATGCCACCTGCAGCTCTCTGCCATCCTTTCTTCTTTCTCTGTCCCCCTGCTCTAACTCCCCAGTAGTCCTGGGAAATCTCCTGGGCTTAGCAGCTAAGGCAATATCACGCCTCTGACGCTGGTCAGCACCGTAGGTAGGTGATAGGAATTCTGTAGGCTGCTCACAATAAGGCATAAACTGGGAAAGACTATGACCAACGTTGAATTTAATGACAGAAGTCTTCATTATATTTACTGGCAGCCAAGGTCGCGTCAAGTGCTGCCTGATGCACTGGAACGCTTGGGGAACGTTACATAAACAGAACCAGACAGACTCACTGAGAAGAATGGAATTATGGCCTGCAGACAGGCACGGCTAAGGGGAAAGACCAGGGGGATTTGTCTCACATGTTGGCCTCCTAGTGCATATGAGAGATGATCTGGAAGAGATCGACATTGTTGGGATTTTTCCTCCTTTGCTCCAGCTTGTCCCATAAAACAAAGGAATCGGCCCTAGCTGCAAAGCACAGATGGGTATTTTCCATTTTCCCACCTGCTCTATCCCTCTGGATTTCAAGGGTCTTCCCTCGCTCTGATCCTACGGTAGCATCGTAGATTAGGAACCTGAGAGGTCATTTTGTCAATCTCCCTCATTTCAAAGATGAGGTGCTGAGGCCCAAAGAAGATAGAGTAAGTGACAAAGCCAGGATTTGCACCGAGGTCCTCTGACTCATGATTTCAAACTCGGAGCCCTTCCCATTACACCATGTTGCTCCCATGCCCAGTCTTAGAAAGCCAGTCATGCATAAGCACCCCGAAGGAAGGGATGGTTTTATCTTTTTTATCTCCATTGTCTAACTCAGTGCTTGGCACATAGTGATTTCTTAACAAAATGTTCGTTAACTTGAACAGAAAGGAAAGGCAAAGTACAATTCCTAGCATTAGGTTGTGCAGACATAGGTTCACAAACCATGTCATGGTATGGCCTTTGGCTGGGTGTGGTCAACATACTGCCCCAAGGAACAGATTGTGACCAGCTGCAAGCCTCCAGATTCCATACCTTGGTTGTAATAACAAAGGGGAGGGATGAGCAAGCATCAGATCAGTACATACCGTGAGGTTGTGAATGCCTTGAGAGATGACCCCTATCTGTAGGACTGTACCTTCCGAGGGCTCCATCTGTAAAATTATTCAGCGGCATCATCAGAGGAGGCAAGGAGGCCATTCATTTCAGGCTGTACAAAGCATGCTTCTGGGTCTCCTGGACAGACATGTCACAGGGTCCAATTCCCTGACTCCAGGACTCTCTGTAGGGGAGAGTCTTCTGGGGGAACTTCTAGTATATATAGACACAGACACACAGGAACAAGCAGAGGCCCCTGTGAGACACTCAGAGGAAGGAGGAAATTCTAGGTAAAGTGGTTTTCTACTCGCCACTGGCAATAGGTGGTAGCAGCCTGGTCACAGTTCTTACTTTGTTCTAATTTTATTAAGGCTTCATGCTTCTAGAGACTGGAAGACAGTATTGGTACAGCACTCTGGCTAGCTTGCTGCATGGACCTGCCTGGACTTCTGCCATTAGAAAGAGAATGAATGGTAATCTGCATTTGAGAGTGCTGATGGCACTGGCATCAGCATGCCAGACCTCTGAACTCCCCTGAGGTCTGGACCACTGGCACTGCCAAGCCTTGAGGATGGAGAGAAACACAGAAGGAGCTTCTCAAGAAGCAGCATGCATGCAATGGTCCCAGCTGTGTCCTCTGATCACAGCCCCTTCCCCTTGTAGACATACCATGCTCTTGGGCATCAGGGTCAGAAACACACAATGTATTTGAGGGACACAGATGTTATGCCCTAAAGGAAGGCCAAGTAAGAAAGCATAAGGCATGAACACAGGGGTCCTCATGCCTTTCCCTTCCTCTCCCCATCCTGCTATACTTCCTATTCTCCATTTATACTGACCACAAAACAAGGGAATCAGGCATTCTGCCCTCCAGGTAGCCTCAAGGATAGAATATTGCTATCATAACAAAGGACACTGTTCAGATTATGGAAATGTCTGTCCATTTTCCTTTGAAGGTTCCAAAGGAGAAGATCCAAGCCAGCCATATTCATTAAAACTGAGTGTTCTTCCCCAATTTCTTCTCTAGATGGCAGCATTGACCCACACTTGGACACAGATTAAGAGCCTGAGTACAGACACATAGGGGAGACAGGGCTTTACAATGGGGTCATGGGAACTGGAAGCAGGCTGGTCACAGCTCGTGCAAATGGCAGGCCCAGTCTGAGGAAGATGGCGACATGTGAGCCAAGCCAAGTTAATGCAACATTAGTCTTCGTTAAGATAAGCATGCTGTCCAGCCCTGGCCAGACCACAGCCAGAGCTTGGTGTTCAGCTGTGGGAGCCACATGGTGGGAAGGCCCTTGCAACCTGGAGAATTAAGGGTAGCTAACATGGTGGAGGGCCTAGAAACCGGACCATATGGAGACCAGATGAACAAGATTAATGCCACTTATTTCTACAGTGCTCCCCGCCCCCCCCCCCAGCTACCCTTGAGGCTGTAACTTGCCAGGATTGTTTCTGATTTACTGATGAGAAAGGGAACCAAATCAGAGAGGTCAAGTAATCTGCCTATGGTTTCACAGAGAGTGTCAGAGCCAAGATTTCAAACCTGACTTCAAGCCTGGAGTTATTTCTGTTTCACTAAGAAGGAACAGAGGATGTATATACAGGGCATCCCAGATGCCCCATGTAACCTGGTGAAAGGAAGACGGGAGGCATGGAGCTATCCTGGAAGGCAGGCAGTGAGGTACGGTGAACAGGGAGTGCTGGACTTAGCCCTGGGTTCAAATTTCACCTCTCATGCTTACTAGCAATGTGGTCTTGTTTTCTCATCTGTAAAGGAAGGAGGTTTTAGACTAGGTGGACTGTAATGTCCCTTCCAGATAGAAATCCACAGTCCTATAAGAGAGCCTGATGATGGGGAAAAGTGGCATAGAGGAAGATTTTGGCAATCTAATTTTGCAATGAGAGCACCCCCAAAGAAGAATGGGTTGGCCCAGGAGGTAATGAATTTCCCATCACTGGAAGTTTTCAAATAGAGGGGATTCACACTCAGGTCCAGGCTGAACTCTAAAGCTCTCCCAGACAGAACAGAGCTGGCTAGGACAGGGCACATGCGGTTTAAAAAGAGACATGAAAGGGTTTCCTTACAAGGAAGGACTTGGCAGGCTTCTGCTTCTAGGCATACAAAGTACAAGAGATAAACTCAGTGTTGAGACTTACTGCCGTGAGACTGCTGCCTCTGGATGACGACTTGGGGACATAGAAATGGAAGATACCTTGGGGTACCGACTGGAGGGAGTAGAACGTGAAGAGTTGGAGGGCAGAGAGGTATCATATAATAATAGCCAGGAAGCTAGACCCAAGGTCTCTGTGGTAAAGCTTGGAGGCTGAGTAATATGGCAGAATGACCATTGTGTACCTGGGTGCTAAAACCCTGGCTCTGTTTTGTCGTCATCGGATCCACAAATGCTGAGCTTACTGTATCCGTGGGCCAGGACCAGCCTTGCTCTCTTGCAGTTCAGATTTTCCATCTGTACAATGGTTAGAAGGCCATCCGTGCTGTTCTTCCTGCCCCATTAGATGGATAAATTCTATGTCAAGTGCTTTGCTTCTCAGCGGAACATTATTTTACCACAAAGAAGCAACACCCTCCATGTTGAAATAAACAAACCACCAAAAGGTTAAAAACCCTCCTTCTCATCATTATATTTTTTGCTAGGGTACATAGACTCCTTCTGAATTATTTCAGCAATCTGAACTTCAGAACATGCTTAATATGTCCATAATCCAGCTGTCCAGAACAAGAAATATGTATGTGTATGGATAGAGATGGCTAGTACATACAATGCTGGACCTGGATTTAGGAAGACCTCGGTTTGAATCTGGCCTTAGACACATACTAGCTGTGACCCAGGGCAAGTGGCTTAACCTCCATTTGCCTTAAGCCACTGAAGGAAATGACAAACCACTCCAGTATCTTTGCCAAGAAAATGACATAGATAGCATGGTCCATGGGGGCCACAAAGAGTCAGATGTGACAGAACAACAACAAAGCTTAAAAGTCTACTTCAGGAGATTTGTTAGTTTTGTACCATAAAGCAGTGGTGGGGAAGAACACGGTGTTCCAGCTATTTCTTAGAAGACAAAAAATGTTCTGTTAAAAATGTGTATGTGTGCATATTTATCCCCAATTTTCTGTACAAATTAACTAGAACAAAATCTGATACATTTATTTATATTCATAGTACTTAAATACATCTTAAAATGAAAATAGTGTTTATATTTGTGCAGACTCTGCAGGATATGGGCATTAAGAATCATTTAAAAAACCATTACTGTTAAAACCATTTTTTGTCCATTCTTAGCCTCTAGTAACAGTCTTAACAGCCTGTCCTCAGGAAAGGCACTGATGCACAGGGAGGCTGAGACAGACGTATTGACTTAAAAAGAAAAACAAATGACAACCAGCGGCCTGACATATTTGGTGTCAAGATAAAATGCTTCTGGGTTTCAAAAGCCTGATTTTTCTTGGTGAGTTCAAGCACATGAGGCTGGAGGTTATACGGTGGGTAACACGGTGTTATTTGCAAGCTCTGGGATTGGCACGGAGAGGCTGAGATGACAGGGACATCAGTTGACGTATCCCACCTGATCCAGTCTGTCCAGATCCTCCCCAGGACTGGGGGGGAGGCCTCGGTGGCCACCATAAGCCTTGTGACTGCCATTCACACTTTCACTTGGCTCTGTGGGGCATATGTAGTCTGTGGATTCATCAAACTTCTTTTTTCTCATGTTTCCGAAGTGTGAAAATCCTAGTTTCTTTGGCTAAAACACAACCAAGACAAGACCACATGAAAAAAAGAAAAGTAATCTAAACTGTAGGTTTAAGAAAGTCAGATTTAAGAATATTAACATGGATTTATTCATTTACTCACTCACCAAAGGTTTATGCAACATATACTTCTGTGTTGTACTATACTTTGGGGGAAAAACAAAGCCAAAAATCTCATGATACCCAATACCACTGCAGAGCTAGCTTTGATGTAAATTAGCCTCATGTTATGAAAGGAACAAGAAAACTTTTGATATAGTTGTAATGAATTCTATTTAATCCTATACAGAAAATGTTTTCTCTGGTCAATATCTCCAATAGTCCTCACTGAGGACTAAAAACTTCTCTATGAATTCTTAAAGCACTAGAGTTATATGGTATAATATATAATACATAAGAAAAGTTAGTAGCAAATAACCTATTGCTGAAGCTTTACATCTAGACTCACTGTTGGTTCACAAGTGCTACTACAATTTCCCCAATCAGAAGAGTTCCTTGAAAGCTTGTAATATCCCTTGTTGCCCCCATAGCACCTTAGGCCTTAGTGTACAAATGGGTTGGGCTGGGCAAAGGAGCCCAAATGGTCCCAATTTTATAAAATGTAAACTGATTCTGGTCTTAGAAGCTAGACAGAGACAAATAAGCATTTTATAAGTAAGGCACCAGTCTTCTGGGCTGATGAATTACTATGACATCTCTATAATGACAAAGACCTTGTAAGAGGAAAAAAGTCATGCCCCATGCTTGGGCCCACGCCCACAGCAGGGGACCTACCCGGACTTTGGCAGTGGTAGTCAGTGGCGTATAGGCTGGGGATGCCATTATGTCTCTCTTTTCCTGCTGGGCAACAGGCCCGACGAGGACGTTGAAGTTGGTGGTTAAGTGGCGTCGGAGGAGTGTCTTCTGAGGAGGAATGTTCAGAAGCATGGCGAGTGTGTCCCCGCTGAAGCGGGGCTCCAGGATCTGGGGGAAAGAGTGAGTGCTGGGTCAGTGGGCTCAGCTGCACTTACAAGCAAGCTGCTGAGTTTGCTCTCAGAAGCCTCTGCAGGTGGACAGCACAACTCTGACTAAGCAGACATTTACTGATGTTTCCTACAATTCACAAACAATCATACAAGGGAAAAAAAAAAGAGCATATCGTCGTCCAAGGCTGTGGCTAGTAAATGATACAGAGAGAATGTGAATCTGTATCACTGCTTCTTTTATAACCCTTTTCTATGTATCTATAGGAAGGTCCAGACCAGGGCCAATAAAATGACAATTATGTAAAATATGGGAGCTGGTTCCAGCACAAAGAAAATATGCAAGGCAGGTTTGCCTAACTTCAGGGGATTTATTATTCATAGTAAGCCGGACCCAGCTGTATTTAAATATTGCCCTCCCTTTTGTTTTTTTTTTTTGCTTTTTGGAGTGGGGGAAGGCAGGGCAATTGGGGTTAAGTGACTTGCCCAAAGTCGCAAGGCTAGTAAGTGTGTCAAGTGTCTGAGGCTAAATTTGAACTCAGGCCCTTCTGACTCCAGGGCCAGTGCTCTATTCACTGTGCCACCTAGCTGGCCCCCATATTTAAATGCCTTTTAAGAAGCCACCCAGCTCCTGGGAATGAGAAGGCCTGAGGCATGGTGCAATATGCGATTTCATCTGCAATCTTCCCGGTGTAGGTAGTGGGAGGAAGACTGTGCCCTGTAGAATGGAAGGTCCTGGAGGGCCGAGATAGTTTTATTTTTGTATCCCCTACTGTCCTATATATAGGAGGCAATTGATAAATGCTTATTGGATTGACTGGGTCTGCATATCCCTACACTGGATGACTGGTGCCCTATGGCAGTACTTGGTGTCATCCCTCTGTGACAGGGTATCAAAATCCTTGTCTAATCAGGCCCTTCAGAGATAGCCCTGGATGGGTCCATTCAGGGATTCAGTCCCAAGATGCTAAATGGATGGCTGAGAGCTCATGGAAACAAGGTCTCCTCCCATCCTTCAGGAGGGGAGGTTCATAAGTCCCAGTGCAGAAACCATAGGCTGGGGACACAAAGGAAGTGTGTCTCAGCAAGAGCAGCCCTTTCTTCTTACGGAGCCTGCCAACCCTTCGGCTGTCTCTAGCTATAGTTAGAAGCCCTAGCCTTCCTCCCTCCACCTAAACTCTTTCTTATAGGACTACCCATCTCTAAAGGACAGTGGGAACGGACGCTGACCTTTCTTGGCCAAAGACAGAACGATGTGGACAGTGTTAACAGACTGGCTGGGTGCGACATTTAAGAGTTGTGTAACTGTGGGCAAAGGATGTAGGTTTGAATTCCAGCGCCGCTATTTGCTACCTATGTCACTGTAACAAGTCCCTTCAACCCTCATTTTCCCTATTTATAAAACAAGTGGCATCAGACTAGATGAACGCGTGGCCTCTTTCAGCTCTAAAGCTCTGATACTCTAACTGGAAGGGATGGGGTCCATCATTAGTGTATCACCATTAGTACTCATGAAACAGCAGGTCAGATCTATGAGCAGCTACTCACAATGAGACCACCGTGGACTCCGCTTCCCCGAAGGTTTGGTGCGTATTCAGCCAGGTCCACTGACCTCAGCCATTCCATCACTCGGTGGTTGGACCACTGTACCACCTCAGAAGGAGAAACATTACTCTGTCAGGACAAGAAGAGAGAAGAGCTGAGAACTGTCATTGAGAACATTACTGCTGAAGTTGGATTTGAGTCTTACTGACTCCTGGCTCAGTGCTCTGTCCACTGTGCCATGAGCTGCCTCTGAAATATTTCTGTGCCCAGAAAATACTGTGACTCTGAAGGTGGGAGAAGATGGGAAACATTTATTCTTGCTGGTTGGCCACAGAAGATTAGAGAATGGTTGAACAAATTATGGTATAAAAATATAATAGAATATGATCTTTGAGAAACCTGGGGTTTGAATTGAGCAAAATCAGAACAATTTTTATCAATACATCAACACTGTAAAAATGAACCATTTTCCTGCCCTCTGCTAGTTGATGGCCTTCCAATTACATGATGCTCAGAACGGAACGTAGGATTCCAATGGAGTCTGGGCAGGGCAGGGCAGAGCAGGAGTCTTATTGTCCTTTTTCAGGATATGATGCTCATTTGAATTGTCCAAAGCCTCAAATTAACTTTGTTTGGTGGAAGTGTATAGTCCACTAAGGCTCCCAGATCCTCTTTTGTCTAAATTCATTTGTCTAATGAAATCCTGCCAACATCTTGTACCTGTTTTGATTGATTTTTAGAACTCAGGTGCAGGACCTTTACATTTTCCCTGTTAAATACCATGCTATCAGATCAGGCCCATTTTCCCCTATGAAGCTTTGAGGTCAGAAGGTTCTGTCCACCCTGTATTTGAAGAACCTAAATGGGGCCTTTCACCATGGGAACAGCATATTTGTTTGGGAGAGTAACTTATACTATAATATTGTCCCCTTTCTGAGGCTGAGCTGTGTTCCTTGCTTAGGCAGGGAGAAGGGTTAATATTACTAGTCCTGTTCTGAGAAGGTCACTGATGAGAGGATGCTGGCTGGGTTTTGGACCTGGCAGCCTTCAGAGTGCTGGGGAAACTGGTGAAGGGGGCAGCTGACACACAAAGGCACTCTAGGCTGGGCACAAACCAAATAGAAGGCCCGCCCTCCCTCCGGGCCCTTTCTTCTTCCTTCTTACCCCCTATCATAAGTAGGAAAGATTTAGAGAAGAGAGACCTGAGCTCAGAAGACAGCAGTTTCACCCTCATTTTACAACTGGGGAAACTGAGGTTTGGGCTAGAGGGATTTTCTTGGGGTCACCTAAGCAGGAAGCACCAGGAAGAGGATCTGAACCCACCTCCCAGGCTCTAGAGTTAGAGCTCCTTCTCCTGTACCACATGGCCTTCAATTTCTTTACGCTTTTCCTCTTCTCTTCCCTTTTCTTCTTTCTCTGTCCCTCCTCTAACTTTTCATTATCTTATTTCAATACTTCATTTATCCCCCTCAGTCCCTGATCATAACCCAGTTTGGATTTGCTCACCATACTCTCCATGGTTTAGCCAGATTGGCCAGTGTAGAGCATACAACAGGGCAAAAGGAATGCAATGGGCCAGGGAAACCTGGACCGAGGTGGCGGAGGTCTGCTGAGTCCACAAGCAGGGGGCCTAGTGGCTAGAAAGACCCCTCCTCCCCCAATACCTTCTGGTCTTCCTCTCCAGCATAAATGGGGACACCGGGCAGAGGACTCCAAACGGACTGACTTACTGCTTATGTAACAAAGAAGGATGCTCAGGGGCTTGGTTCTTTTAGTCCCTGCACCAGGGCCACTTTTCTGCCACAGCGGCACCTGTGAGCAGGAAGACAGCCCTTCCTGCTCCTACCTCATCTGCAGGTCTCCTGTGCAGGCAGTGAGGACTGAATTTGTTGGCGTGGAGTACGTGGATGGCACATTTGATGCTGAGATGATGAAGCTGGCTGGTGACTTTTAAGAAGAGAAGGTCATTCTGGAAGAGGAAGGTCAATGATTAAGGGCTCACTCAGCACTTCTCTCAACAGACACACCATTCTTCCCTCCTACACATTCATGATTCCGCCCCACCCCTGTTCAGATGCTCAGGATGTCATGGGCAGCTCAGACATCACCACTTTAAGATTTCTGTTGTTATTATTAGTCCTGACTTGTGATTTCACTAGTGCAGAAAGTTCTTGGTAAGAGAATCTCTACCAATGCATATATGCAACTGCTTTGCAATTTGTATTCCTAGAGAGTGGGGAGATCTTGACCTGTTTTATGCTCTGGAGTCCTCTGGCAGTCTGATGAAGTCTTTTTTTTGGGGGGGGGGGGCGGTGGTAGGGCACAATGCAATCCGGGTTAGTAAGCTAGTAAGTGTCAAGTGTCTGAGGGTGGATTTGAACTCAGGTCCTCCTGACTCCAGGGCTGGTGATGATAGATCACTGCACCACCCAGGTGCTCTTTCTCAGAATAATGGTTTTAAATAACCGAAGGGAATGTTTCAATCAGAGCAGAGGTTGGCAGTTACATCTCACACAGGACTTGCTTCTGTATAGCCCTCAGGCCAAGAAGGGTTTTGACATTTCTGGGCTGGGTTAAGGCCTCTGGGTCAAGTTTGCTGACCCAAGCTAGAGGGCAGAGAAAATAAAGATTTATTTTTTTCCCATCCAAGCTCACAGACCTCAATTCAATCCTTGCTCTTGACAATTGCCCAGGATACTCTGAGTCTATAACCTGCTCCAAGTCACAGAACCATTAAGACCATAAAGTTAACCATAAAGTCAGGCTTAACCCAGGCTTTCTTGATTCTGAGGCCAGTTATCCCTTCACTCACTATGCAACAGTAAAGTACTTTATAAACAAGTCATCTAACTTCTTTTGACCTGAGAGTCCTCATCTGCAAATCAGAAGAAAGGGGGCTAAGGCCCTTTTCAATGATGAAGCTCTAGGCTGTGGCTACAAATAAGACAGAAGAATCATTGTCACTGAGTGATTCCCCCTGGCAAGTGGGAGTGAAGTTTCTGTCTAAAGCCTTCAGCTCCTGAGTGCCTTCCCTTCTCGCCTCAGCCTCTAAGCAGCCTCAGAATCCTTCAGCTCAGGAGGGGCGCTTCTACTGCCCACACTGCTCCACTGTCCTCCCTCTTTATTTTGTCTTTACTTCCTGCATCCCTACAGCATCCAGACCTTCTTACCATTGCTCACTGTCCCGCCCCCCCCCCCCAGTCCAGTGTTAGATGTAAGCTCCCTGAGGGCAGGGGATATTTGGTTTTATCTCTGTATCCCCAATGCCTGGAACACGGATGTCACTTATTATATGGGTTTAGTTGGACTGATCAGACCCAAATCCCTTACCACAGTTAGGTACTGAAGCATCCGCCCGTCAACCCTGGATTCGTGAAACTGATCTTTGTACTGAGGCAAGCCAATGTCATCAAGCCACCCTACAGAGTGAAAAAGAAAGGTCCATCTCAAAACTCTTATATTATAGCCATTAAAAACAATGGGAGGTTAACTGGTGGGGATGGGGTGGCACAGTGAAAAGTTAGACCAAATTTTGTGAATAATCAGAATATTTAGTCATCAGACTTTCAGAAGAAGATGCTTTTCTTCCCCTCTTCTCCCACACTGTAATAATTCTATTCATCATCTCACAGTCTATTTCTTTTTTTTTTTTTTTGGAGGCAATCGGGGTTAAGTGACTTGCCCAGGGTGATACACCTAGTAAGCATCTGAGGCTGAATTTGAACTTGTGACTCTAGAGCTAGAGCTATATCCATTGTACCACCTAGCTGCCACCTGGGATAATGCTAAAAGTGTCTTTATTCTAGAGGACAGAAAAAGCATGCTGTGTTCTTCTCAGATTGAGTTGATCTATACTTACTGGTTACCCAGATGTGGTCTAGTTGGGCAGACTTCTCCTCCTGCTTTGTGTTAATTGACTTCACAGCCAAGACTAATTTTTTCCTATGCAGGGGATGCTTAATTCCCAGTTCCTGAAAGAGACAAATGGAAGATGAGCTGTTGAGTTTTAGGTAGGTAACAGGTCCTAAGTTAGATGATTTTCAGTCTTAATGGTTGTGTCATGATGGAGGTATGATGGCTCATTATGGCAACCATGGTCCAATCCACTGCTCAGCAGGACACAAAAGGGACAAGCCACATGCTGCTGCTCCTTCTTGTCTAGTCAGAGCTGTAACCTGGGTAGGATGTGTGAGGGCATGGCCCAGGGGGATGAAATTTAGAGGGCACTGAGAGCTATTCCTCCTTTAGTGTAGAAATAGCAGGGCTTAGCACTTATGCAGTGAGAAGAGCCAGACACAGCACAGAGAAACCTCACTGCGTGTCTGTCCTCTCACAACTGAAGCTGCCTTTTAAAGCTGATTTGGCCTGGAAAGACTTATATGAACTGATGCAAAGTGAACTGAGCAGAACCAGGAGAACACTGTATGCAGTAACAGCAGTACTGTAATGATGCAACTGTGGAAAACTTAGCTGTTCTGGTCAGGACAATGATCCAAGACCACGCCACAGGACCCATGATGAAAAATGCTATTTACCTCCAGAGAAAACTAATGAGCTCTGACAGCAGGTTCAATCATGCTTTTTTTACTCCTTATGTTGTCCTTGTGCATTTGTGTCCAAATCTATGTGACCTCATGGACTTCGTCCGGGGGATTTTTTTTGGGCAAAAATACCAGAATGGTTTGCATTCCTTCTCTAGTGTGCTGCCATTTTACAGATGAGGAACTGAGGCAAATAGGGGTTAAGTGACTTGTCCAGGGGTACCTAGCTAATAAGTGTGGGAGGCTGGATTTGAACTCAGATCTTCCTGACTCCAGGCCTGCTGCTGTATCCATCGTACCACCTAGCAACTGTGTTTACATTTGCAAGACGGCTATACCTTAGTGTTTTACATGATTTCACATGTATAATCAGGACATATTGTTTGCCTTTTCAAAGGGCAGGGAAGGGTGGAGAGAGAAGAAGAGAATTTGGAATTCAAAATTTTAAAAAACAAATGCTAAAAATTTTTATATATGTAATTGGGAAATTAATGAAATTCAAAAATGATTAAAAATAAAAGTTGATTTGAGGATAGTTTGTGAACTGACTTTTTGGGATATTTTTGAAATTTGCCCCAGGCATGAAAAATGCTAATTGGGGCTCCAGTTCTCTTTCCATCAGACACTGTACTCCAGATGCCTGTCTTGTATCTGGTTTCTTTTTTCCCTCCCAGCCAAGGCCCCAGGCATGTAGAAGGCAGCTGAGGTCACAGAATCCAGAAAAAGGTCAGCTACTGCCACGCAGATGAAGGCTGGCCAACCTCCAAGTCTGCCCCTTACCTTTTCCATGTCCTGAGGGGTAGCGGTCAATAGTGTGTGGCCAGAGCTCACCCACTGCCGGGCAAAGATCACATACTGACCCAGACCAAAGTCCTCCAGCCACGAACACACTTGCTCTGTGTTCCACTGGGCAAAAGGAGCATTGGAATCACTGAAAGAGACAGAGCACGTAACTGTCAAGGCTGGTGCCTGATGGCAAGTGGAGCCTGGAACACTCTTGTTAAAACTATTTCTGCATAACAAAAAGATCAGCAAACCTCTGACAGACGTCAGAGACAAAAAAAAAAAAGGGCCACGCAATTGTTAAATATAGTGAGGGAAGGCAGAACCTCAGCATTACAGAATCTGAGAGTAGTCAGGGACGTTGGTGTCCATCCTGGCCCACCCAGACGGACGGGAAAGGAAGCCTCTAGTATAATGCAGCCCAAATGGGGTCATCCAGGCTCTCTACCTGTAGACCTCCAACAAGGGGGAAGCTGCCACATCCTGTCTGTACAACTCTCATTGTCAGGAAGCTTTGCCTCAAGTCAAGCTAAAATCATGCTCCTCTGCTCCTTGTTTTCTGCCTGTCTGGGGACCAAACAGAAAGAAATCTAACCTTATTTCCTAGGATGGCTCTTAAAATTCTGAACACTGCTATTATGTCCCCTTAATTTAGTATTAAAAAAAAAAAAGTTAGGGAAATTTTTTTTTTTAAGACAAGAAGAATCACTTAGTACTTTACTTTTCTCATTTTATAGAATAAATGAATGAAACACCCTAAGTTCCACTTTCCTCCTTAAAGTCTCCCATGACTGCGGAGCCAAGATGG
>CM053601.1:147127606-147162585 GCA_028646575.1 Pseudocheirus occidentalis | reverse complement strand
TCCAGGCTTTGAGTCTTTGGCAGTCATTTTATCAATACTGGCTCTGCAAGCCATTCATCGTGGCCAAGGACAGTCCAGCCTTTGACCCGCGCTCTCCAGATATGATGAGCTAGGATTAAGCAGCTGATACGTTCACTGACCCTCTGACCCAAAGAAGCCTTCGATTTCTGCACAGCCTTTATTTTCAAAGAGGCACAGAGAAATAGGAAAGAAAAGCTGCAGATGAGGCAAGTATAGCAAAGGGAGAAGACTTACAACATCAACTTTATGTGGCATCTTATTTTTTTCCTTCCCATGTGAATATTGCTCAGGCGACCTAGACCAGGTTAGAGTCAAACTGATGGAGCCAGAAGAGGCCTTAAAGATCATTTAGTCAAACCTTTCAATTGCACAGATGGGGAAACTGAGGTCTGAAGAGGGGATGTGGATCATCTATCTGCCCCATGGACACACACGAATAAATCAGTGGCAGAGTTGGCCGCTGGTAGTACATCACACCACCTCAAGACCCTTCATTACAGCTTAATGTCTTTAAGGAAACCAGGGAAAGACTGAACCAGGGCAAAGAACTATTAAGATAAGACCAAGCAAAACATGGAGCACGAGATCTAAGGCTGGGTCAAGGTTGAGCTGGTGCAAGATGTGGATTTGGGGCCTACTCAGCAATCCAGCACTGGAAAGGAGAGTGGTTGCTATGACCCACCCTACAAACAGCATCACAGCAATGCACACTGAGAATGCCCTAATCCTGAAGAAAAGAACTGGAATTAGTTTGATTTTTCTCCAAATTAAAAAAAAAATGTATTTTCAAAATGGTTAATTGCTAACCTTTGTTTTAAAATCACCTGTATTTCCTACAGCATCCTGCCCAGAGAGCTATGCATTGTAACAAAGAATTAAAAAAAATAGAAACATATAAAAAAAATAATCAACATATCAAAAATGTCAGTCATACTATGTGGCCAAGCTAGCTTTTCCAATAAACAAATGTAATGTAGAGAGGAAGTTCAAGAGGCAGATAACCATCATTTTAATATAGAAAGTGAAATGTCAGGAGTTTATGTTTTCTTGGAACAGTGGCCAGAGGGAGACCTCAGCAACCTACTGAGCAAATATAGATTCTGTTGCCAAAACCTGAAACGGCCTTTTTGCTTTGTTCTGGGCAGAACACTGTGTTCTAATCCTTGACAGCCTGGTTCCAGCCTGCTTTGGTCTAGTCTGATCCAACCCATCTTCTGCTATGATGGCTCTTTGGGACTTGAATCAGCTCCTTGATAAGCAACAACTTGACCTCACAGGATCACAGGCTTAGAGCTGGAGAGGACTTGGCTGGCCATCTAAGCCAATCCCTTTATTTAACAGATGAGAAATAGAAACCATATCCCAGAATTCAGTAAGGAAACAAATGATAGAAGTAGGGTTTGACCCCAAGTCCTGGGATTCCAAAATCTTTCCACCATACTAAGACATTTCTTCAACTCTAAAGACCATCTTTCCATGACACTTCAGAGATACACCAATATGGCCATAACTTAAGACCTCACCATCTCACATTTCTTAGGAACTTCTCCAAGAGAACCTGACCTTCCTACTCTTTAAATGGTACCATCCTTTCCCTTTCCCACTCTCTCATTCCCACTAAATCTCTTTTCCCACCTTACCTATCTCGAGCCATTCCTAAATTCCTAATACATTTCCCCGCCTGTGTACCAGCCTTCATCCCACAATTTGTCACAACCTACCACCATAGGAACTCTTCCTCCACCATGACCGTTCTTCAGCTCCTGACCCAAGAGTCCTTATCTCCAAGAAATTCCTATTCCTAACTTTCTCCACTTCTATTCTTTCACTGGAAGAAGTCATATCTTCTACAAGAACTTCATAATGTCAGCTGTTCCCCGCTACTACTTGGAAATCCTTCTGTTCCTTAGACTGACTCCTATTTAATTAACTCCTACTTTTGTTGACCATAGGGTTATTTTGATCTTTTTTCCCCTATTCTTCTCACTACCAGTCCCACCCCATCTTCCAAATTTATACCAGAGGATGACAGATTCGAAGTGAAAAGGACCTTCAGAAGACATCTAGTATAGTCACCCACCTTACAGAAAAGGAAACTTGAGGTCTGGAGAATTTATATGATTTGCTCAAGTTCAAGTTAAGTTGCAGAATTATGACTCTAACCCAAGAATATATACTATTACATTAATATATATTACATGATCACATTACAATATACTATTACATAGTATGTATTACATATTATACTACTTTGTTTCACTGTAAAGATTGTGATGTGAATGTCTTCAGTCTCTCTCCTCCATTCCTCAAAAACCCTCACAACTTTAGTACCCTCTTCTGTCCTTCATACCTCTGGGAACAAAATTGTATTAAATTTAAACAACATCTGTTAAGCACCCACTATGTGTAGGGCCCACCAAAGATGAAATGCCTGCTATTCACTAAGACTACTGCCTAAACTTCTCTCCTTGATCATATTCTTTTCCACCTCAGAATCTGGAAGCAATTTGTGGCAGCCATCAAATACAACTTATATCAGAAAAAGAATTCTCACTACAACAGAACTTGCTAGTGGCCATCTAGCCTCTGCTGAAGACCTCCAGGGGTGGGCAAGCCACTCACCACCTCTCAGGTAACCCACTGTACTTCTCACTGCTAGGAAGCACTGTCTTACAAGTTTAAATGAGCCTGTTTGCAGCTTCCTGCCCCACTCCTGGTTTTGCCCTTGGAAAACAAAATAAATCTCATGCTGCTTCTATATGACAACTTGTCAAAAAATGGCAGTCACGTACTGCTCCTAGAGTCCACTGCACCAAATGGAGTTTTCTCTAGAGCAAAATGTCACTGACTCAAGGCTCTTCACCATGTTGACCGTCCTTCCCTGGCTTCAGTCCAACTAATCAATGTCCTTTCTAAATTACTGTGCCCAGAACTAAACTCAATGCTTCAATTATCTCCTTATTTCTGGAAGCTAGGTCTCTCTTAACACTGCCCAAAACTGCGTTAGCAATTAGTGGATATGTCTTCCATAGCACACGGCTGACACTAAAGTCCACTAAAAACTCCCTTCTTTTTTTTTTCTGACTAATTGCTATTTGCCACACCTACCTCATTCTGGTGAAATTAAATTTTTGAATCTACATCAACTTTAATTTATCCCTATTAAATTTCATTTAATTAGATTCAATTCAACGTTGTCCCCTGACATCTTTTAGGAGCCTGACTGTTATCTAGTGTGTAAAATATTGTGTCCCCAGGACATTGTGCAGGTAACCATTGCTTCCTCCCAGCACCTCCAATTTCTTTGTCTGGGCCCACTGAACATAATTTTACTTAGCAGATGTTTTCCACAAGGCTGTTCCTAATAAAGATTGGCATCTATCATTACACCTCCAAAGAAATCAAACTGTATCTGCCCATAGACAAGGTTCTAGGTGAGGAAATTTGGACAAAGCTAGCTAATGCCATATATACATTTCTAGATTCTCCCTTAATGCTTTTTTTTTTCTTTTTGGAGGGCAGTTGGGGTTAGGTGACTTGCCCAAGGTCACATGGCTGGTTTTTGTGTTAAGTGTCTGAGGCTGGATTTGAACTCGGGTCCTCCTGACTCCAGGGCCAGTGTTCTATTCACTAAGACACCTAGCACCCCCCCTTAATGCCTTTCTAAATTTTTTGTTGAAGAGATGCACTTTCAAATGACAAAGGACATAATTTATTCTTCAAATTTTTCATCCCATAGAAGAGTGGCCAACATTTGACTTTGATTATTGGCAAAGCCTTAGAATATGTTATTATTAAAGGTATGCAGATGGAGAAGGGGAAACAGTGGTCACCAAGAGACAACAGGCTTTATCAAGAACAGGCCATGCCAGGGGCGGCTAGGTGGCGCAGTGAATAGAGCACTGGCCCTGGAGTCAGGAGTACCCAAGTTCAAATCCAGCTTCAGACACTTAACACAAAAAGTAGCCATGTGACCTTGGGCAAGTCACTTAACCCCAACGGCCCTCCAAAAAGCAAAAAAAAAAAAAAAACAGGCCATGCCAGACTAACTTCATTTCCTTTTCTGACTAGCCTGGTAGATCAGAGGAATGCTGTCTAGATAAATTTTACCTAGATTTCAGTAAGTCATTTGACAAAGTCTCTCATGTTATTCTTGTAGACAAAGTAGACAGGTCTGGGTTATATAATATTACAGTGAGCTGAATTCAGAAATGGCAGAATGACTGGACCTAAAAAGAAGTCACTGATAATTTGATGACACTGCTGAGAGAAATCTCCAGTGTGGTTCTGGTACCTGTCCTTGGTCCTATAAAGATCAAACTTCTTATCAGTGACACAAATGAAGGCTTAGATAACATGCCTGTCAAATCTGCAGAAAACATTCTTGGGAGGAATAGCTAATATTGCTGAATAACTGGGGCAGGATCCAAAAAAAATATGCACAGGATAGAATAGTGAGCCAAATTTAATAGGATGAAATTTAATAGGCAATAAACATCAAGTTCTACAATGGGGTTCCAACTTTCATCTGCACAAACATAGCTTGGCGGGGGGGAGGCAGGTATGGTGAAATAAGAACTGGGGTAGAAAAAGATCTATGGTTTTGAATGGATTACAAGGTCTGCACAGGTCAAGAGTATTATACGGAAGCCCTGAACACTAACAAGATATAAGGCTGCCTTAGACATGTCTCCATGCTCAGAATGAGGGGAGGGTTCTCCTGGACACTGTTACTTCAAGCAGTCTGACAAATTATACTCTTGGGTGCCATAGCCACAGCTACTGAATACCCCAGAAAAGAATGCTCTTGCAACCAAAGTCCTGGGCAATAAAGAATGGTTTAATGTCAGAAACTTACGTGATTTTTATCACTACAAATGTCATTAAAGAAGAGGCATGACCATCTGTTTTGCCTCATTGCACCCTAAGGATCAGGGGTCCTTTCCATCAGACTTACAGCTGAAACCTTCCTGTGTGTTGTCTTCCCTAGGAGAATGTGAGCTCCTAGAGAGCAGGGGCTGGCTTGCTTTTCTATTGGTATCCATAGCACTTCGCAGAGTGCTTTGCACACAGTAAGCTCTTAATAAATGCTTTATTAATCAATCAGTCAATTAATTAATTAATTGAGAGGGTTTCCTATCTGCTCACTGAGGTTGGAAATAGCTTAAAGATAAGAAAAACCTTAGTACTGGAGCTACCCTGAGGTAGAATGGCCTGCCTTGGGACAGGGCAAGGTCATTGTCACTAGGCTGGATGACCAGTTGGCAGGAATATCAGGAAGGCAATCCTGGGATTCAGGTGTGAGTCAGTCTCTTCTCTTGGAGTCTCTTTTAACACCAAGATGCTTTGAATTCTACTATTCTTTATGTGACAGATGGACCAGTCAAGTGTCCCAATTTGCTTGTAGTGAACTCTGAATGTGAAACCCAAATTAGGTTTTATGGACAATAGGATTTTTTTTTCAAGGACTGTTAAGATAACCTGGTCGTTTTACAGATGGGAAAACCAAGAATTAAAGGTAGAGTGACTTCTCCAAGGTCACAGCAGTGGTGCTTAGCAGGACCAAGACTGATTATTGAAATCCACAGATAATCTCCAACAGTTTCACATTCCCATGTTTCTCTCCCTCTCTACTGCCCCTTTCTCCACCCCACTCAAACCCGAAGAGTGAAGTTTTAGATCTGGAAAAACCCACAGAACTTATCTTGTCCAGCACCTGCATTTTACAGAGAGAAACACTGAGGCCCAGAGTGGTAAATAAACTTATCCACATTTGCGGTATTATCTGTACTGGAACCTAGGGAGTCACATACCCAATCTGATGTTTGTCACAGCACTTGGCCTATTAAGATCCCCAATAATGTTGGCTTTTAGTCAAACATGATGCTATGAACGTATCCCTTGGTGAACCATTACACAGAAACAACAACATAATCCAATTGCCACTCAATGGCTCAAACTATAATTTTGGTCACACTATGGGTTGAAGAATAGAAGGAGGCAGGGAGGTTGATATGAAATAAATTAGTGCAACATGAAAAAATATACACATGTATACGTAGTGAGGCCATATATACATATATGTTGCTAGTGAAGTCTCTCTCCATATTACTTATATACAAACAGCAAAACATACACACACACACACACACACACACACACACACACACACACACACACACACTTTTTCAAGCATTGCCCAATCTAGTACTGGTATGCAGGATCAACTGGGGAATTTATGGCCCTGCCTAGCTTCGATGGCCATATTGCACTGGAATGTTATATAAGTAGAATTTATTCAACTATTCGATGAATTATTTTATTTTTCTTGGCTCTGTTTCCACAAGTTATCTCTTTAAGCCATAGAGAAAACTAGAATATATTACATCTTAAAATGGTGTGACATCCATTGCTGTTTTTAGGTTTAGGTTGGCAAGTAGCTAAGCTTTTTACTTAAATGCTCTACTTATAATTTGGTTAAACTGTCACCAGGTAAAGAACCCTGCTAGGCAGATAGGCCTGCTGCCTAAATATTGCCATTAAAATAATTAACTGAGAAACAGACTAGCCATTCTAAGAGGCTCTCCCCTCCCACAAGCTTTAGTACTCTCTGAAAGAATAGCTGAGGGGAGGTGGGAGGTAGGGGAAAGTCAAAGGCTCTATAGCAAAAGCAGTGGTGCAGTGGAAGACAGGACCACAAATCCTAAGATCACAGTTGGTTCAAGCATAGTTCTGCTACTGTGGCCGATCTAATCATTTTGAAGAGCATGTGGAATTATGTCCAAAGAGTTACAGAACTGTGTATACCCTTTGACCCAGAAATACCACTATTAGGTCTATTTCCCAAGGTGATTGTGGAAAGAAGGAAAAGAATTTATATGTTCTAAAATATTTATAGCAACTGTCTTGGTGGCGGCAGGAAAACTGGAAATTGAGGGGATGCCCATCAATTGGGGAATGGCTAGACAAGGTACGGCATATGATTGTGATGAAATACTACTATGCTATGAGAAATGATGAGCTGGTTGATTTTTGTCTAAAATGGAAACTTGAAAAGCCTTTCTTGAAATAATGCAAAGTGAAATGAGCAGAATCACTCTGTAGCTGAAAAAAATGAATTGCTTCTTCAGCAAAGCAAAGCCCAAGGTGCCACCACCCAACTTGACAGGCTGCATCTGCACGGTTGATCGCAGGGCAGAATCAACTAACGGGATTTCTAGACTTGATTCAGAGCTAGTAAAATATAAAGATCTATCTATCTATCTATCTATCTATCTATACACACATATACATATATATCTTCATAAAGATATATAAAATATAAAGATTAAAAAAATGAGAGAACAGGGGCGGCTAGGTGGCACAGTAAATAGAGCACCGGCCCTGGAGTCAGGAGTACCTGAGTTCAAATCCGGCCTCAGACACTTAACACAAAACACTAGCCGTGTGACCTTGGGCAAGTCACTTAACCCCAACTGCCCTCCAAAAAAAAAAAACAACACCAAAAAAAGAGAGAACAGAAATGAACAGAAAGCCTCAGAGTGTTAAATCAAAAGCAAATGTATGAACAACAAAGAGACAATCTTTCACAACAGTCTTTTAAAATGACTAATCCAACATCACCCCGCCAGTCTGTTGGCAGACACGCACAGTGCAGATCTTCTGGCACCCAAACTAACGCATCTTCTACTAAACTGTCATTGTCCACAACACTGTCATTGGCAAAGTTTGGGTTTTAGTGGAGTCTTTAAATGGAAGGAAATGCTATTAAATTATATTCTTTTGAAAAATATTCATTGAGTAGAAATACATTTAAGTGTTAGGATATAATTTCACAAATAGTTAGAACTCAGTTCTAATACTGAGGAAATCTTGGAATTAAAACTTGATCCAGGTTTAAGACAAGAATATAGGCAGAAAACCAACTTAAATACTGAATATAGTGAACCAATTTAAACACTGAGGACAGTGATTATTCACTAACATGAAAATATAACAAAAACTATATCTCAATTAAAGACTTATTTTAAAATCATAGTATGTATACTTGAACTATATTAAGAATTACAGGAATGGTCTGCCATAGTTCAATAATCTTGATAAGAAAGTAGGTCTTATAAAAACATCACTTCTTTTGTCAAGCTATCAGGAAATTAAAGAATTTAAAGAAATCACAAGGCCTTAGTTTTAATTAATTTTCAGTGAAAGGGCTGCACTTGAGGATCTAGAAGGCCACATGTGTCCTCAAGACCACAGGTTTCCCACCCCGGCTCTAATCAATAATGATTTAGAACATTTTTATATGATTATGAATTACTTTATAATGATTATAAATTACTTCATCGGAAAATTGCTTGTTCATATCCTTTGACCATTTATCAACTGGAGAATGACTTGTACTCCTACCGATTTGACAAAATTCTTTATATATTTAGATATGAGACTTTTATCAGATAAACTGTCTATAGAAAAATTTCCCCAATTCTCTGCTTTCCTTCTGATTTTGGTTACATTTGTTTTATTTGTACAAGAATTTTCTAATTTAATGTAATAAAAATGAACCATTTTATACTGAATTTTGCTCTGTATCTCTTGTTTATTCATAAACTGTTCGCCTATCCATAAGTCTGATAGCAATATGTTCCATGTTCTTTTAATTCCTTATCAATTCTCTCTTTATACCTAGGTCATGTATCCATTTTGACCTTATCTTGGGAAATGGTTTATGATCTTGGTCTATTCCCTATTTCTGCCATAAAGCTTTCCAGTTTTCCCCAACATTTTTTTCTTTTACCAAATAACGTATTCTTATCCCTAAATCTTAAGTCTAAGACAAGATTATTATGCTCATTTGTTGCTGTAAATTGTAGGTCTATTCCATTGATTTACGTTTTCTATTTCTTAGCCAGTACCAGAAAGCTTTAATAATTACTGCCTTAAAAGATAGTTTAAGATCCGATACTGCTAATCCTCATTCCTTTACATTTTTATTCATTATTTCCTCTGATATTCTTGGCTTTTTGCTTTTCATAGGACTTTTGTTACTATCTTTTTAATTCACACTCAAAGTTATCACTATTTGTGAATTTCCCTCAATCTTATTTTTAGTCACTATTTTCCTTCTTCCTGTTACCTTATCTTTTCCCCCCTGGTCACTTCATTGCAGTTTGGGATGACCTAGCTCATGAAGAAGAAATAAAGTCAGAGAGCTCCTGATCCGGGAGGGTATCCTTGCCAGATTGCTAGAGGCTGCTGTGTCTCATGATCAGGCCAATCCCTTCAGACAATTTCTCCTCCCCAATGACTAAGGACTACTGGCCTAACCCCTAAACCAACAGTTCTCAACTTGGTGGGTTATATTCAATTTGTAACAATGAAAATACATTCTGCATATCAAATACTTACATTACAATTCATAACAATAGCAAAATTACAGTTATGAAGTAACAATGAAAATAATTTTATGGTTGGGGGGTCACCACAACATGAGGAACTGTATTAAAGGGTCACAGCATTAGGAAAGTTGAGAACCACTGCCCTAAATGAATGTCCACCAATCAAGGTTGCTTTTCACTTATCAGGGGAGCCAGAGACTCCCTTTTTATCTTTGGTCACCAAGAAAGACCACTGGTCATTAATTTATTGATTACTGGATGGCCTCCAGAGCTATGTCTTTCAGAATTTTATTCATAACAGTGTCTAGGTTTCATTCTTAATATACTGGGAGTATGGTGTTGTCCTCTATACAGTAATATGGAAGAAGCCTGACAGGGGGAATTTAGGGAGGAAGATAACAAGCTCAGTTTTGGACATGCTGAATACAAAATGTCTGCTAGCCATCATGTTCAAGATTCTGAAAGGGGGTTGGCAAAGAGGTTAGAGTAGATATGAGCATCACCCATAGAGCTGATCATTCAATCTGTGGAGCTGATGAGATCACCAATGAAGCGGTATCAAGAGGGAGAAGGTTTGGGTGAGCACAATTCAAGCTTCCTCACGAAATATTAGCTTCTAGATCCTACTGTGGGTGAAATGTGTTTGAGTAAAAAGACACTGTGTGGACTGAGAAAAGAGAAAATGGGACTCTGCGTGCTTCCAACAAAAAAGGAAGAGCCAATCACACAAGGGGCACCACAACGTTGGTCTGCAAAGCCAGAGAAATCAATCCACACATTCTTAATGTTCTCTAAGCTCAGGTAGAGAGTCAGTAGTTGCATTTTAATTAATTTCCCAGTCCTCCTGAATGCTAGTGCCTTCTCAGTGGATTATCTCCAATTTATCCCATACATATCTAGTTTGTACAGAGATGTTTAGATGTTGTCTAACCATAGATTGTGACTAAGCTCCTTAACAAATGCATGGCCTGGTGCTTAATAAATGATGACTGGGGCAGCTGGGTGGGACAGTGAATAGAGCACTAGCCCTGGAGTCAGGAGGACCTGAGTTCAAATGTGACCTCAGACACTTAAGGCTTACTAGTCTTGTGACCTTGGGCAAGTCACTTAACGCCAATTGCTCTGCCTTACCCCCTCCAAAAAGCAAAAAATAAAAATAAATTATGACTGACTGACATTTCCTGTTTAGCAAGAGTAGATTACTCAGTGAAATTCTTGCCTTCTAAACTATAATCCTATTAATATTTTATATTCGGAGAATTTGGAAAAAGAGGATCAAATGTCAGCGACTTTGTCAGATATTCTAGAAAGATGGGAAGATCCTGACACCCTCAACTAACTACATAACAGACCAACAAGCCCCCATTCCTGGGATGCAGATGAAGCCCTGATACACTTAGAGGAGGCTTGTTTTGCTCGCTCTCAAAACATAAAGCTAAGGGCAATATGATGAAGCCCCAAGAGAGGCTGATTTTGGCTCAATATAAGATGGAGCTGCCCAACCACAAAGCTATCCAAAAGTATAAAATAAAAGCCGGAAATTATATAGGTGGTCAAAAAAGGGTGAGATCTGTACTGAGTTAATATAACACGAAATTTCAGAAGTGGGAGGAAACTCAACCGTCATCTAGACCAAACCTAAAACATAATCAATCGATGAATCAATATTCACTAAGTACTTAAAAGAAAAGGATGAAACAAAGATGTCAGAGAGCAAACTAATTAAATCAATTAACTTTCAGCAAAACTGCAAGATATAAAATAAACCCGCACAAATCAGAGGGTCTGCACATTCCCAATAAAAACCAGCAAACTGTATCAACAGCAGCGGTAGAGTGGAGGCAGGACCAGCAGGCTGTTTCAAGCACAGTTCTGCTACTAATGTGTTACCTGTGTTATGCAGTAAAGCAGAGAGAATAATGCATTTAAAGTGAGAAGACCCGAGGTCAAATCTTGGCTTTGTTACTTGCTACCTGGGCGATCGTAACCTCTCTGTGACTCAGTTTCCTTATCTGTTAAACAAGGCGGGTGGACTAGATGACCTCCAGGGTTCCTTTTAACTCTAATTTCCTGTAATCCCATGATCCAAAGGCACTTCCCCTTCCCTTCCCTCAGCCTCCTCATCTGTAAAATGAGGGGGCTGGACTGAATCAGGGGCTCTTAACCCCCTATCATGGAGCCTTTTGGCAATCTTGTTAAAATTATGAATCACGTTTCTCAGAATAACATATTTAAATGAAGAAGGAAAAGCAATTATATTGAAATAAAAAATGAGATCTGTTTCCTTCCCATCCAAGTTCACAGATGCCTTGAAATGTACCCACAGACTCCGAGGGAGTCCACGAACCCCATGTTAAGAACCCCAGACTTGATGCTCTTGAAGGCCAAGTCCAGCTCCCAGATTCTCTGATTACAAGTGGGAGATTCTACTGTGTTCACTTGTTCATTGCTTTGCACTGACTCCTAAGTTTCAAAAACATTTTCTAAAAGCCTTGACAGAGCACCAGCCCTGGAGTCAGGAGGACCTGAGTTCAAATGTGACCTCAGACACTTAACACTTATAAGCCGTAGGACCTTGAGCAAGTCACTTCACCCCAAGTGCCCTGTCTTCCCCTCTCCAAAAAGCAAAATAAAATAAAATAAAATAAAAGGTTTGAAACATGAAAGGTGTTCTGGGTAGGCCTCAACCTAGAAAATCAAATGATCTGCAAAATCCACAGAATCATAAGTGTTTCTACTGATCAGGGTGTTTTTTCCTTCTAATAAATCTCTTATATCAAAGGCCTAACTGGTAAATGAAGGCATAGGCTGCCAAATACAAACTCTAACCAATGGTTGGCTAAAAGTGGGAACAAAGGGGTGGCTAGGTGGTACAGTGAATAGAGCACTGGCCCTGGAGTCCAGAGTACCTGAGTTCAAATCTGGCCTCAGACATTTAATATAAAAACTAGCTGTGTGACCTTGGGCAAGTCACTTAACCCAATTGCCCTCCAAAAAAAGGAAAAAAAAAAAAAAGCAAAAAAATAAAAGTGGGAACAAAATGAGGAAAAGAAGATGCCCAAAGCTGGGCAGACAGAGAATTTGCCAGCTGACTTTCCCCACTCACTAAAACATAAGCTGATGAATTCCACAGATTACTGTCACTGCAATTTAGAATTCAGGATTCTGAATGTGAATGCGAGCTATGCCCTCAGCACTTAATTTCCACAGTTCCATGTTTCCTTTAACAGAAGACTGGTGCTTTTAAATACATTACTTTTTTTTTTTTGGCCCTGACCTAAGATTTCATTGATACAGAACTTCCTGTGACAACGACCCTCTACTAAGGCAGTTCTGTGGCTTATGGTCTTGAAGAGTTGCTTGGAGCATTGAAGTTAAATGACTTGCCCAGGGTCACACTGCCAGCATGTATCAAGAGACAAGATGTGAACTGAAGTCTTCCTGATTTCAAGGCCAGCCCCCCACCCACAGTGCTGTAATGCTTCTCAGCTACCTCATCATCATCATTAGAAATGCCTCAAAATTAGCCACACTTCATGGTTGTGAGAAAATTATTTTAAGCACTTCAGAAACGATCCTCGCACAGGTATTTTGATTCAAAAGCTACCCTACCTGCAATGATCCCATCCATCTGCTCCAGCGCAGCCTCCAGCATGTGACTGGCATCCGACGCCATGGTTGCTTTTCAGCTCGCTCAGCTTCTTCCTCTTACTTCTGAAAACAAAACAAAACAAACAAAAACAGAGCATTGAATAAAGTTACAATTGGCAAAAAGCTCCAAAGCTGAATCTAGATCTTCCTGACTCAAGTCCAGCACTCCACCCACAATACCTATGATACCCATTTTGTTCCTGTTTGGTCACTTCAGTCATGTCCGACTTTGTCACCCCATCTGGAACGTCCTTTGAAAAAACACTGGAGTACATTTACCTTTTCCTTTTCCAGCTCATTTTACAGATAAAGAAACCAAGGCAAGCAAGGTTAAATGACTGATCCAGGGTCTTATAGCTAGTAAGCGTCTGAGGCCAGACTTGAACTTGGAAAGAGGAGCCTTCCTGATACCAAGCGTGGTGCTCTATTCACTGTACTGCTTAGCTGCCTCAAAGAGATTAGCTTCTCGGTTTATAGTATTCCTTTATTTTATAATTTCTGGCCTTAAAGAGATTTATTTTACAAAGATATTTTCTTGCATACTGTTCAGATACTGTTCTTTTACTTACTTTACTTTACTTTAGTTTTTTATTGAAATGTTCTGCTGTTTTTATACAACAGGCATTTATTTCCCAGCAAGCAATCACGCCCATCCATCCACCCCTGTGCATTTCCTGAAAAATCACCAAATACTATGATTACAACTATAGTCATCTTCTACTTTTTTTGCTTTCTCAGGAGTAAAAGAGGACTGTGTCTTTTAGCTTTTATAGGCTGGGACATCCTTTCTTCTGTTTGCCTGAGCTTTGCTAATTTTTAGTGCCAGATGAATCTTCTGGCTGTTTTCTTCACTCTACAGCTCTTCTCACAATTCTTGCAGTTTTTTTTACTACCTAATATTCCTTGTTTCTAGAATTTTCCACAGTGATAAGTGATATTTATCATGTGCATTAAGATTTATAAAGGTTTGAAATGATTTGTCTGACTTTGCCAACAAAACCAAGATCTTGAGGAATGACAGAACTGTGTATGTCCAACCCATAACTCACAGGAAACTCCCTCTAGGATACCTATGATATCTATGATATCTCCAGCAAACCGAACATCTGGCCTTGGCTTGAAGACTTGTAGGGACCTCACCGCCTCTGGAAGCATCTCATTCTACTTCTGGATGGCTCTAATTTTTAGTGTAGGTAAGTAGATAGAGAGTGCTGGGCTTGGCATCAGAAGACTCAAATTCTTGAGTTCAAATCTGGCCTCAGACACTTACTGGCTGTGTGAGTCACAAACCCCGTTTGCCTCAGTTTCCTTATCTCTAAAATGAGCTGGAGAAGGAAAGAATAAACTACTCTAATATCTTTGCCAAGAGAGCGCCAAACAGGGTCACGAAGAGTCAGAAGACAAAAAAATGAACAATTTTTAGGGAGTTTTCCATTATCACTGAGATCTGTCCCTCCACAATTCTCCCCCAAATTCTGCTCTCTGGAACTAAGCGACAAGAACATCGTGGTGTAATGGTATGTACTGGACTGAGTTAGGAACACAGAGATTCAAATGGGAATGTTAACACCTGTAGTATCCATGTCATGGTATTACGATAAGATCCAAATGAATGAATATAGACAAAGTACTTTTCAAACTTTAAATTGCTATAAAATGTCATTATTATTATTATTATTCCAAAAAAATCTAATCCTCTTCAATCTGCTGGCCCCACAGGTATTTTGAAAAGAGCTATTATGTAGAGAAAGGCTAGCATAGTAGATAGGTAGCAAATCCTATCCTACTGGCTATATGGTCCTGTGCTTCATAACCCTAAAAGCACTGTTTAAATCGCTGTTGTCATTTAATATATAACCTTACCATGCTGCAGAAGTGTTAGTCGTGGTGATCAGTCATAACCTGGACCTCCCAGTACTCTAGGCCAATTTTTTTTTCTTTTTCAAGGGCACAACAATTGGGGTTAAGTGACTTGCCCAAGGTCACATTGCTAGTAAGTGTTAAGTGTCTGAGAAGTGATTTGAACTCAGATCCTCTTGACTCCAGTGCTGGTGTCCTATTCACTGAGCTACCTAGCTGCCCTGCTAGGCCACTTTCTAAGGCTATAAATTGCAGAGAAGGTGCCAACCTGCATTGGCAGAGGGATTTTCTTTATCAGACAATTCCCTATACCAATGAAATCATAGGTCCTGCATCTTTTCCTATCATGTACATTAGTTTTATATAAAATTTTCTCTTGAGCTTCATTCTTGTCACTGTGACATTCAGAACTGAACCTAGTATTCCAGGGGACTTCATGGGTGGGGAAAGGAGGAGGAAGTGAGTCTCTGGGTATATAGGAATACTCCCACCCTGGAGAAGAATGTCAGTATTTTTAGTTTTGTCTCACATCAAAGGGAAAAAAAACACAATCACAAGAAGAATCCCACAAAGCCTTCCTCAGGGACATCAAAGTTATAATTAAAGTCTGGCACAGAGGAGGTGCAGCCACAAGTCACTTCTCAGGGCCTGGAGCAGGCCTGCCTTCCAGGCAGCCAGACAGCCACCAGTCACCTGGTGACTGATCTCCATTCCTGGGTCTTCCCCAGGCCGTGAGCCAGCCTGTCTACTTGCTCTAAAAAACTAGTGAAACTGTATGGCAACCACATCCAGCTGAGAGCTCTTGGGGCCTGACTCATTCCAACATCCTAGGATTAGGCTGATGTGCTCCATCACCAGTCTTTGTCTTTTGTTCTTCAACTGTATCTCTTTAAGTATCTGGTATCTTACTCTTTGTGACCCCATTTGGGGTTTTCTTGGCACAGACACTGGAGTCAGTTACTACTTCCTTCTGCAGCTCATTTTACAGATGAGGAAACTGAGGCAAACAGGGTTAAGTGACTTGCCCAGGGTCACCCAACTAATAAGTGTCTAAGGCCAGATTTGAACTTAGGAAGAAAAGTTTTCCTGACTCCTGGCCCAGTACTTCACCTATCTACTGTGCCACCTGGCTGTCCTAAGTATCCATAAACTAACTTCTTACTCCGGTTTCTGTGGACTCTTTTTTTACTTGCTTAGAGCCAATTTCCAAAGAATCTCTTCTGAGGATGGATAGAAATTGGTGCCTGTGCAACATACTGTTCTGTAAAAAAAGCCCCTACATATTTTCACCACATATTTACTATAATTTGAGAGCATCAGAAAATCAATGAAAGCTTAAATTGGCTAACAACGATATCTTCTCCTGAAGTCGTCTCCTTACACACAGAACACACACTGACAAGCCTCCTGAGCTGCACAGGCTTCAAGCGGGAACCTGGTGAAAGTGGTACATCTATGGGCTGAGAACCAGAGGAAGTAGTCTGGCCACAAAGTTTAATCACAGCACCTTCCAAAGACTTAGTAAGAGTCATGGTAATAACAGTGCAGAATGATGAGAGGCTGTGTGGTGCAGTGGACAGCGAGCAGAGCTGGCTGTTTAAGCCTCTGACACATACTGGCTGGGCCTCTCAGCAAGTCATTAACTGCTCAGTGGAAGCCAATGAAGCCTCATCTCAGAGAAGTTTTGGTTGGAGTAGACAGAATCACTCTATTTCTGTTTTTGAAGGAAACTCTAAAGCCCCCGGCCAAATCTATACCAGAACAGGAGTCTCTCCTTAGTCCCAGACAAGGGATGATCAACCATCGCTTGGAGACCTCCAGAGAGGAAGAAGGGTGTACTTCTCGGTGGTGGGGCGGGGATGGGATTGGATCGGTCCACCTTTGGGGAGTTCTAATTGTTAGCAAAACGTATTATTCTATATTGAGCTGAACTCTTCTAACTTCCTCCAAGTAAAACAAAATTCAATTCCTCTTCCACGTGGAAATCCCAACCCTACCCTCCCTACCCCCAAACTCAATCTTATCTTCCTTGTCTAATCATTTCTAGTTCCTTTAACTAGTCCTCATGAGAAAGGGATTGCCAGTCTTTCCACCTTTGTGGTTATTTTCCTCTGGGCACAATTCCATTTGTTAAGGTTCTTCCTTCCTAAAGTATGCCCCCCCAAATACTCTTTGATCCAAAGACACTAGTGTTAAAGTTTGCAGGACTAATATTAGGGGCTGCACTTTTCTCTCAAACGTTATACTTATAATTTGGATAAGCTGCCATATGACCTTCTTGTCTAAATGGTACAATTATTTCCAATTTATTCTGTACATATATCGTTTGTGCATAGCTGTCTGCCTGTAGTGCCCTGCACTAAACTGTGAGTACCTTGGGAACAGGGGTGGTTTTTTGGCCTTCCTTTGTATACCTATCACTTAGCTTGGTGCCTGGCATATAGAAGATGCTTAATGATGCCCATTTAGTCAACTTGTTGACAAAACTCCAAGTATAAGAGACCAGGACCAAGGACAATGGGACTCTCACTTTCCTTCCATACCACTAAGCTTTTATGACTACAGTCTTAAATTTGTCATAAGATGCTATGTGTGTATGTGTGTGTGTGTATATATATATATATACACACACACCAATTATATATGTATGTGTATATTATATGTATGTATATATGTACAATTATATGTATATATGTATGTATAATGTGTATACACACAACAATTATTATATGTGTATATATTTTAAGGGATATAAAATTACAATTAAATTAAATTCAACAAAATGTCTTTTCTGCAGTTCATGAACTTTGGTACAAGCGTATATCTTCTTACAATGGTACTTGACTTCTGGGGATAGAATTCAGATTGCAGGAGCTGAAGAGTCAGTGGGATTTAAGAAAATAATGACAGTTAAGTAAAATCTACTTTTTTCTATTTTGCTTCTCCTTTTATCTGTTTATCTTTTTTTCTCAGAGAGGATGGAAGTGTTTTGTTTTCTAGTAAGGTACTTTTCACAAGTAGCTACATGCCTGAGAGTCACTTTAGGTGGGAAGAGGGTTTTACCATACCTATTTAATTTCTCAAGTTACTGGTTCATTTGGTTGTCAGTACAGCTCCATTCCTGACTTTCTGGACTGTCTCTACCATGTTACCCAGCTCTAATTTCTTCTTTTTGTCTTAGAGATGGTCAGTTGCTGGTTGCCAACAGCTAGAGTCTTTGCTGGGCCGCTATCTTGGTCTTCCTACAAGAACCCTGATTCAAGAACTATCAAAAGCATGTCATGGCTTTCAGCATTTACCTTAAAAGCCACAAGTTGTACTCTATGGATGGTAGGCCACGTTAAGTTCCCAGATTAGGATGCAAATGGTTATTCTTCTCACTGCTAGCCCATAGAGTGTAGGCTAAAGAAAATCCCTTTACCGGGCCTTGCAAATGCATCCCATTCACTCTAGCCTGATTAGACACGGAGGAAGCGACCCTGGCACTCGGCATTCTATGGCTAGAATCTCATGTGGCTGGTTCTTAGACGCCCTCTTTCTTCCACAGTATCTTGATACAGCGTCATCACCAAATTTAGTACTTCATCTAAGAAAGCATCAGTGACTGTAAACTGAAGAGCCTCAGGGTTATGTACGCAAAGGCAGCCTGCAGAGGGGGCGGCAGGGGGCTAGGTTTGGAGTCAGCAAGACTCAGGTCCAAAACCCACCTTTGATATTGGCTACCTTTATAACCCTGGGCAAGCTGCTAACCTTCTGGGCCTAGGTTTCCTCATCTGGAACGAGGGATAATAATAGCACAAAATTACTCTGAGGATCTTAGGAGATAAGGAACATGAAGCATGCTGCAAACTTGAAAGCATCACAGAAATGAATTATTATTATTATTATTATTATTATTATTACACTGTCTTTTCTTTCCCACAGTCTAGAAGTGATAAACATTTCCCAGGTCTTTTGCGTGGATAATTTAAGCAGTTAGGCAAGACCCATTAACTGGGGACCCACCAAGAAAAGCAGTGCACCAGGTTCTGTGGAGAGACATCTGGGAAGCAGAGCTGGCTCCTTCAGAAGACAAGCTTGAAGGCCTCAGGGCTCCCTCTACCAAGTCTCCTGATGGCTATTACAGTCCTGCCTCATCTCTGCTGTGAATGAATTTATTAAGTGCTTACAGTATGCAAAGCAATGTGCTCAGTGTTGTGCATACATACAGAAAAGTGGGCATAGTCACTAGTCCCAAAGGGCTCATATTCCAAAGGGAGAAACAACATGAGTTCTTAGCTGCAAGGCAGACAGAAAGGACCCGGTGGTCCTAAGGGTGCAGTGGCGAAACAGATGGAAAAGCACCTTCTTTAATGCCAATGCCATGAATAAAGCCACATTGGTTTTTAATGTTAAGCCATTTGGCAGTGCCCTTACTACATAACCTGGGGGCTTAGTTTCAGTAATGTTAATTACAATAGCCCCATGAAAGTGGCTGAGTCTTGGAAGACCCTACCCATGACCATGCTATTGGAGGAGATGAGGATCACAAGAGCTGAACATGAGAAGATTGAGCTGGCTATCTCCTTTGCCTATGTGAACCTGAATATTTTGACCCTGGGCAGTTAGGTGTTCCAGGGAATAGAGTCAGGAAGACTGCTCTTCCTGATTTCAAATCCAGCCTCTGATACTAGCTGTGTGACCCTGGGCAAGTCACTTAACTCTGTTTGCCCCAGTTTCTTCATCTGTAAAATGAACGGGAGAAGGAAATGGCAAACCATTCTAATAAACCACCCCAACAAGAGTCACAAAGAGTTGGACAGAACTGAAAAATGACAAAAGAACAATTTTAATTATTTTTTAAAATGTATTTTGCTTTTTGGAGGGAGAGGGCAGGGCAATTGGGATTAAGTGAGTTGCCCAAGGTCACACAACTAGTAAGCGTTAAGTATCTGAGGCTAGATTTGAACTCAGGTCCGCCTGACTTCAGGGCCTGTGCTCTATTCACTGTGCCACCTAGCTGCCCCAACAATTTTAATTCTTAATCCTTTTCTCTCCCATCTCCTCTAGAAGGTCGAAATGATAAAATTCAGCAGTGGATAAATGTAAATTCTTATATATGGATTCAAAAAATCAACTTCACAAATGCAGAATTGGGGAGACATGGTTAGATGGCAGTTTATTTTTAAAAATCTGAGAATTTTATTGAACTATGTAAGCTCAATATGAATAGTATGATACAGCAATGAAAAAAACTAATGAGAAAATCTCATTATGGGCTGTATTAGGAGGCAAAGCTTCTGGGAATTAGGAGGTGACAATTCCTTTCTGTTCTGCCCCGGTCAATAAGCTTCACAATTTAGAGAGGAAGCCACCTGAGAAGGCAAAAGACCTTGGGTCCGTGTCATATCTGAAGGACCATCAAACAATACAGATATAAGATTTATTCTTTTTGGCCCCAAAGACCAGCCTCAGGATCAACGAGTGGAAGTCACAAAGAAGCCAATTTAAACTTGCTGGCAGGAAAAGCTTAACAATCAGAGTAACTGTCCCAAAGTAGAACAGGCTGCCTCGGCACTCAGGAGATCCTTCCTCATTGAAGGTCTTCAAGCAGATGTTGAATAACCCCTTGGCCGGTATGTATATAGCACCTACTATGTGTCACCAAATAGCACCTATGGTGTACCACTGCACATAGGCAATGGACTAAGTGTTTACGAATCTCATAAATGGCCCTGAGATCCCTTCCAATTCTAAAATTCCACAGATCTGTGAAAACTAAGGCTTCAGAGATTTGGGTTAAGTCAAGTCATCAAATTCTTGAACTTTAAGCCTTATGATTGAATATATAAGCCTCGTCCCCAACCCCTCCCTGCCCATTTATCCTTACTCTGACACTCAGTCTTCTTTCTACCCTTTGATGGAAGATTCCCTGACTCCCTCCATGACACTGACTGTCCCAGCTGCACTGGACGGAAAAACAAAAACAAAAACCCCAAACCAAAAAACCCTAGCTATTTGGCTAGAGGTTCCTTCATTACAATCCATGGTGCTAAGCACAATATCCAGATACCCTATTAGGAGGCATAAGTGCTGAACAGAATTGTCATTGACACTCTAGATTCCAGTTTCATAGGAATCATAAAGGGGCTTTCCATTTCTTTAAATCTGTCAAATAAGCAAGCAGACTTCACATCTGTAGTTGAACTGAATTTTAAACATTTTTTTTTTAAATGTGAGGAAAAGCAATGAGAGGCCTCCAGGGGGAAATAGAAATAATTACATAATATATTTAAGATTTCCCCAAAGGCTTTTAAAATACATTATCTCATGGAATCCTCACAACAACTATGTGAGATGGGTATTATCACCTTGGCCTTTTCACACGATGATAAGGAGGTTCAAGAAGGCTCAGTGACTTGCTCATGGCTGCATGGTCTGTAAGTGTCAAAGCTGGCATTTCAACCCATCTCTGTCTGGATCCCAAGCTCATTGCTCTTTCCACTAGGCTTAGCACAATGCCTGGCCTATTGTAAGTGCTTAATAAAAGTTCATTTTACCTACTACTCAATCTCACTCTACCAGTCATCCATCTACCTACGTATCATCTATCAGTCAATCTATCCATTCATCCATCTGTCTTCTATTTATCCATCCATCCATCTTCTACTATTTATCTTCTATCTACAATGATCTATGCATCCCTCTGTCTTCTTTCTACTATATTCTATCTGCAACCATCCACCCAACTCTCTCTCCATCCATCTATCCATCCTATCTATCAATCTACCTACCTATCTATCTATCCATCCATCCATCCTATCTATCAATCAGCCTACCTACCTACCTATCAATCTATCTATCTATCCATCCTATCTATCAATCAATCAACCTACCTACCTACCTATCGATCTATCCATCTATATCTATATGTATGTATGTATGTACCTACCTACCTTCCTGCCTACCTACATATCACCTTTCACCTGTGTGACATTGCTGAACCATTCATTAGGGCCATATCAAGCCAAGGCATGAACAGCGTATTAAAACAACCCTGTTCTTCCTCCTGAGAATATCAGCCCAGCCTGGTCAAGGTTCCTGAGAAAACGGGTAAGGCGCAAGCGATAAGAAGACGATGCACAGCTCCAATCAGTCTGACCCAAAGACCGCAAGCAGGTGTGGAAGGAACATCAGCATTAGGTAGCAGAGAAACAATGCCGTCTTTCTCGCCAGGCACCTTTTTCTAGCTGTACCAGTTTCCTGAGTTCCTTGCACTTGCTTTTTCCCAGCCCCTCCCACAGTCTGCCTATTCTCCCAGTGAATGTCCTTCTACTGTATTACTATTTAGGCAGAAAAGGTTATTATTTTCATTAGATGATACTTCTGGGATTTTCTTAAATTAAAAAAAAATACCCTATTCCTGTCAAACTTAACTCCCCTACCAGATTGCCTTGGCATGCCCAATTCCAGATGTTTCCACTTAAGTATTTTGAAAAACCCATATGAACCCCTCCCATCAAACCTCATTTGATTCCAAATGCCATTTCTCGATTCAAAATAAGGTTTCTGTTGACTTAGATTATAGCAGTAAGTACTCTGAATCTTTGAAGAAAGCAATGAAAGCTACAAAACTTCTCCCCTAAGGATATACAAATAAAACTCACCTTTAGATATGATCCCCACCTAGATTTCTAGAGGCTTTTTTTTTTCTCCTTTTCTTTTCAGCCTGGTTGTCAGATAGTCTCAGAACCAGGAACATCACCCTCACTTTCAAGATAAATGACAAGCTTCCTGAGAGCCACCACACCAGTCATCAGCTGCGTAATCAGCGATTCCTAAGAGCCCAGCCCATCAGTGCAAGGAAAGAGAGAAGCTTCTTCCAAGTCACAGGGTTACTCAGAAAGCATACGGGGTACAGTGGCCTGAATACCCAGCTTACCCACAGCAAGATAAAAGTGGTGTATTTTCCGGAAGTGAGAAAGGATTTTAAAAAAATATATGAATTAGAAATTATTAAAATGACTTCTCTGGTTTAAAGTTATCCAGTCTTTTTCAGTCCATCTGATTCTTCTCATTTCTGCTTTGCTGGTCAGCACCACGCTGTCCTGTGATACCGTGAGGCATGTATCAAGTGTGGCAGAAACAGCACTGGCCTGGCAGCCAGGAACCCTGGATGATTGCCCCAGCTTGGATGCTTACCAGCTGTGTAACCTTGGGAAAATCTTTTTCCCCTTCCAGGCAGAGGAAATGTGGTCTAAGTCAAGATCTGGGAGAGTAAGTAAAATTCTTCACTGGGTCAAGTTAGTCATAGAAGGGAGAGTGAGAAGAGACTTCAGAGGCCATTCAGTCAAACCAATACCTGAATAAGAATTCATTCTACAACAACATGATAATAAGAATCATAATAATAACTAACATTTACATAGAGCCTCCTATGTATCAGACTAAGTACTTTATATAATTATTATCTCATTCAACCAGCCAGGGAGATATGTGCTATTATTAGCCTCATTTCATGGATGAGAAAATTGTGATAAACAGAGGTTAAGTGACTTGCCCAAGGTCACATGGCTACATGTGTCTGAAGTAGATTAGAACTCAGGTCTTCCTGACTCCAGGACCAGCACTCTCTCCACAACTGTATCCACAACATACATGACTCATGGTCATCCTGCCTTCTGTAGACCTTTAGGGAGGAGCAACTCACTACATCCAGAAGCAGCCTATTCCATGGAGCTTCTAGTTTTTATTAAGTGAAACCTAGATTTGCGTCTCTGCAATTTCCACTTGATGCTCCTAATTCTACCTTCAGGGGACAAGAAAAATACATTGAATCCCTCTTCCACATCACAGTCCTTTGAATTCCTGAAGACATCTTGAACAAAGTCTCCTGTCTGCCAGTCTAGGGCTCTTTCCACTATATCACAGTTCAGAGGAATAACCATGTCCAGAGAGCTAGAAAGGTGGTGGGAGGGAGATGAGTTCATGGGGGCCATTCCATCGATAAGTAATCAGCATGGATTAAGTCTGGTTGAACACCCTATGTGGAAGGGAGGAGCAGACAACAGGGGGATGACTGTGTCTCTCAGTGGCCTGGTGAAATGGTTCTGATGGGTCTGAGGCAGGAAGATATTCATATTCCAATGGTCTCTTCTCTGACCTTTAACTCTGCAAGGCTACCGGATACCAGAAGAAACCTTATTATTTCCATATCTAGTACTTCCTGAACAATGAATTTCTCTTTCTCAGCATCCATGATTGGTGGCACTGGGTAAGGATTCAGTTCCTCTATCTGAGATGTGGGTACCACTGGATGAAGAGATAGATGTTGACCTTGTACCTTACATGGTAGTCAGTCTCCCATTTGTGTGCAGCTCTGGTGTCCTACAGTGTGGCAAACTGGCCTAGGTAGCCCCATGTATAGTGCTTATTATTAAATAGCATGAGTGCAACAAAAAAACTAGGGTTGGAAATAGAAGCAGATTTGGTAGACTTGGCTTGCATGCAAAGGCATTTGGAGCTGGAGGAAGTGAGTTGTACTATTGCAATAGAATTCATTTCATTTTGGGCAATATGTTAACTTAGCCATCTTGGTGGTACAAGATATGGCAACAAGGTTTGTGTGCTCTGTTGGTTCACTAGCGACGTGCCATGGAAAGGTGAATCTCTACCTAGAGTGTTATGAATAATGCAGTCCAGAAATGAAAAATGAAACCATCTCACACGGAAAAGTAGGAATAATCTACCACAGTGGTTGAACACTGCTTGAAACTCAAAGAGGAAATAACATACACACTCAGTTGGGTATAGAAGTCTATTTTACCCTATAGGGAAGTGGGAGGGGAGGACAAGGAATTGGGGCAGGGGGTGATAGAAGGGAGGGCAGATTGAGGGAGGTGGTCATCAGAAGCAAAAATCAGAAATGGGAACTGGGATCCCCTGCCAGAAAGGTGAAACTGTGGAGCTGGAAGACTTACTTTATAACAGGTAGGTGGCCTTGGTGGCACCGTGGAGAAAGTAAGTCATCCTGTCAGGGTATTTCCTAAGATGGGGACAAATATATGTCAATAAGGTCCAGCATTATCACTTCCCAAGGATGGAAGAGAAACTATAGGTACTGAAAAAGCCTTTCAGCTTCCCCCAGTTGCCTTTGTCTTGGCAAGATTCCTCACAGGCACAGACGTGCCTCCAGAAATCATGTCCCGTCTATGGCTGTTAAAGGTCCCGGGAGATCATCTGCCAGGTTTTGAACTTGGCTACCAGGTTATCGGGGCAAAGGCAGGACACTTCCTGCTGGGGCTCACTGAAGGGAGAAAGGTGGTAAAAGACATGAGGATGGGGTGCAAAAGCCTCTTGGGGACAGACCTCCCTGCAGATGTCAGAGGTGAGCCTGGGCTGCTGGGGGATCATACTTAGTAAAGCCAATACAGATTAAACAGCTGGGAAAGTTACAGTTTCTTAGAGAGGTTAAGTCAAACACACTAATATATTTGTACCCGCAGAGGGCAAATCTGGAGCCTTTCCACATCTTGACCCACAACGAGTTTCTGTTTGTGTGTGAATATTTGGCGTAATGGTGTATTACAGGAATAAATTTATATTATTAATATAACAATTACGTCTAACAATCATTGATTTAATTATCCTCATGAATCGATACAAGTATATATTTAATTGTATCAATACATATATACATATCCTATCTCATCATCTAAATTAATATAATGTCTTTATAACATTCGTGTACTCTCCCTATTCATAATCATGTGAGTAGTAAGCACCGAATGTCTGTCTTATCTTCCATTGGCGGTTTCCCAGGCTCCGGTCCTGTTGATAAACCATGCTAAAAATAATGACCCCCTAATGCCTGTCATTTCAGTTATGCTGCATTATGGACCAATTAGCATCTAAACAATCGCACAGACCTTGATGAAAAGCATAGTTTAGCTGAGTTAGGACCTGATAAGCCCGAGGCAGCAACCATAACAGGTCAGAGAATTGTGGGAACATCTGCAATTTACAGGCGACCTCTGAAGGATCACAAACCTTCAGTGGGGTGAGATAGGGTTTTTTTTTTTAACTAATGGTTAGGATATATTACTAATAAGGATACTGCTTTGACCTTCATGGATACTATGTCTATATAATATACTTCAACAGTTAATGTCTTATGAAATATGAGTAATATGTAAATTGAGATATGTATATGCTTAATTCATTAGTGAATCTAAAATTTAATGTATTTAGTACTATATGAGTATAATGTATATTAGTATATGCTAGGGGCCTATATATTAATGTACTCTCTCTCTCTATATATATATGTATATATAGCATGAGTTATATAATGGATATTATATGATAGAGCATTTTTGATATGTAATTAGTAAGGTATTACACACTGAGATGTAATGGCAGGGAGTTATTTACTACATGGTGATGGCATTCAGGGCTCTCCCCACTATGAAGGAACAGAGAAAGCAGCCTCCTTGTTACTAGGCCACTGCATTTCCCAATGCCATGACTGCTGGTCACTCCCTCTGCACCTTTACCACTCTTCAAGACTCAAAACACCACCTCCAAATCAAAGCTCTTCCCGATTTTCCCAGTTGTCAGTATTTTCCCTCCAATCAAATTATCATCGTTGTTGTTGTTGTTATTAGACCAGAGATTTCATCCTTATAGGGTGAAAAATTCCCTCTACCAAAGCAGACAAGCATCTGTTCTACTTCTTACAGTCTTGAAGAACTGCCAGGGCCCTAAGTGGTTAAGTGACTTGCCCAGGACCACTCGGTCAGCTGATGTCACGGGTGAGACTTGAACCCAGGTATTCCCAATCCCAAGACCATCTCTTTGTCCACTAAGCCAGTACAAGGCCTTTCCTTATTTCCCAAGTTGTTCATGTTTTCTCCTCCACCAAACTGCTTTATATTTATTTTCTCTATATCTTGTACTTAGGAATCTCAGTACACATTATAATTTCCAATAGAACATAAGCTCCTCAAAAGAAGGAACTGTTTCATTTTTGTCTCTGTCTCCAGAGCCTCGAAGAATGCCAAGAAGACAACATGGACTTATGAATTACCGGTTGACTGGCTGATCCTTAGTGACCTGATTTGGCTTTCAGCATCCTTCCTTTAAGGGCTGGCTGCTCATTCTCTTGATTCTTGGCTACACTGAACAGATAAGACACCTTCCTGCCTGGGGCCCTGGGAAGATCCCTGTCTTCTCAATGTCCCAATTTGATGCATCTTAATGAACAATTACAATATGCGAACAGTGCCAAGCACTGGGGCTCTTCTGGCACAGAATGCCATTCCCTAGCTCTGTAAACATCTGGTTCTAGCCCAATCCCTGTCTGGACAGCTGTTTTAACAAAATGATATGTTTTGAGAGGAAATCCAAATATTCTTGCTGTCTACCTCTAGACATAACCCGAGATCCATTTCCTTCTAACCCCTAAACAATATTCAGGTTATGTCAAACTAACCACTCAGTCCTAAAGATGACCAACAAGACAGGTACTTAGGTAATTATGCCATCTCCTGATTTTCCCACTAGAAGCTCTTAAATTTCCCGACCTGCTACAGTCTCTGATGGTCAGGACTCTTCTTCCAATGGGGCTCCATGATTACCAGGATCTCCAGGAGGGACAAAGGAGCTCTAATTCAATTGAACCAACTTGTCTTATATGCCTATTATGTACCAAGAACTTCGCTAGGTGCCAGGAATATAAATATGAAAAAAGACTCAATACCCATCCTCAGTGAGCATATAGTCAACCATGGGAGATAAAGTATGAAACTATACTTATACATAATCCAAGTAATGATATATGGTGCCATGGGAAGTTTGAAGTCAGAGAATCCGTGTTCAAAGTTTGACCATGCTATTTACTACCTGTGTGGCCTTGCACAAATTATTTAATCTCCCTGGGCTGAGGTGGCCTCTGAGGTCCCTTCCAGAAAAATCTGAGAGAGAACCTTTAGCAGTGATTGGTCTTTGCCTTTCTGTACATCCCCAGGGATTAGCAGAGTGACAGGTATATACAGTAGGTGCTGAATAAATGCTAGCTGAATGACTCACTGAGGGGGAATAGGGGAGATTACACTGAGGAGGTGGCACCTGAACTGAATCTTGAGGGAAGAAAAAGACTAGAACCGGTGACAATGAAGAAGATGCATATCAGGAATCAGGGAGAAATGTGTCAAGTTGTTCAAATGCACAAAGACAGCAGGAGGCAGGCTGGGATTGTGGAAGAGTGAATAGTCTGGTTTAACGGTTACATAAAATATGTGAAGGGGCACAGAAAGGTTTAGTATTGGGCAGTAGGTGAGAACCAGACTGTGTGTGTTGGGGGGGGGGGGATCTCAAAAAGAGTGAGCTTTCAGGAGTTTGAAATTTATCCTGTAGGAGGTAGAGGAACACTGAATGTTTTCAAGCAAGTGTAGAGATAGCTTTGGCAAGTATGGATTATACATGTAAAGGAGGGATCAGAAGCAGGGAAACTAGTGAGGGGCTATTGGAACAGCCCGGGTGAATGGCCACAAGGGCCTAAAACAAAAGGGTAGCGAGGTGAATGGAGAGGAAGGGACAGATGTAGAAACTGTTGGAAAAACAAAACTTGAATGGGCTGATTAGTTTGGCTGAACTGCTTCCCTCAACTTTTTTTAAAATTTCAATTCTTTGTTAGAAAGGATTGCTCTCCAGCTGGAGAGTAGAATGAGTATTTTTTTTTGTCTTTTTTTTTTTGGAGGGCAATTGGGGATTAAATGACTTGCCAAGGTCACATGGCTGGTTTTTGTGTTAAGTGTCTGAGGCTGAATTTGAACTCAGTTCCTGTCAGGACAGTCAGGACTCCAGGGCTGGTGCTGTATTCACTGCTCCACCTAACCATCACAAAGTATTTTTTTTTTAAATTAAAAATAATTTACCTTCTATTCAGGGCAGCTAGGTGGCACAGTGGATACAGAGTGAGGCTTGGAGTCAGGAAGACTCATCTTTCTAAATTCAACTCTGGCCTGAGACACTAGCCGGGTGACCCTGGGAAAGTCACTTAACCTTGTCTGCCTCAGTTTCCTCATCTGTCAAATGAGCTGGAGAAGGAAATGGCAAATCACTCCATTATCTTTGCCAATAAAACCCTAAATATGGTCACGGAGAGTCGAACTCAACTGAAAACGACTCAACAGCAGCAACCTTTTATTTACTGATAGCAAATTATGTAAATAACAATTTTTAACAGGGTAAAGGATCACTAAGAACACTTGGCATCTGACTGGATTCAGAAAGGGACGAGAGAGAAGGATGAATCAAAGACGACAGGTTTAAAGACTGGATGGCCTGGGAGAATTAAGTACAGACACTTCCAGAGCATTTTAAAATGTGCAAAGCACTTTACAAATGTTTCCTTTGCATCTCACAACTGTCCTGTGACTTGGGTATTTTAATGTTCATCCCCATTTTACAGATGAAGAAACTTAAGAGTTTCTCAAGTCAGGGGAGTGGCTGATGGTGAGCACAAAGCTAGTCCGGTTTCAGAGACTCTCTTTTGGATAGTTCATTTGAGACTAGATCTGCCAAGTCCTTCATTAATCAATTCATTTGCTGGCAATCTAGGGTCAGAGTATGAAAGGCTCTGATTTACTGAACCACAGGGCCAGTCTTTTCTTGTTACTGATTGATCTTAAGGTGGTAGATTCTTTACCCAGCGAGTCATCCAAAACATCCTACAGTTCTAGGAAGCGCACCTCAAACTCAATTAGGAGTGAGTAGTCACCTAATGGGTAGGGCGTTGCCACATGAACCAAGAAACAAGGGAGCCTGTTTGTGTATGGTCAAATTGTGCCTCCTGGGGGCAGGAGAGTGGAAATAGCTTGGGCCGGGCCACCCACTCAGACACAACAGCTGACTGGATGGAACACTTCCTAGCAGGTTCTCTCAGCCGATTACCAGATGGGGCTGTCAGCCAGGTGTTATCCAGGAGGAGGCAGTTCAGGAAGATCCAGTGAAGCTGGGTTGGACAGCTGCCCCTGGAGGGCACCTACCACAAGAGCCAGCTCTCCCAAAGCAGGGGCAAGAAGACTTCCTGACAGTGCTTTAAGACTGGACTGTGGGTCCTAGACTCATCACAGGACAGGGAAGGGGTGCCACAGGCTGGATGCAAAAGTGTTCCACGGCCTAAGCTTCAGAATTGAGGAGGAGGAGAAGCTGTGATAAGAGTTCCTTGCTGAAGGGATGACTAGGGCATAAGGGGTTGCTGTTACACCCAGACAGGCCACTGGCTAAGGGCTGAGAGGCGCTGAGCTGAGGAGCCAGTGGTAGAAGGCATTATCTGGCCATTCAGCTGTGTGAGGCTGGCCACACCTTCCTCACCTGTCAGCTGGCTGCTGCTGGACAGCTCCCACCATACCACAAACAGCACCATTCTTTTGGGGGAGGGGACCATCACTAGGTTCACTGAATCGTAAAGGATCTCCGAGGCCACACCCCTCACTTTAAAAGAAGAAACTGAGGGCCAAAGAGGGCCTAACAACTTTACTCCCTGGCTCAATAAACTCCAGCAGCTCCCTGTTACTTATGGGGATGAATTTGCAAACTCCTCTGGTCCTTGAAGTCCTTCACAATCTGGCTCTAACTAACCTTTCTAGACTTTTTATACATTCCTCTTTTGCACTCTGAGGCTGAGTCAAACTTGTCTTTTTGCTGTTCCTCACCCATGACATCCCATCTCTGGCCTCTGAGCCTCCCACGACCAGAATGTATTCTCTCTTCATTTCTGCCTCTTAGAATACCAGGTTACCTTCAAAGCTCAGTGTCCATCTCCTACATGAAGCTTTTATTAACACCCCTCCCTTACGCCAGAAAAAATATTATTCAGTCTTTATCTGGTATATACTTAAAAGTGTGCATGTTGCTACATCACGCAAAATGAAAGCTTTCTGAGGGCAAGGACTGTCTCTCTTTAGTCTCATATGCCCGGTGCCTAGTAGAGTTCTTGGCGCATACTGGCACATAAAGCCATATTTTTCAATATCTTGGTTTCTTTTGCTGAATTTCTCCCTTTTCCCCTTTGTGATTTTATAAAGGATGGCTCCTTGAGTGGCAAAGAGGGAAGGACTACATTGGCAGATATAGGCAAAAATAAACAGATGAATAAAAATTATTTTCAAGAAAGGGGAATCAAAGAAAAGATCTGAGAATATTGATAACATGGTATTCTGAAAAACATTGTGCCAAAACAAGCCTTCCCATCATACTGATGATATTATTATGGCTTTCATCTTATGTTGTAAGTATAAAAATTGGAGTTTAGAAATCAATATACATGCACAAGGGGTGGCTAGGTGGTTCAGTGAATAGAGCACCAGCTCTGGAGTCAGGAGGACCTGAGTTCAAATCCTGCCTCAAACACTTAACACACTTACTAGCCATGTGACCTTGGGCAAGTCACTTAACACCAATTGCCCAACCTTCTTCCTCCAAAAAAGCAAAACAAACCAACCAAAAAACATATGCACATAATAGATAGAATTAATGTAGCACTTTAAAGTTTACAAAGTGGTTCCCAAATAAGATTTTTCTTTTTAACCTTGCAACAGCTCTGGGAGGTAGTTGCTAGTACTGTCTTCATTTTACAGATGAGTAAAGTGAGGCAGACAGAGGCTGCAGAATTCCATAGTAAGTAGCATCTGTGACCCTTTTCCAATGGGAAGCCAGGCCTTCCTGATTCCAAGTTCAGTACTCTAGCCAGTGTACTACCTAACTGCTGGTAACATGTTAACGTTTAAAAAAAAAAAAAAGATGAAAAAACTGTATTTCAAAGCAGTTAAGTGACTTGTCCAGAGCGATGACAGCCAGGGCTCTCCCCACGCCAAGGCAGGTACTATTTTTCATATGCCAGAGTGTTAACCAACCAAAACTGGAAAAGCAAAACAAATTAACAAGCTCAATATTGCTCAGACTAATCTGTGGGTTGATAAGATTTGTGGGTAGTTCAGTTTGTCCACCAAGATATTTTTCTTAGACAGGTACTGCAGAAGCATTAAGAACTAGGAGCAGAATGGAGTAGGAAGAGATGAAGCTGGGTGGTAAATGGAAATCTGCCCAGTTCTTTGAAAAATCCCAAATGGTTAGCTGCCACAAAAGCCCATTTCTCTAAGGCCAGGGTTCTTCCCATGATGCTCTGTGGCTATGAATCATGGAGTTCTATGATCTGAGAAGGATAAAAATTGTAAAGAACCTAAAGGGCAAGGGGAAGAGACACTGTGGATGCAAGCAGGCTACAGCTGGTTACCACCAATGACGTGTGTGAGGGAGCTGGCATAAAAAGCACAATCTCTCACAGATCCCTAAGAGTGGAAAAGGAGTTGGGCCAGTCACGTGGTAAGAATTAATGAGTGATAGCTGATGGGCAATGCAAGTGGTATAGTCATATGGTCAAGAATCAGGATATTAAAAGAATGAGAGTCACGCCTCTAGAGCAATGGGTAGATTTTCTTTGAGGATTTATGGAAATATATAGGATGGAAAAAAGGACGGATTGGTTGTAGTGTTCAGGTGACAGTATCTACCCAAGTGTTAGGCAGAACAACCCCTATAATGTGATGAAAGCACTGAGACATTCAACTGCAGAAGTAGTGGGTTTGGAGTTGGGGGAAGAGTAGGGATCACTTCTAGTGGGGAAATCAGGAGGATTTTGTGGAGGAAAAATTTCTGAGAAATCCAACCTGCCTTGAGTTCCAGTCAACAGGTCTCACTATTTGTTTTTTTCCTCCTTCCCTCCTTCCCTTCTTCCTTACTTCCTTCCTTCTTCCCTCCCACAAGCATTCACTGGGCACGTACAATCTGCCTGGGCTTCTGTGTAGGTGAAGAAAATGCTAACTAAGAGCTTTGGTTCCATGGGAAAGATACCTACCCACCTTCTGAGTCAGCCATAAAAGAGGACAATCCCGCCTGTTACCTTCCTTGCCTAACTTGTCCTGAAGATTCACTGGATTAGAAAGAAAGAAAAAAACTTGGGAAGAGCTTAAGACTCCTTAGATGTTTTTAATATGAGATCTAATGGTATAGTGGAAAGAACTCTACTGAGAATGAGAAGAAATGGCTTTGAGTCTTAACTCTAGCACTTAATAACTATTTATGACTGCATACAAGTCACAACTTCCCAGACCCTTAGTTTTCTCACTTATAAACTGGGAACAATTGTATTTATCCCAGAAGGCCCCTGATGTAGTAGAAAGACTGGTAGGTTTGTAGGCAGAAGACTTAAGTTTGAATTTCAGGCTTACCATTCATTTACCAGTGTGACCTTGAATAAATCACTAGTATCTGAGGTAGGATTTGAATTTGAGTCTTCCTGAATTCAAGTCTGCCTCAGACACTTAATATAGCTGTGTGACCCTGGGCAATCACTTAACCCTGTTTGCCTCAGTTTCCTCATTTGTAAAATGAGCTGGAAAAGGAAATGGCAAACCATTCCAATATCATTACAAAGAAAACCCCAAATGGGGTCAAGAAGAGTCCCGACACAACTAAAAAACCATTGAACATCTTCCAGACTCCAGGCTAGGCATTCTATCCACTGTGCAACACAGCTGACTAGTTAAATAACTGCTTATCTAAGTCAAAACCCCTCAGAGCAGTGGTTCTCAACCTTTGGAATGCAGAGACCCTTTCATATACGTGTGGGCGTATCTGCATTTGGGTGGACCGCCTGGAGACAGAGAGAGGAGCCCTGCTGTCTTGGTTGTTTCAGTCTCAGTTCCTAAGACCATCAGAAATATGTGTTTAGCAATGGTCTTAGGCAACCCCATTGGATCCCCAAAGGCGTTGTGATCCACAGGTTGAAAACTGCTGCCTCAGAGAGATAGTTTACAATTCCTGGCCTTCAGGCCAATTATCATCTTGGAAAGGTGGCCTGAGGACTTGGGAGAGATGCCTTTTTAATCAGACGGGAGAGTTCAGAAAGCCTGAAGTATTTTTTGAGAAGAGTCCAGGAAGTTACTAGTTACTTGTATTATTTAAAGACTTACAGCCACAGCCAAACAGACAAAGGCAATGGTAGTAAGACTTGGGAAAGTGAGAGGTGGAAGGGCCCTCCAGGGTTATCTGGTAAGGGAGCCTGTGCAGAGGAGGGCAGCCAGGATACTGAAGACTGGAGACCAAGATGGTCAAGGAAATGGCTAGAAGATCAGAGCTGGGTGTTTAGCCAGGAGATTAATGATGATCATACTAGTAATTTCCATAGCATTTTAGATTTTGTAAAACACTCTACATATTATCTTATCACAACAGTCAGGGTCCACCACTATCCCCATTTGACTGTAGAAGAAATTGAGGGTAAGTGACCTGCCTTGGGGTACACAGCTAGTGAGCCCCCAGGGATGGTTATGAATTCGTCTTAACTTTTTAATCCAGAAATTTATCCCATATGATCTACATATCTCTAGGGAGGGGCTACTAGGCTCACTGAAGGCCCATCTCTTTTTATTTTAATACCTTGATGGTATAGCACTGCCTCTCTCCAGTAAGTTCAAGGCTGAGACAAAGAATTGTCTGCACCAGAGCAATTTCCTGATCCTCGTTCCCTCCCATTCCCCTTTAATCCTGCAGCATTTGACAAAAACACTCATCTAGGAAACTTTTCTCCCCTGGATTAGAAGACACTGTCTACTCCTACTCCTGGCCCTCCTACCTGGATCTCTTTCAAGTGGCAAGTTCATTTCCTCCTAGGGACTCTGGTCCAGGCTCTCTAAGACTCCCTCCTTTCGTCAACTCATTTATTTACTCTCTCAAATCTCCATGTCCAACTCCCACTTCCTTCTTGAGCTCCACAGTTCCATGTTTCCAACAGCCTTCTGAATATTTCCACCTGAATTTTATATCACTATTCCCAATACCTTGTGGTTTTGATGAGGTGTAGGCTCTTGGACCCTGCTTGAGCTCCTTGAATCTTTGAGGTACAAGCTCTGGGAAAGTAAACCTTCCCAGGGAAGACATTTGCCTGAGGTCATGAGCCTTAAGTTGTGGCTCTGCCCAAGTCTTTACCCCACTTTGTTCCAATAGTTT
>CM053601.1:147026966-147127106 GCA_028646575.1 Pseudocheirus occidentalis | reverse complement strand
GCCATGTCTGTATCTATATTTAAAGACTAGGTGTCTTATCTCATTGATGTTGGAAATTCAGTGACTGCTCATGGGCTTGACCTCACTTGGCATGGGAGCTCTGACTTACTGTTTCCAACCCAGATTGGTTCTATCCTTCCTAGCCACCCTGGTAGCTCTCAGGCTTACCATATCAATGTCAGACATAGTGGGGATACCCAACCAACTTAGCCCACTGAAGCTCAGAACTCTCAGACTCTAGTCTCAGCATCCTAAGCAGCAGGGATTAAAGGCACCTTGCTCAGCCATGGTAGAAAATATCTCATAGAAACATGGCTTTGCATACAGGATTTTGCAAATGGATATGCAAAGTCTCATAGCTTGGTCTGGGCTTTAACTTTCTTTTTTTTTTTAACCAAACTGCTCAAAACCATGTGGCCTACAGGTTCCATTCTTCTCTTAAGGGTTTGGGAACAGTACTGTAAGGATGAGACCCGTCCCTCTCATGAAGACAACATCTTTACTGCTAGAGGAGACTAAACAGAGTAATTGGGAATAGACGATGTGCACAGACTGCCAGGGGAAAGACATTCTAACTCCCAGCCTCACCTGGAATGATCACGGTACCTAATATCGGTGCACTGACACTCCGGCATCGACCTCCAACCATCCAAGAAGCAGAAAAGCCACATGAAGGAGCCAGAGAGACCCCAGGCCAGCCCAACAGAGTTATGAGGAAGCAAAGAAATGAACAACAGTGTCACAGAGCAAGAGAGGAGAACAAAACGGTGGGGAGGACTTGGGGCTAACGGGTCATGGGGTCCCTGGGGGCCCATACCAGTCACGACTGCATCAGAAGGCAGAGAAAGAGGCTCACAGAGCACACTGCTCACTCTTTTGGGCAGTTTTCCATGCTTGAGAAGCTGTTTTTCCTAAGGAAATTATTAACTCTCCACTAATATCTGCTTGTCTGGCCTGTTCCATCAGTAGAGGCAGGAAAAGGAAAGAAGTAACGGGCTGAATGTGAATGCCCAGCATGGGGAACACGTCTCAGATCTAAACCACCAGTACTGTGAGAAGCCCAACATGGGCCTGGAAAACAGATACTGCTGAAGATCGTCCACAAATGGGCAAGTCAGGAGCATACCGACTTCCACTGGGGTCTCAAAAGAACAAATGAGAATGCGTATAAAGGACAGGGCAAACATTAAAGCTAGGGGTCAAGTTAAGGAGGCTGCTGTCATCATCGCCATCGTCATCATCAGTAGCAGAAATAGTAGTAGTCAGAGCCAAAAACATGTCTTCGGCTCCTTTCTTCCCTCTTTCTGAGCTATTAGCTCGATAAAGACAAGATTAGAGGGGGACCTGACAAAAACCTTCACTCCTGGGCCTTCATGCAACATGCAGTGGGATATAGTATGAAGAATACTAGACTCAGAATCAGGACGGGTCTGGGTCCTAATCCTGGCTTTGACACTCATAAGCTGGATAAGCACTGGTTCTCCCTGAGTCTCAGTCTCTTCATCTGTAAAATGGGGTTGATAATTATAATAGTGATCATTGGATCTACCAGAGATTAGCAAGGCTATGGTTTCAGAGGAAGGAAAGGGGTCGGGAAATTCTGGCTAGGGCAGCCATGGCAACAAGGTTCTCAACAACAAAGTGACTTAGACACAGCTTTCTGTTCATTTATTTCTCTAGGTCCACCTTGAATGAGAACCTCAGTTTCCCCATCTGTAAGATGAGGGGCTGGATTACACGGCCTCTGAGGCTACCTCCTGCTTAGTCCTCTGATAATTATATTTTTCCAATGAGATTATGAAAAATAATACACTGATGAGCTCATAGCAGGGAGAAGATTATGGAAAGAAAGGACAGCAAGGAAGGAGGGAATGCTGGGGGTGGACATTGCACCTTTCACACGAGGGGAGGTGGGAATCTGCGATGAGCCTTTACAGATTTATTACCCAGTGGCCCCTCTGCCACAGAAACACACATTGGGGGAATGAGAGGATGGTGTCCACACAAAATAGTTGTACACGGTGGGGGGTTTTTGGCTTTGCTTTTCATATTCATCCAAAACCAAAACAGCCAGTTCTCTGGTACCCATTACCCAGAAAAGGACACCAGCTTTGCTCCTTGTTGACCAAGAGCAGCTACTTAACTCTGACCTTGATTATGACCCTCTTGAGTGCAAATGTAGATTAAGTTCCTCACCACCAGAGCTGGTGCTCTGGCCGGGTGTGGATTTGTTAGATAAAGCCAAGAATTCACCTTGGATAGAAGAGCTGGGCCTGCCTTTCAGAACTCATATGTGGAGGCCTGCCTGTTTAGGCCCCAGGCATAGCTCATAGGTCGGAGGTTAAACCAGAAAGACTTACTCAGGCTTGGCAGGCTGCTCCCTGAGGTCTGAGAAGTGGACGGGACGGATGTTCCGGGTTCTCCATTGTGTGTCGTTCCAGAAAGTTTCCCTGGTAACGTTTGGTATTTGTTTTCCCCTAGGAAAAGGGTGTCCTATGGAAAAAAGAAATGTGGTTTATGTTGTCACAACAGGGCAGTGATCCTTGCAAAATGTCTCAAGTTAGGTGCACCCAGCAGGCATTCTTACCAAATTTGTTTGTTATACCATTCTAACTGCCTTTACTTAGAGCTGCATAGTGCCATGGGTCATCTATTCATTGTGGGAGCACGGTATAGCCTGAGCAGCCAGAGGGAGGATATCAATGGTACATTCCTAAAAACTGTCTACAAAGGTGGCACAAAGACCAGGTAGTATAATGATAAGATATCTGCCGGGGCCGAAAGTAGATGATCTGACAGGATTGAAAAGCTGGAGGGAGGGGAAAAATAACCTAGTGAGAATACAAGATTGTCGTTCTGAACAAAAATGACAATGAAGTATAGATTGACCTCTTGTTTGGGAACAGACGGCATAATGTTAACAGGTGACAGAAAGAAAGTTACTATTTGCTGTGATTTTGCTTCTGTTTTCTCTTCTAAGAACAATGGTATAATGGGAAGGGCAGAAAACAAAGGAGGTACAAAAGAATGATAAAAAAGACCTGAAAAATGAGTAGCCAGCCACTTTTAGTGAATTTGAATTGCCTGAGAAAAACTATTATAACTCAGAATACTTAGGATTTGCAGATATGATTGCAAGACTATAAATAATCTTGGAGAAAGGAAAATCATGAGGGAGGGAAGAAGTGAGATTACAGAAACTACTGCCCAGTAAATCTGATATTGACTCCCACCAAAACTGTCTAGAAGGGAAGATTAAGTAGTTTGTGACCCCTTAGAAAAGACAGCTACGAACAACAGGAGCCAGCATGGGTGCTTAGTCAGAGAGGACCAAGTGATATTCTTGAGTGAATGTCTGAGGCATGATTTGCACTCAGGCCTTTCTGGCTCCAGGGAGAGTGCTCTATCCACTGAGCCCTTATGGTCTCACTAGATTTCAGGAGATCTATTAATTCGGATGGGAAAAAAAAATTATATCTTTATTTTCAATAAACTTCCTTTATTTAAAAATCTTATTTTGAGAGGCGGCTAGGTGGTGCAGTGAATAGAACACTGGCCCTGGAGTCAGGAGGACCTGAGTTCAAATTTGACCTCAGACATTTAACACTTACGAGCCACGTGACCTTCGGTAATTCACTTAACACCAATTTTACTGTCCTCCCTGCTCCAAAAAGCAGGAAAAGAAATCTTATTCTGAGAAGGGGGTTCATGGGTATCACCAGATTGCCAAAAGGGATCAGAAAGATTAGGAATTCCTGTATTATGCACCTAGTTAGCCTAGTGGATAGGAACCTGGACTCAAGAGTTAGAGAGACCCAGGTTCAAATCCTACTTCAGAAACTTATTTACTGGCTGCGTAACCCTGGGCAAAACACCTAAATTCTCTAAGATTTAGGTTCCTAATCTCTAAAATGTGGATTATAAGAGCATCTACCACATTCAGTGGATTTAAGGTTCAATAGAGGTGAGGGTCTATCTATAAAACTTTAAAAGTGCTATGAAGAAACTGGCCATTATTATGTTATTGCAGAGACCTAAGTATGTGCCTGGAGAGGGGAAAAGAGAGGAGGCTGGAGAGTTCTTTTATGGAGATGCAACTCATCTGAGAGGCCTTCTTCCACTTTTTTATATAGGTGTAGAAGCCTAGAGAGGCTTTCTTTTACAAGTGTAAGGTGAGACCAAAGTAACTGACACAGTGGACAGGGAGCCAGGGCCCAGAATCAATTTTTCTGAGTTCAGACACTTACTAGCTGTATGACCCTTGTCAAGTCACTAAACCCTGTTTGCCTCAGTTTCCTGACATGTAAAATTAACTAGAGACAGAAATGGCACTCCAGCATCTCTGCCAAGAAAACTCAAAATGGGGTCACAAGGAGTCAGACTGAACAACAAAGAAGGTGAGAGGCCTTTCCTTATTTAGCCAAGAAGAGGACTCTTCTGTTATGGGCTTACAGGGAAGTGGCTGCTTCTCTCCCTCCTCCCCTGGGCTCGTGGGGGAGCCTGTGGTGAAAGCTGGAGGTGGGGTCTTTCTAATGCAGATGAGAGAGAAAAGGCCTAAATTTCTCCAACCAAGAGGAAGAGATTTGGAAGGAGCATGTCAAAGCTGTAAAGGGGGAGGGGGGTGTCTTTCCTTATGCAGACATAAAGGTATGAGTATCCAGGACCAAGAATATCTCCTCTGCCCCTACCTCCAGACCCTAACCCCTCATGCTACGCAGACACCTCTGGGAAAGGGAAGGGGGAGGGAACAGGAGACAGCTTCCTGAATTAGAGCTAAAATTTGCTTCCTGAGTTAGAGCTCCATATGCATTTCCCCACAGAAACCTTGAGAAAACTGGGCAATGAGGTAGAGCTGAAAGGGTTGCACTGGTGGTGGACTCAAAGTAATATGGCACAATGGAAATACCATTGGCTCTGGAGCCAGAAAAGCTGGATGTGAATCCCAGCTCCGGCAGGGTACTTGTATGAAATAGGGCGAATGACCAAACCTCACAGGCCCATGAAGGGGACCAGGCTAGATGACCTCAAAGGTCCTTTTCAACTGTAAATCCAAGGTCCCAGGTTGTAAATCAAGAGCTACTTAAAAGTCTTTTGTAGGCTGGCACAGGGACCCACCCCATAGAAGAATACTTCTACAGGGAAAATCATCCTGAGTAATTCTGAGTTGGAGGGAGGGGATGACCCCTCTAAGCCCAAGATATTTGCCATCTCTGAATCTATGATTCTGCAATGATTCCTTGTAACACCAACTGTTCATCCATCAGGGGGAGGATGTGGTGTCCCCAAGTGACTTTCATTGCTCCCCTCATTTATCGACTCTAGAAGACTCAGAGGATGCCTTGGTCTGCGGATATATTAGGGTGATAAATCAATGACATGTAAAGGACTGGGGTATGGATTGCTTGGTAATCAGTGCCTTTTTCTCCTTGCCTCCACCCAACACCCCACCCCCAAGCCCATGGTTCTTGTGTGGGGGGAGTAGCGAACCCATAAGAGCAGACACAACATATAACAAACCCCACACCCTGTGAAGGCAAATGACAAGTGAAGAACGCAGTATATACCTCAGGTCCAGCAACAGGCACAAGTGGTTTTCCATCTACATACTACAGAGTTGTAGGGAGGAGGGTTTCAGTTCAGTACAGAAGAAGCAACAAGACACGTGTTAGTATAAAACATACACAGAGCTCTCATTCATTGTCTGGACCTGGCCATTCCCCCATTTATACCTGACAAGACTGTTATATCCCCTACCCCCAAGATAACAATCCTGAGTCTTTCTGGTGACTCTACAAATGGGAACCATGAATCCTCAGTGGCCAATGAGCTCTGGTTTGGGCCAGGAGAGGAAGACCATGATCAGTCATGGAAGGTGCCAACATATCCCTATGTTTTAAACCATTCTCCCCGCCCCCCCCCCCCTCTCATCAGTAACAAGTTTGTGGCAGGTGCATCAGTACCAAATGACAAACATATCTGTGATAGTCATTTAAGGACACAGGTTGAACAAAAGAACTTCTAAGGTACGTTTCAAAAATGCGAGTCTGAGTCTATGGTTACTTGCCAAGGGCAGGGTGAAATACTTAATTTTAGACCCCAGAAAATTAAAGTGAAAAGGCTCATATTCCTCTGCACAGAGGGGGCCACGTAGATGGACATACACTGATCGCCTCTGTGCTTCAGGGCTGACGGGATAAGAATAGTGACTAGGTCCTTAGCTTCTCTTCAATGGAAGGGCTAGCTAGGCTGGGTGCCTCTAACATCCACTAAAGAACAAAGAATTTTGATTCTAATCAGTTAGCTCACCCTAGTAATAATCAGCATAACTTTACACCTGAAGCTTACCAAAGCCTTTTTAGCTGGCTTCCTTGGCTTTCCTCTCTTATTCTGCTTTTTTTTTGGTGGGGTGTGGCGGTGGGGGGGAGAAGACAGGGCAATTGGGGTTAAGTGACTTGCCCAAGGTCACACAGCCAGTTAAGTGTCAAGTGGCTGAGGCTGGATTTGAACTATGCTTCTCTTGAGTCCAGGGCCAGTGCCCTATACACTGTCCCTCCTAGCTACCCCTAGGCCAGTCTTTCTTAAACACAATTCAAACACAAGAATCATGTCACTTTCCTGATCAAAAATCTTCAATGGCTACTTAGTGGATATAAAATCAATGGCAAACTCTTCATCGTGGGGTCCAAGGCCCTTCCAAATCTAGTTGCACTTTCCCTAACGAACCTTTCTGCCATTACTCCTCAACACAAACCTTTAGCTTAGGCCAGCCTGAACATCCTTGTTGCATCCCTAATAACCTAATTCCAAGCCTCTTCTCATGATAGATGTTATCCCCCTGCCTGTCTCCTCCAGGAAGTCCTTCCTAATGATTCAGGCCCACAAAATTATCTTTTCTTTCAGGCTTAAAGCACCCACTCTTGGCACTGTACAGCTTGGCACCTACTTGTAACCAATACAAATAAAAATTGTTGACTTTTAAAGCTTATAAAGCACTTTCTGTGCATTGCTGCACTTGATCCCCGTGTTACTTCTAAAGCGTGGGGCTTAGAGTCTGGAAGGCTTCGGCTGGAGAGCTGCCTCAGACACTTATACTTGGGTGATCCTGGGCAAGTGACTTAACCTCTCTGAGCCCTTAGTTCCTCCTTTGTGGGATGAAGATAATTAAGAGCACATCCCTGCCAGGGGTGTAGTGAGTTAACTGAAGTAAAGTGCTTTGTACAACTTAAAGCCCTGGATAAATGTTAGCTTTCCTCTTGTAACCCATATACACAGCCTACCAGAATGCAGACTGCCAATGAATGCTGATTGATTGAATGACAAGCAAACCTTTTCCACAGGGCTACTCTGCAGGTCTTCCAGGCTACTGGACAGCTTTTCCTGAGTCCTTAAGGAGCAAAAAAGCAAACAATTACAAGGGAGCAGAACACACGCGCTTGAATGATAACATGCGGGCAGATGGACTGTGCTAAACTGGACAGGACAGATGTTTTAAACCTAAACCAATTTCTTGGCTCAGAGTTCAGAGGATTTATCCATTTGGACCAACCTCATGCCAGGAAATAACGTGCAAAGCTGAGGGAAGGGAGGGCAATAACCAGAGGCCCATCCGGAAACCACAAGCTGTCCTTTGAGGTCACCTGCTTTGGTGGCTTCCCCCCTCCTCCTCTTCCTAACACTGTGGCCCAAAGCCAGGACATCTCTTCATTTGCTGACATGCTGAGTTACTGAGGGAGGCTGGCCCCCTGGAGCAGATGTGTGTGTGTGTGTGAGCTCCTGTGAGAGTTTGAAGAATGATTTTGGGCATCCCTACCAATCACCCCATCAAAAACTCAATGTTTTAAATGAACCTAATGTCCTACAACAATCTGAAGCCTTCTCTGAAAGATGTAGATTTGCAAATGTCAAATTCCAGCTCCTGGCACTATTGGCTGAACTGAATGGAAACCATAACCTTTGAGCTGCTCTTTTCCTTTCTGGAGTCACATTGGATTCCATTTCCAGTGAACATGATGTAGCCCTGAGCCTAAGGGAAAGGCAGAAGAGAAGTATGGCTGGTACCTGCTCTGCGATTCTAGAGAATCCTCTTCGCTGGGGGAAATCTGGCCATTGCTGGTATCCAGGATGTTTCCACTGTCAAAAGAAATGCCACAGCCCACCAGTTAGGTCAACAGCTCACTTGGCTTAGGACCCACACACCTACCAAGGTCCCAGTGGGGACAGCTCGACTGGGAAATAGGTGGAAGGACCATAAAGTCTTAACAGCAATGCAGAGCGGAAAGTCACAGGACTCTGGTTTCCTACCTTGTTTCCAGGGTTTTCTGAGGCAGGGGAGGAGCCCCCAAGGTAGGAGAGGTACATCTTGGAGATATCTGTAGGGGAAATAGAAGAGTCTCAGCGTCCTATTAGACACACACAACCTGGATAAAGTTTTCAGTTTTCTACAGGCCAGTTTTTTTCAGACATGTGAAGAAAGAAGATTAGAAGTTAGGGACATCTAGGCTCTAGCTTTCTAGTCATGTTAACCTCTCTGAGAAAGGCCTCTGTTTGCTCACCTGCAAAATGACAGGACTGAAAGACATACAACTGGGAAAGACTTAAGAACTCTGACCAGTGATATGACTTATCCCAATTCCAGTAGAACACCGATGGTATATGCATTGTGCAGAATGAGACACCTATTTTTGGGGACATGTCTAAGGAGCAAATTTATTATGTATTGCTAATAAGATTATGTATTCCTTGGGGAATAGCGGGGAAGGGGGAAGAGAGAAAGAAAAAAACAGATTTTTGTTTGTTGAAAAAATTTAAGTTAAAAAATTTTTAAATAGCAGGATTGGGCTGCTCTTCTCTCCCCTATTCTAACATCCTATGCTCTGTGATTTTTATTTAGGCCCCGGTTTGTGGCTCCTTAACTTGGTAGAGTCTGTTTATGAGTTGGGAGTCATGACTTTAGAAATCATGGTCGGCCCTCTAGCTGAACAAACTACAGATCCTTTCCAGACCGTAAAACTATATAACCCAGCCAACCCAGGACGATCTGTTTAATGTAAATGAGTCATTTAAGTTTCTAGACATCCCATGGGTTCATTTCCTTAGTTTATTACTGATTGGCTGGGGGAGCTGGGTAGCCTCACAAAAGCTCACTTCCTCCCAGCCCAGAGCCCTCTCAGGTCAACCCCTCAGGGCTGTGTTGGATTGAAATATCGGATTAATAAAGTCCAAGACCTCCAGTTTGGTTGTTTCTCCTGGAGCTTTGTTCGCCACATTCCACTTCCTGAAAGATCCCTCCATTTCTTCTTCCCCACTGGAAAGGATTCTTTCTGAAGAGCCTCAGGGGAAGAAACAGAAAGAGAAAAATAACTTTATTCAGCGTTACTTCATTGCAGAGACCTGAGGAATGGCTTTTCCTTCTTTAGAATAAAAGTAAATTAAAAGAGGGAGAGGTGGCTGCTAAGAGGCTTCCCCGATGTTATCTGCCATTCACTCTCTATGTAGCTGGTACACACTGTCTCCTCTATTAGAATGGAAACTCCTTGAGGGCAGGGGCTGGTTTTCTGCTTTTTCTTTGTGCTGTGTGTCAGACACATTCTATCTGGCATTCTAATCTGGCTCCAACCCACTGCTCCAAACTGGTTTCACATTATTTTTCTCATTGCAGAGAAACTGATATATGTGATTCCCTAGGACAGGGGATGCCACCCCCAGCCTCTGCAGTAACAGCGCCATTCACACAGACTGTGCTATGCTGCAGGCCCCTTGCTGAGACCTGGACAGATATCATCTCTCTGGATCTGCACCACAACCCTGGGAAGTCTATCCCAGTATCATCCTCAGGGTTAAGAGACTAGACTGAGGTCCGACTTTTGACTGAGGTCGGCCTTTGCACAGGTCTGTGTTGGAAATGCCCTATCTCTAACTCTGCCTGTAATGCCCTCTTTCATTCAAGACTATGCTCAAGTGAATGAAGGAAGGAAGGAAGGAAGAAAAGAAGGAAGGAAGGAATAAAATATTTACTCATTTATTGAGGGCTTCCTAGGTGCAACCTAGGACTAAGGTCTCTGTGAAAGGCCTTTCTTTTTTCCTTTTTGGAGGGCAATTGGGGTTAAGTGATTCACCCAAAGTCACAAGGCTAGTTTTTTTTTTTTTGTATCAGGTGTCTGAGGCTGGATTTGAACTCACGTCCTCCTGACTCCAGGGTTGGTGCTCTATTCACTGCGCCACCTAGCCGCCCCTGAAAGGCCTTTCTTGATCCCCCCAGTTAATGGGGCTTTCTTCTCCCCCAGAGGGCAGCTAGGTGGTGTCACAGTGGATACAGTGCTGACCTGGATCGGGAAGACTCATCTTCTTGAGTTCAAATCCAGCCGTAGACACTTAACTCAGACTCTCCTCCTCCCTACCCCTACCTCAGTAGACATCAAGCTCCTTGAGGGCAGGGATTATTCCATTTTTGTATTTGTAGCCTCACTAGTGTCTAGTATATAGTAGACACTTAAATACATGTTGATTTTAATTTTCTGTTGCTACAGTGATCTCCCCAGGTTATCCCAGGAGCAGTTCTCACTTTATAGGACAGGGTCCCACCAACTCTGGCTTGTACCCAGATCACCTCATGCCACAGAAGCCTCACCCTTGCTGTTCACAAGGTGGTTCAGTGATGACTGCAGGAAGTCAGGCCCTACTGGCAATCAGAGAGAGTACCTTCTCCGAAGGGCCAAAGACAGACCCTGGAGGCTTCATGATTGGGCAATGCTGTCTGGTGGGAGGATGAGGAAACCAGGTCGATGTTTCCAGGTTAACTCTCCTCTGCCCTCATCCTGGGGCAATCCTTAGGAGAGCCGCCAAAGGATCTCAGAGCCAAGGGCCCTGGGATTACAAGATTTCTCTCCTCCTTGTCTCATCCTGGGAAAAAGCTCATAAACCTGGGCATTTCATCAGGATCCTGAAGAATATAATGGGCGCAAACCACCACGAGCTTTTCCTGACACTGTAACAGGCTTTGTCCATGGGAACCAAAAATAAAAGAGCTGTTGCGTCAGTGTGTGGGCAGTATACATGAAGATAATTACAAAAACAACTCTCATTGTCCAAGGTCTTGCAGATGAGAATACAGGCTCCTGTGAATGCAGTTTATGAGGTACTATGAGCCCTCAAAAGCCATGGAGCACCTTCCAAATTAGCTATGAGATGCATAAGCTCCATTCCCTGGCTTTGATTCAGACTGATCTATAATTGGCCTAAGATTAATCAATTCTTAATCAATTAATCAATAAATTCTTGACTGATTTGGTAGATTGGGCTGAAGGGTATCCGTAGGCCCTCCTAGCTCTGATTAGTGTCCGACTCTCATACAATGAAATTCTAGTTTGTATTCATTTGGAGCTATTCCTTGGTGTTTGCAGTGAACGTATGGCAAATGGACATTGCATGGTACAGTAAAAAGAACACTGGGTTAAGTCAAAAGCCTTGGGTTCCAGTCCTACCTATGAATGATTACTACTTGTGTGACCTTGAGCAATGATCCCCCCTGGGCCTATTCAGGGAGGGGGCTGGACTATATCGGTTGTCAAACTAGAGGCCTATCTGTGTTGAGTCTGACCCCGCTGGACTAGATGACCTCTGAGGCCATGTCCAACTCTAAAACTTATGAGCCTAAGCTATTCTATGACCCACTTAGAGGGTAGTGTTTCTCCAACTCCTTCTCATAGCCCGTTAGCCCAAAGACACCAGCTGCCATGTTTCCTGAGCTAGGCTGTTTAGGACTAAAAACAATTGGAGAACTACTTCCTACCAGGCCAGTTCAAGCGTCTGACACAGAGGAAAAGGTTCTCAATAATTCTCCCAGGCCTAGTTTGTCTTTACAAGAACTTCAGGTGGAAGGGACACTGTAACTGCTGATGTGTGAGGGAAAAAACCCTGCTTTGTGATTCATCTGCTCCCACAAAACATTCTCAGGCTGGTGAAATCTTGGGGAGTCCTCACTTATCACCCGTGGAAGGCTTTGAAAGGACAACTAGATAGGGCAATGTAATAGCTCCCAGCATGGGAGGCATAGTGGTATGGTGGCTAGGGCACTGGGGCTTGACAATCTAGAAGACCGGAGTTCAAATCCTGCTTCTGACATTTACAGTCTGGGTAATCCTAGGAAAGATACTTAAATTTTCTGACCCCTAGTTTCTGTAAAACGAGGGGGTTCTGTCTATCTCTGAATCTGTTATCCTATGAAGCAGTAGCCCTCCAATCAACTATGTTCTCCTCTCACTGAAGGGATGTCTTACCCAGAGGGGAGACCGAGGGATTTCTGTTGGAAGCAACACTGAGGTTTACTACTCCTTGCTCTTGACACAGTAAGTACAAGGCCCCGGGACAGAGGGTACCCCGAAAGCCAAAGAAAGTCTTTTGGGAGAAGCACTGAATTCATCTCTTCCCTTACCATGACCGCCCAGCATGATCTCCTTTACTCTTCGGTACTGGCTCAGTAAAAGTGTAAGTTCTTCTATCCTACGGTCCTGAAACAAAAAGGAAACTGAGTCAGATCCATATCCACAACCTCTCACTGCCAGTCACCAGCTTTAAAGAGATCAGATTCCCACTGTGTATTATAACAGAGCTAGGGCTGGCTTTGCAGTCAAGAAGACCTGCCTTCACATCCTGGCTCTGCTATTTCCTACCTCTGGGACCTCAGGCAAATCAATGAACTCCTCTGGTCTTAGTTTGCTCTCTGAAAAATGGGGTGTCAAAGGTCACCTACGTCAGAGGAGTCAAATACTCTTCACATGAACTTGATTGAAATGTAATTGGGAAATACTGAACAAAATAAAAAAAAATACAATGGAGCATAGATAATGTTAATATGTGATTTTCTAAGTCAATATGTAACCTGTTCACAGCCCCCTTTCTAGTTCAGTTAGACACTGCCGGACTAGAAAATTTCTTAGATCCCTTCCAGCCCAACAGCTGTGATTCCATGATTCATATGTGCCAAAATAGACATCCAAGAGATACTTTTTAGTAGCCTAAATTTGGAAACATGTGAGTGGCCCAATGATGGAGGAATCGCTAAACAAACTGGTAATGGAATATCATTGCATCATAGGAACATAGGAAAACTTGTGTGGACAGATGTAGAACAAAGAAAGCCAAAACAATAGAAGGATATTCATGATGACTGTGATAATGTCAATGAGAACAACACTGAGAAGTGGCTTAGATCAGACTAACTGTAATGACCCAACTTGGGCCTTGAATCGATGAAACAAATACGCTTCCCTTGGCTGGGGAGAGGTAAGGGAAGAGGCCAAGGACCAGGGGTGGGCGGTGCAATACAAGGGCTTTTCTTTGTTACTGGGAACAATTCAACAATAGGGGAGAAGAATTGGTGAGGTAAAGAACAAAAGGCACCTAGAAAATATTAAACAAAGCCCTTAGCCCTTAAGAGTAGAACAAACCCTTTTAAATGCTGTCTCAGAGGAGTTTTTGAAAAGCTCCGTAGGACCAAGACAGACATACAATATATACAGCTGCACGTTGGACTGAGTTTTACAAAGGAAAAAGAAGAAATTATTCTAGTTTACAAGAGTTTATGCCCTAGTTGATTGGACTTGCAGACCAAATCACAAGATTTAGGGGGAGAAAGGACCTCAGAGGCCATCTAATCCAGCCTCCACATTTTACAAGAGAGGAAACAAGGCCACAGAGGGGACATACTTTGCCTAAGTTTACATAGGTTTTAAATGGCAGATTCAGGCTCGACTCTGATTCCAAATTCGGTACCTTCTTCATTGTACCAGGCTCTTTTGAAACCTTTTAATCAAGTCCAAGCCCCACCTTAAGTACCTACGAGAGGTGGTCACCTAGTCTCTGCTTTTGCACCTTAGTACTAGGTTATTCATTATTTCAGAAGGCAGCTCATTACAGAGTCGGATGCTGCTAATGGGATATAATTATAAAGGGCCCAGCCACAGTGCCTGGCACAGCACACAGTAAATGCTAAATCAATGTTGACTGTCACTGTTACTATTATTAACTGCTAGGAAGATCGCTCTTGTGTATGTATCAATGCAGAATTGGTCTCTTGTAACTTCACATCAATTACCCGGGTTATGGTTCTGGCCAGTGAAACTATGCAAATCTAATCTCCTTCTCTTCCAAATCAAGCTCTTCTATTTCCCCTTAGTCTTAGGCTCTTTATTTATTCATTTATTTTTGTTTGTTTGTTTTTTGGAGGGGGAAAGGCAGGGCAATTGAGGTTAAGTGACTTGCCCAAGGTCATAGAATTAGTAAGACAGTGCTTGAGGTGCGGTCTAACCACTTCAGATCTCCTGGTAATATTGCTTCCTCACATGATCTCCAAGCATCTCTTGGAATCAAAGGTCAAGTTTCCTGCCATACCACTATCTTACTGGTGCTACCGTATGACCCTGAGACAGTTTCCAAAGAAATGACAAAGAAAATCACACAGCGGAAAAGAAGTGCATGGTGGGTGTAAGCAGACTAACAGGTAACCAATGAGGCACCCGGAAACGCCACAGGAATAAAAGATGTTACCAGGAAAATATAAAATAGGAAGAGAAGATGGACTTTTAAAAGATGGGCCATTCAGAGACTGAGGGACCACCCGCAGACAGCCCAGGCAATCCACTGGGATTCTTGGCTGTCAGGACAAAGTACAGAAGGCCTTGGCTCACTGCAGGGCTTCGCTGTTAAGAGGCTATGGGGTGGGCAGCTAAGTGGCACAGTGAATAGAGCACCTGCCCTGGAGTCAGGAGGACCTGAGTTCAAATCTGACCTCAGACATTTAACACAAAAACTAGCCATGTGACCTTGGGCAAGTCACTTAACCCCAATTGCCCTCTAAAAAAAGGCAAAAAGGGGCGGCTAGGTGGTGCAATGAATAGAGCACTGGCCCTGGAGTCCAGAGTGCCTGAGTTCAAATCTGGCCTCAGACACTTAACACAAAACTAGCTGTGTGACATTGGGCAAGTCACTTAGCCCCAATTGCTCTCCAAAAAGCCAAAGAATAAAATTAAAAAAATAAAAATAAAAAGGCTACGGGGAGACTTGGACAGGAGTCACATAGGATAGTGAGGCACCGAGGTGTTGCAATTTGCAATACACTGAGGCAATGTCCAAATCAATGAAATCAGATACATGCAGGTACATGCTTTTGAGGGGAGGGGAGGTACAGTTCAACCTCCCCTCTCAGGAGTCAGTACCCTTCCTCTACAGCAACTTTGTTGCATACTCATTTGTGTCTGTGTTGTAATTTATTCTCATTATCGTCACCCCCAAGGAGAATATAAGCTATGAGGGCGGCAAAGGTTTGGTGTGTCTTTGTAAATACCACACTTCAAATGTCCAGATCTTCTCAACACGAATGATTCCAAAATGAATTTTCCCCATTCTGCATTTCTGTCATTGATTTTTTGAACCTAAGAGGAGGACTTTACATTCATCTGCTCTCCCCTCCCTCCCCCCTCCCCCCCACCTTGTAAGATGTTTTAAATCAAGATAATTTAAACCCTACATTACATCATCCACTGCTCCCAGCTTTGTGCCTGCAGCTAATTGATTGAGCATTCTGAATGCCTTAATTGGAGTTATAGTAAAAATCTGGAACAGGGCAGGGCCCTGTGGAATTGTGTAGACTCCACCCTCAAGAATGACAAGGTGCCTCTTTGGGAAGAGTATTTAATCAGGTGTGAAACCACTTAATAGCACTGTTGGCTTTCAAAGGCTAGTGTAATATCTTTAGATATAATTAAACCTAAGTTTTATTATGTGACACATGACATTTAATGAACAATTTAATTATAATAAAGCAGGTCTCTATGCACAAATACTTAGTTTAATCCTGGGAATAAGAGTCAGGAAGAAGATTTGATTTCCATAGGTCATTAGCATCCAACACGTTTCGGTTAATATGAGAAGTAAAAACCCAGGGCATTCTAGGCAACCTAAGGCAAAGCTGGCATACGGAGCTATCCTATAATGTAATGGTAATATTCCTGAAGCTAGCTCTAGGGCCTCAGTGAAGCACAGTTTGGGGTCGTTCCTTAAAGATTTTGCACCTTCTTTTAACACTGAAACTGACCACAGAGTCAATACTTTGCACAGACTCTCATACGCACCATTTTCCACTTTGGCTGGCAGGACTTTGGGGCCATTGCAGGGAGATTTTTCTTCATGAAGCACCCAAGCTTGAGAGGCTGATACATGAAGGTAAGACCAGTAGCCAACCTGATTCCACAGAGCAGTGGTCTCAACCTTCCTAATGCCTCGACCATTTCATTTAATACTAGTATGTGGGCATATCTGCATGTGGCCTGTAGACAGACAGATGAGCGGTGTCTCCCTTCCTAAGACCATGGGAAATATGTGTTTTCTGAAGGTCTTAGGCGACCCCTATGACACCTGAGAAAGGGTTGTTCCACCCCCCAAAGGGGTCGCGACCCACAGGTTAAGAACCGCTGCCATAGAGGGTTCAAAAATACCAAGGCTTTAGTGAGAGTGGAGTTCTCATAATTTGTAGTGCTTAAAAGAAAAAAAAAACCCTATTGTTAAAAAACCTATAAAATAGGGCTATCATTTAACTTATGGCTTTTTTTTTTTTTTTTTTACATTTTTACTTACATTTTAAGTTTAAAAAGTTAATTAGAAAATTGTAATGATCAAGCCTGGTCCCAAAGAAGAGAGGAAAAAATTTACTTTCTTCATAATACTTTATGTACCATCAGACTCACCCAATGTTGGTTAGTTTTGCTAGAATGCTTTTTTCCCTCTCCTTTTTATTCTGTTCTAAATGATTGTTCCCTGCAGAGAGGGAGCAAGGGGACAGGGATAAATTTGGAAACAAAGGTGATGTAGAAGAACAGAAGACATCACTAAAGACTTTGTAAAAATGCCTCTAAATATATCATATTTAAAAAACAATTACCCTAAGTACTTGGTGCTGTTGTCTATACTCCTTTGAAGCTGGCACAATGGATGGAGCGCTGGGCCTGGAGTCAGGAAGACTCACTCACTAGCAATAGGACCCTGGACAAGCCACTTAACCTCTGCCTGCCTCAGTTTCCTCAAGTGAAAAATGGGGACTATAAGAGCACCCAGGGTTGTTTCAAGGATCAACAGAGATTTGTAAAGAGCTTAGCCCAGTGACCGGCACATAGTAGGTGCTTGATAGCTCATATGTATGCAGCGATTTAAGGCCCACCACGTGTTTTGTGTGAATTACCTCATTTGATCACAGCAACCCTGTGGAGTAAGGACTCTTATTATCCCCTATTTTACAGAAAACAATCAAAACAGCCAGCGTTTATGGAGAGCTTCAAGACCTGCAAAGCACTTTGCAAACACTGGGAAGGGAGGTGCTATGATTACCTCCATTTTACAGATGTGGAAACTGAGGCTCTGAGTGGTTAAGTGATTAAGTCACACAGCTAGTATGCAGAGGCATTCCTGATTCCAGGTCAAGTGCTGAAGCCATCCCACCACTGTGCTGCCTAGAGGAGGAGATTCCGAGTCAGAGAGAGGTGGGGAGAGAAAGGAGGGAAAGACTGTGAGAGAGAGAGAGAGGGAGGGATGGAGGAGAGGGAGAGGGAAGGAGAGAAAAGGAGAGAGACAGAGACAGAGAGTGAGAGAGAGAGAGAGAGAGAGGGAGGGATGGAGGAGAGGGAGAGGGAAGGAGAGAAAAGGAGAGAGACAGAGAGTGAGAGAGAGAGAGAGAGAGAGGGAAGGATGGAGGAGAGGGAGAGGAAAGGAGAGAAAAGGAGAGAGATAGAGAGAGACAGAGAGACAGAGGTGGGAGATTCATCCAGGGTCACACTGCTAGTAATCATTTGAATTATGATGTGAACCCTAGTCTTCCTGACTTCAGTTCTCTATACCCTGTGCTTCTCAGGGTGCTGATGAACATCCTGTATACTTATTAGATAATCCATAATTGGGAGAAAGTGAGTGAACTTTCCCTTGATAAGTGCTCTTCCCCTGATACATTCCTAAAAATATGATGATAGGCAATATCATTTACATAGTGTTTTAAGGTTTACAAAATATTTTACCTGCATCATTTCCTTTCCTAAGATACGGTGCTAAGAAGCAACTCCCAATGACTCAAGCAAGCAAGTGAGCATTTATTTATTAAGTGCCTACTATGAACCAAGCAGTGTCCTCCCAACTAGGTAACCTTCCCACTGTACTGGCCTCAAGACCAACAAGATGCTAACACAAGCAGAAGGAAGCTCCCACACTGGCCAGGGACTGATGTATCCCTCTCTACACTATTCTTACCTTTTCTTCATTTGCAACAAGTAGGGTTTCCATTCCTATTTTTAGACGTTGAACTTCATGATCTATAGAATGGGGAAGCAAAGAGAATTTAGCTGGTACCTTGAAATCATTTCAAGCAACAGAGGTAACAGAAAGAAAAACAAACCACACCCTCAAACATTCCCATCGCCTACTGTCAGCAGTGAAAACGCTTTCACTGTTCCTGTACATAGGTGTGAGTGTCCATAGCAGGTTAATTTCCTGCTTTTAAGATTTATTTATTGGAAAGAACAAAGAAACTGGATACTGCGTAATATAAATGACTAAATTTGGTCATAAAACAGGGTCCTACACAGGTATATGGCATGGCATACACTGTTAGACTAAGCTGATCTGTTGGTTACTTTGGTGGAACAGTTTTTTTTGGCTCTATCATTTGACACATGCAGAAGGCAGAAGAGTGGAATAAGCTTTCCAATGCAAATTTAAAAATAAATAAGCAAAAAGAATCGTGCTTTTATGCATGGCTTCATTGGTATGTTTCATAGGTGTGGCCATCTCCACCGAAAAGTTCATGGATAAGAAGACAAGGCCATTTGCTTAGAGCTGAAACTGACAGATTTAAGCGTTTTTCAGCTAACAGATCCTGCAAGAAATTTAGTCTCCTTGGATTTTTTTTTAAAAAATAATTTAAGCCCACTTTTTAGGGTTCCAAAAAAACCCCAAACTGTGGTGTAAAAGTAATCTGCTGGGGAAAATGGTACATTACTGGATACTCGCGTTAAGAGATCGTGGCACAGTCACAGCTGACTCCTGAACGTATCAAAGTATTTTTAAAAATATGCCAGAATATGCCTGACATAGTCAAGGAACAACCAGTGGCTTCTGATGAAAGACAGACATGCATTTCATTCTAAAACCAGCTGAATTCCCAAAGAAATCATGGTTATGGCCTCCCAGTTCTTTGTGTATGATCTGTGCACTCTCTTGTAGAGAAAACAGGGTAAACACACAGATTTGCTCAGATAAGTATATCTGTGGATGGTCAAGGACTTAGATGGAAGAAAAGATGAAAGACCAAAGCAAATATGGGAGGGGACAATAAACAATCACCTGATCAATACTGGGAAGGACAATACCTGTCAGGAGACAGATGTCCCAAATCAGAAGGTCCAAAGTGAAACCCATTGGAAAATAGGGTGTAGTCATTCATAAAGTAAAAAAGTGACAAGAGAGGAGAGCTGTTAATCCATTTTGGAAGGCAGAAGACCTAGAGTGATAGGCAAACCACCTACCAAGGCTCTCTCTCTTATCCCCTAACCTGGGTCAGGCCATTCTGCTTCAGGGGGGCTCTCAGCTTGAGGCAGATTCTTGGTATGCTCTTGGTACAGACTTGACTTACTAGTCACCTAAGGGCATAAAAAGGCCCACCCAAGGAGAGTCAGGCCCCTGCTCATTTGGCAGATGTCCCAAGGCCCTGAGTCATACGGCTGACCAAATGAATTTCTACACCAAGACAAGAAAGGGGGAGTTGCCTACCCAAGCTATTCTGGACAATCTGTTGTTAAATATCCTTTCTATGGTATGGTTAAATAATCTTTTTGTTAACTGATGAATGACCTACAAAAGCCACATTTTCCTCCAATATCAAATCTGGACTACCTGGGACTAAACCCACTTTAACACTAGCAGTCTTTAAGGTCCCTTAGACTAAGGTTTCCCATGTCTAGCTTGAACTTCCATGATCAGGAAGGACAGAACAATAGGTCTTTAGTGTAAAGAAGTATTGAGATTCATTTAGAAACCAAGGGGCCAAAAGTGGGGCTGAGCCAAGACTGAGGTCTCTGCTAAAGAGCTCTGTTCCTATAGGCTCATTTTCCCCTACATGCAGTGTTCTTTCCACTGTATCACCAGATACCCACAAAGAACCCTGCTAAAAGCCCTCAGACAGTCACCCTCTTATGAAAAAAAAAATCAGCACTTCAAGATAATTAGAAATCAAAACGTGAAAGAAATGAAAAAAACATTTGATTTTACATATAAGCAGAATTTTAAAAAATCAGACTAATCTGATTCTTCTCTAGACATATCAGGTAGGGGAAAGGGATTGGAGTTTCATCATAATTCAGTGTAATTATTACAAAGCTAATTCTTATTAAAAAAATGGCATTAGTCAGCATGGCCCAAGGCCCACCCAAGCTCAGACAGAAAGGCAGCAAAGCAGGCATCTCAGCTGGTTGGAAAGAAAGGCAAATGCTGGAAGATGTGCTTGACCTTAAAAGGAATCCTGCCAAGGAAATGCTTCACAAGGAAGAGCAACATTTAACCATCCCTGCTCTCTTCCAACACTATGGTGGCCTGTTTGTTGTATGGCCTTGTCAAAGGTTATCATGGAGGAGGAAACAAAGCAGCTTGACATCCCGGACTTCGGACTGAGGTGATTTCAGGGGGGATCAGCAGAATATGGACAACGTCCCTGCTGGGTTCATACGGTGAAGGAAGCAAGGGAGGAGAGAGGCCCTCTGCCCTGGTCAGACCAATGTTGGGCTCTGTTCCGGGTGCCACATTTAAGATGAGATGTAGAAGTAACTGAAAATACCAGGGTGCTGGGCCAGAGAACCATGCCGCATGAAGACTTACAGCAGAAGAACCCAGGGTTATGCAGCCCGGAGGGGAGAAGGTAGAGGAGGGGCATGAAGGGCTGTTTTCTGTATGGGGCTGGTTCTATTTGGTCCAGAAGGCAGAAAAAAGAATACTAATAGGACACTGTCAACAGATTTGGGCTTGATATGAGGGACTTGCTAACACCAGAGCTGTCTGGAGTGGACCAGGCTGCTTCATGCTACACGTCTCCTTATAAAGAGGGAAGACACACAGAAGACAAACTAAGAAATACATATATTTTTGGACATGGCCAATGTGGGCATTTGTTTTGCTTGATCACACATGCTTGTAACAGTTTTTTTTGCTGGGGTGGGGATGGCTAGGGAGGTAGGAGAGTGAAATGTATATCTGAAAATAATTTTTTAAAAATTTAAAAAGGAAGGTAGTTATTTTTCTTTGCAGTACAAGCTACGTGGCCACTTTTTAGAGGATGTTACAGATGGAGTAACATCAGCTAACGGATCACACTTGGAGTTCTTCTTAACTTAAGAGTCTGTCTAGCTGTTTATTCAAAAAAAATTTTGGTAACTTTATTTCAGTATAATTGATTTCCTTTGGAATCCTGAGCATTTTATTTTATGCATTTAAAAACATAATTGCGAGAGGGGGTTCCTATAAGTTTCATTAGACTACCAAAGCGGTCTGTGGCATAAAAAGGCCTAAGAACCCCTGAATTTAAAAAATGATATTTATTCTGTTAGAGTTTTTAAAAAAATAATACTCTGAAGGCAAAAAAACAACAAATAAAAATATAAAAAGGAGCAACGAGGCTGAAAACCCTGACAGTTTCCTTTAAAATGTCCAGCAAAGTGATTTTTCTGGCTGTGATTCTACCTCATGGTGAACTTCTAAGGTGATTTGTGTGATGGAGGGTTTAGGAGCCTCCCGGTCTTGACTAATCTGTTGTAAGCAATGAAATATAGGCCTGTATTAAGGCAAGATAATGGGACAATCATGTGAGACAAGGCAGTTGCATTTGCTGTTTGTGCAGAGATTTTTAGCTATAATTGGTGGGGAAAGGATCAAAAGCGTGATTTTGGAAGAGAATCTGGAGGCTTACATTTTTCCTTTAGCCTTCTCTTACAAACTCCCTCTAGGATGGGAAACCAGGAGGAAAAAGCACAGGTTAGACATGACCTTTAGACACCCACCAACAGAACCAACCCATCTCAAAGGGACTTGATGCTGGCCATTCGCTAGACTGCAAACCTACTATTTAGCAAACACCCCATTCCCTTTCCTAGTCAGAGTGCAGGGACCCTGAACTGCTTATAAGGGCTACAAAGGGCCATTCTGGGATACTTATGTAACTTATGTTATGGACTAGCAAGATGGTGCAGTGAATATGGTGCTGGCCCTAGAGTTAACATCATATAAATAAATGTTTGTTTTCTTCCCCCTTAGAATGAAGAAGATTTACAGGATTATGGATTTAGGGCTGGAAGAGCCTTAAAGGCTCTTCATCTTACAGATCCAGGGGCCCAAAGCTAGGCAGTTTACCTGTGAGAGGATGTGAACCTCCAGACCCTCCTGACTGCAAGTCTGGTGCCCTGAGGCACCATACCATTTCCTAGGCCTGATCCTTATGGCCTCTTAGGCCTGGCCCAAAGAGAAGCTGAGTAGCAACTTTTCCCTGGCAGATTCTCTGTGTCCCTTTAAGAAGGGGGTAGGAAGTGATAAAATTCTCCCTCGATCTAAGAAGACAGAGTTGTACCACTATGCTCATCCCTCTGGTGCCTTCCTTTGCAAACTTTGAGGGGAAGACAGGGTGATCAGTGATAATTAGACTGTTTATAGAACAACATTTGGTTTTTTGGCATGGTCCTGTGATTTCTCTGTAATTTGCACTCTTAAGAGGTGCCTAGGGCACTAAAGGGTTAAGTGACTTGTCCAGGACATACCCCAGTCTGTGCTGAGGCACAATATTTAACCAGATTGTCCTTACCCTGAGGCTGGCCCTATATACTCTGTTATGCTGCTTTTTCACACGACATAAAACATTTCCATTTACACAGGCCTGCACAGAAACATCAAAGACTGCCCAACCTCCACTTCTCTTAAACTAGTGGTTCTCAAAGTAAGGTCTGGGAATCTCTGGGAGTCCCTGAAACTCTTTCAGGGGGTCTGAGAGGCCAAAACTATTTTCATAAAAAATACTAAGATATTTACATTTCTAATATTGCAAATAATGACAGGTATAACCAATACTTTTTTTTTTTTAGAGTTCTTTGATAGGGTTCTGAATCATCTTTAAGAGTGTAAAAGGGTCCTTGGATGAAAAAGTTTTAAACCATTAAATTTTCTCCCAAGGAGCGATACATACTGGTGGTCAAAGAAAAGGAAAACAACAATTGTATTCCCTTTTCTTGGGCACAAGGTGGCGCATGGCAGCAAGGCCACAGACAAATGCCTTATGAAGTCTCCATTTATTCCCCTATTTTTTCTGCCCTTAATTTCTCTCTCAATTTGACAGGAAAACTGAACTCCCTGGCACTTCTCAGAGGTCATCAACGCCTCTAGAACCCCACGAGAGTCTAGAACAGGGGTGAGGTACCTCCAGATTCATGCGGCCGGAGATGCGACCTTCGAGGTCCTTAGGGAAGGCCTTTAGACTGAGTCCAAGTTTTACAGAACAAATCCTTTTATAAAGGGATTTGTTCTGTGAAGTTTGGACAGACCCAGAAGGCCACACTTGAGGACTTAGAGAGTCACATGTGGCCTTAAACCTTAAGGTTACAGGTTCTCATCCCTGGCCTAGAGGACCAGACAGACCTTCATCCCACATATAAGCCCATGCACTTGACCTTAGCTATCCTGCAAAGAGAAGACAGCATTAGGGAGAGGCATGGCAGACAGCAGCCCAGGGCACGACATGCAGGAGGTGTAATGAGGGTCACCTTAAAAGAGTACTTTTTCTAAGACTAGATCTTTCTAATGCCAGAAAATTCTGTTGTCTGTGGGCAGCAGGTGCTCACTGTGTGGTAAGTCAAGGAAGGGGTCTAGTCTTCTTGTGGGAGGAAGGGGAGTGAGGGACACCAATGGTGGGGCTGGTAGGTGGACGAGACAATTTTCAAACATTGTATGATCTTTCCCCAGGGTTCACCTTGGAAATCATTCAATTTGCTTCTCTTCCAGCATTTTCTCTAAGGGGCTGGTACATGAGGAACAGCTTGCCTTGGATAGAGGACATCAGGATGCCCATCTTGCCCTTGGGTACTATCTCCCCTTCAATGGGGTAACAGGCAGGACGCCACAACATCATGGCTCTGAGGGCAGCACCACTTTTTTTTACCTCTTTCAGTGCTTTCAGCGCAGGCCATGATCCTGGAGAGCTGGCTGTGGAGGCGCTCAATTTCTGCATCCTTCAATGCCAACTGCTCTTGCAGCTGGGCGATCTCAGCCTGGAAGAGCCAAGGGCATCATTCAGATGAGTGAGTGAGTGAGTGAGAGCTCTTGTCAGAGGCCAGAAACATAGTGAGCCCAGACTGAGAATGTGACCCCCATGAGATAGGGGGAGAGGATGATTCAGCTTTCATTACCCACCGACTGCTTGGCCTGGGATGTGATTGTCCTGGAGTGACCCAAGGAAAAGCTACCAGGGAAGAGTTCGAACGGCTCACTGAAACTGTGCCTCAGTTAACAAGCTCAATGCCTTATTGTCTGCTTCAGTCACTGCCATGGGGACCAGCGCTCTGACCTTCTACCTCCAACCATGGGGAGCAGGGCTCTAGCATATTCCCACATGAAGTAACCAGGTTTCCAGCTAGCTTCCATCTTCACTCACAGGACTAATTCCACTTTGGCTAAAGGTAGAAGAGACACTTTCCTATTGAGTAGCAAGAAGGCTGCCTTGGACATGGTGCTCTCTCATTGTATTACGAGGCTTAAGGGTTGGGTTTGAGTTCCAGTTTTGCTTGTTACTAACTGTGTGATCAGGGGAAAGTCAGTTAGCCATGCTAAACCTTGGCTTATCTAAAAAGTAGGAATAATGATCCCTGTACTATTTAAAACTCCTGGTGTACAATAAAGGTCCTCCGTGGGTCAATGACTCTCTGTAATGTGCAGTCATAAAAAGCAGCCTGGGGCAAATGTCACAGGCCTAGTCAAGGCAGGACTTAACCCAAGTTGTCCTGACATCAGGACCAACTTTCTAACTACTGTATGATACTGCTCCATACCCTTTCTATTAATAATTGGTAAAATTCTAAAGAAAACAATGACACATTCTATTAGTTACTATCACGGTGTTTGTTGGTTGGTCTTGCTTAACTATTTTGGAGAAATGTGTTTTGTTCCAATGATTTATTTTCTGTTTTAACCAGTGCAGAATGGCTTTAGTAACTCCTGCTTCCCTGGCCTCCTGCCTCCTGCCACCAGGAGTCGCAAGTTAGCATACCAGCCTTCCCTTGTGTGGGTTAAAATGCACAGTATTGGTTTACTGCTTTTAGCATGACCAGCCTCTTCCACGAAAGCTTCCAAGTCTCCACAGCAGCCAAGACAGACTCAGGATGGTCAGGATCCCTTTAAAGAGTACTACTCTGCCAAGAACAGCTAAATATTCTTCAACTTACTTAGTAAGATACTTAAAAAGATCCCTCATTTCATTACAGAGGGTGATCCCTGCACCTGAACTGAGCAGGGAGTTACTGTGCCCTTCTCCATTCCCCCACAATGTTATCACCACATGGCCAAGCCCCTCGTGATGAGATTCTCTGAGGCAGGATGATCTTTTGGATGACAAAAACCCAGACCACCACTGGGGTGATACTCAAGGCCTTTCTGGCCTGTTGGGACCTGTGAGACTTCTGAGGGTAGCATTCAGGAATATAGGACTTCAGGGGAAAATTTTAGGAATATGCTCATTGCTTAAAATAACTATCATTCTGAAGATGGCTTGTTTTTACTCTGTGTATCTCCCATCTCTTGCACAGGGCCTGACACACTGGAGTTCCTTAATGAATATGCACTGTTGCACATGGCTCCAAGGAAGGGCTCTTTGCAAAGCCTGGGGGCTATGGATGTGGAACAAGGAATATGTCATCAGACTTTTGGGGTATCTTGGAGCAGTTTTGCTTCTTTAACTCCATCTCCCTTTCAATTCATTTATGAGATTTCTCTGAGAGGGGCAGGAGACAAGGATTCATTGGTAAATGTAAGTGATTTCAAAAACAAAAGATAGCAAAAGTTTTATTTTACATATTAAGTGTATTGATTAAAAGGGAGAAGTGGGGGTGAAATGATAGCAGGATTTATAACTCTTATGGCTTTTGGGGGGGGGAACAATCAGGGTTAAGTGACTTGCTCAGGGTCACTCACATAGCTAATAAGTGTTTGAGATCAGATTTGAAGTCTAGGATTAGTGCTCTATCCACTGTGCCACCAAGCTGCCCCCCACTGCTAGTATTAATTTATTAAGGTCTAGCCCCAACTTCTGTTGCCATTTCTGTTTACGCAGGATGTCCATCCCTGGGCCCGAGGACTCAGCTGTAGCTTGCGGTTCTAATGCCTATTATTGGAAAGGGCAAAAAGAATTGGCCATTTCCCAGCAGAAGACAGAACTGGGCCAGTAGAGACTTTGTTTGGCAATCACATCCCAGCCTTCCCTGTGCGAGGTTACTTGGCTCCCAGTGTCAGGGCCATTGATCATCTCCCTTAGTGGTTTTTACCTTTGTGGCTTTTAGCTTCCATTCATACTGATTTCGCTCACTCTCCAGCTCCTCTACTTTGATCCTGAGATGCTTGAGTTCCTGTAGCAATTCCTAGGATGGAAAACACAGGCAAGCAGAGAAAGAGAGAAGGAAGATAGAGGAGAGCCGAGAGAGGGAAAGAGAAGGAAGGGAGGTGAGGGGAAAGAGAGAGAGGGAGGAAGAGGGGGAGGAAGAGGGGGAGAGAGGGGGAGAGAGAGAGAGAGAGACGGTGTGTTAGGCAGTCCAGGTGTGCAATATCTGAAACTAAATTATTCAGGCTCTTGCCTAGCCAATGAAAGCCATGCCAGGCTGCACCTCCATTTCTGCCTTTTAGAGGCTTTTCCAGTTAGTGTGGGGGGCAGCTCTTTGAGAATTATAAGCACCACCTAAGTAAGATCTATTACTGTTTTCACATCAAAGTAATTTCTGGACACATTGCCCCCACGCCCTTCAGAGTGCAATCTTCATTTGCATAATAAATTGGCTATATATTCTATTAACAGTGAAGCAGATGATAAAGACAGAGATGATTATTTTCAACGTTGTTACACAACAAGGAAAAGAGCAAAACACAACCATGTACTAGTCTACATCTGTGGTGCCCAGTCAGCCTCCCTCTAGAGAGGAGAGATGTTTCGCATTCTGTTCCCCACTGTCCTAGGACTTTCCTGCCCAGAGCAGACAATGGCTGCATCCTCTGCTTCAGAGGGTACCCTTTCCAGCTCTGCACTCTCAGTTCTCCAGACAGGGGAGGAGCTGAGCATGAGATGTGCCCCACTTTGTGGCTTGAGGCTCAGGCAGTCAAGAGATAAGCCTCAAGCTGGAGACCTTCATAGGAGAGGACAATGATGTCTCAAAGGAAACTGAGCCTGGAGGGACTGTGGAGATTTAAATGAAGTGGGAGGCAAGTTAAGCCTTATCTGCTCTGCCCCAATACTGAGTGACAACCTTTGCCAGGGAAGGCCAGCCAGGGCAACTTCAAGGGAGACAAAAGAGCAGATCGGAGGCAGGCACAACTCTCCAGGGAGACTCAATGGTCAGCTGGGAAGACAGGAAGCCAACAGAGCAGGAGGGAGCATGGGCTCAGGGCTAAATGAGAAGTCTTGCCAGCAAAAAGCTGCAGGGGTTCAAAAAGGGGTGAGACCAGGGAGAGCTGCAGCGGTCCAAGGTGAAGGGATGGAAAAGAGGTACTTGCTATGTTCAACAATTTAACCCCAAGACTCTTCCCTAAAAGAACTACATAATCCTAAAATCCCAGAACTAGAAGGAATGTGTGAGGGCATCTGGCTTAACCCTGAGCAATAAATCTCTTCTACGAGACCCAGCATTTGCTTGAATACCTCCATTGATGGGGAAGGTGCCACCTACCCAGGCAAACCACTCCTTTCTGAAGAGTTAAGCTATTTTGAATAACCTGTTCTTCCCTACCCCGGAGGGTGGTTGTATATGATGTAACATATAAAGAAAGCACTTTGTAAAACTCAGAGTGCTCTATAAACGGCAGCTACACTGTCAATCTACTGCTACTGTCCTTTGCCTTCTTTAAAATATGTTCTTGAATGAAAGGTACCTTTCTATCATCTCAGAAGTTCTATCCTGAGTCTAATTCCTCTAAACCAGTGGTTCTCAACCTTCCTAATGCTGCCACCCTTTAATACAGTTCTTCATGTTTGGTGACCCCCAACCATAAAATTATTTTCATTGCTACTTCATAACTGTCATTTTGCTACTGTTATGAATCTATCTGACATGCAGGATGTATTTTCATTGTTACAAACTGAACATAACTCACAGGTTGAGAACTGCTAGGCTAAATCCCAGTGATTACTCTGTAGTTATGCATGTGTGTGTATCACACACACATGCACACATATTTATATGTTCTCTCCTTGTGTTAAAATCTCATGGTCACTGTTTATTATCTATGCTCCAATTAACGATGCATTGGTACCTGAGGCTGTTGTCTCTGACTCCCTTCTTCTCTTGGTAATTACAGAGCATTTCTTACACTGTTTTCCTTCTGCTCACAATGTCCCCAAGTGCTTATTACAGTACCTGGCACGTCTTCCTTCTAATCTGGATTTTCCATTTTAGCGGGAAATTTTTCTCTCTTCTCCTCATTGAAAGCACAGTTGCAAACAGGAGTAAGCAAAGAAAAAGGAAAAAGCTTGATTCCAGTTTTTAAGCATGGGAATAAAAAGCTATTCCTTTTTCCCTAGTTCCTTGGAATTCTCTTACATCAGAAGAATAGTAAGAGTTATTGAAGCTCAAATTGCTTTCCAAACTTAAGGAATATGAGCAAGTACCTTCTGGGTTATTACTGTCTTCCTCTTCTCCCCATGGACACAGTCTGGGCAACCGGGCAAGTTCTCTTACCTGTCCTTGGGCTAGGCTATGTCCAGTTGTTAATAGACACACACCACACAATTAGAGGGGTCTTAGGAAGGACTGCCCAAGCCATTAGATACAAGAATAAAGGGGGGAAATGGGGCAAATCAAAGAAAAGAAAATGGCCCCTGGGCTCTGCCCAGAGTCAGACAGAAGAATGGCTGGTACCCAAGGCGGACTCTTGTTAGTAAAATCCAGAATTCTCTGCAAACTCAAGTCAGCACCAACTCATGCTTGGATATACTTAGGTATGCTTCATACAGGCAAGCCATCGGGGCTGCTGGCCTGGGGGCTCTCCTGAGGGCTACATTCATCCATGTGGTCCCTGAACTGCAACATTCTCTCTTGAATTTGGCTACTGATTTCCAGCTGTAGTCTACACATCTGCTCCTGTAGGTCACTGATCAGATTCACTACTAACTGTAAAAAGGGAAGAGACAGGAGAGCAAAATCACAGACAGTTAGATCAGGGACTAGTCCGACCCCTAATGTCACAGTCAAGGAGACCGACGCCCTCTATGAACTAGAATTTTGTTGGGATTTTCAGGATGGAAAAAAAAATGATGTAGGGTTTTTACAGTCAAGCAGTTTTTAGCATACTCTGTTCAGAGGAACGGAACAAAAAACCCATCATTTACCACTGGTCATTGCTGAAGGCATCTCCGTTCAATTTAATTGAATTCAACAAACATATTGAGCAGCTTACTGTCCTAGGTGCCGAGGGAGATGTGAGAATGAATGTTTGGCACTGATGACATTGGACAAAGCTGAATTTAAACCAGACAAAATTATAAATGACATATAAACAGGAAATTATATGCTTCAAAATGCTATTCAACATCAGAACACATCAAATTTGAATATGTATTTATAGAAGAGGCAGCTTGACGCAGCAGTAGAGAGGGGGTTTTGGAGCAGGAAGTCCTCCGCATGACCCATGACACACAATAGGTGTGACCCTGGCCAAATACTTCCCTTGCCTTCATGGCCCAGGCAATTCTCTAACACTGTGTTGCAGGGGAGGTATCTTCCTACACAAGTAGGAGCTTCCTTACCAAAGAGTTCCCAACATCAATGAAATCACAGGTCTAGTCGCTATACCTAAGTCTATTCCTAGAACCACAGGAAAAAAATAAACACATAAACAGATAAACACAAGTGTGTGTGCACACGCACACACACACACATCTGATTTACAGGAAGAAATATAAAATCAGTAATATATTCTATCGCTCAGGTAGCAGAATATAAGAGACAAAAATAACTTATCAAATAGAATGGAGCATTAAACAAACTGGATTTTAAAGGTACGTGGGAAGAACTGAATGGTGAAAAAAATCAAGAAATTTTACCATTTTTGTCAATTTTCTTTGGAGAGGCATATAGTTTTGAAAGAGAACAAAAAATCTGAATAGTGTATGTTAGGAGGGCATGTACGCCAATTATTGCTGGTAGAGCTGTGAATTGGTCCAAACGTTCTAGAAAACGGGCTGGAACCACAGGCAAGTCATCAAATTGTGTACATCCTTAGATCTAGCAATGCCTCTATCGGGCATATATTCCTCAAACGCAAAAGATGGAGGAAAAGGATCAACACATACAAAAATGTGCGTATGGTTCTTTGAGGTTTCCCAGGGTCACACAGCTAGTAAGCGTCTAAGGCCAGATTTGAACTCGGGTCCTCTTGCCTCCAGAGTAGGCGCTCTATCCACTGTGCCTTTTGATTTTTGAAGATGACTTTTGAAAGAGTTTAGCAACGGACCAACACAATAGTAAACAATGAGTGAGAGGACGGAAGATAAAGCATATTACCGGCCTCCCACCAGAGGCAATGTAAAACTTAAACAGCAGAATGAAACATACATTTCAGGACCCAGTCAACGTGGAAATAAAAAAAAAAAAATTTTTTTTTTTGATTCTGTACATTTGTTATGATTTTTTTTTCTTTTTATTGTTCAGATGGGGTTAGGGCAGTGATAAGACAATAAATGCTCATAAAAGTCAATCAACGACTTAAAAAAAATCAAGTAACGTATGGACTAAAGAAATTATAGCTATAGTCACTGATTACATTAAAGATAATAATAGGGGGTGGCTAGGTGGAGCAGTGAATAGAGCACTGGCCCTGGAGTCAGGAGGACCTGAGTTCAAATCCAGCCTCAGACACTTAACATAAAAAACTAGCCATGTGACTTTGGCAAAGTCACTTAACCCAGACTGCCTCCAAAAAGAAAAAAAAAAAGGAGAGAATCTCTTCTCTGAAGAAAAGGCACTAGAAAAACTGTCTTTACGGAAAGTGATGAGCAATATAATAATAAATACACTATATATATCATAATATATGGGATGTAGCCAAAGCAACACGCAGAGGGAGATTTATAGTTCTGAATGCAGAAAAAAAAAATTCACATATTTTAGAAAAGGAACAAAAGCCTCAATCAAAGAAGTACATATGACAGAGAGGATTCAAATGAAAACGAAAAGAATAAATGAACTGAGATCAGAGCAGGTATTAATAAAACAGAAAATGAGAAGATTTCTAAAAAGACCAAAAAGTCCCTCAAAATGATCAAATTAAGTCAGAGGAAAGAGAAAACAAATGACCTAAATTTAAAATGAGAGTTGTTTTATAAATCTGAAAACTTTAACACAAATCCCACAAGAAAACAGCTAACCTAAATAACTCATATGTAGAAGGAAAAATCAGAGATGTCTTTTCTTTGCAAAAGATACAAGAGCAAAAGACCAGGAAAACTCACAAGGAAATTTTTCCCAACCTTTAACAAGTAAGTAATCCTTTATCACAGTGACCATCAGTATGAAAAAAATGTAGGCTGGGTAATCATATTCCAATCTCTTTATGATATCATGTTTATTCTTAAGCTCCAGCTGGAGGAAAGAGCCAAATATTATGAGCTGTTATAAGGCAGATCTCATGAAACTACAACCATTTAGTGGAAAAAAATTTTGTGTCAAAAATCACACAAATCAGAAAAAAATCACTGGCAATCAAACCCAGTGGCTTTAGTGAAAGATAAAAGGAATTTGCAAGAAGAAAAGCTTATTTAAGAAAGAAAAGGAAAAGAAACAGACGCAGGGAAGGGAATATGGAATAAATATCTTTGGTCAAAATCTGACATGTAGACTCTAAAAGGATCGGATGTGGATCCATGAATAATACCCATTCCCCAAAGGAGAACTAGTCAGAGAAAAGTTTCTGAAGGAAACACAGACTTCTTAAAAAGTTGTTCACAAAAAGACAAGTTTAGATAACTTCCAGGTGATACTTTACATCTCTTAAACTGGCAAAGAAAGGATTTTGAAATGGTGGCATTTTTCACCGCAAAGGATATGGGGAAACGTTGCTGAAGGGATTGTAGGCTGGTTAGAGATTTTCACAGAACTATTTGGCTTTGTACAATAAGGGCCCCAAACTTACAAAATACGAGATCAGATCTTTTGACCTGGAGATCATATTGGCCCTGACAAAGACTGATCTTTGTGGCTCTGGGGCAAGTCATTTAACCTCCCAGTGGAAGGGGGAAGAAGGAGGGAGGGAGATCACTACTATTTTGTTCCAGGTTGTATTATATACTTTTTTTCCCCCCAACCAAAAGGCAAATGGCTCAGGCTGAATACTTCCATTTGGGTTTCAGTACCACATTCTGTTCTCTGATATGTATTTGGTGCAAATATTACTAAATTTGTGATTTAAAAAAAATATATGCCTCAAAGAGAACATGGTCTACAGGAAAGAATACTGGATTCTGAATCAGAAAACCTGAGTTACCGTTTGGTCTCTGAATTTACTATCTGAGTGAGCTGTTCATTCATACACCAAGGACAGTAATACTGTAGACGGAGCTCCCTGAAAGCACCTGTCTTTTGTCCTCTGAATCCTCTGGGTTTATTTTAGCATGATGCCTCACACACAGCAGGTGCTGACAGTCTTGGGTGACTCAGTTTACTTAGTTCCAAAGAATGTAGTACAAACAATACAAGCTCCAGCGTCCCTGACTCTTCAGCCCAGTCCTTTATCCACCACACGGGCCTTGCTTCACTTCTGTATTCACGTCCCCTTGGCCTAGGCGGCACCTCCTGAATTCTGGGGACTTAATAAATGGTTGGTGATTAAGTGATTGATTGATTATCCACCTGAAGGGGCTGGTGAGGAAAAGGCACTAGAGAAACTGAGTCTTTATGGATACTGATGAGCAATATAATGATGAGAACCAGGAACAACAGTTTAGCAGGGTAAATGAGAAATGTATGAACCCAATAAAAAGAATATAACAGTGGATAGGAAAGGATGGGAACAAGGATTTACTGAATGCCTATCATGTGCCTTGTCATGTGCTAATGTGCTAAATTCACAAATGTTACCTCATTTGATCCTCCCAACGATCCTGGGGGGTAGATGCTATTATGATTCCCACTTTTTAACTGGGGAAACTGAGGCAGACAGTGGTGAGGCGACTTGTCCAGGGTTAGATTTGAACTCAGCTCTTCCCGATTCCAGATCACAGGAGAAGAAAAACAAACAACACATGTGACCTTTCCCATCTCCCTTGTCCCATGAGGCTCTGAGAAGCCTGTGAGCCTCTGACTGAGAGCTAACTAGATCTGTGAAAAATTAACAACCTCATTTTTTAGTGATTAGCTTAAAAAAAAATCCTACCACTAATCCTTTCAGAGAACTATAAAGCAATAAAACCCTCTGGTTTGAGTAGGTAACTTTTTCCATCATCTACAAAAATAGAAAAATTCAAGGACTAAAAGGGGCTGTTTAATGGGAGGCTATTGGCCAGTTGAATTGTGATGGAATTAAAAAAACCCCAGCTTATTCCAGGTCTACAAGATCTGGAAATTAACATTATCCAGCTTCTCTGGAGTGAATCAACCAAGGCCCCCACAGCCAGAGGTGTGGATCTGGGAAAGGGGAGGTGTGGAGGGGCTATCAGCCCCACCCCAGTCCTCAGTCTGTTTTGTAAATTATCCTGTTCAAATGGTAAGCTTAAAAAAAAAATTTCTGTATGTTTTGTTTAAAAAAGTTGTTTGTAAACTCAGATTCTGCAATTCCAACATGTAACAGAATGCAGATTTATATTTAATCCTGTATGGAGAAGGGAAGGGGGTGGGGTCTAGGGAATGATGGTTAGCCAAGAACCAGAGAAATGTTCAGTGTTGTCTTTGTTTTTAAAATGAGCAACAAAAGGAGCTCTGCCCACCCAATACCCTGCTGCAGATAGGATGGGGCCCAGGAAGCAGCCTCAACACACAGGAGCATAAATGTTGCATTGTCTTTCTGAGGACTGGGAGGGGAGGAAAGATGAAGTTATGGAGAACAGGGCAGAAGACCTTCTAGCCCTTCAGGAATGCCTGAGGGGAAAACGAGGTCCCATCTTCTGTGAGTCAGCTAAGCCAGCTAATGGACAAAATGCAGGAAATCAGAGCTCTTGTGTGGAGGATACAAAGCAGCCCAGCCTGGGAAAGGTGCCTGGAAAAGCTTCTGATGTCAGACTGGTTTGAAGTTCATAGGAACATAGGATGTGGAATAGGAAGGGGCCTCAGAGATTGCCTGGCCTGCCTCAGTTTACTCGACTGTAAATGGGGATCGTAATAGTACCTGTCTCCTGGGTTGCTGAGAGGACCAGATGAGACACTTAGCACAATACTTGGAACATAACAGGTGCCTAATAAATGCTTGTCCCCTACTTCCTCTCCACCAGTCCTGGGGTTCTTAACTTTTTGTGTGTGTCATGCTTCCCTTGCCCCAACATTCTGGTGAAACCAGTGGATCCCTTTCAGAGTCATATTTTTAAATGCATAAAATGAAATACATAGGATTTCAAAGGAAACCAATTATATTGAAAGTCATCTATCTATCTATCTATCTATCTATATCTTTAAAAAGTTCTTGGACCCTAGGTTAAGAATTCTTGAAATAGTTCAACCTGTCTTTATTTTATAGAAAAGGGAATTGAGGCTGGTCCTAGGTGGGTAAGAGAGATCATTAAAGAAGTATCTACACTGAAACTCAATATTCATACTGGCAAGCGGAGATGTGGGGTCAAGTAAGCTTTAAAGTGAAGACTGAGGGGAGGGGATTATTTATATACACATATGTTATGTGCATTCATATATGTATATAAACACACACACATGTATACACACGTGTTTACTAAATCAGATATTACAGAAAGAGTAGCAAATATGACTATGAGGAGTCTTTTGGCTTCACCAGACTGACAAAAGTATCCATAACATAAAGAGATTAAGAAACCCAGAAACAGGGCAATGTTGACAATGTTGAGTGGCCCAAGAATTCACCAGTTCATCTAGGAAGGAGGGCAGTGTGGCCCCAGATACCTCCACATTAAAGGGAGTGTTTGGGAGAACTTGGAAGAGAAAACTGTGATCACTGGGAGCCATCCTGTGTCATTCAATGTCTATGTGAATGGCTTGGATGAAGACACAGATGTTGGGTTTATCAGGGTTGTAGATGACATAAAGCTGGGGGGGGGGGGAAGCTAATGGCTTGAATGACAACCTCAGAATTTGAAGCAAATTTTTGATGACGGTCAATGGAATAATTTAACCAAACATTTAGCTAGTTTAGTAAGTCAACAGTATTGCGCAGCAATCCCAAACCCTCACAATCCAATTTACAGAGACTGTATTTATAATAAAACATAGTATTCAGAAGGACAGAATTTCCCCCAGAGGATTAAAGCCTCTCAAGGGTAAGGGTTGTCTCATCTCTGTAATCCCAGCACCCAATGCCTGGTAAACAGTAGGTGTTTATTAAATGTCCAACTGAATGAAGGAGGTTATTCATCCCAGTCTTCAGCTTTGGTCTGACCACTCTGGAGTACTGTGCTCAGTTCTGGGGCCCTTTCTTAAGAAGCCACTAACAAGCCTACACATATGTGGAGAGGAAGGTCACTGGCGTGCTGGAAGGCCTCAAAACTATGCCACCCAAGGATTATTTCAAGGAGCTATGCAGGTTTGGCCTGGAGTAGACAGAGCAAAAAAGACTTACGGGGGTTATGAAAACTTGTCAAAAAGACCTAGAAAGATGTCATTTAGAAGAGCGATTAAAACGGTTCTCGTTGGTCCCAGAGGACAGAACCATAAACAATGGGTGGAAGGCACAGAGGGACAGATTTCAAACAGTCTGACATATGGAAAAGTCTCTGAATAAACTGACCAGTCCAAAAGTGCCCTCCAGAGGGGGAATCCTTCCACATCGTTGGAAGTTTTCAGTCTACCTATGGTTTGATGACTGCTAGTCAAGGACACAGGAGAAGACATTTCTGTCCAAATGCAAAGGAAGGCTCCGTATTGTATCATGGGTGTGGAATAAGTATTGGGAAGTGATCGTGGGGTTAAAATGCAAGGCATCCCAGTGCAAAAAGGAATCAGAAAATACTGAGATGATTTAGAGTTGTTAAGGAAGGTGACAGACCACAGAGGAAGAATCCCCAGCCCTAGAGGGGAAGTTATTTGCAAAGCAGAATGGCAAAGAAGGGCACCAGATTCAGGAAGAGCTGGGTGCAAATTCTGTCTCTGACACTTGTGAAATGTCTGACCACCGTTTGGGGCCTCAGTTCCCTCATCTTTATAATGGGACAGTTTTGCTCACCATCCCTAACTCAACCCACACAGAGGCTGCGAGATCATGGGTATAAAGGACTTCGCCAACTTTAAAGGGCCATAAATATGCTAGTTATTACTGTTAACATTATTGTTGCTCAAGGTAATAAGCAGCAGAACTGGGGTCTGGGAGAGATTCCACTGATTCCATACTCATTAGTTTTCCCACTACTCACAGCTGCTGTCTCTGCTTTCATTGATAAGAATGCTTTTAAGAGAGACAATAATACCATTATCCCCATTTTACAGATGAGGCTCCAAGGAACCACATGACTTGGCTAGGAACTGCTGGAGGTAGGACTTCAGCCAGAGTATCTTGACTCCATATCCAGCGTTCTTTCTAGGACACAGCAATAATTCAATCTCTTGGCCAGAACTAAAATGTTTGCTGTCAAGAGAAGCTACACATGTAGACACACACTCGCATGGATCACTGGGATGTTGGGGGGGTGGGGTGTTGTTCAAGAAGCTGTGGGAAAAGCTCTCACACGGTCTTGGCACCTGCTGGAGTCTCCCCAAAGGGCGGCAAACATTGGCACATTTGGGGGACCAACTGCCCTCCAGCTAAATCAATGTCAGAGTCATGACATTCTCTTTCTCAAAAATATCCTTAGGAAACCTGTTTTGTTGGTGTTCCTTACTTGTGGAAACATCGCTGTCACTTTCTAATGACTCCCTCTCTGTCCCTTTGCCCCTCAGTGGACCCTTCGCACAACACAAAAGGGCAGAGCTCAGCACCCACCCATGGCAGACAGCGGATGCGCCACCCATTGCCTGAACTCCACTGTCTCTGCCCAGAGGAGGCAGGCAGGCTTCACCAACAATGACCTCTCCTCTTGGGGCTGGAAGGAGAACCCAGAAAGGAGTCCAACTTCCTCATTTGACATTTGACAAAAAAACTGAAGCTGAAGGATGACTAGTGACTTGTTCAGGGTTACACAACCAATAGAGTGTGAGGCAAGATTCAGACTCCAAGCCTTGGGCTTGATAATCATTTAATATCAAAATTTGGCCAAAGTTTGAAATAATCAAAGAGGCTTCTCTGCCTCATTTTACAAAAAAAAAGCTCTATTTCCATCTCAGCCACTCCAAAGACCAGATAAGGCTGGAAGTAGGATTTAACACAGGCACCCAGAGACCATAAATTCCAAACAGACCCAGCTTCATCTTGCTCTCAAAGAACACCTCTCCTGATGTTAATAAAGCCTACTTCATGGCCCTTAAGGACAAGACCCTCAACTCACAGCATTAACTTGACTAATGGGACTTTTTCTTATCTTAATATTTTCTGGGCATATTCCATGTTATGGATTGTTAATAGTAAAGAAAACATAGATATTGTGGATCATAATTTTAAATGACACTTTGTCATCTCTCTTGTTTTACTGTATTTACCATTTATCCAATTAAGAAAATTCCTTTCTCATACAATGATTAAACCATTATGGGGATCATAAATTTGTGTAAGTCAACCACCTCTAATTGGGATGGTCCTAAAATGTACTGAAGCTCTCTCATCTTTATGTCCATCAGTCAGGACTCTAGTCCTGTACTCCATGCACAGTAGCAAAGCTAGCTTTAAGGGAATAAGGAATGAATAATGTAATTTTATATTACTGTCTGTTTGTCTCCTTTAACCAAACCTTTTCTAGAGTTCGACAGGCTCCATTCACTTTGCCTGGTAGGTTTTCCTTTCCCCCAAGAGCCTTGCAGACAGAGGGCAGTGGTCAGTCTTGTTCTTGAGCATAATGGGAAATTCCCTTCTAGGCCAAATGCATGTTTCCCCAAAGCCTGGGCAGCTTTTCTGCTCCTCACTTGGCCTGTGGGCCCCTACCACACTTTGCCTTCCAAGCTGGCTGCTGGAGAGCTAGCCTTTCACAGGGCACCTCGGGCAGGTGGAGGTGTGCCAGCGATACTCACCTCAGCCTTCCTCTGCTTTTCTTCCTGTTCCTTCTGTTCCCTTTCCATGCCAACTAGCCGGAGCTTCAGCTCAGAAACCTCCGTCGTCAGCTCCAGCTTCTGCGCCTCAAGAGACGTGCGGCTCAACAATTCCTGAAGTCAGAAAAGGCATCTTAGATATTCCCAACAAATCCCCCAATGGAGGAAGCTAGCTCTGGTGGATGGCCTTGGAGGAGTTGAGAGACGCCTCCGACAGGGGTTCAGAGGAGCCATTCGTAGGCAGCTGCTGTTGGGGCTAGGGGAGGGTTGGGTCAGGACAAAAGTTACGAGTGCGCACACATGTTCTGTGGGCTAAAGGTTGTTAAACACATTATTTCCTTTGATCCTCACCATAGTCCTGGGAGATAGGGGCTGCTGGTATTATTATACCCATTTCAGAGAGGGAGAAACTGAGGCGTAGAGAGGATCAAATGCACTGAGCAGTGTACCTGTGTGCACATCGCCTCTCGCGGGCAGGGGCTGTCTTTTACCCTTCTTTGTGGCCCCAGCACTTTGGCACTGTGCTCTAAAGTCTCCTTCTGCTTCTAACTGTATGATTCCAGGACTTGCCCATGAACAGTCAGAAGAAGGATTTGAACCTAGTTCTGCTGACTCTTTGTCCCTCGCTCTCTTCTATGTAATCCTACTTGTCTGCAGAGCAGGTGCACGAAAGCAAACCTCTGGCCTGGTTCCCACTGGCACAACCAAACTGCTTCCAACTGAGCAGTGTGAGCATGGATGTGAGTGTGAGCAGCTCAGGAAAAGCCTAGCTGCCAGGATGCAAACTCACCTGAGTTCTTCTCCAGCCCCACCCATCACTCCCTGGCTTCCCTTCTGAGAAGAGAGCAGCAAATTCCACAGAAAGTGGCTCAGGGCAGGGGGTGGCAAAACAAAGGAAAGGCCCCAACCTGCAGGAGGCACCTCCCCAGCCCCACGCAGGGAGAGAGCAGAGGCTCCCCAGGTGGATGAGAGCACTGGGGCACTAGGAGGGGGGAACAGTAGTGCAGAAATAAGCGTATTTGTCTGTGCACATGTGATGTGAGTTCAAATCCAACCTCTGCCATTCATATGGCCTTCATTCATTCACATATTTTCTTTGGGACTTATTTTTCTTGTTTGTGAAGTGAGATCAGAAGGTCTGAGTTAATGATCCTATGAATACCTGGATAGCAGGATGGGTGGGAGAGGGTCAGACTATTTATGAAGCTATTGCAAGTGCCTAAAGCGGGTCTTTATTGGGATGGTTGCCATGGGATTAGAAAAGAGGTCAATTCTGAGGTGCAGAGCACACAGAATTCAAATGACTTGGGGTGGAGCAGAATTGGGAAACGGCACCTCCCTCTCTTCTTAGCAAAGGTACCCTGGGGAAGACAAGGGGACACCATGGGGTTTGCAACACCAAATGTGCTCAGGTTATCCAGCTGAAGGTATCCCAGAGATGGGAAAATCCAGGACTTGGGTTCTGGGGAGAAGGTGAGGTTGGAGATGTAGATTTGGGAGTCACCTGCATAGAGTTGATATATGAAGTACTAGGAGACTGATGGTAGAGATGGTACATGAAAAGGGCTGAGGACAGAACCTTAGGGAGCACCCATTGTTAAGGGGCAGGAGGAGGAGGAGGAGGAAGCAGCCAATGAGACCAAGCAAGCAGGAGAACCATTAGAATGTGGTGCCATGGAAGGCAAGGGTCGGCAAGGTATCAAGGAGAAGGGTGACTCATAGTAACAGCAGAGAGGACTGAGAGGCCAGAGATGCAGACAGAAAAAAAGGTCATTGCAGGTGTCAAGAAGGAATTCTACTTAGAGACCATGGTGGGAACTTTTCCAATAGTGGTTTGTTTGTTTTTTGAGTAAGGAGCATTTCAAGAGTTTCAGGAGCAGGCTGTAAGGAAGTAGGGGCATGAGGGCAGAGTAAACTTTCTAAGAGTTTGGAAGGGAAGAAGGAAAGAGGCCATAGGGAAGAATTTGGGGGTGTGGAGAGAGAATGGAGGGTAGGAGGGAGGGAGGGGGGAAAGAGAAAAAGAGAGAAGAGAGAGAGAGAGAGAAGGGGGCAGATAACATGTATGGTCATTCAATAAGGTAAAAAGAGTCGGATAAATGTGTAACTATAACACCAGAGTTAACAAACAAATTGGGTGGCCTCAAGCTCACAGATTTATTTATCTATCTAAGTTTTCTGGGCAGCTCATCAATCCAGTTCCCCATAAGCACCCAAGGCACCATCCCCTCATGGGCAGGAACTCCAGACACATGTGGCCCACATTCAAGGCATTCTGTGGCTCTGTGTTCACTCAGAAACCACAGCTGACCAGACTCCACCAACCTGTTTTTGTTGTTTCCTGGTCTTGCCAGGCAATACTGTTAGTTCAGATTTACTTAATGAAACCCTCCCTCCCCAAACCTGGGTGTGGGGCACATTCGCCCACAAACAGAGATCCACTGTTTGTGGGATTGCACCATAAGGATGGCATAGGAAGGGTCTGTTCACTATCCAGTGGGGCACATGGAGAGAGTGGCTCTTGTCCTACCTTAACCTTCATTTAAAAAACCCAGCCGACAAGCCGTCTTTTCCATTCCTCCCCCCTTTCCTAGAAACGTCTATCCCATCCTTTTCTTCTCAGACTCGGAACCATGAAAGGGCTCCTTTGCTTCTTCCCTCAGATTTCAGCCCAGAAATCCAAGGTTACAGAATCACAGATTCAGAGTTGGAAGGCATTGTAGAGGCGCCTAGTCCAACTTTCTCATACGACAGATGAGGAAGCTGAGAACGACAGAGACAAAGAGCTTTGCCAGAACCCAGCTAGGGACAGAGGCAGGGTGAGAGCCCAGATGCTCCTAAGTCCAAATTCAGCGCTCTTCCTCCAGACCAGTCCACAGTAGTCCATCTAAGTCGGAAAGAACATTTTGTTAAAGTGCCTTTTTTTCAATCTAATAACTAACAGCACACACACCCCCCACCCTCACCCGACCAAAGGAAAGAAAAGGCAAGCATTTTATCCAAGGAAATACAAACACAAGACAGCTTGAAGGGACTCAAACCATCTGGGCACAGATTCATAGATTTGGAACTGGAAGGACTATAGGTCACCTAGTTCAATCCCCTCATTTTACACACGAGGAACCTGAGGCCCAAAGAAGTTTCCAGTGACTTGCCAAAGGTCCTACAAGTTGTAAGTGTCAAAGGTGGAATCTGAATTCAGATCCTCAGACTACAGAGCCAATATCAAAAAGCCCGTTTTTTTCATCACTTCAAAAACATAATGAAACATGCCAAGAGTACACAATAATGAATGATACCCCATTCTTCACACTGGCAAGTTCCTTAAGGAGCTACTGCTTTCTTCCAAATCTCCCTTTTCCGGTTCTGAAAGATGCCCTTTCACTCGTTCTGATTAGATTAACTAGTTGGAGCAAAAGGTCCTGGGTCATCTGAGAGGAGGAGTCTCCGATTCTTTTTTAAAAATGCAGCTTCTGGCTTCCTATTAAGGACTGGATTTTGTTCTTATTTACCCACAAGGCATGGGGTAACTGAGATGCTTTCTGAAAATTTCCAACATTCCGTCTGCCATCTAAGAGGAAAGTGAACAAACGTCAGTCTGCTCTGATTCTGATGAGGAGACAATTCACTCTCCCTGGGTGATCTCATTACGTCCTATGCGTCTGATGATGATCATTCTACAACTGACTTTCAGACCGTTAAACCCAGCCCAAGGTCCAGGACCCCATCACCAACGGCCTACTGGATGTTTTGGACTGGACTGATTGGCCCAGCAGGCATCTCAAACTAAACACATTCCAACAGAAGTCACCCTAACCGTATGCACCCACCCTCTGAACTTGTCTGCTCCTGTAGAGGGCACCATGATCCAGACCTGCACACTGGCGTCACCTTCAGCTTCTAACCCTTACTTACGCCACACATCCAATCAGCGGCCACATTTCTGCTTTCTGTTTCATTTGAGTCATTTCTGTTTCCACAATAGCTCTTGCACGGCTTCCCTTTCTTCCCACTCACACATCACCACCCACCTGGAGTATTTCAGTGGTCTTCTATTCGGTCTTCCAGGCTAAAGTAGCTCCCACTCCAATGTATTCTCTATACAGCCACCAAAAAAGTCAGATCTGAAAATGTGGCCTCCCTCCCCACTGAATTTGGGTGATTCCCTATTTCTTATACGATCAAATATAAACTCTCTGGGGAAGGGAAGAAGCATTTACTAAGTGCCAACACCATGTGCTAAGCTGATTTACAATAATCTCACTTATACACACAAGTCCTTTGACTTAGGCCTTAAAGACCCTTTCTAACCTGGCACCTTCTAACCTCTTTCCACTCTTCTCCTCCACATTCTCTATCATTCAGCCACACTGGCCTAGCATGAGCTCCTAACATAATGATGCTGCATATCCCATCTCCATACTTCTCCATGCAGTATGAAGGCACTGATGGTCCCCCAACCCTGCAAGGCTCTCCCTGTGTGCCTCCTGAAACCTCTGATCTCTTAAGAATGAACTTAAATACCACCTTGTAGAAGAGGCCTTTACAGGTCACCGTTAGCAGTTGGTATATTCCTATCCAGGGTACCCTGTGGTTGCTTTCTAGGTATCTTGCATATACCTGTCTGTGCATGTGTGTCACGCACACACACACACACACACACAAACGCACTGTCTCTGACATTAGAATGCTGACTTCTTAAGTGCAGGCTCTGTTTTGCTTTTGTCTTTGTCTTGACAGTGTTTATTCCAGTTCCTGGCAACCAGGGAGGAGGCGGGTTGATTAGCTGACCTTAGGCACCTGCATGGGAGGGCAGAAAGAGCCCTGGTTTTTAATCAGAGGACTTAGGTTTGAATTCTGGCTCTGTCACAGTATGTAGGACCTCAGGCAAATGACTCTCTGGGCCTCCTTGGTTCCTTCATCTATAAAACAAAAGGGTCGGACTTACTGATGCCTTCTAAAGTCCCCCTGTACCTCTGAATCCTAGGAACTTGGATCTAAAGTTGGAAGAGGAGTCTGGGGTCATCTAGGCTAGGAATCTGAGGACTAAGGAGATTAAGGGACTAGCCCAAATCACTCAGACACACCCGCACTGGAGGCAGGATTGGAACTAAAGTCTAGCAATGAAATTACTCTAGTCAGGCTGATGAGGTGTGGGCTCTGGGACTCCCCCTCCCCCCTTTTTGAGCTCTCCTGGAATCTTTGAGGTACTTACTCTGGGAAACCTCTTGAAGTCTGATTGAATCTTCAGGAGGCATGTGCAGAGGCCATAAGTATTTCATTGTGGCTGGGCCCAAACCTGTTACTAGCCTGGCCCTCCATTGTCCATAGGCTTCCCACCCTTGAGCCTATCAAAATATCAATCTACTCTTGCACCGACTTCATTAACTCCACCTGAAGACCCTCCCCAGACTCATTACTGGAGTCTGAACATTGACCTCATACTGGAGTCTGAACCCATTGGCTCCTCCTGAAGACCCTCCCCAGGCTCCTCCTCTGAACCACCCCTAGATTCCTCTGTATATAAGACCCCATCTTCCCTCCAAGCACCTTGGAATAGCTTAGCACAGACTTACTCTGTAAGAGTCTACCCCATATCTTTCAATAAACTACTTTTTCTTTGGCTGAGAAGACTTGAGTGGGATTCTTTCCGCAGGACCCGGCATGTTAGTATTTTTGGGGTCTCAGGCAGCCCTAACCTAGTCTTTGGGCTCCTCTTCAAGGCCTCTCCTTAAATCTAATAAAGCCAGCCCAAACTGTCATCATTTCACACAGATTATTCCCAATAAACTCCAGTTTTATATCCCACAATTCTTCTCCAGAATCTCTCTGCTCCCACCATGTCCTACCACGACTCCTCAAACACTAGAGCAAATCTCCACCCCCTTTTCTCCTCAGGATGAAGTCTCTTGCTAGAAGGCCCTCTGCCCTCTGAACATTTTATAAATTCTAAGCATTACTGAGCTGCCCCCAAAAGCTCAGCTCAAGTCCCATGGCTCCCATGAAGCCCTTCTGGTCATGCATGTCCATCCTCTCAAGTCCTATAGTTCTGGCTTCCTGGGACACTCATTTGGCAGTGAGCCTTTGAATCTGTTTTTTCAAGATACTCAAGGCCAAGATTCCTGAACTGACCCTGGAGAGTGACTGAGACCCTGATGACAAATGCTCTCCTGCCAAAGGGAAGGCAGCAGAAGTTGCCAAAGGTCCTGGACCCCCTGAAGTACTAGCAGATAACTGAAGGATGCTGCTTTTCCTTTAGACTTTACAATTCTAGCTACCAGCCTCTGGACATCCACCAGATTATGAGAAACCTTCCTGAACTGGTAGGACCTAGAAATGAACACAGGGATTTAGGTATGGTCTGACAAGGGCAGAAGCCAGTGGCATTATCACGTATGTACAGACCAAAATTGTATTAGCTTTTTGGGGGAGTGCTAGTTACTACATTGTTAACTGGTATTAACCAGGAGAAATTTCTAGATATGTTTCAGATAAACTACTTCATAATTACGTTTCTCCCTTTGACTTGTGAAGCTGATTTTTTTCAACCCATATTCAAGGCTTTATAGTCAATTCCCATTAAATTCAGCTTAATTCTCTACTTTAACACCAGATTAAAGCACAATAGCTCTCTGGGGCCTCTAAGTTAAGCAAAACAAGTAATAAGACCCAATTCCTAAAGTAGGTTTTAGGCACATCCCAGTGGTTTAGGTCCTTTCCCTGAGATTCTATGCTCATCCTAAGAATTCAATGCTAAGGCACAGGGCCTGGCACACAGCCATTATAGACAACATATGGACAAAGACATACAAATGCACATACAAAAAGTCCACGGTAATTTGGGGGAGAGAAGGAACTCTCCTTGAGGGTAATGGGAAAGGCTTCAAGAAAGGAGGGGCTAGCCTCTGACTCCAGTAATTAGGGGCTGACAATTAGGGATTCTCAGAGGCAGAACTGAAGAGGGAGTGCTTTCCAGGAAGGGCAGGGAATTGGGCAATTCTAAGCAGAGGCATGGAGAAAGGATTTGGCATAATGGGATTATGCCAGTACCCACACCAGTGAAATTACAGATATCTTTGAAGGAGCCATGAGGCATAGGGTGGTGTTTCATAAAGGACAAGGCCTTCCGTGGGCTGAGCAGTGAAGTCCCTGAGAGGGAGGAAGGAACAGAGAGGAGAGAGAACTAGGTAGGAGAGAAGAACAGGAAATATGGGGGATGAAAGTCATTCTATCATAGCTTCCCTTTCTTACTCCTAAGTCCCACCCTCCATTTCTGATTTGATTTGATATAAAGAATTGGGATTCAAAGTAAATACTCTTTCCTTAGAAGGATCATGTCTTGAAACAATTATCTCTCTCTTCTAGAACAACTTGTCTGCAAGGGCTCATTAGTGGGATGTGGTCCAGCTTGTTCCCAACAAATGACAGAGCACTCCAGCACTATGAAGCAACGTGGAACCAGAATGAACACAGGAGCAGTAGAAAGGAATGAAAATACAAGTTTGCCTTGCTGGCGTCTTGAAGTTAAAGGCTTGGTTAATTCTGCTGAGCAATTTTGTGGATGATATTCTCAGGAGGTTTGTGCCCCCAAATAAGACTATTTGAAGTGTAACTTTAAGGTCTTTAACAAAACAAATCAGAGTAAGTGGTTGGGAAGGCACAGAGAACATAACAAGCCTATGGAACTATTCTGGGGGTGGGGACAAGGGAAGGGTCAACTAAGTTCTGACTAAAGTTTTACAAACTAGACAAAAGTTTATGAAGCCTTTTAGTACCAAAGAGAATGTGGATTGCCATCCCACTCTAGCCGAGCACAGCTCACTTACACACTGGTGCCTTCCTCAGCTTTCTAAATGCCCAATTAAGAGCAAGCACTTTGCATGAAAAATAGCTTCTCTCCCACGTTCACAATGGCATAGTGGGGCACAATGCCCACCACTGACGCAAAGTGTAGAAAAGCTGACAGAATCCTTCTGACCACCGAGCAGGATGAAAATGAGAACAAAACTACTCAGCACTCTCTCCACTCAATTCTTTTCTTTTTGGAAGGCAATTGGGGTTAAGTGACTTGTCCAAGGTCACTGGATTTGAACTCAGGCCCTTCTTACTCCAGGGCCTGTGCTCACTGTACCACCTAACCGCCCCTCTCCACTCAATTCTTACGGATTCCCTTTCTCATTCTTCATAGTCAGCATTTGAAATCTTTTCCTATCTCCTCAAGATGCCAACCCAAACTACTAATGCCTCCCCTTTCCTTTGCAGTGGAGTTTTTCTAGTTTTAAAGCTGAAAGGAGCCCCCTCAACTCCTTCCCTCACAGATTTCCCTAGCATCATCACCCATTCCCTTCCCCTTTCCTCCTGTTTTTGAGGAAATCACCCTTATCTTTGTCCTGCACTAGACTTGTAAAATTAGTGTGCATGTGATACCTCTAACTTCTTAGAAGGGTTCCAGAGAATCTCCTATTTGGAAGGAAACCCCTCTGCAGTCTTTTTCACAAGCAAGATCGGAGCACTGGGAAGATTATTTTGTTGAGAGTGCACGAGAGAGTGTAGAACCAGGGGTCTGAGAGAACAGGTTAGAGAATACTGTATTATATCAGTCCAGAAAAGAGGTGAAGTAGGCCTAGCCAAGGTGGTGGCAATATATGGGGAGATAATGTGAGCAGAAGTAAGACAGAACCGATGGGACTAGAAAACTGGCTGCATTCGGGTAGGGTGAGAAAAAGGGAAAAGAAAATCAAAGATAATTAGTAATTTACATAGGAAGATGACAGGGAAGTTGATTACTGTGGAAGTAGGAAAGATGAAAGTAGAGTGTGGTTCAATTTGGGGAATACTGAATTTGAGACCTTGATAGAAGAGCATCCAAGTCTAACAGACACACAGATGACTGGATATACCAGAGAGACTGGGGGGCTCAGAAATCATCTGCCCTAGGGTCATCAATGAAACCGCAGGAGATCATCCAGAGAAAGACTATAGACAAAGGACAGAACCTCAGGGGACACCTCCATGTAGTGGGCAGGAAGGTGACAAACAGTGAGTCTGAAAAGGTAGGAGGAGAACCAGGAAGAAGAGTGTCAGAGAAAGAGAGACAGTTTTCCAGAGGAGGGGATAGTCACCAGCATCAACTAGGCAGTCAGGGCAAAAAGGTGAAGGTGAATTCAGACCCAGAAGGGATTACTGGATATGGAAATCAAAAGGTCATTAGTTAAATGGGGAGAGTTTTAGCAGTGCAGTCAAGGGCCAGACTGCAAGGAGCTGAAGAGTAAACAGTGACTAGGGATTGAGGTCTGGAACAGCCATGGTCAGGAATCAACATTTAGAGAGCCTACTATGTGCCAGGAACTAAAAGCTTTACAACCATCATCTTATTGGACCCTCCCAAGGGCCCTGAGATGTAGGTGCTATAATTAGTCCTGCTTTCCAGTTGAGGAAACTGAGGCAGACAGACGTTAAGTGACTTGCCCAGGACCACAGACCTCATAAGGGTCTGAGCTCAGGTCATCCTAACTCTGATCGCAGAGTTCTATTTGTTGTACCCTCTGGCCGCCTCATCAATAAAAGGGTCTAGCTTAGGAAGTAAAGTGACTTAGGAAGTAAAATAGCCTGAATTTGTTGGGGGCTGGTTGAGATTATCCCTCAGATAATACCTCTTGCCAGCTTCAGAACAGGAGAAAAGAAGGTAGATATGGGGGTGGGCTAGGGTTGGGGATCAGCAGTACAGGAGCAGAGGGAAGATGGGAGATCAAGGGATCTGATGATGGAGAATGGTGTCCTATTGAAATGACTTACTCAAGGGTCAATGTGGTGACAGAAGAGAGGTGAAACCAGAGCAGGGCAATGGCCTGGGAGAACGAGAAGGGACAGAAGTCAAAACGTGGGCAAAGAAGGTCTAGGAGAAGGTCCTTCTTTCCCATCAAGCGGGGGAGGTGAAAACATAGGAGGCAATAATCAGAGAGGAGAACTTCACTTCAGAGTCTGGGAGGTAGAGATAAAAAGCAGATAACATTTATCTGCTCAAAAACAAGTCAGGCCAGACTCACCTCATTTCCTTTTCTGAATCAAAAGAAGACTGCATACAAAGTACACCTGGGTTTCAGCCAAGCTTATGACAAGGTCTCATACTATCTTTGTGGACAAGATGGAGGGGAGGGGGATGGAGATGGTCAAGGTGCACTGAGGGAGATCTGGAACTTTCTGAATGCCCAAGTGCAAAGGGAGCCAATCAATGGATCAGTACCACAACCTGGAGGAATGTCTCCAGGGAATGAGTCTGACCTTTCTCTCTGATCCTTAGGAACATTTTAAGTCAATTTAATTTTTAAATTTTAAAAAGTTTTGAATTTTAAATTTAATTTTTAAAAATCAACTTGGACAACCCTAGGACAATTCCAACACTGTTGGGAACAGTGTAGGAAAGATTTCCTCTCTGTTAGGACTAAATAACTGAAGTCTCTTCATTCTCTGTCAGATGGTTCATTTAGCTCTGTGACACCTTACCTTAATGAAGAAATTCAACAGACAACTATTAATTGCCGGGCAGATCCTCCCGGAGTGTGTTAAGCTTAGTTCTAGGTGCAACATTTTAGGAAGGTCACAGGATGACAGAATCAGAGGTAGATGGGAACTTGGGAGTCCATCTAGTTCAACCCCTCAGTTCACAGATGAGAAAAGGGGCTCAGAAGGGACAAGTATCTTGTCCAAGCTCTTTTGCAATTCTTCAACCTATTCAAGAGGCAGGTGATGACAAGAGATGTCATCCTGGAGCTTCTGTTGAATCTAGGCATGGTACTAATGGAAGCTAGCTTTCTTCATCCCTTGTATTACGGTCCCTACTAAGCCCAGTACTATGTTCATTCCTTTGGGAGATTTTTCAGAACCATGATCTCTTCTTATAATGCATAAAATTGGCCTGAGATACCATTTGTATGGTGGATGCAGACCAAAATTTAGGACATTGCCTAGAGAACAGTACTTTTGCAAAGCCTTATTTTTAAAAAGACACCCGATTTTCTCGAAATTCAGATTTCCTCAGAAAATCCAGGTCTTGTAGCATCTACATGTAGGTCTGACACCAAGCTACCATCCAACCTGAAGCGGACTTTCCCAGCAGGTCCTCCCACTGGGAAGGGACATGTCTATTGTGAAATGTTAGGCTGGCTTTGTGGTATGAAGCAATATCATGTGAGCTGGGTGGTGTAAGCCAGTTTTTTTGTGGTAGGAAAATACTCAGTTAAGATAAGTATCAAGTTTCCAGATACTCTGCAAAGCAGGAGACCAAATCTTGCCTTGAAGAGACAACAATAATAGCACCATCGTCACCCTTACAAATATAATTATTTTATCTATGGTAGAGTTTATATATAAAAAGAATGAGAAGCATCTTGTAGTGGATATATCAGAGGCTCAAACTCTGTTTCAGATACTTACTTAACCCCTCTGGTCCCTCCACTCACTCATTTGCCAACCCCAACAGAAGGGGTTAGACTGGTCTACCTCTAGTGCCCTTCTAACTTGAAATCCAAAACCTGTTATTCCTGCTTGAGGACACTCTCTCAACATCAATTTTGTCTGTGGTTACCACGAAAGTACAGGACTGGGGCGGCTAGGTGGCGCAGTGAATAGAGCAGCGGCCCTGGAGTCAGGAGGACCCGAGTTCAAATCTAGTCTCAGACACTTAACACTTACTAGCTATGTGACCTTGGGCAAGTCGCTTAACCCCAATTGTCCTGTCTTCCCCTCTCCCCCCCACCCAAAAAAAAGCAAAAAACCCCAAAAAAGTCCAGGACTTCATCTGGACCAAGATGAAGTATAAATGGACAAGATCAGAAGGAACCTGGAGGCCTCCTAGGAGCCTCAAACTACTTAGAATCCCCGTGCTATGTTGTAGTCTGATCAGAAACAACCTCAATCAAATGAATACGGCCCAGGCTCCTAACAGTTAATGGATCAGAGTGGGGGTGATGGAGAGGGGAACCTCCTTCAGGTGCTTGACAAAGTTACCAATATATTCTCTTTCCTTCCTATCCTCTCACAATTCCCTGAAATTGAGCCATGTTACAACATCTTCTCGGCTCCCCTCTGCTCCCCAAAACTCAGCATCAGTCTCATCTCCCAGAGGACTAGGTGCTCTCTGCCACTCATAAAACTAACCCCTACCTGGACCTTTCATCCCAATTCCTCCCACCTCCTCCTGGACCTTGTAGCGACTAGCCTCTCACTCTTTGCTCCCTTCCCACCGGCTCTTTCCTTTCTGTCTATAAATACGTCCGGGTCTCCCTAATCTTAAAAAAAAAAAAAAATTCCCTTCCTTCTCTCTATTCCATTCAGTTACCTTCCCCCTCCTCTCCTCTCTTTTACTGTCAAACTTTGGGGAAAACGTTTTGTACCTGTCCCTGAAATTTTTACTTCCCCATCGGTTGCTTTGAACAATCCTTTGTGATTGGCTATCCTGGCAGAATGTCACCCCCATTCTACTGAAGCATGTCTCTAATGGTTAAATTCAATGGCTTAAAAAAAAAAATCCCAATCCTTTTAGAAATCTCTACGGCATTTGACACTGCTGACCACCCGGCCTTCTGGAGATGCTTTCCACCTTAGTTTCAGAGGCACTGCACTATCCTAGGTCTTCATCCATCTCTGTTCCTTTTCTGTTCACTTTTTCCTGTCTATCTTCATACCCCCTTTTCCCCCAGCTTCTGTCCCTGGTCCTCTTTACTTTTTTCTGTTCTCTTGGCAATCTCATTCACTCCAACAGGAGGCACCGGGGCACAGTGAAAGTAGAACCTACATACCTTTACACAGACAACTCCCAAGTCTATTTCTAGCTCAGACTTCTCAGCCACGCTGTTCCCAGCCTTCCATCTCCAGTAACCTTTGGTACAGTTCCAGATCCGTGGTCCTAGAAGCACCTCCAACTGAACAAGTCCCAACCTTTCCCCTAGACTTGCTGCTCTTCTATTTCATGACTTTAACTTTTTTTTTGTCATTGGTACACTATTCATCCAGCCACCCAGCCCAGCTGCCTTGGTTCTCGGCCCTTTCCCCCATGCACCATTCACATCCCATCAGTTTCCAAATGCAGTCCATCTCTGTCACACCTGTGCCCTCTCCTTTCTATGTCTACAAGCTTCATTCTAGTACAGGTTCTCATGACCAGTTTTTAACTGTTAAACAGCATCTTCCCAGCATATTTTCCTGCCTCTGTTCTGCTTTTCCAAACAAATCCTTGGGCTGCTGCCTGATCCATTTTCCTTAGGCGGATCTGGATCTGGCCACAATACTCCTCTGCTTAAGACTCTCCAGCTTACCAAGCACGGTGCAGACTCTTTAGCCTGCCACTCAAAGTCTCTGTAATCTGCCACCCCTCTTCTCCATGCTCTATGTACCTCAGCAACAAGCTCACTACCCATCACACATTAAGGAGCCTTTCCTCAGGCTTCTTTTTGATCAGGCTGCTCTTTTGATGACAGCCCCAGGCTGGTCTTTGCCACCTTCTGTAACTCTTCTCTCCAGTTATGAAATCCAGCTCTCACCCGATTTTTCATTTTTTCCTAAAACATTATCTGTGGAGGGAGGCAGGCAGTCTGCATCCTACAACCTCAAATACCTCTTTGGTCTATTTTTCTCAAATCATGATTCACTGGACCTGGTCTTAATTTGCATACAATAATGTTTCAAGTACTGAAAAATTATAATAGGTTCTGCTTAAAGATATGGAGTCAAAAGAGAGAAAATATAGACTTGGAACAAAATTAACCCCCCTGACTCCCTTAGTAATTCCTCATAACAGGGCCACACTGACTCTGAGTGACATCAGAGGGCCCAGACCCATCAGAACTTAAAGATCTGACACATTCTTACCTCTTCTCTGGGCACCCCCTGCTATAGTCAAGCATAATGTACTGGAGGAGATAAGGTTGGTAGGTACCCTTTGAAGGCCCTTCACAGAATCTTGGAATCTCAGAGTTGGAAGGGATATCAGAGGCCCTCTGGTCTAACCTGCTGCAGAGCAAGATTGCCTTCAACAACATACCCACAAAGTGGTCTTCTGGCTGTTGTCTGGAGACCTTCAAGAACCCTCAATCTCCTGAGAAAGTCCATTCCATTTCTGGACCACTCAGAATACTTAGAACGTTTTTACTTTCATAAAGCTTAACTTTTCACTCTTCTATCAACCACTGCTCCTTCTTCCCTCTGGGGCCAAGAAAACTGAATCCAATCCCTCATCCATGGGACATATACATACACACCTGAATCCAGTTACCACATTTCCCTACATCTTTTCTTCAGGTGTGCCTTTCATCATCCTAATCACCCTCACTGGGACGTTCTCCAGCATATCATAGGATCACTCATTTAGAGCTGAAAGGGGTCTCAGAGGTATTTTCTCCCACTTTTAACTTTCTGATGAGAAGAATGAAGGCCAAAGAAATTTACTGACTTGGTGGCAGCTAGGTGGTGCAGTGAATATCCTGGAGTCAGGATGTACCTGAATTCAAATCCGACCTCAGACACTTGACACACTTATTAGCCATGTGACTTTGGGCAAGTCATGTAATCCCAATTGCCCTCCAAAGAGCAAAGAAGGAAGGAAGGAAGGAAGGAAGGAGGAAGGGAGGGAAGAAGGAAGAAAGGAAGAAAGGGAGAGAGAGAAAGAAAGAAAGAGAAAGAAAGAAAAAAGAAAGGAAAAAAGAAAGAACAGTACTTAAATCTCCACTTTTTAAAAAGACTGACATGGGAGATGATACCAACCAAATGCTATGCCAACATGAACATAAGCTCTTTTTACCACATTCCTTGTGCTGCGGATGCAAACAATGGTAATAATATTTCTGTAGGGTCCTAAATTTAGAGCTAGAGAGGTCCTGAAATTTCATCTGAGAAAACTGAGGTCTGCCCAGTGAGGTTAAACGACTCACCCAAAGTTTAAAAAAAAAAAAAAAGAAAGGGCAGGACTGAGATTAGAACCTACATCCCTGGACTCCAAAGCCAAGCTGAGAAGGATCATATGTAATCATTCTGTAAAGCCCCTCCCTCTTCCCCCAAGGTAGGACTCCTTCTCCTACCCAAACTACCCCTACTTTCTGATAACATCTCTTTCCCTTTAGGGCTCCACTTAGCTTTCACTGCAACTTTATTTTATCTATCAAATGGGAAGAATGAAAAGAAGGAGGCCTGATGCCATTGTCCTAGAACACATACTTTCCTTAGGAATCACTCCAATCTTACCCCATATGCTGGGTGGCATTCTTACACTCATATGGATATCAAGTAATCCCTGGTGAGAAATTAGCTTATAACCGAGGTGTTAACTATTAACAACTCAGGGTGAGACTCTCATAAAGGCTTCTTTGCTTCATACTGGTCCTCTGCTTTACTCACCTTTGGCACTCAATAAATATTTGTTAACTAAATGAACTATAGATTGAGGCATGCAGGCAGCCAGGAATGTGAAGAAAGCTCACCAGGACTATTGACCTTTCCTTGCTACTCTCCACTATCTGAGATCACTGACAGGACCCAGGCTCAAAGGACAATCAACCCTGCCAGGTGGCTCTGACACACCATGATCATTTTTAGGGTGGAGTTTTTATGAACGCTTGGCATTGATGCCATAATTAGGGTGAGACCTCTGGGGCTTTGCCCCAAGGAACAAAACTTAGAAGGTGCTGGTGGCACCACTGGGGAGCACTTCCTTTCTTTTCAGGATTCACCTCATCTAGGATGTGCTGCTTTCTTTTTCCTGGTATCTTGGAGCAAGGTTTCCACTACCCAGTGGCTCTAATCTTTTCCTACTCTCCACTTGCACAAAAGCACAAAAACTACTGGGCAGAACTCTACCTGACACATCCAGTGTGGCCTCTGTAGAAGCATACTGTTGATGCTATGGGATTCCATAATCACCTCTTTGCTGTCTGCCTCACTCTCCTGTTGGATTTCTTTAGCATCTGGCCTTCTTCCTTCCTAGGCATTCCTGGGAAGGGTTGGGACTTCCTCTTCCAAATTTGTGCTTTTTCCACTGGAAGCGAAACAAGCCTGCTCTGGGACTTTTTCCAGGACTTGCAGGCAGTGTCATTGCAAAGGGGACTTAACAGGTTCCTAGCTCATTCTATCAACCGACATTTATTGATTTACTGTGTGTAAAGAACACTAAGAGTTGAGAATGTGAGAAGAATTGCCCCAGAATGTCAGTTAGGTAGGACCTGAGAGACGATGTGGCCAGGTAAGGAAATTGAGTCACAGAGAATAAAAGCAGTCTTCTCGAGGTCACATAATGCGTGTGAACAGAGCCAGAGCCAAGACTAGGGTCTCCTGTCTCCTAGTTCATGGCTTTACACCACATTGCCTCTTTAGTGTCTAAGTGCCTTGCCTTAGGAAGAGTGTTGAACAGAAGCCAATGGAATTTTCAAAAGACATGGGTCTGACCGTGCCATTCAGCGGCTCAAAAGTCTTCACCGGCACCCAATTTTCTTCAGGACTGTGGATTAACCTTTTGGACTAGGCATTTAAGGCCTGCTGCAATCTGTCTCCAAGCAACCTCTGGAGCCTTACTACATATTACTTCCCTTCACATGCTCTGTACTTCAGACAAAGTGGACGGTCATTTTCTTGGACTCTCCATTGCATCTCACATTTCTGTATTAGCAGAATGTTCCCCGTGTTGTTGTGATTCAGTCATGTCTGACTCTATGATGTCATGAATCTCATTGTCCTCGGGGTTTTCTTGGCAAAGATACCAGAGTGCTTTGCCATTTTCCTCTCTAGTGGATTAGGCAAACAGAGGTTAAGGGACTTGCCCAGGGTCACACAGCTAGTAAGCATCTGAGGTCACATTTAAACTCAGGTCTTCCAGACAACAGGCCCGGTGCTCTATCCACTGAGCCACCTGGCTGCCCCCTGCTCCCCATGGCTGGGATGCTTTCATTCAACATGAATCCTTTCCTGCCTTCAAGGCTTGCTTCACGTGCTACGTCCTTCCATGATCCCACCCCCCCAGTTGTTAAAACTCTCTTTCTCTCCAAATAACTTTTCACTTACTATTTCACTGTATACACACTGTATTACTTCTCCATAGAAAGTAAACTTGTCAAAGACAGGGGTACTTTACCAGTTCTCCACCATTGCTAGAATCTTCCCTCTGAGAAGACCTCCAACTGACCTTCTTGCACATACAGCCATTTGCATGTTGTATCCGCCATTAGAATTTGAGTTCTGAGGACACGGAACCTGCCTTTACCATCCATCCTCTGCATCCCAATAGTGAACAAATGCTAGGTGACCGCCTTGCCATACTACCTAATACAACTGTGATGTGTATATGTATATACATGCACATATACACAAACACACACATTTTAATAACATGTGCTGTCTCCTTGATAGAGTATAAACTCCTCAAAGGCAGGGATGATTTAATTTTCATCCTACCACCCCAGGGCTTTGCACAGTACCTGGAATTTAGTAAATGTTTCTTGATGGATTGATTATATACAATAGCCACTCAACATATATTTGCTTAACAGAATTAGACCCTCTAGCAAAGAGGCCTCACTTGTACTTTCTCCATATTTTCTTTGTATGTTCCAAGAATGCTGAACCGTTTGGAACCTTTGACTGAGAAAACCCAGCTGGAATCATGTCCGCCATCTGGTCACCAGCATCTGCTGACTGAATGACATCTGGGACTGTTCCCTGAACCTGAATGTTCAATTCCAAGGAATCAAAATTTGATCTTCCCAAAGTAAAATGCTTAGGACTACCTATAATCCTTGGGTCTCCCAAGTGTGGGAGAAGTTTCTACTACATTAACAAGAGGTTAATATAGAATCCTCTGTCAAACGATTTTGTTTTCCATTCTAAAAACAGTATTGAGCTCTACTTGCACAGTTATTAGGGTGTTCTAATGGACACTTCAGCTCTTACAGAAAGATGCACCAAAGCTGATCCTTTCTCCCCTCTCTTACTCTGATTCATAAGCACTGAATACTAGTACTGAGGAAGGGGACATGTACTCAAACAGGGTGTCTTGTTAGGATGACTCTCTTAGCTGCAGGCTCAGTGCTTCAGCAGTGGGAGAATAATGGATGGACAGCCTACTGAGAATATGTTGAGCATGGAATATTTATTGTTTACAACAGGTCTCTACCACTGGGCTATGAGCCAGGATCACTTTTACTACCAAGCCCCAGGACAACTCTAGCAGGAGATTCTAAGTTGAATGACTCATCTCTTGAGTGGGCAAGTCTCTACCCATTTCAGGGTTCAGCAGGCAAGCATTCCAAGGGGTAGCATTACATCAGTGCTGTGGCCAGAATAGCAAAGCCCTTATAAAAGAGGTCCAACGTGGACTTCAGGAAAATTCCCCAGAGCACATATGGCACCAGAGAGAAAGGAAAGATAAACACAGAAATGTTTATGTAGCATTGTAACTACCACAAACAGACACATAGCTTTCCCCAGAAGCAAAGAAGGTCTCTATCAACTACAGAATGGCTGAACAAACTGTCACACATAAATGTAATGGAATATGAGAATGCCCCAAAGTACAAATGTAAGAAATTCAAAGGAATATGGAAATATTTGAATAAACCAATGTAATCAAGCATGCAGAATCAATAGACCAATACAGACCATGACTATAATAATGTAATTGAAAGGAGAAAATCGGCCTCCCTTCCTTTGGTAGAAGTGGGGGAACAAGAGGAAGGGAAAACTGGATAAAGTGTAAGAAGCAGTCATTGTGTTGGTCAATTTTACTAAATTGTTTTTCCTTGTAAAAAGGGAGGGTCCATTTGATAAGTGGATGTGAGAAATGTAAAACATAATTAAATAATTATTTAATGATTAAATTAATTTCTTAATCATCAAGTAACACATTAATAATTATTGCTGTTAAAAAAAAAAACAAGATAAATGAAGGGCATTCTCTATCCACATCTGACTCTGGGGTTGGGGTTCAAGGTGTGACTAGAAGGAAATAAGGAAGACAGTCTTCATTTGGACTTATGTAAATGCAAAGGGAAAATAATAAACACTGGGCCTTTGATATTGGATTTTCACTAAAAACAGTTTAATGATTTCTACCCATTCAAGTTTTCCAAGAAAGCGAATATATATATATATATATCTTTAATGTGGTCCTTTGAAAAAGTGGAGCCCACTCAAACCTATTTCATTAGTTTACGATGAAGTCTGGGCAGTGTGATAAACCCAAGATAAATGAAAAAAGTAGAAATATTGCTAACTACCAAACCACCAAACAGAGAGGTTGACCTCTCTCTGCTCACACCTGTTAACCACCTGAATAAAGAATAGTTAGTTTTCGGGTGTTCAATTCTATCAGTCATTCAGAAATCTCAAAAGTATGGTCACCTTAACCAAACCCACATAACCAAAGGAAAGAGAAGATTTATTTAAAAAACAGCAACAAAAATGACTTGGTATCTTGACCTTACCATACTTTAAAAGAGTAAGACTTTAAATTATTGTTAAAAATATAATATTTCTGGGGCGGCTAGGTGGCGCAGCGAGTAGAATACCGGCCCTGGAGTCAGGAGGACCTGAGTTCAAATCCGGCCTCAGACACTTAACACAAAAACTAGCCGTGTGACCTTGGGCAAGTCACTTAACCTCAACTGCCCTCCAAAAAGCTATATCTATATATCTATATCTATATATATATACACACACACAATATTTTTTAATATTTAAAAATTCAATCCATAAGATGTTTTGAATGACATTTGAACTATATATGTCCCAGAGGCCACTTGGCCTCAGGACTTGGGGGATGTGGCAAGAGCACAAATTTGAAAGCCACCTGTAAAGTTGGTCCTCAGAGAAAAGAAGCTAAACAAGTGAACTACTGTAACTCAGCTGCCTTGGCTGTTTCCAGCCTGGCCTTTCCCAAGCCTCAGCTTCCACAGACGCATGCCAATGCCCACCTGTCGAGTCCACATGCCACTTTTTATCCTTTGAGTCCACAAATGGACACACCATGCAGGCACAGGACTGATGATGTTAGTGGCAATTTGGGGTTTCTTATCTTGCTTTTCCCCTTTTTGGGAAGAGACATAAATCGACTCCATTCAGTGCTTGAAAATTTCCCACACACAAAAAAAGCCGAGTGTTCTGAGCAAAATGGCAAAAATTTAAGGTGATGAATGAACAGGGGAAAAAAAAGTTTATTAAGTGCTTACTAACTGACAAGCATTGGGATGGGTATCCAAGACACTGATGAAGAAATGAGAGAGATCTTGTCCTCAAGTACCTTAACAAGATTAGGTCTTGAGAAAACTAAAACTTGGCTTCTTTTTCATGAATGAGGGGCTGTCAGACAACACAACAGCAGCTTCTTAGCTGGCTATGCTTGATGTTAGCATCAGTGCTTGGAAGAGATGTCTTCTAAGTTTCCAATTTGGCTATTTTATGGTAGCTGGAAATGGAGTCAAGGGAATTGGGGTCAATCTGGTTCTCCTACTGACTACTTGTGCGAATTTAAGCCCATTAACTTTTCTGAACCTCAGGTTCTTCATCTGTAATATTAAGAGTTTGATGAGATGGTACATTCCCAGCTCTAAATCCTTAGATCCCATGCTCTGAACAGTTTAAATTACTGATATAAAAAGAAAAAACCCCAACAACCGCAATGAGAACAACAACAAAAAACCCCAAAAGAATGTGAACAGGCCAATGGAATGACACTAGAATATGAGGACCTTGATAATCAAATTCCCTTTCCTTCAAAGTCTTGTGCACAATTCCTTTCATGTAATTACACACACACACACACACACACACACACCCCTGTTGGCTTACAAAATCTGAATCCATCATAAGAGAACAATATGAAAGAAAACTAATTATACCCTGATATCTTACAGACAGGGAAGCTAAGACAGAGAGAAGGCAAATTTATTTATTTATCTATTTATCCAATGAATATTTATTGAGTACCTACTATGCGAAAGGAGTACCTACTGTGTTTTAGAAACAGGAGTGATACAAGGAAGACTACAGCATTGTCTCTGCCCTAAAGAAGCTTAAAGAGTAGTAGTAGAGGATGAAGATGCATACAGTATAAACTAGTATGGGACAGAAGTCTTATTAAGAATGATACATAAAAGATTTGAGTTTTGAGTGCAATCATCTTTTTAAATATCATGTTATGGAAATGCTTCTTTTATTTCACAAATTAAAATTAAAAATAAGACTGTTACAGGTAGATCACTCTATCTGTTTAGAGCAGGGAGAGATCTCCAGATCAGAAAAGCCAGGAAAGCCCTGTGTAAGAGGTACCATTTTGGATGGACCTGGAAAAATGGCTAGGGTTTTAGCAGCTGGAGATGGTGTGAGGTAGGTCTGATGGAACGTGCAGAGTGAAGCTTGATATAAAGGAAGGGTTTTGGCTGGAACAAAGGATATATAGGGGAGGATACTGTCTGAAGGGGTAACATGTGGCCAGATCGTAGAAGACCCTAAAGAGCATCCACGGTACAGTCTGAACTTTTTTTTTTGAGTAGGAAATAAAAGAAATAGAAGATTTGAGGGTAGGAAAGTAACATAATCCAAGCTTGAGGAAGATATATGGTGGTATATATAGGCCTGATTTGAGGGGAAAGCACTTAGAGGCATTAGCACCAGCTGTTATAGTTTACATGAAAAGTAACATGGGAGTGCACTATGGTGATAGGTATGGGAACAAAGAGGACAAGCTGGCTAGGAGACCTATCATAAAGGTAGCATCAGACAGAACTTGGTAAAGAGGGAGCAGTCCTGGCGCAGAAGGCAAGGGAGGAAGAGATCATGCTGAAGTTTTTCTCTTAGATGAATGGGAAAATAATGGTGTTTAACAACAACCAAAAGACAGAGAGTTAGGCTAAGTGATTCCCTAGGTTCACAAAACAATGTAATGATAGAGCCAGGATGAGAACCCAGGCTTCCAACCCAAGTCCTTGCCACTACACCATGCTGCTTATGAAGGAAACATGACATTTTTGAGAATGCGCACACACACACACACACACACACACACACACACACACACACACACACACACACACACACACGCCTCAGCTGTGCTTGTTCCATGTAATATTCTATCATAGTAAATCTGTGCAAAACTGTTTTCTAGAACAAACTCACACATATTTTAGTAACTGGTATCTGCTAAAAAGTCACTCTTAGGAGAGGTTTAAAAAGAAAACATTAACCTTAAATCAAAAAAAAAAATTGGGGAGGGGAAAAACAAATTAGGTGCTCATCAGTCGGGAAATAGGTGAAAAAATGGCGGTCTATGAATATAGCGGAATTTTCTTGTGTAATAAGAATGACACAAAGAATTTGAGAGACTTGTATGAACTGATGCAAAGTAAGGACCAAGAAAGAGAACCCTCTACTCAGGGACGTGAATGAAAGAGAACACAAGACATCAAAACTCCTCTTGCTGCAATGACCAATATCGGCTTCACAGGAATGATGAAAGCTTCCCCTTTCATGACACAGTCAAAGGTTCAGTTTGTTTTGTTTAACTGTGCTTTGTCACAAGAAAGGGAGGCCAAAACTATCCATGAAATTTTTTTTTGGAGGGGAGGGGAATCAAACCTTTTATTAGTATGGGGAACTCCCAGTGAAGAAATTCCCTCTATTCAGACGGTCGGGCAAGATCAGCTCCGAGAATCAGACGGCTGTTTGGGGCACTGACAGATTACACGACCCTTGCCCAGGATCACAGTCAGTATATGTCAGAAGCCCTCACTTACATGAATTCAGGTCTTGCTAAGTCTGAGGCAGGCACTGTAGTCAATATCCTGTGCTGCCTCTATGTTATTAGTAAAGCATTAAAATATTAAAAAAAAAAATCCTGCCCAATTAGTGGAAACTATTGGGTCCCAAAACTGTTACCTGGTCTTAATATAATCCCTGAAAGTCCCTTCTCCTCATTCTACCGTTCCCTATTTCTGGTGTAAACGGGTTTTCCCGGTGTCTCTACCCTAAGGTACTTGCTGGATGGCAAAGAAGAAAGGTGGATGCAGTTTTGCACTGTTCTCAGAGGTAATTGGGATCTGACATGTAAACACATTTACTTTGCTTTCCGGCCCAGTTCTTACCCCACCCCCACTCCTGAAACTGAAACTCCCGGCCTACATAACTCCCCAAACTCCACCTGGCTCTAGGAACCAACCTTTAGTGGGTTACATTTTATTCCTCTGGATTATCCGACAAAGCCATTCTCTCAAAAACAGTGTTGGGCTAACATGAACCCACTGATGATATTTGGGTTAAATCTGACAACAGAGGGCTGTTGTACTGAATTAACTTCTGAGAAATTTCTACTTTGCTGCCAAGTTGAACTTGCTCAACAGGTTGTGGCTAGCCTTGTTCCCCAACTTCCCTCCCAGGTTACTCACCAGGGCAAGCTGCCTCCCTGTCCCCCTCACCCCAGCTCCTCTGCCCCCTACCCCCTTCCCTTCCATGCTAGCTACTGTGACCAGTCCCCTTCCCATGACTCCCTCCTGCAGGCCACTCCACTGACCAGCTCTCTCCCCTGCCACTCTGGCTGCTAACAGTATACGTCTGTCTTATATTCTCTTGACACTTGTTATCCATAAGCTTTTTAATGACCAGCGACTCAAGTAATTTAGTAATTTCCTGAGTTGACAACCAACTAGCCAGTCTATTCGCTTCTCCCTGGGAAAGAGTAAGGAAATCGTTCCTAATGCTTTTAAATCCTGCTCTTTTAATCCCCTCGCCTGAGGCCCCGATTTTGGAACCCTTAGGTGTGCAGTTTTTCAGTGACAGGTCAGGATTCCTCTGTATCTCCAGCCTCACCTGTTGAAGCATCTCTTCAGCAGCATTGAGTTTCACCTGGTGCCCTTCCAGGCAGACTTCTAAGTCCCGGATCTTCTCACCCTGGACCTCCACCTGGTCAGTCAGGACACTCACCTAGAGTGGGGGGAACCAACAAAATCAGACTGGGAAATAATCAGTCAGTACCAACTGGTTTTCACATCAACCACGACTTGGTGGTCCCAGCGACTGGAACACTTAGATTCTGCTAACAAAACAAAGGGGAAAAGGCCTGCTTCTTACCTTACCAGAAGCACTCTGACATCTCCTGGAGAAGATAACTCATTTGGCTTTTAAGTGAAGAGCCTGGGAGGAAATCAGACTAATTTGTAAAAAGGCTCAGCAGAGAGGCATATGTTCATATGAGGTCAATAATATTCCTTGTATGGGAGTGTAGAGCGGAGCAAGTAAGACAGCACACAGCCGATATTTGCCCATGGCAAAAAAAACGTAGCCTTTTGTGAGCTAGCTACCCAGCAAGCCTACCACTTGAAGGGAGAAGATGAAAAAAAAACATGCAAAAAAACAACACCCTGCTAGAAACTAACCAATGACCTTCCACCTCTCAAGAAGGGATAAGGATCACTAACCTATCAGACAAGCTTTTGGAAGTAATTAAAGAATGTGGATGTAAAGGGCATGTGTTAGCACTGAAAACAGTTGGCTCCAGAAGGGTTTCCAGGGTCTACGTGCCAAAACATGACTGTAAGAAACTGGCACCCAGGAGCGGCTTTGCGTGATGGTAGTGAAAAGTCAGCTACCTTTCTAAAGAACTTCAAAAACTCTACTAGAGATTTTGACTAATGGGAAATACTGGCAGTCTATGAACTGAATTATGCCAGAAAACAACCTTTATGTTGCCGGTAATCACTCTCTACAGGCTCTGTCTTATGATACTAATTTCTGCTTGAGATGTCTCAAAGAAATTCCATGCTGTCACCCAAAACTTAAGTAACCTGTTAAGCTATGCCTCAACAGTCTACACATGTGTGTTTGTTCACCGTCCCAAAATATTTCAGACCACTGAGTTCAGACTCAATGATACTTTTAAACAATTCTGTGTTCTTGAATATTGGAGAATGCTTCCTAAGATTTTTTTGGAGCTTAGGACTAGGAAATAATGCCTCAAAACTGTTTCATTCTAAAAGGGACTCTTTCTGTAAGCTAATTTTATCTGAAACATGCGTCTGTCTTTAAGAGTACATATCCATACCATAAATCACCATTATTGGTTTCGGTCTTTTCAACTCAGAACTTATTCAAAATGCTTCCATCTCTGCATGAGCGGCCAAAAAGTTCAAAGCTAAATATAGTATTCAACTGTACTAATTCATCCCAGGTGTCTGTTAATATCCAGTTCTCTTTCCTTTTAACTGGTCATTATTCCATTTTTATTTGTAATTGTCTTGTTTTACATGTGGTTTGTAAAAGTTACATCAATTGTCTTAAAAGTAGTCCCCAACCCACAACCCCGCCAAACAAAGAAACATTCACTGAAACAAAGAAGAGGCCCTCCCTCATAGCATCATTAAAAAAAAAAAAAAAAAAAAAAAAAAGCTTGGTACTTTAAATACAAAGCAATATACTGGCATCTTCTTTTAGAGTATACTCTCTCTGGGTTCTGTCTGTCAGAAAATACTTTGCATAGTCCAATTCACTTCCTTAATTAACATTACAGGTCATAGATTTAGAAGCGGAAGGGCTCTTATCGGTCTAAAATGTCTCCTAATAGATTAAGTGACTTTCCCACAGTCACAAAGAGAGCCAAATGGAAGAGATGCAATTTAAACTCATCTCTCCTCCAAATCCAGTTTCTTCTACTGTCTCTACTGTTCAATACCTTGCTTTTACTTTATACATGGCTCCTTGAGCCATGGGACTGGTTTTCATTCTTTATCTGTACCCCTAGCTCTACAACTCTAATCCATGATACTCTCATGATATATACCCATTTCTCATCTCACAATGGGTCAGTAAAAGCCAGGGATTCCATCAGGCACTTGTCCCACGATGACCACCATGCTTTCAAGTCAAGGGGATGGAAAATCCAATTGGTGGGCATAGTCAGAACAAAAGTAGGCCTTTTTCTTTGTATGGGTGATGCATCTCCAGATACCTCTCCAAATGGATAAACTTCAAGTGCTGGAACAACTGTACTTCTTTTCTACAAGAATGAAATGTCTTTGTTTTTGTGCCTTCATTTGCAGCTTCTCTGGCCCAGATGGACTTGGGGAGCGAGATATATTGCCCCACAAGAACAGCTGGGTTAGAAGGGTGCAGAAAAAGCCCGCAGACCCCCTATGGAATCAAGGATGGACCATACTGACTGACGTCCGGATTTTTTCTATAAGTAAAGGTGACAACTGGAATTTGACTAAAATTTCTTCCAACAATATTTATCCAACTCTTAGATGAGTCAGCAAAATCTTTATTAACAGTGGGATGAGCCTCTTCAGGGTGAATTGATTTGCTGGATAACTGCTGGGCCATACCTCACCAAATTCGACCTGGCTCCAGGAACCAACCTTTGGTTGGTTATATTTTATTCCTCTAGATTATTTGACAAAGCCACTCTTTCAGATGATAAGGATGAATAATAACTCAGCCTTCTATCTCGAGGAACCCTGTGAGCTACGTAGTTCAAGTATCATTATCTTTATTTTACAGAAGAGGATGCTAACTCAGAGAAGCCAGCTGGAGCCAAATTCAAACTCACTTCTGTCCTGACTCCCCATCCTGTGTTCCAGAAATCCCTTCTCATTGAAAAATCGCTTTCTGCTTTTCTGCCTCAGCTTAGCTTAGCTTAGTGTAGTGCAGGAACCATAACAGCCCCCTTCCGTGCTGCCTCAGGATCTTGTGGGGACCCAGAATCCCTTGATTCTCACTGCCCAGGACCACGAGGGAAGAAGCAGAACGTACTGGAGAGATAGGGCTCAACGGAACAAATGTCCTTTGTTCTGATCTCTGGCCTGAAGTTAACTCAGTCTAATTCAATCCAAGAAATATTCATTAAATACCTAGTATGTGTGTGCTCCAGATTGGGTATAAAATGGTGAAGACTAACTCAGTCTCTGACCCCAAGGAGCTGAAATCTGATTAGAATGATCAGGCATGTGCACAAACAATTATGGGGCAAAGATGGCATGACTGGAAGAAAGGGAAGATGTCGAGTGCAAAGAGTCGCCTCCAGTTTGGAGAGTGAAGAAAGACAGATCAGAGAAGCTTTCATGAAGAAGGTGGCAGCTGGCCTGGGGTGAAGTCTGGGCAGGATTTTAGCGGGTCAAGAGGAAGGTCTGCTTAGAATGGATGCACCAATGAGAATAGCAGTACAGTAGGAGGAGAGTACCACTCACAGGCTGTATTTGTCCTTCATTCTCTCTCTCTCTCCCCCTCCAAGTTTGATTTTTTTTTCTTGATTAAAGGGGTCATCCCTTGACTTGCTCCTTAAAGAGGCCTAATCACTGAATGGGCATCACCTCACTCAAAGTGAGAACCAGAAAAGATCTTGGCCTAAAAGGACGAGGGTCTCCCACTGCATCCTGGTGATATTTGGTCACCGGACCCAGAGGGCTCTGGAGGAGAAAGGGAGGCTGATGACCTTGCCTAGCCCTCCCTCGCTCACATACAAGTCAACTGCAAGTCATGGCATCATCTCCCTGAAGCCATGGTCCTCTTCAAGAATGACAACAGCTAGAGTCTGGAGGACCACTGCCTCTGGCCCTCACCGGCTGGATGACTGCGGCCAAAGCCTCAATTTCCTTGGCTATAAAATAAGACTAATGATACTTGTACACTCGACCTCAGAACTCAGCATGGCCTAGTGCATTAAATACACTGGTTTTGAAATGAGAGGATGCCGATAAAGGGAACCAAAGGGGTGAAAAGGCCCAGAGGACAAGGGGGGTGGGACGTGAAGGTTGCAGCAATGTAACAACACGGTCAAAAGAAGGAAGGGCAAGCGGTGCAGCCCAAACAGGGCTGGTGACCTGACAGGCCCGGGAGGGGAGGAGAGACTGAAGCAAGGAGGGCGAGAGGCAGGAGATTGTGATCAGAGAGGGAAGTTTCAGGTGATAGTGAAGCCAGAGGTGTGACCTCCCCGTGGAGAGCTGAGCCAGAGTGGAGGCTGATCTAGGTCACGGGAGCCAAGCAGGCCTAGCGGCTCTGAAGCCCAGGGCAGTGAGTGTGGGGTGGCAGAAAAAGGCTGGACTTGGCACCAGAGGGCCTGGGTTCAAATTCTGCCTCAGTCACTTTCCACCTGCATGACCTCTCTCAGGCTCAGGTTTCTCATTTAGTAAATGAGAAGATCAGACAAGACGACCTCTGAGACTGTGATACTACGATCCCATAGCCTCGGACTTGAATCCTGGCTCTCTTATTGACTGTGGGTGAGTTTGGGGTTCAGTTTCCTCATCTGTATACTGGGGGCAGGGGGAGAAGAGGATGAACTAGAGCTATATGGAACAGCAAGTAAGAGTGTAGGACTTAGTTTAAAGGCCTTTAAAAGTTGTGTGACCTTGGGCAAGTCACTTGACCAATCTCAGCCTCAGTTTCCTCATTTGTGAAAAATGAGAATAATTTCACCCACCTCACAGAGTTGTTAGCATATGAAAAGTGCTTTACCTGGAAAGTCCTATGAAATGTTACCATGGCAATTCTCATCAGGGAGGGTTGAACAAGATACCAGTTCTTTCCATCTTCTAAGTATATCCACTTAGGACAGGGGTTGGGGTGAGAAGAAAGACCCTGAGGTAAGTGCTGAAGTCACATAAGGAAAGCAGAGGGCGCTGTGGAGGACGGCGCCAAGGAGGCAAAGCGGGGAGTGTGGGGTGGTCCACTGGTGTCAACAGCACCAAAGGAAAGGCTAGCAAGAGGCAGCAGATGGGCTGGATCTAACCGTCGGCCTTGGAGAGAGCAGCAATGGACAGGGGGCCTTCACCAGCCCAGAAAGCCCCATTTCACTTAGGCCTAGGAAACAGAAGGAATGGAAGAGAACAAGGACCAGGGGACTTAGTAACCAGCACCCTGGGGATCCCTGAGGGCGTGGGAAGAGCTGGGGCCGGGAGAAAGAGGGACTGGGGAGCCACAGTGGAGTCAGTTGGAAAGGAACAAACAGAAAGAGCCATAAGCTTGTTAGGTTATAGCTAACCTATGCATTCCACCTATGAATGAAGGCAAGAAAATATTTTGGTAACCTTAAGGTTTCCCCAGAAGTGGATTCTGGTTTCCTTATTTGTGGACAGTGGAGCATTTTAAAGAAATGTATGAGAGATGAGAGGGAGAGAGAGGAAGAGAGGGAGAGAGAGTGAGAGAGGGAGAGAGGGGGAGAGAGAGGGGGGGGGAGAGGGGGAGAGAGAGAGAGAAGAAAGGTGGGAGAGAGACAGAAACAGAGACAGAGTAAGGCAGAGAGAGTGAAGCAGAGTCAGAGAGAGAGGGAGGTAGAGAGAAGAGACAGTAAGGGAGGGAGAGATGGAGAAAGGGAAGGAGACAGAGAGAGACAAAGGTGGCTTTTTTTTCTCCAAACACTATTAGGCATCACGTCAGCTCCCAGAACCAGGTCCTGCTGCAGATGTCTGCAATTACTGTAATTACAGCTGCAGAGCTCTCCAGCCCAGATGAAGAGCATGCACAGCACTCAGCACCCTCTGCATGCAGGAGAGGCTTCACTCAGAGGAGAACCAAGTGTGGAGAGATGAAAAAACCAGGGAGGTTTCTTTTGCACAGAATAGTTACCATTCCATGTTCATTAAATAAATCTGGGTCAGGCGAACAGAAGGTAAAATACATTGAGGAGGGACAGCTGCTTTGCCAGGGTTTTCTTAAAAAAAAAAAACAAAAAAAAACAAAACAAAAAAAAAACCCAAAGAAGAAAAAAGAAATGCTGTGGACTCTTTATTATTTTTTTTAGCCCCACATATAAAGAAACCCGAGCTTTTTGAATTTGCTGACACTTCAGAGAGCTTTATAGACTGAAGCTACTACAGGCCACGTGCACTTTCTGTCTCTTGGGAGGGGATCTGCTTCCTGGTCTCTACCAGGTCTGGGGAGGAGAGTGTGGGTGCCAGACATTCGAAATCCAGCAAGGCTTGTCTGCGCTGCACACCACAGTGATAAGCTGTCTTATTTTGTGACCATTTCCTTAAAAATGGTCACAAACCTCCCACCCACACACATATACTCCCCCCTAGCCCGGAAGGCCCCAAATCTATTAGAAACAATGCTAGAACTAAGTTTCAAGTCCCAGCACTGATGTTTGCACACAGTAGGACTGCAGGTGAGTTCCTGAATCTGTTTTCTCATCGGCGAAATGGTCATAAGAGTACTTGTAATATTTGCCTTGTGGTGTGGTGGACAGAAAACAACATTGTACATCTTAAGGCAATCTCTGTGAGTTGCTGTTAATGTTGTTATGATCTCCCCACGTGTCCCAGATGCCAGTAATACAGGGTTACACCTGCAAAGGGACAGCAGCATATGTGATAACTCAGCAGGAAGGGCATACCTGTAACATGAGAGATTCCTTGTCACCTTCTAATCGGGCCAAGCGCTCCTGGTAGGTTTCATTCGTAACTGGAGCTGGGTGGTTCACCTGGGACTAGAGAGAGAGAGACAGAGAGAGAGAGAGAAAAGACTTTTAAAAGGCTAGAGAAAAAAAAATCAATTTCCCAATTAACTAAGTGATTTGTGATGAATTATCAGTCAGATGAGAGAAACCACCCAGAGAAAAAGGAAACCACAAGATTTCGAAATTCTTCACAACAATAGCGATGAACAGACAAGATGCCACTCAGAGGTGTGTCTTCAGAGCCTTGCCAAACCATGGGGGGGGGGGGGGTGACCTCATCCCCTCCCCAGCCACTGCGTGCTCGGGAAGGCAGCTCTGAATGAACCTGACGTGTTGGATCTGGTTTGCCCCTGGGCGCCATCCTCATGGCAGCCCACAGCAGGAAGAAGCACCTTCTTTTTTCCAGAAGCCAAACACAACGGGAGACCAGTGAACAATGACCCTTGTGTAACTGCAGGCCTGTTTCCACGCCCAGCACCATAGGTTCCACGTTGTGGGTAGCCTGAACCTAGACTTGAGTGGGCCTGTCCATGGCTGAGCTGGACAAGAAAGAGGGGTGTCAGCTGGAGCTATCAGGCTCTAACTCCCACTTTCTCAGGTCAGCACCTCAACCTTGGAGAGCACGTCTCTTACAGATGAACAGCTCTTATGTGAGGAAGTGGACTGAGCTCTAACTATTCCATTTGTCATACTCCAAACTATAACAGTTGGTCCACGAATGATCCCTTTCCCAGAGGCCATAAACCTTCAGTAATGATTGCTCATGTATGTGTGGGATCTTGGTGGTATAGTGCACAGAGTAAGGAAAATGTGCACTGGATACTTACTACACTACAGTTGTTTGACCCTGGGCAAGTCATTCACTCTCTTTCAGTTTTGGCTTCCTCATCTGTAAAGTGGATACCACACTACCCACTTAACAGGGCTGTTGTGAGGATCAGATGAAATAAAATATGTGGAACACTTTGCAAATCTTTAAAAAGCACTATATAAATGGTAGCTATAATTATTATTAATGTATATAATGTCAGAGAAGCATTAGAAGACTTACATGAACTGATACAAAGTGAAATAATAAGAACCAGGGAGACAATATATACAATATATACAATGACTACAACAAGATAAATGAAAAAATAAAAGCAACAAATCAAAACTGAATCCTGCAAAATTCAGGACCAAGCTTGTCCCCAAAGAAGAGATATGAAAATGCCCCACCCTCCCTTCATTGCAGGATTATGGGAAAATGTAAATATGGAATACTCTCAGACCTTTTAGTTGGTTCATTTTAGATTTGTTTGTTTTGCTTTTTAGAGGGCAGTTGGGGGTTAAGTGACTTGCCCAAAGTCACACAGCTAGTAAGTATGTCAAGTGTCCAAGGACAGATTTGAACTCAGGTCCTCCTGACTCCAGGGCTGGTGCTTTACTCACTGTACCACTTGTCCATCCCTAGTTGGTTTTTTTTTACTGAACATTTTCTCTCTTTTATAGCCTTTACATAAGGCAGTGGTTCTCAGCCTGTGGGTTATGTTCAATTTAAATACATCCTGAATATCCGATATTTACATTACGATTCATAACAGAAGCAAAACTACAGTTATAAAGTAGCAATGAAAATAATTTTATGATTGGGGGTCACCACAACACGAGGAACTGTATTGAAGGGTCGCGGCACTAGGAAGGTTGAGCACCACTGATATAAGGGATGGATCTCCAGGAATGGGAGTAGGGTGGAATACAGTGGAAAAAAGGAAAGAAAGAAAAGATACCAAAAAACATTTATTTTTAAAAATTATGACTCGGCCATTCTTAGGGATTCCCTGTCCCAAAGGCTTGTTCACAGGACTTTCCCCAAGAGGCACAATCCTGTAAGTCAGAGAATAGAACCCAAGGGAACCTTAATGAGAAATCTATGAAAGTGGGAGGGATCCCTAGGATCTCGAAGCTGTGCTATTAGCTGCATGCTTGGTAGGCCCTCCCAAGTGGCACTAATTGATCTTTGCTCATTTTCTGCGTTATAGAGTTCTAAACCAATAGACCTATCAGAAGTAATTTTAAAAAAAGGTTAGCAATTGTATAGCAAGTTAAGATTGGCCAACACTTGACATGTTAACTCATTTGATTCTCACAACAATCCTGAAAGGGAGGTGCTATTATTATGCCCATTTTACAGATTAGAAAACCCTGGTACACAGAGGTTAAATGACTCGACCAGGGCCATACAGCTAGTATTATTCTGAATCAGCATTTGAACTCTGGTCTACCTGATTCGAAGCCCTACATTCTCTCTACCATACCACAGAATGGCCTCATAATAACAGATAACATTATTATTATTATTATTATTATTCCTATTATTTACAGAAGAGGAAAACTAGAACCTACAGAAACGAAATGACTCGGCTAATAAGCCTCAGAAGCAGGATTCTAACCCAAGCCTTCCTGATCCCAGTAGGAAAGTATCCCAGTAGAAAAGTGATTGACACAAAGTCCCCGAGTGATTCAGGGGCAGGGCCTAGACACAAACTCTGATTTCCAGTCTCCTAAGGCAATGTTCTGTCCATGATCGCCCCATGTGATCCCCCTCTCCTCTGTAAAAAACTTCCTAACATGGACATAGAGCCTTTTTTTTATTTGAGAAAAGAAAACCATGTTTTGCCTGACTGCCCATGTATAATCTATATCAAACTGCTTGCCTTCTCAAGGGAGGAAGAGAATTTGGAACTCAAAATTAAAAGAGAAAAGCTAATGTTAAAAATTTTTGTTCACATGTAATTGAGAAAAGAAAAAAAGGAATGGGGACTAAAATGAATTTCTGGAAGATATTTTTGGCTACATTCTGTACTTCAGTCTTTATATCAGTAAGTACCCTTGTTCTGGCTTTTAAGTGATTTCAACTAGAATAATTCAGATCAGATTATTTCCATAACCTGAAAAAGGAAACTTGGAGATTACTGTTCTTACTAATGGTTTACTAGACAGTTCAGCTGCTGAGGAATTACCCCTATCTGCCCGTAGAAAGTGAAAGTTCTAGAGGCACATCTAAAATACGGCAGTCACTAGGGATGGGCAGATTCTGAACTTTATAACTTTCTCCAAGCACTGCAGTCAACAAATACAAGAGCAAACATTATTCACATTCTCTGCCAGAGAGAAGACGTAAATTATGATGGAGGAGAGAGTTCTGAGGTCACATCAGAGCATTCTACATGTCCTACCACTGTTGAACATTCCATTGTGGAGAGCTGTTACTACCTGTGACCCTAGGCAAGACACCTGAAGTCTGCTTCTGCTTTCCTAAACTGTAAAATTGTGTGTGTGTGTGTGTGTGTGTTTGTGAGATACAACAGCACAAACTTCTCAGAGTAGTTATGCAGATCAAACAACATATTTGTAAAATGTTTACAGTGTCAGGTATATAAGTCCATTATTTCTTCTGACCTATTTATCTTCCTTCCAAAATGTTCAGACTCTGAATCAGAAGGAACTTTAAATGCTCTCTGACCTGCACCTGGTAATAAAGAATCCTCTTTACCAGCGGTTCTTAAACTTTTTGGTTTTAGAACCCCCTTTCCACCCTTAAAATTGATTGGAAATTCAATCAGGATCCTTGGACACCAAAAAAAAAAAAAATCAACATGACAAGTTTAAGATGGGCAGAATACATTTGTTCTGAAAATGATCTGAGAGGGTTTAGTGGACAGCAAGCTCAGTGTCAACAATGTGACCTAGCTGCTAAGAATGCCACGTCAGATTGGGTTGCATTAAGAGGGACACATCTTCCAGAAATAAGAGGACAGGAGTCCCACTGTACCATGCCCTTGGCAGATGCCATCTGAAGAAATGCAGTCAGTTCTGAGTACCATGGTTTAAGAAAGACACCAATAAATGGAACAGTGAAGAGCCTTGCGTCCCTGCCACAAGGGTCGATGGAAGGAACTGGGCATGTTTGGCCTAGAGAAGAGCCAACTCTGGGGGCACATGAGATGGCTGCCTTCAAGTATTGACAGAGCTGTCATGTAGAGGATGGATTCTATTTGTTCTTTTTCCCACCAGCCGCATTCCTTGGATTGGACTCCCCCATGAATGTGCTCCTAGGAAACCTCATCACCAGCAAGCTCATCATCCTGAGAGACTGAATCAATAATGAACCAGGAGTAATGGGCAGAAGTTGCAAAGAGGCTTGATGTCAGAAAAAACTTACTAACAATTAGAGCTATGTAAAAGTGGAAGGGAAAGTCTTGGGAGGTGCTCGGTATATCCCGTATTGGCACTGGGGTGGCACAGTAGATAGAGCACCAGTCTAGGGAATCAAGAAGGCCTGAGTTTGAACTTTGCCTCAGATACTTGGGTGACCCTGGGTAAGTCACTTAACCTCTATGTGCCCACAACAAAGAAGGCGCTGTGCTCTATGAGCAAAGCTGAATCACAGTAGCACAAAGGAAATCTAGGGAGATCGCCAAACCAAACGTTCCAATGGGCTCCTCTGGTAGGGCTTTCCAAGCTTGTACTGCACTATCAGCTAAGCTTGAATACAATGTACCTTGACCCCAACACCACGATGGTATTGGTCAAGAAGGACAAACAATATCAGCTGCCCTCGTATCCTCATTTTTAAATTGGACATAATAATAATACCCTACCTAGCAAGGTTGTCCAAGGATCAAACAAGGTAATACATCTAAAGGGCTTTGCAAACCTCAAGGTACTTCATCATAATCTTTCAGCAAGAGTAGATGACAGTTTGTTGGCAACATTATAGTGGGGATTCCTCTTGTGAATGGGTTAAGACTTGATGGTCACTGATGCTCTTTCTTAATTCTCCAATTCTGAGATTCTGCAACTATACCATGGTGATCTGAGGCAGGCAAATAATCTTTTTCAGGTCCCTCATCACTCTGCCCCTGGTCTTGAAGCTTGGAGGTGTCATTTTTTGATCAAAGAACTCAGTTTATGTGGTGACTGGGGGCCAACCACAACCCTGACCCTGTAAGAAAAGCACAAGGATCAACAGATCCCCAGGTGTCTCCAGAAAATTAAGTAGGTGCAATCAAGGTGGGGCCATTTGTGGCTACTCCCCCCAGAAATTCCACGGGCATTCCTCCACCCCCAGGCTTCAGACTTCCATTTCAACTCTAAGTGAATAAAAAAAGGCTGATGAAGGCACTGTACCACATAGCCTCAAATTCTTCAGTGACCATGTAATGGATTTAAATGCTGCTTTAATAAGAAAACAGTAGGATAATCTATCTTTGGTGCTGGAAGGGTTTATCCAAGAGCTTTCTGTTTGGCAAAGGTGCTAAGCAGACAGAGGAATGGAATCAGCTTCTGTCTGCTGTTGTCTCGGCTCTTTCTGAAGAGGCCAGCCGGAAGGGGAAAGGGGACAGCCTGCAGTTGCCTGTGTTTATGGTCAGCCTGGGAGTCAGATTACAAATGACAAGAGCTGAAATCTCTCCACACAAGCCTCGCTCAGCATCTCAGCTGGTGCTAAGGACTTGTTGTTCTGACATCCAGGGCTATGAAATTTCCATAAAGCCTGCTCAAAAGAGCTTTGTTTGTGGGGCTGCCTAGGGGCTTGGACTAGTAGATCCCTCCTTGAGACAAGAAAATATCAGCAGCCAACAAGTTTCAGGTTCATATTTTTTTTTTTGGAAGTCCTTCCCCCTCAACAATGTTAATGCGGAAGAATCATATATTCAATAAAGAGATTTCTGTCATGTGCAGTGCCTGGGGCTGGGCTGGGGGCAATCCAGGATGGATATATCTTTGCTCTCACAGAGGTCATAAGGAAGGAAACAAGCATTTATTAAGCACCTATTACGTGTCAAGCACTAGGCTAAGCACTTTACACATGTTATTTTGTCCATGCAGCACCAGGACCCGGCTGCCATCATCACCCCATCTTACAGCTGAGGAAACTGAGGGTGAGGGAGGTTAAGTCACTTGCTCACTGTCACACAGCTTTAGACCTCAGGCCCTCCTGGCTCTAGGCTGGGCACTCTATCCACTGTGCCACCTAACTGCTCCTGCTTGAAAGATCACTGGATCTCAGATGCCGAGGAGGAAAGAACCTATGAGGCCATTCTGTTATAGAGATAGGAAAACTTATCAGGAAATGGGAAACAAGCGTCTCACTTGTCCAAGGTCACACAAAAATTTCAAGGCATAATCAGAGTCCAAATTCAGGTTCACTGCCTCCAAAGCCACTGTTCTATCCATTGGAAAATCCTGCACCTCCTAGATGGACATATTAAAAAAAAATAACTCCAATGCCAGGCAATCCAGAGAAATGCCAAAGATCTGGTGAAAACCACAAGCGCTATGAGGTCATCTGACAAAGTCTGCTGTGGGTTAGGGGAGTGGAGGAAAGCTTTCTAGAGGTAAACACAGGATTTCAACAGCAGAGACAAGGGGGGTGGGGGTGGTAGGAAGGGAGGAATATTGTGAACAAAAGCAGAAAGAGAGGAGTAAGTCTGTAAACAGGGGGAGAAGTCACTCTAAGCCTACTTGGAGCAAAGATTCTTCCCCTAGAGGAATAGCTGGAGATAAAGGCTGAAAAGGCAAATCTGAGACTGAGGACAATCTTGAATGTTTGGCCAAGAAGCCTATGCTTTATCTGGGGATGGAGGGAGGGAGGGAGAGGGGGTTAGAGTCAAAGATTTGGGGCAAGAGAACAATTTTTAAAAACCAGTATTTTTACCATGCTGGCATCTGGCAAGATCAATCAATACTTTGTGTTTGGTGGTTTTTAAAGATATTCTCCAACTACCCTTTTGCACAGCCTCAGATGATAAATCTCTTTCCTTCTCTGGGTCCAATCTCTTTGTCTTTCTCTCTCTCTCTCTCTCTCTCTCTCTCTCTCTCTCTCACACACACACACACACACACACACACACACACCCTCAAATTCACAACAGGATGACAACTAGAGCTAGAAATCTCCCTTCATTTTGCAAATGAGGAAACTGAGGCCCAGGGAGGTTAAGGAGATCACCTGAGGTCACACAGGTAGAGGTAGGATTTGAAGCCAGGTTCTCTGACTCAAGAGCCAGTGCTCTTTGCACACTATTTCCCATTCTCTAAAGTCCTCAATAGCTCCAACCATCGGCAGCCTAGGAATGGACCACATGGACCACAAGAAAGTGCATCAGACCTAGGTGGGAAGTCCACTCTCTCGAAACCCCAGCGGCCTCAGTAGCTTACAAGTGAGGTCTCAAGTCTCCTTACAAGTGAGGGGCCTCAGCTGACAAACCCGTGTTTCCCACAGGGGTGTCCATCTGCAGTCCCAGGCCCGGACAAAGCATCAGAAAAGGCTGCCTTAAGCTTGATTGCAAAGTCATCACCTCCATGGAGATGGAATAGCTCCTCCTCCCCAGGGGGGAGTGGAGATCCTTCACTGATGATGCAGGATTCCATCCCCCCAACTCTTGGCTCCCTGGGCCAAAGCAGAATGAGAATTATAAAGGCATCCTCCTCTCTCAACTTAACCAGCTGGAGACTCAGGTTAAGGCTTGGCCATTATAAGATTACACACAGCCATTTCCTGTTCTGCCCCCCAGAGAGACTGCTTTCTACCCTGGAGCAAATAGCTGTATTTTTTTCCCCCTTCATTGCAAATGACTTCCCCCATCTCCAGGACTCCTCCAACCCTTCCCCAAGTTCAGTCTCCCAGCCAAAGAAAGTGAGCAGAGGTAAATATTGACCAGAGGCCTTGAAAGTCAATCTCCAGTCTATGTATGAGATGCCAGGGGTTGCAATGGCATACAGTACAGTAGAGGTGGCCAGAACAGGCCAGACTGCCCAGGCAGACCCAATTTGGAGAAAACAAAATGTACTTTTAACAAGGCGCTGCAAAGCCCTTTGTCAGCTTATACGTCCTGACTGGTGGATTTGGAAAATATGGTCCTCATGACTGCGTGTCAAGCCAGGAGCCAGGAAGGCAGGGATAGTACTTAGGGATTCGGTCTTAGGTCCTCTGACTTTAAAGGCAATCCTGCCTCCCTCTGTGTAGGAAAACCACCTGACTCTGTATAAGGGATCATAACTATACCCAGACATAGTCGGTCACTAGCAGCATTGTGTCTGTGTATGAACAAAGTGACTGTGTCAAGTTCCTCAGGGTCACAGAGGGGAGGAAGCGGAAGGCAGGGAGGGTGCGTGGGCCTTCTCAGTGTATCTAATTCAGGAAGATGTTCCCAGGACATAAAGGGCCCCATAAAGGGCCAGATTTGACCTCTTCACTGGCACTCATCTCCATGTCCATGTGATTCCATTTGGAAATGACAAAGCAAGTCTTTTTCTTTCTGTTCTGAATTTATAAGGTTGGGTTTTCTTATTTTATTTCTATTCTACCGCTGAACATTTAATCTGAAATCACTAAAGGAATAAAAAAATGTAATAATTACATATATTCCTATTATTGCAGATTTAAACCTCTCTGTTTTTCTTTGTACCACCCCCCTCCCCCCAGCACGGTGCTGGAGCATACAGTGGGCATATAACATTTGTTGAACTGAAATGAAAATGAAATCTTAGACCCAGCCTCATGTACCAGACCAGAACATTCCTCAGTCAAATCAAATTCTTTCATTCATAAACACAAAGAGCTACTTGACAAAACCCACAACAAACTGATTAATCCAAACCACATACTCCCCAAGTGTTTAGGGCACACTTACAGTAAGTTTTTCCTTAGGAAATTCAAAAGCTAACGGGTTACTCAGAGCTGTGGTTGTTACTCCACACTCAAACACAAAGGATGAAGAAAAGTCAAAGATTCTTCTGCATTCAGCAGCCCACTGAAGCAAGCTGTCATCTTTTTTCTTACAAAGTCTGCAGACTGGACAGATCCCGGGCACTCAGAATCTTAAGAACATCCAACTGTTTAGACAGCCCATTGGCAAAAGGAGAAAAGATTTCGGCTGCCCGGCTGCTAGCTCAGGCCCATCCGTCCCAGGTCCGCGTTAAAGACAAAGCCAGCTGATGCTTCCTCCCCCCACCCCCCCAGAAGGATGCCTATAATTAGATTCTTATGAAGAACTTGGCAATGGCAGCGACTGGAGGTTCTAAATATGCTCTTCCCACACACAGTTGCAACTTTCTTAAAGTACCTCCCTCAACTCATCTTTAAAGGGCCACAAAAGACAACGACAAGCCACTTACCCTCTTTAGCCATGGCAAATGCCTGTAGATATCAATCTCACCATCCATGCTTCGCACCCATGTCAGCAATTTTCTTCCTTGGGTCTAAAAGGCACATTTTCTTGGACTGGAGACCTGGTTTTCTCCTCTAAAGACCGCTGCTCCGCTGCTCCCCTGCCCCCTGCCTCAGGAATGCGAAGCTGCTTTCGCATTTTCCCAGGTCCCTGGTCTCTGGCTGGCCAGCTGCCTTTTCCTAAACTGCTCCATATACACATATACTCAGTGCTGCTGGAGCATCCCCCACTCCCGCCCCACCCCCACAGCTACTCAACTTTTAGGCATCCCCTTTGCTGGGAGGCATTCCCCAAAGTCAGCTTTCTCAGACCGAGAAGACTCAGATTGTAATTTGCAGAAGACTCCAGGCACTTTCTTTTTAGAGGTAAGGCAAAAAGAGAAAGGTTAAGCACACAGGGAGAAATGATCCTGCAGAAATGCCTTCCCTGGCTTTCTGCTGCTGCAGTGGCTGGAACTCATTACCCAAAGACCCCTTATTTCCTGTCTGTTTGACTCAGTGGTTGCCAGCAGACTTTTCCACTCTCCGCCTCTCCTAGTTTATTTAGGGCTGAGGATAAGGCTAAAAATAAGTGGTACTCTTTGGGTTACTTACTAGTTCTCACACACAGTCTTGTCCTCCCCTTCTCCCACCCCCTCAAAAAACAGGGGCCTTTGGTTCCTTTGAGACTAAGAATATAGAAATGAGATGGAGTCTATCTTTTACAAGAGCAGCAGCAGCTTTGAAGTGGAAATTATCACAGAAACTCTTCCCTGGCTGTAACGGGACACATGCCCCCAAATTCTGTTCAGACGTCTCCTGAGGCTCTGGAGCAGACAAAGCTTTTTAAGGGGAAGGAAGTGGCCTGCTGGAATCTGCTCTGCTGTCTATTCAGGCTTTGGGGATGCTTAGCTTCCTCCCTCCTGAACCAACTCCTCTTTAAAAATGTCAACATTACAGTACAAAGAACAGGTTTCCCATTTTCATAGGCATATGGATGGGCTTGAAAGGTCGTTTCTGTGCAAAGCTTTGGGTCCCCTCAATTCTCCATCCTTAGCTCCACCTCCTAAATTACAGAGCTCCCTTTAAAACAACTCAGGTGCTACCCCACCAAGCTCCTCTTCCCCTTTTTCAGTGACCCATGGCTAGTGCTTTCTCCCTCTAGAAAACATTTTGCATTTTTATTTACGTGTATACTTGTATCCGTGCAGTACAAAGTAAGCTTCTCCAGGGCAAAAATTGTTGCTTTAAAAATTTTTTTGTTATTGTATCCCCACAACCTAGCAGGGCCCTGTAGTCAGGGTAAATACTTAATAAATGTTGAATCAAATTGAGCTCCCCAGAAGCAATAGCTCCTGGTTGATGGGAAGAGTCCAGAGGGGGATTAAGGATAAAAGTTCCCATTCTCAGGAACCAGATGTATTCCACCCCTCCTAGCACCCTTTATGATCCTGACAAAAGTCTAACTTCATTCAAGTCCTGGGGCAATTTTCAGGGTGTCTCCTCTTCTAAGAAGAGTTCCAGGGGTTGCTAGGTGGCACAGTGAGTAGAGTACCGGCCCTGGAGTCAGGAGGACCTGAGTTCAAAGCTGGCCTTAGACACTTGACTCAAGAACTAGCCGTGTGACTTTGGGCAAGTCACTTAACCCCAACTGCCCTCCAAAAAAGCAAAAAAAAAAAAAAAAAGAAAAAAAGAAGAGTTCCAGCAACTTCCTGCTTTCTCACATGGCTACCACATTTGAGATCTCTCCTCCAACAGATTTTTTCCACTCATTAACAGTTCTTCAACATGCAGCTTAAGATTTGGAATGATCATAATTTTTAATAGGAGTATGAGTGGTGTGTGTGTGCGTGCATGTGTGTGGCGAGCAGGCACATGCAAACACATGTGAAAGTAGAAAGGAAGGAAAATCCTGACAGTGTCTCTGATTTGCCTTTTTATGATCACAAATTGATATCTACTCAAGTCATCATGAAGCAAGGTCTCTAATGGGAAGACTCAGGGTTCCAAAAGACCTCAGATAGAGTACCAGCCTCATATTTCTTCAAAATTTCAACTATGCATAATTTCATGAACACAAGTCTCTGCACCATCAATTCTCCCTTCACTAACTCACTTGGCAACCCCTCTACATCTCAGCAGAAAATCTTTGTAAGCTTCTGTGGACTTTATCTCTCTTTTTTTTTTGAGGGGGAAGGCAAGGCAATTGGGGTTAAGTGACTTGCCCAAGGCCACACAGCTAATAAGTTGTCAAGTGTCTGAGGTTGGATGAGGCTGGATTTGAACTCAGGTCCTCCTGACTCCAGGGCCCTGCTATTTTCACTGCTCCAACTCGCTACCTTTGATACTGTGGACTTAACAAAAAAAAATTATTCTGTGGCCAATCTCCTGATGAATATCTCCAAACTTTAAACTCGTTCTTGAGCAACAGACAAGCAGTTACCACCCGGCTCACACTTAAAGCCTTTCCAGCTAGGTGAAGCCTGCCACCAGTTGGATTCTGTTGGCAAAGTCTTCAAGGCTCCAGAGTCACCTCCAGGTGATCATGGGTTTAATAGAAGATAAGATTAAGTAATCTATAAATGTAAAATCCAACTCTTAGGTTAAAAAAAGTCAACAACACAAATGCAGTACGGAGGAGACACGGCTAGCTAATCGCTACTATGAAAAAAAGAATCGAGGGGGAAGAGGTTAGTGCACTGCAAAGTTAATCAGAATCACTGACGTGATGTGGCAGAAAGGCTTAGTGTTATTCTAGGCTGTGATAGGTGAGGCACGTTCAGGATGAAGGATGTGGCAGTTCTGCTATGTGCTGTCCTGATCAGGGCACATTTAAAGTAATGTGTCTAGCTCAGGGGCAACATTTTAGTAAGAGTAATAATAAATTGGAGCTTACCTTGGAGAGCCACCAGGAGGAAGACTATGTGCCTCAGTCTGTGCCCCAGGGTGTGCAAGGGCACAGAAGGAAGAGCAAATTCTATCTGAGCTACAATCATCTCTAGTTCATAGGCAGGATGAAAAAGGGAGGGAGCAAAGCAAAAAGTAAAAAAAAAAAATCATCAGTAACCCTTCCTAAGGCTCAACCCAAATCAGCCCATCTAACTGCTCTTCTAAATACTCCTGAGTAGGTCACCCTCTCCAGAGCAGAGTCCTAACACCTTTCAGACACTTACTAGTTGTGTGACCTTGAGGCGGTCACTTAACCCTGCTTGTCTCAGTTCCCCATATATAAAATGAGCTTTAAAAGGAGACAGCAAAGCGCTCCAGTATCTCTGCCAAGAAGAACCCCAAATGGGGTCACAGAGAGCTGGATGTGCCTGTAAGCTAGTAAACAACACCAACATGGTCATTCAAATCCACTCACTTCAGTTTAACAAGGAGTTATTAAATGCCTACTATATACAAAGCGCTGTATTGGAATAAGTGGAGCAGGAAGGAGACGCTCAGCTGTCGGGGCCCCTCTGTGGGCCCAGGGGTCTTCAGGGAGCTCTTACTTCTCTTCTCAAGGGAGAAGACTGGGGCCACAAACTCCTTTCTCTTACACTTAAATTTTAATTATGAACTTAACAGACATTGACTCAAATGAGCATTTCCATACACACAATGAAACAGAAAAAGGAGATTGTGCATGAAACTGCATATTTTCATTATGTACAATTTGTTTTTCTTGCCTGCCCTTTCTAAGATGAACTGATGGAAACTGTCAATTATTCAACAGTATTTATGAAGTACGGGGCATTGTGCCGAGCCCCAGAAGATACAAAGATAAGGGAAACATAACCCGAACCTCAGGGAATTCACATTCTAATGGGGTAAAAATTGGAGATAATCAGAGAGGGAAAAAGGGATCAATCATGGAAGGAATTTCTTGCAAAAGGCAGGATTTTAGCTGAGACTTGAAGGACATCAGGGAAGCAGAAGGTGGCAGTGAGGAGGGAGAGCATTTCAGGAATGAGGAACAGCCAGAAGAGTCAGGAGATGGAGGGTTATATTAGAGGAAAAGCAGTGTTACTGGATCATAGAGTAAATCATAAGGAGATTAGAAAGGTAGGAAGGGGCCAGGCCGCAAAGGTTGTTAAATGCCAGGGGATTTTATTATTCATTCCTGGAGGTAATAAGGAGTCACATGAGTTTTTGAGTAGGGGGATGGGGGATCAGCCAGGATCTGATGTGGGAAAGCCATTTGCACCTTTGTGAAGGAAGGGCAGGCTAGGTGAGGTGCCCCAGTGGGGAATTTTGGATATCCCAAATACAAAATGAAGTTACTAGGCAATGAGGGAGAGAAGTGGAAATGTGCCCCGGAGTTCCCTCTCTCCATCCATCGATTTCATCCTGCCTGGAAGGAGATGAGGGGTGTTTGTCAGTCACAAGAACAGAAGCCTATACAAATTTGGCAGGGCAGGCCCAGGACTAGCTGAGGAGCAAACAAAATACATGAACACTTAAACACAGCTTAGTAGGAATTAAAATTCTTATCTCTACTTAGAACATATCAAACACTCATTGTGCTGAGGTGTCACAGACACAGAAACATTCCACAGAATTACAGAGTTGGAAGGGATCCTGAGGCTACCTGGGGGCAGAATCCTCTTTAAAGCATCCCTGGCAATTGATCAAAGGCAAGGCTTTAAAAGCAGGTGGCTTGTGCGGTGCAGTGAATTAGAGTGCTGGGTGGTGAGTCAAGAAGACCTCTGTTTGAATCTGACCTCAGACACAGGCTATATGACCCTGGGCAAGTCACTTAACCCTGTTTGTCTCAGTTTCCCCTTCTGTAAAACGAGCTAGAAAAGGAAATGGCAAACCGCTCTAGTATCTTTGTTAAGAAAACCCCAAATGGGGTCACACAGAACCAGACAAGACTGAACAACAAAAGCTTTAGAAGAATATTTTTAGGGAATGGCAAAAGCTCGCTGATAGACCAAGGAGAATTTGCAGAATCGACCACCTTCCTACTGAAAAATCATAGCATTGGCTCGTTTTGGGGCACTTCTTCCATTCTATATTCTTTTATTTTTTCTATTCTGTGTTATATTTAAAATTACACAGAGCACCTCAGTAACGTGAACCAAGTTCTGACGATGCTTACAGTAGAACAGAAAACAGAAATATAGTGACTGACCTAGCCAACACTATTTTAGACTTCCTCTCCTCATTCCAGGAGATACAGATGGTACAGGCAGGTCGTAGATCAATACAGATATGTACATGACAGACAAATGGAAACACCCAGCATTGATTAAATACCAACTACGAGCGAGTCACTGCATTAAGTGCTGGATACAAAGAAGGGTGGTAAGATAAAGCATTTATTAAATGCTAGCTATGCCAACAAGGTCACTAGGTGGCGTCATAGGGCAGAATGCTAGGCCTGGAGTAGGCAGACTGGGCTCCCAGAGTTCAAACCCATCCTCAGACACCAGCTGTGTGACCTTGGGCAAGTCACTTCACCCTATTTGCCTGAGTTTCCTCATCTGTCAAACTGAGCTGGAAAAGGAAATGGCAAAGCACTCTAGTATCTCTGTCAAGAAAACCCCAAATGGGGTCACAGAGAGTTGGACATGACTGAAAAACAGGCACTGAGCTAAAAGACAGCTTTTGGTTCTTTATGTTAGGTTGAAAGATAGGCCTAAGCTTATCGATCATAAAATTACTGAATTTGAGAGTTGGGAGTTCAGCAGCTGCCTAGTCCAAGACAGATAGACAGATAGACAGACAGACAGACACAGACACAGACACAGACACACACACACACGGAATCCTCTTTATATACCAACAAACTTATTACTTATGATTATGCCCATTGGGGTCTTAGATATAAAAATAGAGAACTACTTTCAGGCTGTCCTTGGAAAAAACCTAACAAAAGAAGAAGGCTCTTACATTTCAGGTAAAATCCCATCTCAACCAACTTTATATAAAGAAATTTCAATATAACAAAGCTATTGATGGGATTACCATGAGTGCCCTCAGGTACCTGGCCTCCTGACAAACCATTTCTACTTGTGGAGAGGGAGAACAGGCATGCATGTTACCGGGGTGAATTCTTAACACTTTTATTCAGCCATCCAGGAGCAAAAGACCCTTAGGTTCCTCCTAACTCTACGATGCCAGGAACATACTCCCCAAAGAGCAACTGCTTGGAAAAATGTTCCTGGGTCTTCCCTCTCCTCCACACTTTCTCTGTACTCTCAGCAGTCCATCCACTCTGACCAGAGGGCTGAGCAATGAACTCCTTCCAGCTTTCCAGCTGAACCCATTTTCCACCATCTCCTAGGCTTGGTTTCTAGCTTATCCCTCCCTTCCCTTCCAGTCCCAAGCACCCTTTTGGGGTATGTCTTTTAGTTTAGAAAGTGAGCTCCAACAGGGCAGGGAGTCTTTCTCTTTTGTCTCCCTAAGGGTCAGGTACTTAGGTATTTAATAAATGTTCTTTTGACTATCTTAAACAACACAAAGCTAACCTAAACCATCAAAGAAGACAAGTAAAGGTCTGAGGAATCCCTCACCCCACACCTCCTGAAATGTCAGTCACCTTCAGGCTGTTTATGTCATTCACCTGCCACTTGGCCTTTGCAAGAGAATTTTACTCCTGCCTGAGGGAATTTAACCGGCCTGGGTAAAATTCCCATCACACAAAAAAGTTTGGTCGAGCATATCCCCACACAAAGCTGCTCCAAAGTCTCTGCACAATAGCACTGTAGTGACCAAGGGCTCTTTATCACTAGTGACTAGTGGTAGGGGAGATGTGCATTAAACAGCACCAAGGTCTTCCTCATCTCCATCCAATCGGCAAAGGGCAGAAAAATGGAAAGAAATAGCTGGATATGGGAAGAGACACGGCTGGGGAATGGGAAGGTGTGTGTGTGTGTGTGTGTGTGTGTGTGTGTGTGTGTGTGTGTGTGTGTGAGCACATGCGCACACGCGCACCTATGAAGTGGCCCAGCTGTTATGGGTGCCAGTATGGTTATATTACTAGCAGTTGGTGGGAAGAGTAGAAAAGACTTCACAGAGACCAGGAATAAGTCACTGAATCTCTCAGTACCCTCAGGCAATTATGTGCAGACAGAAGAAGACAGGGGAATTGTCAGTGTGCTTTGATGAACAATAGCTATGTAGTGTAGTGGAGAGAATCTGAAAGTCAGAAAGACTCATCTTCCTGAGTTCAAATCTGGCCTCAGACACTTACTAGCTGTGGGACTTTGGGTAAGTCACTTAACCCCGTCTGCCCCATTTTCCTCGTCTGTAGAATGAGCTGGAGAAGGAAATAGCAAACAAATAAGTATCTTCCAAGAGAAAATCCCAAATGGGGTCACAAAGAGTCGAACATGTCTGAAAATCAGTGGAGGGAACATCTACGCTATTTCCACACTAGGTTCATGCCAAAAAAAGATGTGGGATTGTTTGAGAAAAGACGTGAATGGTTTTTGCTCTTTGAGCCAGCCATCACACTACCAGGTTTATAACCTGAGGTCAATGAGAGAGAGGTTCTGAATGAACTCAAATATCTACATCCCCACGTTTCATTTAGTAGAAAGGCGATGGAAGCAGATTATGTAACCATCAGTCTGAGAAGGTCAAAACAAAATGAAGCCTATGAATGGAATGGATCAGATTTAATCACCAAGGGTTTCGTTCAAAGCTCGGGTAAACCCTTGTCCTTCTAACCAGGTCCTCTGGGCTATAATTATGGCTCTTCCAATATCATCTTGTGTTCATACTGTACATGCTTTTATATATGTTATATTTTTCCTTCAAAGAATAGAAGCTCCTCGGGGGCAGAGACTGTCTCAGCTTTTCTTTGTATACACGCAGAGTTAGTGTCCTTGCAATGGTTGGTGCTTAATAAATTCTCATTGATTGACGGATATGAAGAATTATGAGGCTGAATGGAAAGACCTGGATGAATGTATCCTGAGTGAAGAAAGCAGAAAGAGAACAGGGACACTTTACAATAATATAAATGGAGAGGATGCTAAAAGTTGAGAGTTCGGGCAAATAATGGTTTCAGAAGAGTGATTCTCAAAACAGAACTTCCTTCCTATTGATCTAAGACTAGTTACCAGAGGGTCACTAATGAAATTAGTAGTAATCACTATTACAGGGTGGTTTTACTTAACTTTTAAAAAGGGAAAGTGTGATGCTTATTTATTAGGAAGAATTATCATTAGGAATGCTTTATTATTTAATAGGACACCAATTATTTATTGTTGGTCCAAATAAAATGTATCTATTTGAAAAGTAACACTGTAACAAAACCTCACCTTAAGGTACCTGAAGCCGTAGCTCTCATATACCTGAGTGGTTTTTCCAATCAATCAGAAAGTGGTTGCTAGGCAACCAAAGCAAATCATCCCCAACACCTGTGGACCATGAAGAGCAGGGATCTGGACCAGTCACATAAACGGCTGCTGGACCAGTTGGGGTCCTCTCTTTGTCCGTCCACTCTGCCCTCCACCCCTCTTCCTGGCTGTAGACCCCTGTGGAGGGTGAGAGGGGCTAAGGGAATGGAGGCAGGGAGAGCTAGAAGGTGTGGGGATGTGACGAGGCTTCTTTTTTCCCTTCCCCTAGACTTGGTGGGAGATGACTTCTGTTCCCCAAACCTCTTAGAATCTACCCATTCCTTCAAGATTCACCTTAAGCATCACACTTTTACATGAAACCTCTTCTCAAGCCCTCTATGCTAATGCCCCCCCACCTTATGACCCTTTATTTTTTTCACATCTATTTGGAATATGTTGCCTTCCCTGATGGAATTTAAGCCTCTGGAGGACAAGATCTGTTCTGTCTGTTTTACATCTTCAGCACTGGCAGTGTCAGTATGTAGTAGGCACTTAATAAACGCTGTTGATTGATTGTCAATCAAGAATGAAAACTCTAGTTCTCCAGGATAAGAGGTGAGGGAAGGGATGTAGAAGAAGGGAGAGAGCCATAACCAGCCACTTTTGTACCTGGTACAAGTGGCCAAAAGAGGAGGGAGGGGGTCATCTGGGAGCTTGGGCAACAGGAGGAAGAATTGGGCCCCCTGGACACCATAAGGTAATTTATAATGTTGATGGGCATACGTTATTTTATTGAATTTCACTTTACTGTGCTTGGTAGACATGGTGCTTTTTTAAAATAAAAATTAAAGGTTTGTGGCAACCCCACTTTGAACAAGTCTACTGGTGCCATTTTTCCAACAGAATGTGCCCACATCATATCTGTGTGTCATATTTTGGTAATCTTTGCAATATTCCAGATTTTTTCATTACTCTATGGTTTGGTGATCCATGATGTCACTTTTTTTTTTTTGCTTTTTGGAGGGCAGTTGGGGTTAAGTGACTTGCCCAAGGTCACATGGCTAGTTTTTTGTGTTAAGTGTCTGAGGCCGGATTTGAACTCAGGTACTCCTGACTCCAGGGCCGGTGCTCTATTCACTGTCCACCTAGCCACCCCAAAAATGATTCTTCTTAATAATCATTACCTTTTTTTATTTTTATTTTTTGGAGGGCAGTTGAGGTTAAGTGACTTGCCCAAGGTCACACGGCTAGTTTTTTGTGTTAAGTGTCTGAGGCCGGATTTGAACTCAGGTACTCCTGACTCCAGGGCTGGTGCTCTGTGCACTGTGACACCTAGCCGCCCCCGTGATGTCACTCTTGTAATTGTTTTTGAGCATCTTGATTTGTGCCCATATGTGATGGTGGAACTTAATCGGTAAATGCTGTATGTTCATAGCGTGCCACCAAGGGCATGCCCTGACTCTCCCTCTCCTTGGGCCTCCCTAACAAGAAACTCAACAATATTAAAATTAGGCCAATCAATAATCTTACAATGGCTTGCAAGTGGTAAAGTGAAAGGGAGAGCTAATCTGTTTGGCAAACTTCATTGTTGTTTTATTGAGAAACTGCCACTGCTGCCCCAGCCTTCAGCAACCCCCACCCTGATCATCAACGTTGAGAAAAGACCCTCCAGAAGCAAAAAGGTTACTACTCGCGGAAGGCTCAGGTGATGGTTAGCATTTTTAAGCAATAAAGTATTTTAAAGTTACATACATTTTTTGGGGACATAATACTATTGCACAATTAATAGTGTAAATAAAACTTTTATATGCACTAGACAACTAGAAAATCTGTGGAACTTTCTTGGCATTGCCTATGGGCTATGACCACTGCCATGTTCACTTAATTGCAGTGGTCTGGAACCAAACCTCCAGACATTCCTAAGTGCAGCACCTACTATGTGCCAGGTATGCTAAGGGGGAAAGGGAGAGTGCAGCGAAGCCTGTGGCTGCTGCAGATGAGAGCAAACCAGAGTGCCCTAGGATGGAAACTGTCAGCACCATTTACATTTTACACCCAGGCAAAAAAACTCCAGCTGCCCAACACTTATGTTCTGCAGTTTGAGAGAGTTTCAAGGAGCAAAGGGAATATAGGGGCAGCCAGGTGGTGCAGTGAGCACAGCACCAGCCCTGGAATCAGGGGGACCTGAGTACAAATCTGGCCTCAGACAGTTTACACTTACTAGCTGTGTGACCTTGGGAAAGTCACTCACCCCCAATTACCCTGCCTTCCCCACTCATATAAAGCAAAAAAACAACAACAACAAAAAACCAGTAGTCCCCCCCCTCCCCCCCAGTCTGTAGGGCCACTTTAAGCTTTTGATAGTTTACATTTTGAACAGTGAGGAATGTGGCTCTAAATTTATATTGTTGTTTGGGGATTTAGCTTCCTGCTGCAGTTTTTGGGGAACCACCTCAGGCTGCTATGTGTGGTATGCCTGTACCTAGAGCCGTCAGGACCAGGCTGAAATTCAAGGAATGGTTTCTCAGCTTAGCCTGATTAACTAGCAATATGCTTTCAGATTCCAGACGAGGGAAGGAGGATAGACTCTTATTACATACAGAATAGCAGACCCATTAGCCTAGTTCATCCAAACTGCTCTCAAACAGGGTGCTAAACATGGAGTCAGGAGGACCTGGTTTTGGATCTGGCCTCAAAGACTTACTAGCTGTAGGACTTTGGACAAGTCACTTAATCTTTCTGGGTCTCATTTTCCTCTGTAAAATGCAAAAAACTTGATGACTCTGAGATCCCTTTGGCCTCTAAATCTATAACCCTATAAGCAAGTCGGAGAGTAGGTCAAGAAATGCTTTGCAAGGGATTAAGTACCATACAGAAGTGGAGGGCTGTTATCTAAGTCAAACAGAAAACCCACGTTTAATATTTACCTCCCCAGTCCTGAACAGGGGAGACCTACAAATACCTTTGGAAAAAAAAGCTAATCATCTATGAACCCTACATAAAATCACTGGTTGCAGGTGCCCTAAAACTATAGAAACAAATCAGAGGCCTTCCTCCCCCCAATGTGAAGTACTCATACAGGGCAGGTGATTTGGCCATTCCTTTCCTCCCATGAGGCAGAGATGGCAATGGGGGTAGAGAAAAGGTGACCCAGAAACAGGTGTAATCCAAAGACACTTATTCTAGCATAAACATGGGAAATCCACTGGCCAAGATCCATTTTTCCTTCATTTCTGGACAAATGGAAAAATAATTCTGATCCAAGAGTGGAGTATTTCCTGGATTTCATCACCCAACCTCCAAACAAGGAATAATCAATCCCTTTTGCATATCTCTTGTGGGCACCAGCTTCCTGGTGAGTAAATATCTAAAGCTGAGTTTGTACTGAATTACTAAACAATTCCCCTTCCTGAGGATGTGTGAATAAGTTTTCACAACAGGGATTTATTTTATGCCCACTCCCTGTCCCTAGGTGGGCCCTTCTCTCTCTAACTTCTTCTTCGTCCTTCCATCTTGAAGAGGACCAATGACAGTAGGAGGGTCATGTCTTGACTGGCAAGTAAATTGGATTTAAGCAGGGCAGGGTTGTGCAAAGTCACCAGCCTCACGCTCTTCCCTTCAGAGTCCTCTGGGTCCAGCGGCAAGACACGTTGGGACAACTGGAGGTGGCCCCAGGTGCAGTGGAAGACCTTTCTAAGCTAAGGTCTTTTCTAGGTATCAGTTTGTCTGAAGCAACAGCCATTCAGTAAGTTAAAGGCTAGATAAGAATCGAGGCAAAGGATGGCCTAGTTTGCCTTCACAAAAGAGGGATTCTCTAACATAGAAAGTGAGAAACCTACCTTGCTGAGTGGTGGGATCCAGGCACGTTCTGGAATGGTTAAGTATAGAACAGGGTTGGGTTCTGGTCATTCTTCCTGCTTCCAGAAGTACCAGGTCTGGACGCTGGCAGCTGCCTTTGGCCTGACTCAGCATCTTATCATCCAGAATTGTTGACGGAGGAAATTCTTGTGGGTCACGTGTTCTTCTTCTGACCTATCACCTGGGTTTTGAACTCAACTATTAGCTTTGAGCTTTGACCCCTTCTAACAGTGAGCTAGTTATGAATGTTATGAACATTCATATGAACATCCGTGTGTGACTGTGGCAGCAATCTCACCCCAGCCTCAGTCTAGAGCAGTGGTTCTCAACCTTCCTAATGCTGAGACCCTTTAATACAGTTCCTCATGTTGTGGTGACCCCCAACCATATAATTATTTTCATTGCTACTTCATGACCATAATTTTGCTACTGTTATGAATCTGATATGCAGGATTTATTTTCATTGTTACAAACTGAACATAACCCACAGGCTGAGAACCACCGCTGGTCTAGAGGGATCTGCAGGCTCTCTGGTGCCTAGGGGGAACCTGAATGAATTTGGTGGGGAGACTGGAATAGGAGGAATAAGAAAGGCCTTCCATCACCGAGACTGCCCATTGTACCTGGAAGTCCTGCTGGTGTATTCCCTCAAGGAAAAGGGTAATAACAACTCTCACTGATGCTGCACTTTAAAGGTTGCAAAGCATTTTACATATATTAACTCACCCCAGCCTCCAAACTGTGAGATATCACATGTATCATCTCCTGTTTTTATAAAGTAACAATATAAAGAAGATTTAAGAGGAATTAAGAAGTCTCTTGATGAGGGTGAAAGAGGAGAGTGTGTAAAAGCTGGCTTAAAGCACAACATCAAAAAAACTAAGATCTTGGCAACTGGTCCCATCGCTTCATGGCAAATAGAGAGAGAGGAAAGGGAAGCAGCATCAGATCAGACTCCATCATTCTTGGGCTCAAAGATCGCTGCAGGCAGTAATTATAACCATGAAACGAAAAGATGCTGGCTCCTTGGAAGGAAAGCCACGGCAAATCTGGACAGGAGAATACAAAGCAGAGGCAAAGGTCCATATAGTCAAAGCTATGGTTTTTCCAGTAGCAATGTAAGGCTGTGAGAACTGGGACCATTAGGAAAGCTAAGCGCTGCAGAATCACCTCCCCTAAGATAGTGGTGCTGGAGAAGACTTATAAGAGTCCTCCAGACAGCAAAGAGATCAAAGCAGTCAATATTTAAAGAACTTAATTCAGGTTACTCATTGGAAGGTCAAATACTGAATATCTAGATACTTAAATATTTTGGCCCACAACAAGAGGACGGACGAGATTCACTGGAAAAGACCCGGATTTTGGGAAAGATTGAAGGTAGGAAGGAGAAGGGGATGACAGAGGATGAGACAGACAGACAATATCATGGAAATGGTGCACATGAGCTTGGACAGCCTTGGAGACATACTGAAGGACAGGAGGGTCTGGCACAGCATTGTCCATGGGGTCATGAAGAGTTAGACATAGTTGAATGAATGAGCAACGAAAACAACAGAAATCAGAGAAATCAACAAGAAAAATAGATAAATTTATATAGTACGGAAAGTTTGCAAAGTACTCCCTATAAGTTCTCATTCGATTCTCATGATGATCCTGCGAAGTGAGTGCCATTATTATATCCATTTTACAGATGAGGAAACTGAGGGGGTGAGAGGTTTTGCAACTTGCCCAGGGTCAAACGGACAGTAAAGTGTCAGAGCCAGGATACAAAACTGGCTGTCCCTGCCTTGGAAGCGCAGGACACCATCTACTATGCCATTCTCCCTCAGCTATGGGGAATCACAATGCTTGATCCACAGACTCACAATCCTGAATGACCAATTTTGCTTCCTAGGTGGAATTCAGAAGCCAGCCAGCAAAGCAAGCTGTAGGAGGATGTTAAGCAATTTTGATGGAGAGCAAGGCTTCCTTATAGAAATGCCCCAATGCCCCTGACCTTTGATTCTCTTATCATCTGCATCATGTTGCCGTGGCTGCTCTTGCATGCCTGCCTTGGCTGGAAAACCATGCCTTCAGCAGATGTGAGGCCTCCCCCATCCATGTGCAGACCATCCCGGTGGGATTCACTCAGAAGGCAGGCAGACAGACGGTCCTTGTAAACCGCTGGGCTTCAGCCCTGGCTCTCCCTCCTTCCTCCCCTGGGCTCACAGCAACAAAGGGATGTGAGAAAACGGTTAGGGTTTCCTTCTTCCCCCCAGGGCCACCTTCTCAGTCCTGTAGAGGCACACCTGCTTACAGTGTCCAGGGCCTTGTCATAAAGGAGGAGCCCACCTTCTGAGTGATGCTCCATTTCACTGAATTCCATAAACCTTTATTAAATGCCTGCTCTGTGCAAAGTGGAAATTTTTGAGGATATAAGGATGAAAGGGGATGTTTTCTGCCCTCAACGAGCTTATAATCTAATGAGGAAAATATGACACGGATAGAAATAAGTATAAAGGGATTAGACCCATGAGCCAGCTGCCATACGGAACAATGATGAGGAAACACCCTCTATTGATGAAGGTTGGCACTTTACCTGCAACTTAAGTCTTAATGAGTTTCCTAGGGCACTGAGGTTAACTGACATGCCCACGGTCACACAGCTACTATGTGTCATAGGTAAGTTGGGAACTCAGCTCTCTATCTACTACATGACATACATCTGAAATAAGAAAGACTATACTGAGGGAAAATGAAACATCCAAAATGCTAGATGAGACCTTGCTCCCAAGATAAGGCATCTGAGGTTTCCTGGAGAAGGCCCCTGGGCTAGGCCTTGAAGTAAAAGGATTTTAACTGCAGAGCTCAGCAGAAAGTGCAATCCAGGCATGAAGCAGAGGGAGGGCATAGACCGCAGAGCAGGAGGTATGGTCTGATTGGAATGTAGAACACAAGAAAGGAAGTACGGATGGTGAGATAAGTTAAAGGCAGACCACAGAGGACCTTAAAATTAAACGCTAGGTGGAAGCGTTTGTGTGTTATCCTACAGACTATTATAAACTACTGAAGTTTTCTGAGAAGAAGGTTAGGGCATGGTTTCTGCATCAGTAATCTACAGCACTGGAGAGAGACAGGGATGGACACAGAGATTTGGGAATCACCTGCCCAGAGGGGATGATTGAATCTAGGGGAAAGAATGAGATTTTTTTAAGTGAGAGAATGTTGAGAGATGGGTGAAGATTGAGTAAGGACAGAACCTTTACAGGACGCCCACGCTTGGGTGGGACCAGAGAAAGATGAGCCAGGGAAGATGGCCAGAAGATTAAGCCAGTTGGGTAAGAGTTCCTGGAATTTCTTTGGGGGGGAAAAAACCCCAAATTCTCTAAATTTGTAATTAATGAATCTTTCATGGGAGTTGTGTTCCTCCTGGAAATGTCTCTAAAGCCTGCTTGGTTTAGACAAGCTCTCAACCTTACAGCAAAAAGAACAAGAGTGGGAATGAAGCTCATGAAGATGCTGTGAATGCCGCTCACCACAGACTTGTACAGTGATTTTCAATTTTCCCCTCAAAACCAGGAATTCTGGAACTCTGTGTGTGTGTGTGTGTGTGTGTGTGTGTGTGTGTGTGTGTGTGTGTATCTTTGGCAGCCTAGTGGAGGTGACAGACCCCTTCCACAGAATAATGTTTCTAAATGCATAAAATAAAGTCTGAAGGGGTAAGGAACCTTCACCTCGGGCCCTGAGGCCACATGTGACCCTGAGGCTATGGCTCCTCACCTCTGATAAAAAACAACTAATTCTATTCAAAGAGTTACCTAAATAAACTGATATTCTTTTTAAAAAAATCAGATATCTACTTCTTGCCTTCTTAATGGGTGGGAGAAGGAATTTGAAACCAAAAATAAATTTTAAAATACACACACACACACAGCAAATATGTTATTCCTATACAATACATTATTAATATAATTGGTGTTAAGCCGTTTTCACTCATGTCTGACCCTTAGTGAGCCCATTTAGGGCTTCCTTAGCAAAGATCCTGGAGTGGTTTGTCATTTCCCTCTACAGCTTATTTTTACAGGTGAGGAAACTGAGGCAAATAGGGTTAAGTGACTTGCTCAGGGTCACACAGTGTCTGAGGCCAGATCTGAACTCACAAAGGTGCATCTTTGTGACTCCAGGCTCAGCATTCCATCTACTGTGCCACTTAGCTGCTCCTATATATTATACATAACAAGTAACATTTGTTATATATACATAAATATGTACATCTATGCACTTTGTACATGTACACATGGACACACGCATCTAGATGTAGCGTGACTTCCCAGACCTCAGGTTAAGAACTCCTGCTCTAAACTCCTCCACCAACAATACTGGCACTTTCTTCTGGGCCCAGAGCTCCTTATTCAGAGACCTTTGAGAGGGAGTGTGGTCTAGTGGTCAGTGAGCACGCTGGAGCTGGAATCAGGATGACCTGGCGTCTGTCCCATGTTCACTGATCTGCAGTCGGAGGGTCCTCACAAACTGTCCAGTCTGACTACTTCATGTTACAGATGAGGGACTTGAGGCCTGGGGAGGTTAGATGTTTGTTCAAAGCTTTCTAGGTAGTTATCAGAGATGAGATTCGAACTCTGACTACTTACTGAGGGGTTAAATTCCTACCTCTTCTTCTCACAGCTCTGGGACCAAGGATAAGATACCCATCTGAGGCTCAGTTTTTAAAATGGTGACAGGAGCTTACACACTGCTAGCTTTACAGGTACAAACACTACCATAACAGGTACTCTACACGCTGGGGAAGGCCATGTGCTTAGAGTCCTGGGCCTGGAGTCAGGAAGGCCCCAGTTCTAATTACTGGCTGTGTGATCTTGGGCAAGTCACTTAACCCTGTTTGTCTCAGTTTCCTCATCTGTAAAGTAAGCTTGAGAAGAAAATGGCAAATGGGTATAAGAACAGCACCTCCCATGGTTGTTGCGAATATCAAGACAGATGATGATTGTCAAGTGCTGAGCACACACAGTGCCCAAACACAGGAGGCTCTACATAAATGATAGCTCTTGTTTACTATTATCCCGACCTCTGCCACAGGCTGGAGGAAGGCTCAAAGAAGGTAATGCACGGGAAGTGCTTTGCAAACACTGAAACACCACAGAAATACCAGTTATTATTACCTAGCTACACTATGTGCAAAACAGAAATGAACTCGCAAAATCCGAAGCCATTCTTCCTGATAAAATCCAAAATCTGACTGAAATGGTGATTTTTTTCAGGGTTTAACCAAAAATTTCTGAAGGCAACAACAGGAAGAAAGAAGGACATGGCCTGACGGTCCTTGGCCTTTGATGGAAGCAGCAAGGAATCAGGGGAGCCGGAGCAACATCCTCTTCTGTCCTTGCCCCCTCCAGTGGCCTCTCCCACCTACTGCACCAGAACAAATGATAGGTGGGCACGTGGGTGGGCAGCACTGTCTTTACACCCTGCCCCAGATGCATTGGCTGGAGAATACAGCTCCGTGTAAGGGACCCAGGAGGGCTGAGCTTACTACATTCTGGAATTCTGGGGCTCTGCTTCTAACTCCATGATAGAGGAGGGGCTAAACTCAGAAACAAAACTATCCCATCTTTTCTTGGGAAAAGGCAGTGTCTGATCTCCTAATATTTTCTTCCACTATATAGAAGGAAAGGTTGCCCAGAGAATATTTCATTTCTTTACAAGTATTTCCTGGTTGGCACAAGCAGACTCAAGAGTCACATTTCATTAATCATAAAGCAGCCCTTTCTTCCCCCACATTTAAAAAACTCCTCTTTCTTTTCCATTTGGCAAACAGATTTGCTTTTTTTTTTTTTTTTTTGGTCAGAATTAAAGACCTCTCAATGGTTCTGTATAGGAAAATATTCACTAGGGTTTTTGGACTCAGTAAGGAAGGACTGGGCAGCATGATATTGAGGCAAGGATGTTTTGAATTAAATAAGGCACCCGGTATGCCTGATAAGACTTCTCATCCATTAAAAAACCCATTCCCTGGAATCCTTCTCATTCTCAAATCACATCTCTCTACAGAGACAAACCTGAGAGAACATGTTAACTAAGATAATGGGGAGACTGAATGTGTTCAGAGTAAAATTTAGCCATATCCAGAGGCCTTGGAGAGGAGCAACATTGCCAGGCAACAGTGGTTACCTGGGATAAATACTTAATGCTGACATGATTACCCGTTTTCTAAAGGAGAACTGTCGCTTCATTGTTCCTCTAAAATATTTAGCAATGACTATGGCTTCTTTCAGAATGAACTGGAAGGGCAGCTTTAAGGAAAGTTCCTTTCCCACTTCCTAGTAAAAGGAGGTATGACCCAATGGAAGTAGACAAACAGAATTCAGGGATACCTGAAAGAATCATGTTCCTACCAAGGAGCTCCCCAGGAGATGAGAGTTCAGGAAGGTGGTAGAATGGAATCCATAACAGTTTGGGGTTCAGAGGATCTGAATTCTAACTCTGGTTCTGCTATTTACTATCTATGTTACTTTGAGTATGTCATTAAACCTTTCCAAGACTCAGTTTCTGCATCTGTTAAAAAGTAGGAGGGGCTATACTAGAGCCAAGACCTGAACTCCAAGTCCAATGCTCTTTCCCTGGCACTGGGATGCTATATCCATGCTTGCTAGGGAGGTGCTGAATCTAGGTAACACTGTTCTGACATGACACATTATGGAGGTCAGAGGCACAGGGGAGCATTGAGAGTAGAGTCAATTTAGGTTAATGGGAAGGGTCTATAAATTAATAAGTTGAAATTGGATTAGAATCAAAGGCTAGTTGGATTTGACTGGATGCTGTCTCATAGAGTTCAGTTTCAGAGATGAATGAGCCATCCATCCATCCATCCATCCATCCATCCATCCACCCACCCATCTATCTTTTATCTTGACAGGAAGGTTTGCTCCTTTCCTTGGAATAAAGAGTACCACACCAGCCAGCAGGTATCAGGGAATCAGTGATTCAAAAACTATTTTCATATTAATACTAAGATACTATTTACCTATTAAAATTCTCCTCCTTTTTCCAACTTATCTGCGAGGCTGGATTCTCTTCCTATACCTTAACCAAAACAGCACATTACAACAAACCAAATGTGGAAGAACAGGTAAGAATCCAATCACCTTCTATTAAGCCAGACATTAAAGAAATTTGCAAAAATGAGTAAAACAATGCAGCTCCTTTCACTATTTAAAAAAACAACAACATATTGTTTAAAAATAAAAATGTTACTTATATTAATGAGCAATGGGCTTATTACTACTTAAAATCTATTAATATATACTTTAAAATTTTATCAATTTTCATTTCTAATACGGTAAACATTGACAGATACAGGCAACATAAACAAAAGCTCTCTGGGGTCCTCAATAATTTGAGAGTAAAAAATGTGGGACCCACTGCTATAGGTAGATCAGACAGGGAAGAGAAAAATACAGAAGATTTGGATCCAGTCTAAAAGTCTGGTGAGAGTTAGGAGAGGCTTACAAGAAAATTGTCCACGGGGAGAAGGGTCAGATCAGGAGAGAGGGAGACTAGGAAAAAAAAACAACAACAACAACAAAAACCAAAAACAAAACACCCCAAACCACAGGTTATGTCAAGCTTGGATGATGGATTTTTTCCATGTTCAATACATCTCCCATACTTTTCCCCAATTTTCCCCAGAAAGCAATTAGCAATTCTTCAGCTGAGTCGCATGCCTGTTCTCTCGTCACAGCTGCCAAAACAGATTTTTCTGGCCCACCAGACAGAGCAGCTCCCAGGATGGTTGTATCAAAGCTACTCACCAGATTTCCCTGAAGCCATTCTTTTATGTAGGCTGCAGTGGGTTCTGGGATCTGACTCCGGAGGGTTTCTCTTTCCTGAGGATCCCCCAGCATCTCCAGTGACAACTTCAGGTCCTCTATGAGATGAAGCACCGGGAACCCATTCATGTACGGAGACTGGGAAGGCAGCCCAACATCATAGGCCCCGTTGCTGTGTTCGGCAGCTGATTTGGTGCCTAGAGAAGGGGAAAGGAGTGCAGGTTTAGCCTTATTGATTTGGAAATCTGTAGCCTGAACTTGAACACAAATGTCTGCCTAGAAATGAGACAACCAAAAGTCCTCAGAGATAGCTCCTAATTCCTAATTCCCAGGCAGGATTGTATTTCCTAAACATTCATCAAAAAGAGTCATTTCCTAAGAAATGTTTGAGACTAAAGTAGACCCAGGATCCCTGGGAGGACAGGAGCACCCCATCCTCCCCATGGCTGCTCCCAGCTTAGTCCTTACAGTCATCATCCAGGGAGGCAACATCTGAGGCCAGCTGTCCCCACCAACTGCCAACCAACTGCCCTCCCCAAAGCTGGTAAGCTGGCCTAGCTGAAGCAGTGAGCTATTTGCAGAGGAGGGGTGGGGGTCAGGGAAGGGACTGGAGGCAGCATCTGCTGGGCAAGGCAAGTCACCACTACCTCCACCGACCACCACTTTCCCTCAAAATCTTATCTAGACAGCCCAGGACTCTGACCCCAAGAGCCTCAGCCGCCATCCTGGGAAATGAACCCTATGGGGACACAGCCCAACAACTGCTTCTATAGGTGCTATGACTGGAGTTATTGAAAACCCAGAGGAAAAACAGTTCCTGCCACCAAAGTCCCGGCAATGTCAAATTGTTCAACATGATAACTGATGATGATGATGATGCTAAGCATAAAGATTTATAAAGCATTCTGACTAAAGTCTCAGGCGCTATGCTAAGTACTTTACAACCACCATCTCATTAGAGCTACACAATGACCCTGCCAGGTAGTATCCCCAATTTACAAATAAGGAAACTGAGGAGAACAAAGGTTGACTTTCCCAGGGTCACACAGCGAGCAAGCGGCTGAGGCTGGATTTGAACTCAGCCCAATGCTCTTATCCATTGGGCCACTTAGCTGCTGACCCCATCGAAAAGTGATATGCTTTTTTTCAGCGGAAATGACATCAGCCCAGATGCTTTACCATCAGCTTTGCCTGAGGACCATGGGGCCTCTCCATCTGACTGGGCAGCTGAAACCCTTCACATGTCACCTCATTAGAATGTAAGCTCTTTGTATCTGGTGGGCAGCACGATGCTTTGCACATACTGAGTGTGTTTAATAAATGCTTAGTACATTCGTCTGTTGATTCATTCAAAGATACAAGTCCTCAATCGGTCCCTAGGGATCGCTATTTATTTAAAAAATTTTTTTCCCGTTTTGACCTTAAAAAACTGGTTGTCAGTCAATAAATGTTTATTAATAGTTATTAAGAGCCTACTATATACTAAGGACCAAGCTAATGACTGGAAAAAAGAAGGAGAACAGTCCTTATTCTCAAGAAGCACAAATCTCTAATGGGGAGGCAACATGCTAACAGCTTTGTACAAATGCTCCAAAGGGGATAGCCGAGAGCATGATGAAGACGGCCACGCCTCCCTCCCTAGATGCTCCCCAGATCACGACCTCTGACTGAAGGTGTTGTGGATTCAGTCAAAGGGTGCCACTTAAGGGCCTAGAGGGCCAGGAATGGCTGCAGGTTCCCTACTCTGGTCCTAGTTCTACAGGGCCCCAACCCAGGAGTCACCCAGGACTCCTCGCTCTCACCCCCCACTCCCCAATATCCAATCTATTGCCAGGGTCTGCTGATTTTACCTTTATAACATCTCTCAAATACTCCCCTTCTTTCCTCCTACAATGCCATCTTCCATTCAGTAACCAAAGTGATTTTCTTAAAGTGTAGATCTGATCATGTCACCCTCCTACTCAATCACCACGGATGCCTA
>CM053601.1:146988463-147026466 GCA_028646575.1 Pseudocheirus occidentalis | reverse complement strand
TCTCTCTCTCTCTCTGTCTCTCTCTCTGTCTCTCTCTCTCTCTCTCTCTCCCTCCTTATCTCTGCTCTGCAGTTTCTTTGGTTTCCTCCAAGTCTCAATTAAAGTCTTACCTTCTGAAGGGAGACTTTCCTATTCCTTTTTAATCTTATTTTCTTCCCACAGAAACTATTCCTAATTTTATATACACATACAGCTTGTTTGGACATAGATGCCTGCATGTTTCCCCCCATTAGACTCTGAGTTCCTTGAGAGCAGGGACTTTTACATTTCTTTGCATCTTCATAGTGCCTGGCATTTTAATGAATGCTTGGTGACTTGATCTGACTGTTTAGGTACAGACAGCCTTTCTGTATCTTTTAGTGATCACTTTCATATTAAAGGTTCTTTGTACGAAGGTTCTTTGTTCTTTGTAACCCTGAGCTAAGCAGATTCCTTTGAAAAATATATGACCGATACAGCAATTAGCTCCTGATCCCTGACCAAAAGATGGGTTCACTTTGGGGGACTTCTCTCAATAATAATCTCTATGACTCATTTTATACATACCCCACCGCACTCTCATTTCCCCTGAGGAGCCTCAGATTTATAGAGAGCTTTAAGATTTACAAAATACTCAGGGAAATTTGGGCTGAAGCTGTATGCTCCAAGCAGTCCAAAGCCCACAGCTCTGCCCCACACTTTGGTCTTTGTTATTGTCCCCAGTCAGCTGTCATCACAGGATCTTAGATTTTGAACTGATAAAGACCTGGGAGGACACTGAGTCCAACTCCCTTTTTTTTTTTCAGCTAATGACACTATAATAACTAGAAATTTTCACTTGCCTGTGTCTGAGACAGGATTCGAACCCAGGTCACCCTGACTCCAAATCCCATGTCCCATCCATTACCTCACATTTTCTGTGCTTATTGCCCACAATCTACCCTCCAAGAGAAGACAGTTTCAAGGAATCCCAGGGAAGAAGGCTATTGAGGACAGGATGGGCCAACATTACATAGAAATCAAAGATGTTCGAGAAGAGAGCCTCTTAGACTGATCACAGAGGAGGTCATTAACGACCTTGGAGAGAGCATTTTCAATTAGATAGAGTTGGCAACATTCTACCATCCCTGCATCTCTTTCTTGTTTTACAACTTTCAGCCTGAGTCATCATGACCCAGGGGACCAGGGAGGTTTGGAAGTCAGCCTGCTCTCAAGTTGCAATACTTTTATACATATAAGCACTTGGGATCTCCTCTGACAGGAAGCCAATTCTTTATTCTTGTGGCTGGAATGAATCTTCCTCTCATTTCCCTGCCCCTTTCTCCCTTTGCAGGAAATTGTAGGTTTTATGAAAATGAATGATAGAGATGGGGAAGAAGGGATGGGGGGGGGGAAGGGAGAATGTAGGTGATATAAAAGCAAAAACTATCAATAGAAATCCATTAAAAATAAATACTATAAAGTAAACAACAGATTATTACCATAAGTTATATGTGCATAGAATCTCCAGACTTCCCAGACTTCCACTTCCCTGAAGTAGTAGGTAGGGTTTCCCCAAACCCCAGGAACGAGCAGTAGCTCATCTCAGAATCCATGGTCTTCCCAGTCACATGTGCCAATTATACAGTGTGATCAATGGCTCTTGAGGGCAGCTTTCTTTGAATATTTTTTTCATTGGTTCAGTAAAATATTTCTGAGTACCGACTATATGTCCAGAACTGCTAGATTCTGAGGATAAAAAGATAATGAATAACAGGTTCAGACTCAGTCTCTATTATGGACTGTGAACAAGTCTTCAGTCCTTGATTTCCTCATTTGCAAAGTGGACTAGATGGCCTTGAAGTATCTAGACCAGCTTCAAGTCTATGACCCTATGGGGACAGAGTCCTTGTCTTGTGGGAGCTAGTATTTCTAGCTTGTAGTGGTGAAGATGGGCTATGGAATCAAAGGACTGCAGAGTACTAAGAGAATTCATAGGAGGGACAAGGTCAGGAAAGACTTCATGGAAGAAGTGGCATTGGAACTGGGCCTTAAAAGTCTAAATAGTAGCAGAGAAGATAGCCCTGCTGGCTGAATTTCCCCTATCTATTTTCATTGTAGAGTAATCTTGCTGGTGAGTATCCAAGCTCCACTTTGTAGGGTACAGCAACCCTAGTCCTTCTGGTGATCATTGGGAGCTGGTATCATCCCCACACTCTGCCAGATGACCTTTGGCTAATCTGTAGAGGTTTCGATGGTTTAAAAGCAAATGTTTAACCAAGGTCAAGACAAAAATAGAGCATGACAAAGAGACCAGACAAGAAATGTCAAGATGAAGGGAGCCAAGACACAGCCACAATTCCCACAATTCTTGTCCTATTAGACTCTACCATTGCCTTCTTTCTATCAGTTTTGTAAAGAGGACTTCAAGTCATCTCCCTGTCTCCTATTCCTGTGAGAACATAGAGCTCAGTTCCTGCCCTGACTCAGTATGTCATACGCAATATCACATAATGGTTTAGATCAGCCAAAATGGTCTTTCTAATGAATAGATCTGATCGTGGCACTTCTCTTCTTATGAACCTTCAATGTCTCCCTACTGTCTCTATGATGAAATATTAACATTCTCTGGCTACTACCTCACTTTTTAGCTTTATTTCACATTATTTTCTTTCGTATACTCTGTGTTCCATCCAATCTATCCTCTAATCTTATTCTTTCTTGTCCAGCTTCAGGCTACGTACTTCCCCCATCCTCTGCACCCTACCATGCCTTCTGGAACCCTCTTCCTTAAGCACCAATTCAGATACTACCTCCTCTGTGAAGGTTTTCTTGATATGCCTCCCCCATCAACAACTAGCAGTCTGTTTCTTTCATAATTTTTTCAGACCACTTATCTCTGAATCTCAGAAGTTTTTCCTGACTTGAAAGTATTCTTTAAGGTCCTCTTAACTGATTTATTGTTTCCACTGAGTTGGAACTTGGGAACTTTAGTATCTGGCATTCCCCAGAGCATAACCATCAGCTTTCCTCATAAGCACTCGGGATCACAAGGCTTCAAATCACAGGACAGTCTTATTTACAAAGTGAGGATAAAAAAAATATTTGCATCCAAGCCGACAGAAAATCATTCTTCTATTAAGCTCTTCCTTCTCTTCCCTCCATGACCTGAACAACCTCTGTGATTTATGGTGTTACACTGGTTGATGCTCTGGCAAAGGTAGGGGTTAGGACTTGGAGTCTAAACATGCTTGGGCACCATGTTGTTCTCTTGCCATATTGCCCTTCTGCCATGCTGACTCCTTGATTCATTGCCAGTTAGTTCTGGTTCAGATATCAGCTTTTCTTGACATTCTTTTTCCATCCTTTTTTTCTGGGGCTTTTGTACCTGGAACTCTCCTTACCCCTAGTCACTTTTTGAAATGTCCTTCCCCTCCTAGGGAACTTATTTGTAATTTTGCACTTTTGTATATAAATTGTATATAAATGTAAATACTTTTGTATTTGTAATTTTGCACTTATTTGTAGTTAATGTATACAGCCACGACATTTAAGCTCCTTGAGAGCACACGAGGAGAGTGCCCTGTACATAGCAGACATTTAATAATTGTTTGTTTAATGGATTTGAATGGATAGTTAGAGCTAATTGTACTATTCTTAACTTCTATGGAAACCCTTAATTCAAAGAATTTCCTCCAGAAAATCCAATTTATTAGGAGATGTCTGAAGTCTAAGACCCAATTCCTATCAGAAAACAGTCTGTGAATGCAGTTTCCTCATAGATCTTGAGGATTGCCACAGGCCTGCTTGGTAAGAAGATCTTCTAGACTGAGGGTGCATGAAGGAGCAGAAATGGGGAGAGCTCAGCAAGTCATCCAAGGCATACATTGTTTAAGTTTACAGATATAGACTTTCTCTTTCATATTTGTATACCTGGTGCTTAGCACAGTGACTAGCATGTAGCAGGCACTTCATAAATGTTTATTGACTTTGGAACTATGCCCAAAGATCTATAAAACTGTGTGCATGCCCTTTGACCAAGCAATACTACTACCAGTTCTGTACCCCAAAGAAAATAAAGAAAAAGGAAAAGAGCTCTTATATACAAAGATATTTACAGTAGCTCTTTTTTTGTAATGGCAAAGAATAGGAGACTGAAGGGATGTCCATCAACTGGGAATGGCTGAACAAGTTGTGGTATATGATTGTGATGTGCTATAAAAAAAAATGATGAAGGGAATGGTTCCAGAAAAACCTGGGAAGACCTGTATGAACTGATGCAAAGTGAAGTGACCAGAGCTAGAAGAACATCATATACAATAACAAATATCATAATGATAATCACCAGTGAAAAACATGGCTACCCTAATCATGATCCATGACAATTCTAAAGGATTTATAATGAAAAATGCTCTTCACCACTAGAGAGAGAACCGATGAACTCTAAGTGTCGATTGAAGAATATTTTTCACTTCCTTTACTTTTCCTTTCTCCCCCCCTACAACATAGCTAATGTGGAAATAGATTTTGTATGACTTATTATGTATAATGGATATTGTATTTCTTGTCTTGTGGGGGAGGAGTGGATGGAGAGAGAGAACCTGGAAGTATTTTTAAAATTTTAAATAAAATTGCAAGGAACCACAAAAAAGTAAATATTTATTGACTAGCTGAACGTAGAGTAGTAGGGATAGATTGAGTAGAATGTGAGTTCCCTGAGGGCAAAGACTTTTTTGTTTCGTTTTTATATCCCCAGCAAACAGCACAATGACTTTTATATCATAGGTGCTTAATAAATGTTCATTTGTTTGGTTTAGATAAGGTTGAAGGTCCTTGAATGCTAGATTAAGTGGTTTGTATTTTATTCTACAGGCTACAGGCAATGGGGAGCTAATGAAGGTTTCTGAGTAAGGAAGTAATATGACATCTCTATGCACTAGGAAGATGAGTCCAACAATGAGTGTAGGATAGAATAGAGGGGGGAAGAAGTGGGGGTGGTAAAATTTATAATGAGGCTATTGTAATGGTCCAGGTGGGTAGAAATGAGGACCTGTACAAGGGTGGTAGCAGATGGAGAAAAGGAGGCAGATAAAAACAATCTTACAGAGGCATAATTGGCAGAAATGAGTGAGTGATTAGATAGAGGAGATGACAGAGTGGGAGAAGTAAACTATCAGAAAATGTCTTGTTTGATTTTGTTCCTTTTTGGTTGATTTGCTTGCTTTTGGCGGGGGGGGGGGGCTTAAATTTTTTTTAAATCACTTGACATGGAAGTTACAAGTCTGGTTAAGCCAGGGTAAGTATTTTATTTCACCAAATGGAATAAAGAACTTGGGGGAGGGGCAAACTTGGGTGGGGAAAGATGAGTTCATGAGCTTGAGGTGCTGATGGGTCTAGATGGAAGAATTGGGAGCTGTTGGGCAGGAGCTTGGGAGAGAGGCACAGATCTGGGGTTTGAGTTACTGCGTATGGAGAGAGTCTGAAGGACTAGTGCATGGCAATGTTTCACTTTACTTTTTCCACTTTGTTGATTGCCCTGACCCAGCTGCTAACCTTTGGTCTTGGAGATCTTAGAGCTTGGCTTCCCTTGGCTCTGTGGTCCTGCCTTTCTCTTCTGCTGAGCTTCTTCTCCACACCTGAAACCAATGGTTAATCTCTTTATCTCTTGCTCTCAAGCCTGAGAGTCTGGGGAAACACTCTACTCTCCTGCTTCGAACTCCACCCCAACCCACCAGCCACTTCCCTTTAAATTCTTTATTGTCTCTTCCTTCTCTTCCATTAGACTCCTTCCCTCATTGTGATACTGCAGAAATAGGGTCTAACTTGGAGTCATGGCCCCTGCATTTGAATCCTGGCTCTGCTACTTATTTCCGTGTTCGACCTTGGGCAAGTCCCTTAACCTTCATAGGGTTGGACTATAAATGTGCCTTTATATCCCCTATGGCTCTCAGTCTCTGACCCCATAATCCCTCCTCTTGACCTTCATTCTTGCCTTATGCCCATCTATGAGGCCCATCACAAGTTGTTCATAGGATTTTGTATAGGAAGGAAACTCAGTGATTATTTTGTCTAATGCCCTCGTCTTACCAATGAATAGCAGAAATCACCAGGAATAGCAGAAAGATCACTGAATATAGACAGTCAAGAGATCTAAGTTTGACTCCAATACTTAATACCTGAGTAACCATAAGTAACTTTCTTTATCTCACTGACTCAGTTTTGTCATCTGCAGAGTGGGAGGTAATGATAGTTGTGTATTTACTTCTTAGAGATGTTGTAATGAAACCAGTTTGTAAGCTTCAAAGTGCCACAGATGTGGTCAAATGACATTGTGAAAGGAAGATTGTGTCCCCATTCAGGGGACCTGGATTAGAGTCACTTGCTCCATGCTACTTGAGGGCTGGGTGACCACTGACAAGGAATTTCCCTTCTCTGATTCTCAGTTCTTTCATATGTAAAATGAAGATGGAGAAAATAGAACATACCAATGAGGACCAAGATCCTTGGGGAGAATCAATAAATCAGTGTGCATTTATTAAGCACTGACTATGACAGATGCAAAAAGATGACAAAATCTCACAAACACAGTGGGATGAGAGCAAGAAGTAGGGGAGAATCCTGAGAGTGTGAACCTGGGATGCTGTGGTAGGATGAAGGTGCCAACATTAGTAAGGGAGTTACGGGAGAGTAGAGCGTTTTGGGGGGAAAATATGAGTTTTGTTTTGGACATGTTGAGTTTGAGATGCCTATGGGACATCCAGTTCAATGTCCACTAGGCAAATTTGGGGGTGCGGAATTGGAGCTCAGGGGAAACTGGAAATAAAGCTCTCTGAAAAATCTACATTGAGATGATCATTGAACCACAGGAGCTGGGAAAATCACCAAGAGAGATAATGTAGAGAGCAAAGAGTAAAGAATCTTGAGGAATACCCTCAGAAGGCATGACAAGGCTAAGATGAGAAAGTGTAGGGGGACAGTGAAATGTACAAGGGAGGAATTGCTCACTTTGGTGAGATCATGGATCCATCAAGGCATCGGTGACTTAGGTAAATCCATAGAGGGAACATTCATCACATTTGGAGATGTCACAAAGCTGGGAGAGATAACTAAGGATATATAGTCAAGAGGTCAGAAGAGCACAGTGGTGGGGGTGGAGAACAGTATCTAGTAAGAGAGGCAGCATGGCAAAGTGGATAGAGGAGCAGCCTCATCCTGCTTCAGATTCACACTAGTTGTGTGATTCTGTGTAATTCAGTTCTGAACCTCTTTAAGCCTCAGTTTCTACATGTGTAAAATGGAAATAAAAGTAGCACCAACCTCACAGGGATGCTATGTGGATCAAATGAGAAAATGTAGATAAAATATTTTGGAAACCTTAAAGCCTTATGTAAATGTCAGCTAAAAAATAAAAAAGATTAAATTCTGTAGGGACAAATGTAAAGGCCTTCCCTTGTTTTCAAAAAGTCAACTCCACAAGTATAAAACGGAGGAAATGTTGTTGGACAAGAATCCCTATAAACAAAATTTAGTGGATTTCAAGGTCAATATGAGTCAACCATGTGACATGGCAGCCAAAAAAGAAAAATTAGGCCAATTCTAAAAAAGCCCTAGGGCTCAGAATGAAGGAGGTGATTGTGCCATTGTCCTCTGCTCTGGTCAGAACACATCTGGATAATTGTGTTCCATTCTTGGTGCTACATTTTAGGAAGACATTGACAAACTGGAGGTCATCCAGGAAAGGGGAGATCAAGATAGTGAAAGAATTGGAGAAGCAGTTGGAGAAACTGTGTTTAGCCTGGAGCAGGGGTGGGTTACCTTCTGCCTAGAGATCACATGTGGCTGTCTAGGTCCTCAGGTGCAACTCTTTGAGTGGTCCTAGGACCTAAAGGGCCACATATGGCCTCGCAGGCTCACCACCCCTGGAATAGAAGTTTTAGGCAGGGTGTGATGGCTCTCTTGGAGATGTAGAATCACCCTTGTTCTATCTGGCCCCAGAGAGCACTTCCTAAAAATAAGAGCCACCACTAAGGTTGAATGAGCTGTCTTGGGGAGGCAGTGTGTTATTTCCCAACCACTGAAGCTTTTCATGTGGGAGCTGGATATTTCAGAGTGACTTCCTGTTCAGATAAGGCTCCGATGAAATGATCTGATGCCCCTTCCAGGCCTGAGTTCCTAGGAGTCCATGATGTTTACTGAGAGACTTTGAGACTTCTCACTACTCTAAAATTTCTCGTTTCTAGTTACCAGAAGCAAAGATTCTCAGAAAACTTCTGAGTTTGTCCATGTGCTGTAGGTGCAGGAAGCTGGGGGAGACGCCAAGAGATGTCCCTGACCCAGAGGGTCAGGAAGAAGGGAGCTCTGGTCAAAAGCAGCACAGAGGCAGAAAAGGCATTGGGGACAAGGGGAAGCAGGCCGTGGTGTTCTTGGCAAGGAAGGAGTCAAGGGACAGAAGAATCACCTAGAGATGTTTGTCACTGCTGGGTTTATAGCAAAATAAAGTCCTCTTTACAAAGGGGCACCATTTTTTGGGAAGGGAAGGAAATGGGGACATATTTGTGAAGGACTGGTGTGTCGGGGGGGTAGGTGGGTATGTGGGTGTGTGGGTGTGGGTGTGTGGCTGTGCATGCGCATGCCCACATGTGTAGTTTTTGGTCATATCATGCTTTATTTCCCAAGCTCTGCAGATGCCTAGCCTGGGTAGTCACCTGTCAGCCTTTTTTTTTTTTTTAATTAATTTATTTTTAGTTTACAACGTTCAGTCCCACAGGCTTTTGAGTTTTACGTTTCTTCCCTTCCCCAAGACAGAGTGTAATCTGATACAGGCTCTACAGATACATTCATATTAAACATATTTGTACATTATTCATATTGTAAAGAAGAATTACAAACAATGGAACAAGCCGTGAAAAAGAATCTATAATCGGCTTTTCATTGTCTCTAGCACTGGGACATGTGTACGTATAAAGATGGGAGTAGGGGGTGGAAATGGAGGAGGAAGTGTGCGTGTTTTTGTTTAAAATATCAACAAGTTAATTTTAAATGAGTTTGCCTTAAAAAAATCCTCTTATTTTTTAATCCTCAGCTAGGGAAATTGGGAGATTACATAGTTACATCCATTACTTCAAGAACTCCCAAACCTCTGTGAGCTGTTCATTATAAGACTTGTTGTTGTTTTTTTTAATTGGAGGTAGAATTATGGAGGAATAGGGAAGCTATTCATAATGTTGCCAGAAAAAATAAGAAAGAAAAGAAGGTCAAAGGTTATTAGAACATTTTTTTAGTTGCACAGAAAACAGAAAAGTTCAGAAGGAAGCACAGACAAGTAGAATAGTTTTGAAATTATGTTGAATTTATTATACATTTTTAAAAGCAAATTGTGCATAACAGAAGTTCATGCTTTTATATATAATCTCTTTCTGTTCTACTTTGTAGAAGGAAATATTTTTGGGGGGAGGGAGTAAAATAAAATAATAAAAATAAAACAAAGACCTATGTCCTCCTCAGAGTGGCCACTCCTTCTACCAGTGAAGACTCCAATATCTTCTCTTCTTGGGAAATCGTCCTTAGGAGCTGCCCTAAAACCAGTTCATCTCTGGCTAGCCACACTTCCAGTGATGAGCTAGGCTGGTCCTTGGACAAGGGATCCATGGCCTGTCACTAGATTTATCCTTGCTAGCTCATTGGGACCTGCCAGAGCTTATGCTGTCTTTGTGGAGTTGCTATTGGTAACCCTAGAGCACCTCTGTGCCTTGATGAAGCATCAGAGAGGGACTTAGGAAGAGAAATTGGTACCAAACAGTCATTATGTAATAAAGGGTGTATGCTTATGTAACTGTTCTGATGGTAACAAAACTATAAAGTACAACTTGGGTATCCCAGGGCTACCTGACAGCATAAGCATTCATTTACTTGCCCTGTATTGGCTGGGTAAAATTTACTCAATTTGCTTGTGTATGGAAATATTGCCATGAGCAGCTTCACAGTGGCTAAAGCTATTTCCCCCACCTACAGTGACCACTCACTCTTCTAGGCCATCAGATCACAACAGGGCTTCCTGCCCCCTCCATGGAGTCTTTCTTGGTCACCCCCATTCTTTCCTAGTCTTCCATAGCACAGTGTGCTCTGTTCCACACACACAGAATGGCTCAGCTATATGTTCTCTATGTTGATTAGTCTTCGATTCTCTTAAGCTAATTGGTCCATGTGTATAAATATAAAATTCCTCTAAGTTCACAGGCCATAACCCTTCCTCCTCCTACCTCCCACACAGTGTAAAGGGTTGAGCACCGAGCTAGGCACAGAGTGTGGGGTCAATAAAGATATGTGGCTTTAACAGGAATTCCACAATGCTATTTTCTCAGGTGGAAGTGTTATGAAAGGGGAAAAGGTCATTCTGTTAGCTGGGATTACTACCTGGTCCCCTGGGGATTAGGTTTGAGGGGCCTGTTCTTAATTGGAAGGTAAGTACCTTCCTTTAGCTGCCCATGAAATCAATCCAAGGCAGGGGGTTAACCTGACCAACACAGGCTCCAAAAACATCCTTTACGCTCTGGATTGCATATCCCCCAGATCTTGTTTTTTATGACCAGATCAATAGTTTTTAGGTTCTGAGGGAGAGGCAGGGGGTGGGGGCTGAATGAGCTCTCTCCCTGGTTTAGCGTGAGTCATCCAATCCGTTCTCCTGAGCAGCTCTGTCCTCCCACGGATTTCCCATAATCATCACTAAGAAAGACTTTGCTGATTACAGTGTTTACTGAAAGCAGTTGGCCCTGTATCACCCCCAGTTAGGACAAGGTGCTGCTTGGGTCCATGAACACTCAGGGAACATAGTGGGAGGGTTTGGGGGGGAAGCCCCAGGCTTACAATTCCTGGTGGTATACCCAGCAACTGTGAGGAGCCACGATGGCCCTCAGTCGGGAAGATGTGGAGAAGTTTCTCAATGAAAACCCCGCTTTCACAGAGCAATACTTTGAAAAGGTTCTGAGCCCCGAGAATGTGGTTGGTGCTTGTGAGGGTAGGGGACTGGTGGATTTCTCAACTTTTAAAGAACTATGCCAGGTGGAAGAGAGTGAAGCCCTCTTTGAACTTGTTCAGGACATGCAAGAAAGTATCAACATGGAAAAAGTGGTCTTCAAAATCCTGAGGAGGGTATGTACCATCATCCATGCTGACCGTTGCAGCCTCTTCATGTATCGGCAAAGGAATGGTGTTGCAGAACTAGCCACAAGGCTCTTCAACATCCAAGCCGGCAGCACCCTGGAGGAGTGCCTGGTGCCCCCTGATTCTGAGATTGTCTTCCCTCTGGACATCGGGGTCGTAGGGCATGTGGCGCAGACAAAGAAGACCATCAATGTCCAGGATGTTAATGAGGTAGGGTCTCCAATGCTGACAAGAGTCAGTCTCTACAGGTATCTGGGAGCTCACAGGTCTAGAGCGGATCAATATCTCCTAGGATCAAGAAGGATCCTTCATTGTGCATTAGGGTTAAGGAGACTCTAATGGCCTTGTTCCCTTTTGTCCCTCAAGACAGTTTTATTCCCAGGAAATTCTTTACTTTCTGAGATGATGTGGCTCCCTGTTTCTTCCTATGATTCACATGTGTGGTCTGGCAAGTTCTTTTATTCCAGATGAGAATATTCATTTAGTCAGGCCTGAAATGTCTGTGTCTTCAGGTCTGGAGCCATTCCTCCAAACTGTCTCCCAAATATGCCCACCTCAGTGTCTTTACTCATACAGTTTCCAATACCTAAGTCTCCTTCCCTCAAATTGTTGAATCTTCCCTACCACCTAAAGCCCAATTAGAAAACCACCTCTTCCGTGAAGCCTTCTTTCACTTTCCCAGGCACTAAGACCTCTTTCCCTTTTAAACCCCCAAGGCATCTTATTTTCATCTTTATGACATTTGTCATGTAATACAATTAATATGAGCAATTATGTTATGATGCAACATACATTATGTTATGATATAAGAATATTACTTACAAAATTGTTATTATAATTAGTTATCTGTCTTGATGTCATTATCACAGACTTTGAATCCACACAGGGCAGGGATTGTGTCTTATCTATAATTTGTAGTATTATCTGAATCAAGAACAGGTCTCTGCACACAGAAGGGACTTAATAAATGTTTATTTAGTTGTCGTCGAATTTAGTTATAATGTCTGTGTATTCATATAATCATAGATTTAGGGCCAAAAGGGACCTTAAAGGCCATTGAGTCCCATCTCCCCATTTTACAGATGAGGAAACAGTCTCCAAGAAGTTAAGCTGGTTTGCCCATGGTCGTGTGGGTAGGAAGTGAGAGAGTCGGGACTCAAACCTGGATTCTCTGACTCCTCATTCAGTGTTTTCTCTGCTGTACCAAACTGTTTAGGTTTAGTCTTTCTCTGTTGCACATATGTATCTAGGGTAGGGTGCAGTGGGCTTTGCACACTCACTTCTTTATCCCTGCACTATGGCTTCTCTCACCCCTCTTCCTTTATCTCCCATCTCTCTTTCCTATGTCCTCATCCTGAGGGATGGGGATCTGCTCTGGCGGAGCGGGCTAGGCTCTCTGGCAGATGCGCCACTGCTCCACTGGTCTGACTGCACCCAGTGTTGAGTTACTTGCCACAGGAGCTGCCCATTGTTCAATAAAAGTGGAGGCCGGCTTAGGCCAGCCTAGTAGAGGTCTCAAGGCTTCCCTGTGCTCCAGGTGGAACCCTGCCCATCCCTGTTCTCACCCCTGGAAGCAGCTTCTCAAAAGCGGCATAGAAGTATCCCAAGGTTTCTGAGATGTTCTGAGGTCTGTCTGTCCATTGGACTTTGTGTCCCAAGCGCCAAGGTCTTTCCACGAGACCTCCCTACCTTCCCTTCCAAAACTGCTAGAGATAGCTGCACTATGTCCCTTGGCTTCTACCTTCTGTGGAGAGATTCTAATCAAACCAAACACTCCTTGATAACCTTGGGGAGAGGAGGAAGAGAAAGAAGCATTTACAGGCACTGTACTAAGTGCTTTACAAATTGTATCTTCACAGCAACCCTGGGTTTGGTCATTCCTGTTCACTTGTTGTTCCATCTTGTCTGACTCTTTGCAATTCCTTTTGGGGTTCTCTTGGCAAAGACCTGATTTCAAATTCTGTCTCAGAAACTTAATTGATATGTGATACTGGGGAAGTGACTTTAAACTCTGTCTGCTTAACTGTAAAGTGGGGATAGTAATAGCACCCATATCCCAGTGTTGTTATAAGAACCGAAGGAGATAATATTGGAGGAGGAAGAGGAGGAGGAGAAGGAAGAGGAGGAGTAGTTTGCCATTTCCTTCTCCAGTTCATTTTATAGAGAAGGAAACTGAGGTAAACAAGATGAAATGACTTGCCCAGGGCCACTCAGCTAGTGAGTGTCTGAGACCACATTTGAACTTGGGGAGATGAGTCTTTCTGACTTCAGAACTAGCACGTTACCCACTGTTCCTCTTTGCTGCTCCATTCCCATTTTACAGCTGAGGAAATTGAAGAAGACAGAAGTTAAATGACTTGTTCAGGATCACACAGCTAGCAAGTATTGAGGCTGGATTTGAACTCAGGTCTTTCTGACTCCGGACCCAGTGATCTATCCACTGTCCCACTTAGATATTGCAATAAAACAAGTAAGCCCCTTGAGAAACTTCTTGAGGCTAGAACTATGTCTTACACATCCCATAGACCGGTGGGATCAAACTCAAATAGACACAGATCCCTGCAAGTCATATAATGACTTAGAAAATCACAAATTAACATCATCTATGCTATATTTTTATTTGTTTCATTAAAGGTTTCTGAATTATATTTTAATCTGGTTCAGTGACATTTGGGATTTTGCAGCCACATGTGGGCTGGCAGTATGATGCCTTTGCAGAGCCTAGGCCCTCCACAGAAGTCTGGGTACACAGTAGACACTCAGCAAATCCCTTTTCACTGAGTGATAGGTTATAGAAACTCTGATCTCTTTCTTATAAAACAGGAAAATCTCAACCAAGAGAGGTATCAGCTACTTGTCTTTAGACTCTGGCCCTGTTCCTATAAATCCTGATTAGGGCCATAGGTCATAGATTTAGAAGTGGAAGGGAAGTTGGAGGTCTTTTGAGTCTGATCCTCTCATTTTACAGATAGGAAAACTGAGACCTAATTAAGTTAAGTGACTTCTCCAAAGTCACACTGATGCTAAGTGGCAGAGTCAAGTGACTACAGATCCATCCATCACTGCATTGGTTCACACTCACTTAACATGGCCAAGTAGATAGTCAACACATAGAGATAATTATCCAGAGAGAACATATAGACTGAATATAAGCAATCTCGGAGGGTTTAGATCAGCTCGTATAAGACAGATTCATCATAGACTACTAAAAGGAAATCACTTTGTTTGGGGACTTAACCTATGATGGTAGCATCAGAGAACCTGATCATGGTCATGAACCTGATCTCCTGGAAGCATTCAATTCAATAAGTATTTATTAGGTACTTGCTATAATCCAGGCACGGAACTAGGCACGGATGTTTCTTCAATACTTCAGTGATTCTGTGATCTCCCTGATATGGGTGGTCACTCCCTGGATACCAATGACAACACATCCATCTATGTCTTCTCCTCCTGTTTGGTTCTTGTCTATATTTTCCCAGAGGAAGAAAACCCTAACAGGCTGGACCCCTTCCTCTGGACAAGGAAGTTACTAGTGTGGTGCTAGAGATGTCCACCTGCTATCCCCTGCTTTCACTCTAAGTTTGACTCACCCCTTTTCCTGATCACCCAATCATGCCACTCCATCCCCTTTTAGACCCTCTCCATTCCACTTCATGCACATAGGTCATCACTGGAAATGTGCTGTAACCTGTTTGTTCCTACCATGCACTTGTTTTGGGCAGCTAAGTGATACAATGGAGAGAGTCCTGGTTTGGGAGTTAGGAAAGATCTGATTCCAAATTCTCTCTTAGACACTTAATTGATATGTGATACTGGGGAAATGGCTTTAAACTCTATCTGCTCAACTTTAAAGTGGGGAAAATAATAGTACCCATATCCCAGTGTTGTTATAAGGATCAAAGGAGATAATATTGGAGGAAAAGAAGGAGAAAAAGGAGGAGGAGGAGGAGGAAGAAGAGGAGGAAAGGAAGGAGAAGGAAGGAAGAAGAAAGGAAGAAGAGGAGGAGAAAAAAAGGAAGAGGAGGAATAAGAGAAAGAGGAATAAGAGCACTGAACAGAGAGAACACATCATTAGTTATGATGGTGATGTTCAAGGTGCCCGCTTCATAATAAAAAGCAAAAAAACCAAGATGCACATTTTCAAATACTCCTTAACAGATTCTGATGAGATATTTCAAGTTCATATGACTACTTTTTCCAGGGTATGCATCTTTAAAAAATGATAGCTAAGAGCTAAGACCTTGAAATGTTATATAAATGCTAGTTATTATTAATATTGTTTTCCCCCTATGGATTATTAAACTGACTCGTTTGAATAATCATGGATTTCATCAAAGAATCTGTAATGTTTTAGAGCTTGAAGCAATCGGCCAAATGCCATCTTCAAACAAAAGTGTATGGAAGACTTCACCGTTTCTAAGAAATCCCTTTATATAGGACTTCCTCCATGACACTGGCAAACACCTTTGACAAAACATGGATTTCCCATTTTAGGCCTTGCTTGAAATTAGTAATCTAAGTTCCAGTTATCAAACAGATTTATTTCTGCAGTTATGTTTGTCAAATAATCTTATGTAATCTTAAGGAGAAAAGCTGTTAAGATTACTTTTTTTTTTTGCTCTATCACATTAAATGTGTTGTTTTTTGTCGCTTTTTAGTAATCAACAGAAAATAAAGACAGCAGGATCTTGTTTTCTTTACAGTTTTTAGTTTGATGTGGATTAGAAAGATAAAATCTGCTGGGAGAAGGCATTTACATTTTTAGCAAGGATTTCATCCACCATTGTCATCAAGGATTCTCTTGATATATGTGTAGATGTCCTCATAATGATTTCAAAAGACGAGAAAATCAGAATGTGGGTCAGTAGTTATTGATGTCCACTCAGTTGTCTTTTAGTATTTTTTTCCAATCTTTCAGCATTTTCCCTCTCCCTAAGATTTTTTTTTTGAGACCAAATTTCCCTATTCACTCAAGCTGTAAATGTTGATGCCACTCACCAGCCCAGTCTCCCTGCTGATAGATATAGAAGCTTTGACCCTATCTGCCCTAGTCTGGTTTATCCCTCCTCAGGCAGCCTTGTGACCCTTCCATTCCCTCCTAGAGATTCGCCATATTGTTGTTAAACTCTGTGAAGACACCTGACCAGCCTTAACCCTACTATAGCTCAGTAAGTTTAAGCACTAGTCTCAGCTTTCCTAGTAGCAGGGACCATAAGAAAACAGCACTACACATGGTTCCCTGAGATATTTTATAAGATGATCATTTATTACTTCTGAGATTGTGTCACTAGAATTTCATGGATTCTTCTTTGTGTGTTTGGTCTGGTCTAGCAATTCATCTTAAATTCATTTACTTGTGTGTCATTTCAACTTTGAATAGCACATCTAAGATTGAAACATTAGGTTCTAAGTGTCATTTCTCATTAATAATGAGCAGTGACAATTTTTTTTCCTATTTCATTCTACTTTTTTCCCTCCCACTTTCATTTGTAAGAGCTCTTGGAATGATATAGGTTTAGCTAGGCTTTGTGCCATCTTGTTGTAATCTTGTTTATGCTGTTTTGTGATGTGGTACCATGTGTCATCCATCTTCCCCCTTTGTGGTTTTTTACAATTTAGTTTGTATTCTACCCCAGTGACATCAGACAAATGGTCCTCCTTGCAATACTCCCAAGTGTAGCCCAAACTGGATTAAAATGTAATTGGAAAATATTTAACAAAATAAATAAAAATTCAATAGAAAATAGATAACATTATATTTTAAAACTAAGTCAATCTGCAGCCCACAGGAATCCTTATGTCTGGGTAAGTAGTCTCCATTTGTATTTGAGTCTGATGCCCCTGTTCTGGACCATTGCCACCACTGGCTGACATGTACTTTTACTTGTCAAAGACATCAAGTGTTTACTAGCTCAGGTGGTTTCTATATTCTTTTGACCTCTTCTTTGTAAAAGCTACTTTACGTCAATAAAATTTTGCAGGGAATATAACAATGAAGGTAACTGGTTTTTTTGCTTTGGAGCAGCTAAACGGTGTGGTGAATGGAACACTGGGCTTGGAATCAGGACATATTATTTCCATGAGTTCAAATCCAATCTCAAACACAAGTTGTGTGGGACTTCAGTCAAATCGCTTTACCCTGTTTGTTTCATTTTCTCATCTGTAAAATGGGCTGGAGAAGGAATGGCAAACCAGTCAAGTATCTTTGCCAAGAAACCCCCAAATGGAGTCACAAAGAGTCAGACATGACTGAAACCACTAACAGCAGCAGCAACAACACCACCACAAAGTTTTGCTTTTCCCCCTATTCCATTTCTCAGTATCAATGCATTTTGAACAGGTCAGGTTGAAGGTGCATCTTCTCATCCTTATCCTTTCTTCTAATTTGATGGTGATATTTTAATTGCACACAGGCAGCCAGGTTTGATACAATTCCTACATCAGTAATCAATTGTTTTCTATCAGTTAAAGTATAATTCATTTTGTACATGCAAGATGCTGCTTGATAATTCTCATGTCAAGTACCTTTTGTTTTATGAAAGCAAATATCCATGATATTGAAGGCTTCCATTCTCAAATTCGAGTTGTATTAGCCAAACTACTGTATCCCATCCTTCCCACATTTACATTGAAGTCATCGAATATTAAGTTATTTTTTGGCTTTGTTTGGAGGATCTTGTTAAGCACTTCAGAGAATTTCTCCATCTCTTCATGCTCTGCAGCAGATGTCAGCAATTAGCTGCAATTATTTTCCTAGTGCTCATTTTGACTATGATCGTGACCATGACTAGGTAACCAAGTATCCCATGTAATGGTTCTTGATGCCTAAGGTCACTGTGTAAATAATTCCTGCAGTTCCTTCCAAGGAGAACTTGTCAGTTATCCTTCCGTTTTGCTACAACTTGTTTTGTCCTTCTGGTTTTGTTAATCATGAGCATATCAATATTGATGTGGACCAGTTTTTCTACCATGTCAGTTCATTAGCCATTGGGCAAATATTGTACTTTCCCAGTGCTAAGAGTAAAGTTAATGTTTATAGATAGCTTAAAGATTTTATGATCACCACCTCACTACATAAACAGTAGGGAACCACATAGGACTAAGGGCCACTTTTAATTTTTCTTCAGATCATGGATTGTCTGAACCAAAGAATCCATCACCAAATAGCCAGTCTACTAGGGATGAACCTCTCCATCCTTAACTAGGTTAAGCCTCAGGCAACAGATATCATCTGTTTCTGAGACCATATTGGAAGCCTTATCAACTAGGAAAAAAATTTACATTCTTTTGATAGGCTTTGAGAATCTAGGGTAACCTCCATGCAATGATGAAATATCAGAGCCCCTGGAGATACAAAGACAAAAGTTAAACATTCTCTACCCTCGAGGATCTTATGTTCTACTACATTTGGTAATTAGAACAGTTCCTGTCACATTAAATATTTGCTGAATGGTTGATTTCTGGAGGAAATTTGACTTATACACAGACAGGGAGTGATGGGAGGAGGGGAAGAGGGTACAAACAAATTGTCCTGGAATGTCTGAGGGTAGAGAGGAGGGATGACTGAGGGAGAGATGGGGGAGCTGTTGAGGCCATGGGCATGATCCTTGAGGCCCTAGGTTGGGGTTCTGAACCTTTTTCATGGACCCTCTGGCAGTCTTGTGAAGCCTGTAGATACCTTCCCAAAATAATATTTTTAAAAAGTAATCAAAGGAAATTCTTTTTTGTTTTTTGCTTTGCCAAACAGGACACAGAGAAAACTTTAGTCTAATTGCACAGAAAATATAATTTTTTTGTAACTAGTAGCAAACATATCATCAGGATGGGTTTTTTGGTTGGTTGTTTAAAAAAAAAACTCTGGCAAATTGAGTCTACCTTAGAAAGGTTACCCAGTTCCCCCTCAACAACAAACTCCCAGATAAGAGACAGAGAGAGGAACATCTTGCTCATACCATCCAGGAAAAACTTAATAGAATTGAAGGAAATTCTAAAGTTCAATTAGAACTTAGTGAAAAATAAAGATGTAATTTTTTCTCATCCAAGTCCAAAGACCCCTCCCTGAAATCTATCCATGGACACCCCTTTCCCCAGTTAAGAACCCCTGCCCTAGGTCAAATACTCAAGCGTCATTGAGCCAGGCCAGTTGTAAGGAACCTTAGAGATCATTACAATCCAAGCCCCAGGGGGATGCTTAAACCCTGAAAGAAATGATATCTCAGAGTCAAATGATCTCTACCATCAGAGCTCTTTTGGGTCCTGAGTAACTGAGCAGAAGGGGAAGAGAAGAGTACATGGCCGCTTTCTGGGAGCTCTGTGGCTTTCTGAAGGGCAGAGGATGGAGGCCACCACAAGTATCAGGGCATATAACCAGAGAATCTGTGGTTGGTATAAATTTTGTACCAACTATGAAGCATCAGTGTAATCTCACACTGATTGAGTCAGAATGCCTTCCATTTATTTCGTATATATGCTCTATGTATCTGGTTATTTACATATTCTCTCTAGTTAGGATGTAAACTCCTTGAGGGCAGGGACTGTTTCTGTCTTGATTTGTATCCCCAGCACTTAACACAGTAGTAAGTGTTTAATAAATGCTTTTTGACTGACTAACTGGTCTGGCTCAAGAGTGAAGGAGACAAAAGTCACTGGGCAGGCTCATATCTCACTGCCAGGCTCTCACTTAGTCCATGTTAAGAATAGATAATATGCCTCTCCCTTTCTCATCTAGGATCAGTCCATTGATCTGTTCATTTCTATTGAGTTAATATATTCACTTACTTGTCCATTCAGTTCATTTGTCCTGGATCAAATCATTGATCCACTCACCCAGTTTTTCTGTTGGGCACCAGCTCTTTACCATGGTCATACCATGAATTTATTCTGTCATATTCATGTCATTATTTATTAAGTACCTACTATGTTTCATGCTCTTTTCTTGGGACTGGAAATATGAAAGACATACATAGCTCTTGCCTCAAGGAGCTTATAGTCTATTAGGAAGATAAGACATGCGTACAAATACCTGTGGTACAAGTTAGAATATATAAGTGCACAAAGTCAAACCGAGTGACCAGAAAGATTCTAGGAGGGAAGAGACATTCTAGCTCGATAACTCAGGATAGACATCCTCGAGAAAAGAAGCCTAGAGGAAGAGAAGTATCACCTGCTTGCACACATGGAAACAGAGAAGATGAGAACTGAGACAATAAGAGAGAGCATGAAGGGGAGTATATAAAATATGACAGCTGAAAAAAGTAGGTTGGAGTCAAATTATAGAGTGTTGAATATGAGGATGAGAAATTCACATTTCATTGATTTAACCCAGAAAGTGACATGATCAGAATTTTGTATTAGGAAGATTACCATGGTAGTGTATGAAAAATGGGTTGGAGAGCAAACAGTCATGGGAAACTGTTGTAATTGTCCAAGAAAGAGCCGGAGAGGGCTGAAAGTAAGGCAATCACTGTGTGAGCAGAGAAGAAGGGGTAAATGGGAGAAATATTGTGGAGATACAATTGTTTGTCCTTAGTATTGGGACTGGGTAGGTGGGGTGAGGAAGGGGGAAAAGTCAAAGACAACTCAGAGGTTTTATGCCTAGGTGACTGGGAACATGATGGTGACATGAACAAAATAATGGAATTTGGAAAGAGTCCCCCAGACTTGGGGAGGTGGTGAGACAAAATATTTCGTGAAATCATTCTGAGTTGACCATGGGCCATCCAAATAAATATCTGCAACAAGCAGGTGTAGATATGGAACTGGAACATAGGGAGGAATCAGGGCTGTAAGTACACATTGCTCATTGGCAGAGAAGTGATCATTGAAGCCATGTGATCACCAAAGGAAAGTATGCAGAGAGAGAATTGGAGAGGGCTGAGGAGAAAGCCTTGGGAGGATGTCTACAATTACAGATGTAGGAGAGAGAGGAAAAGGAACCAACTAAGACAAGAAAGGAGCTGTTCAAGAGGTAGAAGGAAACTAGGAGTGAGCAGGAAACATGCTTTAGGAAAATTTGATGATGTAGACATCCCTTTCAGCTGAGAGAATCAAGGAAGGCTATGTGAACTGAGCTGAGACACAGAAAGAAAGTCAGACAGAGATGAGAACTGAATTTCAAGTCTGAGGAAATTCTTGCATGAATATTAGGAAGTAGGAGATGCCACGTGAAGTTCAGAGAATGATTGATGTTCCAGTTTGGCTGAAACAGAGAGAATGCCAAAGAGAAGCATAATAAATGAAAGCAGAAAGCTGAGCTGGAGGCAGAATGTGGGAGTCTTTAACTGACCAGCTAAATGGTTCATATTTCATCCTAAAAGCAAAAGGAAGCTATGAAGAATTTTGAGCAGGGGAGTGGCATGCTTAGATATGTACTTTAGGAAGATCATGAGGGAGATGGCTTGGAGAGACTAGAGGCCAGAAAAACAGTTAAGAGGCTCTTGTCCAGTGGAGAGGTGACGAAGACCTCAACTAGGATGGAATCATGGGAGAGGTATGGAGAGGAAGGGACAGATGCTAGTGATGTTGCAGAAGTAATGTTGCCAAGATTTGACTGATTGGATATGAGATGAGGGAGAAAGAAGAGTCAAACACAACTCTGAGATCTTGAATATGGGTGAAAATGAGTGTGGGGGTGATTATAGAAATAGGAAAGCTGGAAAGATGGGGATTCAGGGGGTAATTAACAGGTGAAGCCTGTTAAGTTAGAGGTAATGATAGGACATTTACGTAAAGATGCTTAGCAGACAATTGGAGATGTGTGACTGGAATGATGTTTGGGTAAATACATTTGGGACTCATCTGGGTAAAAATAAACCCATAGGAGCTGATGAGATCATGAGGAGAGAACATATATATGGAGTCTATCTAGAGAATAGTTATCTACATCTAGGGGATAACAAGAAGCTGATGAAACAAGACTAAAAATGAAAGATCATATAACTAGGAGTAAAAGCAAAGAAAGCAGGGTCATGAAAACCAGGGAAAGAGAGAATCCCCCAGAGAAGGGACTGGCTAACAGTTTCAAATGTTACAGAGATGTCCAAAGGCTGAGAACTGGGAAAGAGGTTTTAGATTTGATACTTAATGAGCTGATGGGGAGGTTACAGAAGAGTGGTAAAAACGCGATTGTAAGGAGTTACAGAAGAAAGAAGTAAAGAAAGCAAGTGTAGACTATTCTTTACTGCAAGTTTGGCATTAAAGAGTAGGAGAAGTATGGGATATAGGCAGAACTTCTCTATTACTGATGAGGGCACTGCCTTCTTACCATTCACCCGTGTCTTCAACATTAGTATCATCCTCATTCACTCTCCTTCAACCAAAATGTCCAATCAGTTGCAAAATTTGATTATTTCTACCTTCAGAACCTCTCTTCTGCATCACACATAAATACATGCATGTATGTTTCTTTCCACTCTCATGGCCACCATGTTAGTTAGTTCTCGTTGCCTCTTACTTGGATTATTTCAGTGGCCTCCTGACTGGTCTCACTGGCTCGTCTCTCCCTACTCCAAACCATTCTCTACTCAGCTGTCAAAGTGGTTTTCCTGAAGTGTAGATCTGACCATATCAATGTTGCCTCTCTGCCCCTATTCCATAAACTCCAGTGACAGCCTATTACCTCTGAGATCAGATATGGAGGTCTCTGTTTAGCATTTAAAGATCTCCATGAATTGTTCCCTTCCTAACTTTCTGGTTTTCTTATACTTTACTCTCTCCACACACTCCATAGTCCAGTTATAATGTCTCTTATCTCTGTGACTTTGTATAGACTGCTTCCCATTCTCTCCCTCTTCATCCTTGCTTCTTGCTTCTCCTCTCTTCCTTCAAGATTCAGTTCAAATCCCATTTTCTACAGAAGGCTTTCCCCAGTTCCTCCAGCTGTTAGTGCCTTCCTCTCTGACATTACTTTGCATCTACTTTGTACATATCTTGTATGCACTTAATCATTTACATGTTGTCTTTTCCTTTAGGGAAAGGAATGGTTTTTCTTTCTTTCTTTCTTTCTTTCTTTCTTTCTTTCTTTCTTTCTTTCTTTCTTTCTTTCTTTCTTTCTTTCTTTTTTCTTTCTTTCTTTTTTCTTTTTTCTTCCTTCCTTCCTTTCTTTTTCTTTCTTTCTTTTCTTTTCTTTCTTTCTTTCTTTCTTTCTTCTCCTCCTCCTTTTCCTCCTCCTCCTCTTCCTCTTCCTCCTCCTCCTCCTCTTCCTCCTCCTCCTCTTCCTCTTCCTCCTCCTTCTCCTCTTCCTCCTCCCCCTCTTTCTCCTCCTCTTCTTCCTCCTCCTCCTTCTCCTCCTCCTTCTCATCTTTGTCCTCCTCCTCCTCCTCCTCCTCTTCTTCTCTTTCTTTTGTATCCCTAATATTCAGCATAATGTTTAGCTCATTGTTAAACACTTAGGTGATTTTTAAAAATATATCAATAAAAGAAAATGCCAAAGGAAATAGATTGAAGATGAAAGAAAGAGGAAAACTGGGAGGGGGAAGGTCATAAGAGCATAGATTTAGAGGTAGAAAGATCTTTAGAGGCCATCTAGTCCAAATCTCTTATTTTACAATGAGGAAGCTGAGGTATTAAAAGGCTAAGTGATTAGCCCAAGACATCGAAGTATTAAGACCAATATGAAGCAAGGTCCTCTGACTCAGATCAAGTGCCCTTCCCACTACTCTCCACTGCCAAGTGTGCCCAACCTGAGCTCCTAGTGAGGGTCTGTTTGCTGGATGGCTTTTTTCTTTTTCTCTACCCTTCCATTCCTTAGACATTTACCCCATTTCCTTTTTCTCTCTCTTTCCTTGGAAATTTAATTCCTTCCCCGAGGAATTAAAGAGACTGAATATTGTTCACCTTCTTAGACCAGTCTCTTATCTCCGTAAAGGGAGGGTCTGGGGGCCAGCATGCTCATAATGTTCCAAAACCCCATTGCCCCTGATTCAGTTAGTTATGATTAGAGAACAGCACTGATGTGTCTCCTCCCCTACGAGGTTACACAGCAGCTTTGTTTGGGAATCCCTCCATCCTCACCCGAGCTCTACTATTTCTCCTTTTTATGGAACCAAAAAAAGGGTAGAGGGGAGAAGAGCATAAAGAGACTTCCCATTGAACATCACAGTCTGATCTCAATTGAGCATGAAGTGGAATGAGGGTGATTACAATCCTCTTATTTTAATCTGTTATAATTAATCTACAATCCATGTGACCCAAATATAATGATATATCAGATTACTTCATCTCCTGTTCCTTTTTTAACAAGTGGGTCACCATGAATCAAACAGTACCAATGAGCACAAATTATCAGAAAGAAAACACCAGCAAATCTATAAGACATCTAGGGCTGTGGTTGATTGAACCATTTCCTTTCTTCCTTCCTTTCCCTACTACCCCATCTCATTCCTCCCCATATACTGTCAAACCTTAAGGAAGAATAAGCATACTAAATGCATTTACTTCCCTTCTGCTCACCCATTCATTAACTCTTTACTATTTGGCTTCTCTCTCCAAGTACTCTACTGAAACTCCTTTCCCCAAGGTCACCAATACTTGATGGCCAATGATCTCTTCTCAGTCCTCATATTTCTTTATTTGCAGCATTTGATCCTGTCAATTATCTCTTCCTCCTGGATATTCTCCTCCACTGGTTTCTATAACATTTCTCTCTTCCTGCTGTTTCTCAAACATCTAGCAAAGAGCCTTGCATGCAATAGGTGTACAATAAATGTTTGTGGAATAAATGATGAATGAACAAACAACAGCTCTCTTTGGAGAGGACTCAGGTTTCTTTTTTCCAAGTGAGAGGTCAGCACATATATGATCATAGGATCATAGAAATAGAACTTGAAGGGTCCTTAGAAACCATACATATGTTGCTTGGTGCATCAGCCGGGGTTAGAGATGGTTAATATCCCAGTCAAACCAATACTCCATCTTAGCCTTTATTTTCTACATGTGGGTTGAACCACTTCTCAACACTTTCCATGTATGGCTGGTACAAGGAGCCTGATTTTTCCTTAGTCAATGACTCTGCTCTGAATTTCACTCAGGGAAAGGAAAGCTTTCAAAATAAACCAGGGTTGGGGAGGTGCCTCTTGCTCGCCTAGCCTTCTCACAGTCAAAAAGCACTGACAACCGGGTTTACTTTAGCCTGTGTGCAGAGAAGAGTGCCTTAGTAATTACCTCTTTGGGAAGTTTATCAAATATTAATAAATCAAAACTCATTGAGGTTCTCTATCTGTTGGTTTGAAAGAATGGCACCAAAGACTACGATTCAACCCTCTGTCCTTTTTGTATCTTTGTATTTGATAAACCATTTAATGGTTCCTTTCTCTCTGCCTTCCTTTCTATCAATAATGAACTGAACAACCAGGAACAACTAGGATCAATCTAATTTTACCTACCTGGCAAATTCAAACTGCTTAAACAGAAATTTTAGAGGACCAAAATCAGTTTTGGAATTAGCCGCACATTTGGACAGAGAGGTAGGGAAAGGGAATTATAGTATGTCTTTCTCACATCTCCTGCAGGGAAACAGTTTAGTGATGTCTCAGTGCATTCCAGCCAAACTTCCCATTAGAGAACCAGAAGGTGGGGGCAGTGGCCCATGAAGCCAAGCTGTCATAATGCCCAGTCCCTAGTCCCATGAATCAGCTTCTATTCTCTCACTCACTCGACTCCATTCAATTCCAACAGTCAAAGTCTGTCTTTTCTAGACCAAAAGCCACCGTGTTGATTCCAGACTCTTGCCTGGCTGTAGCTTCTCCTCATTCGTAATTGATGGCAGGCTCAGGCCCTCCCAGCCTGGGAATCTAATCTCCATAGTGTCCATATGGTTTGCATTCCTGAAGCGCTCCCAAAGCTGGTCATCGAAGTCTCTACTCCGCCTGCGCAGAGCCATCTCAAAAGCCTGCTACACGCCCGGGAGAAATGCAGTGAATGTAGTCATGCCCGCTCTTGGGTTGGCTACTTGGTACCCTCAGTCAGAGGAAATAAATAATGACAAATCACGGAGACTGTGAACCATAGAGCAAAAGGTTGACTAGAACAGGCGGAAGGTGATGATATGTACACTCTTCTGCCTGGAATTTGAAGCCCTTCCCAATCTGGCTTCTGGTGACTTTTCCAGGCTTATTGCACTTCGTTTCCCTTCATACACTTCACATTCCAGTCAGCCTTGCTGTAATATTATTTCTTGAAATCAGCATGTCCATCTCCCACTTTTGCCCTTGTGCACAGACTGCCCCCATACCTGGAATGTGTATGCCCCCATACTCTTCTCACCTCTGATTTTTAGAATCTCTATCAGGGGTGGAGAACCTATGGTCTGGAGACCACATGTGACTCTTTTGGTCCTTGGGTGCAGCTTTTTAACTGAGTCCTAGTTTCACAGAATAAACCCTTTCATTGAGGGGATTTGTTCTGTGAGGTTTGGATTCAGTCAAAGGGCCGTACTTGAGGACCTAGAAGGCCACATGTGGCCTTGAGGCTACAGGTTCCTCCACCCCTGCTTTAGCTTCTTTCAAGATTTACCTCCAATGGAAATCCTTCCCTAAATGTTCCTCAAATTATCATGTATATGTTATTTGTATAGATATTATAAACAAGTTGTATCCTTCCCAATAGAATACAAGCTCCTAGAGGGCAAAACCTATTTTTAAATTTTGTTTTTGTTTCTCTACAACTTAGGACAATGCTTAAAACATAGTGTTTATTAGATTGGATTAGACTCAGAAAGAAATACAGCTGACATTTTTCACATGATTCCTAGCCTTGGGCAGACTATCACTACAGGGAAGGGCCAGAGTCACTATCAGGAACTTTCTCTCCTAAACCTGTCCCTAATCCCAATTTCTGTTGATAGCACCTCTAGACTCTTAGTTACCCTGGTTTTAAATCTTGGAGTCATATTCAATGATTTTCTCTTCCTCTTCCTTAACATCCATTTACTAAATATTGCCAAAAATAATAACTCCAATTTCTATTTTAAATCTCGCAAAGCACTTTCTTCACACTCCTCAACTTGTGAGAGAGGTCATGTAAGTGCCACCATTTTATGGATGTGGCATCTGAGATTCAGAAACATTAAATGATTTGCACGAGGCCTTATGGAAGTGAGAGTTCTCTCTTGACTACAAGATCAGTGTTGGCTGATTATTTGTTGAATTGAATTGACTTCATGTTCCCCTCCCCCCCCCAACAGAGTGCTATCTTCTTAGTAGAAGCTCAGCAAATGTTTGCCGAAAAAAAAATGAATGGTTATGAGGCAGCTAGGTGGAGCAGTGAATAGAGCACCAGCCCTCAAGTCAGGAGGACCTGAGTTCAAATTTGACCTCAGACACTAAACACAAAAACTAGCCATGTGACCTTGGGCAAGTCACTTAACCCCAATTGCCCTCCAAAAAAGCAAGAGATAAAAATAAAAAAAGACGGAGATTTCTCCCTCAACACTTTACCCATCGTACCACATACAGCCTATAAGATGGATCTGAAGAAGGATAAATATAAAAGTTCTACACTTTGATTTAAAAAAAAAAAGAATGAATGGTTATAGAGTTAAAGGTAACTGAAGGGATGGTAAGTCCATGAATCAGAATGGGAAGCCTCAAAGGAAAACTGATTTGGGGGTGGGGGGACGTTGCAAGATGGGGAACACAATGAGCTCATCTTCAGATATCTTGAATTTGACATACTGGTGGGACTGTAGCTCATCCATTTCACTCCTGTCTGACTCTTCATGAGCCCATGTAGGGTTTTCTTGGCAAAGACACTGGAGTGATTTGCTGTTTCCTTTTCCAGCTCATTTTACAGATGAAGAAACTGAGGTAAAGAGGGTTCTGTGACCTGCCCAGAGGCACATAGCTAGTAAGTAACTGAGGCCAGATTTGAAATCAGGAAGATGAGCCTTCTTAATTCTAGCCCCCTGCTCTATCTGCTGTACCTGCCACCTAATTGCCCCAAACTAGTGGGACATTCAGCTGGAAGTGTCCCACAAGTAGATGGGGGTACAATTTTATATCTCAAGAAAGAGGCAGGACTGGAAATACAGATTTGGGAGTCAATTAAGTAGAAAAATATTATTATTATTATTCTGTAATGCTTTCAGATTTACAAAGCATTTTACAAATAGCAGAGTGCTTTACTCTAGTAGTTACCCCTTTGAGATTATTTCATCCTAACCACCCTGGAAGGTAAATGCTGTTATTACACCTATTTTATAGATGTAGAAACTAAGGCATAGAAAGGTTAAGTGACTCATTGAGGATCAAACAGTTAACAAATGTTTGATACAGGATTAGAACTCAGGTCTTCCTGATTCTAGGTTCAGCAACTCTATTCACTGAACCAACTAGCTGCCTAGATATGTGGTAGAAAGGATAAGTAAGTCCCGTGAGCTAATAAGGGGAATATGGGGTTCAAGCTGGATAGGGAATCCACAGAAACCAGGACAATAACAAAAGAGTGAATGAGAAGGAGGAGTTTATAAGTGTAGAAACTGAGGCAAAGGGGAGGTGAAGTGACTGACTTAGGATCACACAGTTAGTAACAGTCTCCCTGACTCCAGGCTTGACAATCTACCCACTGCAACATGATTTACCCTTTCTGATTCTCAGTTTCCCAATCTGTAAAATGGATAAATTAATAGCAACTCATGGGGTCCTTTTAAGGTTCAAATAAGATAATATAAGCAAAAGGCTTTATAAACCTGAAAGTGTAATATTAGTAATCCAGAAAGTAGTTGGAGATTCAGGACTGCAATTCAGGAAATATAAGGTCAGGATTGGAGATATGGATTAGTCAACATCTACAAAAAAGGGTGCATTTATTAAGCACCTATTATGGGCCAGACATTGGAGACACAAAGACAAAAGCAAAGCCATCCCTGCCCTCATGGAGCTTGCATTCTACTGAGTAAAATAACATACACACATATAAAAGCATATTCTGAGTGCACAAAGGAGAGACAAGGTGATTCTTGCAGGAGAGGGCACTGGTGACTGGGAGGTCAGAGAAAGTTTCATTTGGAATGTGTCTCATTGGGCATTGTAGAGTTATAGGATTTCAATTTAGAAATGACCTTAGTTTATTTAGCCTCTTCATTTTATAGATGGAGAAACTGAGCTTCAGGGAGAGGAAGTAGAAGTGACTAAGCCCAGCTTACACATGGAGCACGCAGCACAGCCAGGATTTGAACGCTAGTTCTCTATGTGTGTGAGACCTGGGATTATATAGACTACAATGATTTGCCATTGTTGCCATTCTGCTGTATAAGTATGGCTCATTCAGGCCCTTGAATGGACCTAATCACCAGTCATGAGGCCCTTCACATAAGCCTGGGCCCTTCATCCTATCACATTCATAACCTGCTATCCTCAATACCTACTGATTACCCTTCTAATGTATACTCCAAGAAACCAGCTCCATCGGAGTCCTCCCTGGCAACCAGCATCCCATTCACTCTTTTTTGCTTAGATTTTAGTCAAAGCTATAGACTGACTCCATTGTACCTAGTCCAATCCAATCAGTGTTTGGGTAAGACCATACTGGCAGTGTTAGGCAGGCAGATCAACAGACAGATACATGCTTCTATAAATACATGGATATAGAGACAAACAGAGAGATAGGAAGGGAGGTAGATAAACAGATGGATAGATAGACAAACAGGATGAGCAGATGGATATGGCTGGATTGACAGATGTTAGACATGTAAACAATATATATGAAGGTGTGTGTGTGTGTGTGTGTGTGTTTGAGAGAGAGTGAGAGAGATAGAGGAAAGAAGGAAGAGAGTGAGAGTGAGAGAGAGAGAGAGAGAGAGAGAGAGAGAGAGAGAGAGAGAGAGAGAAAGTGTGAATATGTATAATATGATGTAATGGATAACAGAGACAGCAGAGCTACCCGATTCTTATTTTTTACCATTTTCTCTGACAAGGAGAATAATCTTCAGACTGACAAGGATTAAACGAAGCTAGCTAGCTAACAGGGAACTACAGCCCAAAGCTTTCTGTTAGGGGCTGGAGACATTATCATGCACTGTGATGAATCTGCAGTCTCCTCAATGTCAGCATCCCCTCTAACTTTAAAGATCCCAACCCATGCAGACCTGCTCTCCTTGTGTGATTTTGTCCTCTTCTTCCCATTAGCCTTTCCCGTTAATACCATGAAACAAAGGTATTGCCCAAAGGGTGCTAAATACTATTCTCTCTCTTCTGGAGGGCTGTCCCTCAAAGGACAGCTTTCAGTATCAGAGTATACTCCAGGCCAGCCCTGGTCTCTCCATTTCTCACAGCATCACTTAGTCCCAGAGTTATAAGAGACCTTAGGGGTTATCTAGTCCAACCCATACTTGAACATAAATGTCTTCTGTGTCATCCACAGTAAATGGCATTCTAGGCTCTGCCTGAATACTTCTTTTTTAAAAAATTAAATTAAATTAATTTTTTTTTTTGGAGAGAGGAAGGCAGGGCAATTGGGGTTAAGTGACTTGCCCAAAGTCACATGACTAGTTTTGTGTTAAGTGTCTGAGGTCAGATTTGAACTCAGGTCTTCCTGATTCCAGGGCCTGTGCTCTGTTCACTGGGCCACCTAACTTGCCCCTGCTTAAATACTTCTAATGAAGTACTACTACCCTTTTTGGGGGGACATTTCAAAATATTAGGAAATGTTTCTTTGTACCAAACTTAAATTTTCCTCTCTATAATTTCTACCTGTATTCCCAATTTTGGCCTCTTAGAATAGCTCTAAAGTAGAGCTATTCTAAGTAGAATAGCTCTAAACTTTTTCTTCTTTTAAATTATTTTTATTCTAATTACATGTAAAAACAATTTTTGATATTCATTTTTATAAAATTTTGAGTTCCAAATCCTCTCCCCCTCTCTCTTCTTTCTCCCCCTCATTGAGAAGGCAAGTGGTTTGATACAGGTTATACATGTACAGTCATGCAAAATATATTTCCATAACTAAGAAAACACAGATCAAAAAAAGAAAAAGAAATTTTTAAAAAGTCTGCTTCGATCCGCAGACAGACTCCGTCAGTTCTTTCTCTGGAGGTAGATAGCATTTTTTATCATAAGTCCTTCAGAGTTGTCCTGGATCATTGTATTGCTGAGAATAGCTGTCATTCACAGGTCATCATCTTATGATATTGCAGTAATTTATGAACTGTTCTGGTTCTGCTCACTTCACTTTGCATCTGTTCATGTAAGCCTTTCCAGAATTTTTTGAAAGCATCCTGCTCATCACTTCTTTAAACAATTTTTTTTATTTTTGGAGGGGGGAAGGCAGGGCATTTGGGGGTAAGTGATTTGCCCAAGGTCACATGGCTATTAAGTGGTGAGTGTCTGAGAAGGGATTTGAACTCAGGTCCTCCTGACTCCAGGGCTGGTGCTCTATTCACTGCACCACCCATCCATCCCCATCATTTCTTATAGTATAACAGTATTCCATCACAATCATATACCACAATCTGTTCAGCTATCCTCCAATGGATGGGTATCCCCCTTGTTTTCCAATTCTTTCCCATGACAAAAAGCTGCTATAAATGTTTTTCCATTTAAAAAAATATCTTTGGGATAAAGACTCAGCAGTGGTATTATGCAATTTTATAGTCCTGTGTGCATAGTTTCAAACTGTTCTCTAGAATGGTTGGGTCAGTTCACAACTCCATTACCAATGCTTTAGTGCCCAATTTTCCCAAATCCCCTCCAACATTTGTCATTTTCTTTTTCTGTCATGCTAGCTAATCTGTGAGGTGGTACCTTGGAGTTGTTTTAATTTAATTTAAATTCTCTAATAGTGATTTAGAGCTTTTTTTCATATGAATAGATAGCTTTGTTTTCTTCATCTGAAAACTGCCTGTTTATATCCTTTGACCATTTATCAGTTGGGGAATGACATATTTTCAAAAATTTGACACAGTTCTCTCTATATATTTGAGAAATGAGACCTTTATCAGAAAAACTTGCTGCAAAATTTTTCCCATGGTTATGATTATTCACCATGTGTATTTCCCTCCATCTATTTTCCCCTATTTATCCTTCTCTTTCTCTTTTTTCAGCCTCTTTCCTCCAAAGTGTTTTGCTTCTGACTGCCACGTCCCCAGATCTACCCTCCCTACTACTAACTTCCCCTTTCTCTTCTTCCCTTTCCCTCCTACTTTCCTGTAGTGCAAGATAGATTTCTATGCCCAACTGAGTGTGTGTGTATTATTCCTTCTCTGAGCCAATTCTGATTAGAATAAGGTTCAATTATTGCCTGCCACCTCTCCCCTGTATTTCCCCCAATTTCCCTCCACTGTTAAAGCTCTTTCATGCCTCTTTTATGTGAGATAATTTACTTTATTCTACCTCCCCCTTCCCCCTTCTCCCAGGGCATCCCTTGTTCTCACCCTTTAATTTTATTTTTTAGATATCATTCCAACATAGTCATCTCATACCCATGCCCTCTGTCTATGTGCAATCCATCTAACTGCTCTAACGGTGATGAAATTCTTAGGAGTAAAACTTCTTCTACATGTCAGTTTTTCTATTTTTTGGTTATTGCTATTGTTTTTTCAAATCTTTGAAGATAGCTATCCCATTCTCTATGTCTGCTCTTCTCTGGGCCAAACATCACTAGTCCCTTCACTTCAGTGTGGTGTGGTCTCTAGTCTTCTCACCCTAGTAAGGATTCTGAGAATTTAGAGCTTGAAGGGACTTTGTAGGTCAAGTCCAAAGCCTTCATTTCATAGATGAGGTAGCTTCTGAAACCCTTAGAAGTTGAATAATTTCTCTAAGGTCCCATAAGCTCTAAACCACCAAGCTGGGATGAGAACCCAGTTCCTTTGAATGCAATTTCACTTCTCACACCTACATGAACTGCCAAAAGTAACCCTTCTCTGGACATGCTTCATTTTGTCAGCATCTATGAAATACGATACTTCTCAGAACCAATACAGGGGAGCCAGGAGGAGGGCTAAGAGATTTTCTTCTAACTCACTTCCTTCTCTGATTCCTAAACTCCAACCTGAAATTTGGAACTCTTTGAACTTCTTGGGGTCTGTGGGGCAGCTAGGTGGCACAGTGAATAGAGCACTGGTCCTGGAGTCAGGAGGACCTGAGTTCAAATCCGGATTCAGACACTTAACACAAAACTAGCCATGTGACCTTGGGCAAGTCATTTAACCCCAATTGCCCTGCATTCCCCCCTCCAAAAAAATAAAAAGATTCTTGGGGTCTGAGTTTGTTTGGCCCCTGAGTTCACAGAAACAATGGATCTAACCCCTAATTAATTTCCTGTTCCCATTTTACTGATGTCATCATGTCATGGCTCCTACTTCTGGTGCCTACTCCTTCCCTGCTTTCTACTCACAGCTACCATACCCTCTAAAACCCACAAATGCCTAAACCAAGGTTTATTCTCCTAAAGAATAGGTTCAGTAATAAGGTTGTAGGGAATGATAAGCAGATAAAAGAAAGCTGGAAGAGGAAGGGTACTGACCACAACCAAAACACCAGAAAGGCGAGAGTGGGCTTGGTTCTGGAGGACAGATGATAAAATACATCACTGTCCTCTCAGCAGAGATGGAGATGGATGACGAGCAAGAAACGTTACACATACTGTCAGCTGCAACCATGGGGCCAGGAGGTTCTGCTTCACTGTTTTCCTTTGTTACGAAGGAGAGTATGGAGGGAGGGGCAGGGGGAATGGAGTGTACACCAGGAAATGAGTAGTGTGAACAACATAAAAGCATCAATAAAGCTCTTGGAAAAAGATCAATGTAGCATCCTTGTGTCTGCAGAGAGAGAAGTAGACAGTGGTGCAAAGTAGCTAATACTTAGATTTCTACTAATGACCATCTCAAAAAAAAAAACTGCTTAGACCATATTCTGTTTCCATTAGGGCTTGGCAGGAATCTGCTAATTGCCGATCCAAGTCAGTCGATTAAGCTAGGTCATATCAGGAGAAAAGACAAAAGCCCACTATAAATAAATAAGGCCTTCTTCAAGAGCTCCCAGTAATTGAGTACCCAGCTCAGCAAAAGGTGTGGGAAGCAGGCAGTTTGCCATCATAGTTTGCTCTGCCTATTAGGGTCAGTCAGAATAGCTACCAAGAAGAACAAAGGACTGACTGAGGTTCTTGTTTCCAGCACATGTGGAAGAAAAGGGGAATTTCACAGTGATCCACGGAGAAAGTGTTGTATTTGTATTTCTGCCAGTAGCAGAGAACGGTTATGTATGTACAAAGTGCAGATTACTCAAAGAAAAGGAAGGCCTCCCCATTTCCTAGCTTATTGGGAAAAACAAAGAGCTTTTGGAAAGAGTAAAAGAAATGCTTCAAAGAGAAAACCAAAATGAATAAGAAGGGGGCAAAAAAGAATCCTGACTGTGTCAGGAGTCTGGAGGACAAGAAGATGAAGAACAAGGACTTTGGGAAGCCATAGCTGGTGCTGTGGAATAGCCTTGAGGGGCTTCCCGTGGAGTATCTCCTAAGGAGAAAGTAGTTTCTTGTGTTCTAAGCAATGATGATATGAATCTATAGATATTACAGGGAGATAAATCAGCTATCAATCAGTCAAGAAGCATTTATTAAGCACTATTTATTAAGCTATGTGCTGGTGTACCATGAATAAAAATACAGAACCAAAACAAAACAAAAATTGATCCCCATTCCTAAGGAGTTTATGATTGAACTAGGAGTGGTAAGAATGAGAAGAGATGAATAATGGTGGCTGGTAACTTTCTACTGGGGAGTACCAAGGCGATTTGACCTAAACAAGCAATAGAGATATTATATATAGATATAGATAGATAGACAGGTAGATAGATAGATAGATAGATAGATAGATAGATAGATAGATAGATAGATAGATAGATAGACAGACAGACGGATGGATGGATAGATAGATAGGTAGATAGATAGATAGATAGATAGATAGATAGATAGATAGATAGATAGATAGGTATGTAGGTAGGTGGATAGATAGACAGATGATAGATAGATGATAGATAGATAGATAGATAGATAGATAGATAGATGGATAGATAGGTGGATAGATAGATAGATAATAGGTAGGCGGATAGATAGATAGATAGATAGATAGATAGATAGATAGATAGATAGATGGACAGATAGATAGCAATATATGATACGAAATCTCTTGTGGCATGCTAGATCTGAAAGCCATTTAACTCATTCCTGGCAATTCACATCAGGAAAAATGATATTAAAAGGAACCTGGAAAATTATTTCAAGGGATTTTCAAGCCCTAGAAAAAACAAAGAAACAACCCTCCTCTCCCACCCCTCCCCTGAAGATCTTGGAGACATGGGTGATGTTTTAAACACCATAGCTCTTCAAAGGTTAGAGGCTTCTGGAAAATACAGGTGTGGAAAGTGATGGTTTTGAAGGACAGAACTTGGATTTCTGAACCAATATTTAAAAAATAGAAACGATGAGCTCATGATCAGCAAAGGAATGTGTCTAACAAAGGTTGATTAAAAAATTTGTATAGAGTCTTTCAAAACTGATTAAGAGAGCTTTAACCTGAAAATGGAAGGGGAGAGAGAACAGCCCAAATATGTCTGCTGAGCCATACGCCACAGAGAATAGCAGGTGCCGTATAGGAAGGAGAATATAAGTAAAGAGAGGACAAAATATGAGAACAAAGCTAGCAATAAAATCTGTGGTTTTGTATTATATAGCTATATAAAAATGCACAATGGATGGATGATAAAGTAAACAAAGATCCTAATGCTAATAGGTAAATTCAGTCTCAGGGACTTGGAAGGACGGGGCTTGCCTAGAATACAGCTATGGTAGGGTCAATCTCATCCAACAGGAACAGAACATATGAAAAGGACAAAGGCATAGCACTGTGCATGGTGATGTGAGGAAGCCCAGAAATCAGAGAGGGGCAGAGCATCTGAATAAGGATTAATGGAGGGAATAAGAGTGTCATGGGAATATGCTGCCGCCTGCCTGGACAAGAGAAAATGGAAGGAGTGTTCAGGAAACAGATTGTAAACCTGGTGTGGAGGCATAATGTCACAGGAATGAAGGGATTTAGCCATCCCGAGAGCTGTTGGAACGCATTCTCTGCCAAAAACAGAACAGCTGAGAAATTCATAACTTGTTTTAATAATAATTCCTTTTTGCAAACATAAGAGGAAGCAATGGGGGATATGGCTACTCTGGACCTGATTCTAACCAACAAGGAGGGTTGGAATGCTGCAGTAGAAACAGTGGGAATATCAGGAAGGAGTGACTCCCTATGAGAGAGGTAGGGAATTAGATCAGGTAGTAGTACAAGGGCAGCTTAAGCAACTCACTCACAGTGAAGCCTAGATGCAAGCTTGAAGCTTCCTCCGAGGAATATAGGATACTTTACTTAGTGGGTTTGCCAGACCTTGAGCAGGCTAAAACACATCAAGCCTCATAGAATAGCTATGTGGGCCACTCTTACCCAGGGTTGTTGAACAGGTCATGGAAGACTGGGGAATTGCTTTATTGAGGCAGCTAGGTGAGGTAATGGGTGGAGTACTGGCCTTTGAATCAGAAGCCCTGAGTTCAGAACTAACCTCAGACACTCACTAGCTAGTGAGCATGGGCAAGTCACTCAGTTTTCCTCAATTTCCTCATGTGACTTTTAAAAAGTGGAAGGGGATAATAATAGCACCTAACTCAAAGGTTTATTGTGAAGATCACGTGAGTACGATAACAGAGCTTTACAAGGATTATATCAATACTAGCTATTATTACAATTGATCCAGATCAGAAAAGAGTTAAGTTTCCACCTATAACACTATCTTGCCCCTATCTTGGAATCTACTATCGAAAAGAGGAGAAAAACCAGAAGAGGTTTAATTTGTCCTCTAGATTTGGAGAGTGGATTTCAAAGGGTTCAGAGGCTGGATAGCTGGGATTTCATGATCTAAGTCAGTGGATCTCAAATTTTTGGTCTCAGGACCCTTACATTCTCAAAAAGTTATGGGGGCGGCTAGGTGGCGCAGTGAATAGAGCAGCAGCCCTGGAGTCAGGAGGACCTGAGTTCAAATTCACCCTCAGACAATTAACACAAAAGCTAGCTGTGTGACCTTGGGCAAGTCACTTAACTCCAATTGCCCTCCAAAAAAAAAAAAAAAGATATGGAGCCTTCCCCAAAGAGCTTTTGCTTACGTGGATTATATCTTTCAATACTTAGTACAATAAAAATGAAAAATATCTTAGTACTATTATGAAAATAGTTTTGACTTTTTGGACCTCCTTAAAGAGTCTCAGGGTCCTCTAGGGGTCTCCAGACCAAACTTTGTAAACCAATGGTCTCAGTAGTCCCAAGAAAGTTCTCAATAATGAAATTCTAACACAAACATAAATTCTAAAAGGATGAGTTGTCTAAAGAGACCAATGTGAAAGCACAGAAAACTCATCAACCGACTCTGATTTTTAAAATATACATATAGAAGTTATAATAATAGCTAAATAACATGTATGCAGTACTTTTACATTTGTAAAGACTTACTGTCTCATTTGATTCCTACAATAAGTCCCTGAGGTTAGTGCTATTGTTATTCCTGTCTTGTAGATGAAGAAATTAAAGCTGAGGTTAAGTGACTTGCCCATGATGACATATGACATATATATGATATATGACACATGATACACATCCATGTGCATATATATGACACACCACATAGGATATACATGTGTGTATGTCGTGAATGTATTGATGTGTGTATACATACATGTGCACATACATATATGTGTGTATGTAATATGCACATACTTATACATATGCGTCTACATCTATGTCTACATATACATATACATATACATATACATATACATATACATATACATATGCATATGCATATACATATACATATACATATACATATACATATACATATACATATACATATACATAT
>CM053601.1:146924672-146987963 GCA_028646575.1 Pseudocheirus occidentalis | reverse complement strand
AGGTCATTCTAAGAGCAGGAATTGGTTTTTTGTTTGGGTGTTTGGTTTTTTTGCCTTTCTTTGTATTCCTAGCCTTTAGAAGAGTGCCCAGCACATAGAAGGCACTTCATAAATGCTTCTTGACTTGACCTGACCCTGCCCACTCTACCATGCTGCCTCTCACACAATATCCAGGCACTTTAATAGAAGGATGGTATCCAGAACAAGAGAAATGAGAATCCTGCTGGTCTCATATTTGGCAAATTGTGTTTAGTTTTGAACACCACATTTTTAGAAGGAGATTGATGAGCTAAAGAGTCTTCAGAAGATGGCAAAGGGCCTTGAGACTGTGCCATCGCTGGTTCATTTGAAGAAACTGGAGATGTTTAGCCTGGAGAAGAGGGGACATGCTAACTGTCTTCAAGTAATTGAAAGGCTATCATACAGAAGAGGGAATTAGGTTTATTCTGCTTGGTCATAGAGTGAAAAACCAAGAGCAATGGGTATAAGTTCAAAAAAGACAAACAAAATAGTAATAATAGCTCATGTTTACAAAGCACTTTACAAACACTATCTCATTATATCCACAAAATAAAGAAACAGGCTGCCTGAGGTTAAACAATTTGCCCAGGGTCATACACCTAGGAAGTATCTGAGACTGGATTTGAACTCAGGTGTTCCTGGCTTGACCAAGTCCATCATTTTATTCACTGTTACAGAAGTGTCCAAACACAATGCCCAACACTCCAGAGTGTGACACTCCAGAAATGCAACCAGAAAATATTTAACAAAGTAAATAAAAATATAATAAAACATAGAAAAGGTTCATCTGTGATTTTCTAGCATAACTTGTAGCCTGCCAGGCTCCTTGAGTACAGCTCAGTGGCTCTCATTGCTATATGAGTTTGATACCCCTGAACTTTACAGTAAGGAAATATTCAAGCAATTATAGAAAGGAATGAGCACTAACAATGGGGGTCAGGAAAGGGTTAAAGTCAGAGGAGCACTTGAACTAGCCTTAAAGGAACCGAAGGCAGAGGGAATGCATGCCCAGTATGCCCATAGGATAGCTTATGAAAAGGTGTAGAGAGGCAATCGGAGACCATTGAAAATTTGTGAGTAGGAAGTGAGTAACCTGGTTGGGCACCTGTCCTAGGGAGCAGGTAGCCTATCACCAGACTAGAAGGTTTTAATGAAAATCTGGATGAGTGGTCTGGTATGTTGGAGAAAGGAATCTTGCTCTGGTAGGGGTTGAATTAGACCAGGTGTTCTTAACCCCTTGGGATATATGGATAGATTTCAGGGGGGTCCATGAACTTGAACACGAAAACAAACCACATTTTCATTTTCACTAATCTCTTTGATTTTGCATTTTTAAAAACTCAGGGAAGGTGTTCATAGCTTGAAAAGGTCAAGGTGTCCCAATGCATCCTGGGCCATCTCCAGTCATCCTGATCTTTATCTGGCCACCAGACCCAGATGGCTCCAGAGGAGAAAGTGGACCCTCCCTCACTTAAATCCAATTCACTTGCGTGTCATGACATCACCTTTCTGATATCATGGTCCTCTTCAAGAACGAAGGACAAACAAGAGATCCATGACATACCCCAAGGTCTCTGATGTCTAATGCTGAGCTTCTGTGATTTTGAAGTTGTAGAGGAAGGGGGATAGAGTAAAAAGTGAGATGCAGTGGAAGGAGCATTAGATTTGAAGCCCAAGGACCTGGGTTCAAATCCTATCTTTGGTTTTTCCTACCTTTTTATCTTAGTCACTCTTATCTAGGCTTCATGTTACTTATCTCAGTTGGACTAAATGATTTCTGAGATTCTTTCCATTTCTTTGAGAAATTAATAGGGGAGAGGAGGAGAGGAGAGGAGAGGAGAGGGAGGGGAGGGGAGGGAGGGGAGGGGAGGAGAGGAGGGGAGGGCAGGGAAGGAGAGGGGAGGGGAGGAGAGGGGATGGGAGGGGAGGAGAGGAGAGGAGAGGAGAGGAGAGGAGAGGAGAGGAGAGGAGAGGAGGAAAGCCAGAAAGGAAACCCAACATGTAGGACAGCTTTGAAAGCTACAGGTTGATTTTATTCTATTATTTATTCTATTTATTACTCTTAAAATACATAATAGAGTTCTGAAGTTTCATTCTCTTTTTCTGTCCTACTATGTGTATGCAAATATCTATTCTCTTTAGTGTCTGTTAAGTTCAGGATTAAAATGTATTAAAAAGGAATGAATGATGACGGTTGGTTTATAGACTCCTCTTGTACTGAGAGCCATTCTTCGACAGTCATACCCAGTCTCATTAGATTGTGAGCTCCTTGAGAGAAGGGACTGGATTTTGTTCTTTTTGCTCTTAGTACTTATGTACTGACACATGCTTAATAAACACTAGGGTGGGCTTTAGTGTACTTTTTCCAGTGCCTAGGACATTTCCAGTCCCTAACAGAGGGCCTTGAACTGGGGGGGGATGGTTTTGTTTTTATGTACCTAAATATATAGTCTGAGGATTTTGATAGCTAAAAGGCAAATAGAGGAAAATACACTGCGTTTCACATCAGATTACTTCTTACTACCTAGTTGACTTTGGATAACTTACTTAATTTCTCCAAATCTGTTTTGTCATTTGTAAAATGAGAGACCTCGTCAGTTCTAAATACTATGTTATTGTAATATCAGCTTATTTTTTAAAAAGCCTCTGAAGCCAAGCAAATGCAATATATCAAGAAGCTATGCCCCATTACCCAGAAAAATTCAATTTAACAGAGTTCACCTCTAAAGCTCATAAATGATGTCCCTTTCCTCCTATAATGTCTCTCCTAAAATGTGGCTCATAAAAGGTACCCAGTACTTAGGATGTAGTCATACCAGAACATTGGATTGTGGGGCTACCATCTCCCTCATTCTGGACATTGTCTCTCAAAAGTCTAAGACTACATAGTTACATTTTAAGCTTGGGGTCCACTTAAAGCTTCAAGTATGTTTCTCATGAAAATGTCTAAACCTACCTTCCCTGTGTTGGATCTTATGTTTTTAATTAGACAGTGCACTGGTTATCATTTAATTTAATATAATTTTAGGAGATTTGACTTAATATTCCAACCTATTTGGATCTTACTAGATCATGATATTCTTATCCAACACATTAGCTGTCCCTACCAGCTTCATGCCTTCTGCAAATTTAATAAGCATGCTTTCTATAATTTCATCCAAATCACAGATAAAAATGTTATCTTGATTTTCAAGGCACTGGTAAACATTTTTGCTCTTTTCTCCCCTATTTGATGAACATTTCTCTTGATAGAGATAACAAGGGCAAAACAAAAGTTTAAGTTTTACCTTCTCCATTGTCGTATCATTGACCTTGAGTAGTGGTATTAGGATGATACTCCAAAGATATCAAATAAAGAAGAAAAGGGCCCATGTGGGCAGAAATATTTATAGCAGCTCAAAAAGACTGGAAGTTAATGGAGTACCTACCAACTGGGGGGGTTGCTGAACAAACTATAATATATGAGTATAATGGAGTACTACTGTGCCATAAGAAATGACAAAAGAGACAGTTTCAGAGAAACCTGGGAAAACTTACATGAACTGATGCAGAGTAAAGTGAAACACACAGAATAGTTTACACAATAACAATAAAATTATAAAAACAAATAACTTTGAGAGACTTAGGAACTCTTATCAATGCAACGATCAGCTATGATTCCAAGAAACTGATGATGAAGCATGCTACCCATCTCCTAACAGAGAGGTGATAGACGCAAAATGGAGAATGAGACATATTTTTGCACGTGATCATAGTGGAATTTGTTTTATTCAACTCCGAACATTTGTTACAAAGATTTTACTTCTATTCTTTTTTTTTTCAATTTAAGGATGGAAGCTGGAGGGAGAGAAAATAAATGCTTATTAATTCCAAATATAAAAAATTAAACTTTAGGGGCAGCTAGATGGCGCAGTAAACAGAGCATCAGCCCAGGAGTCAAGAGGACCTGAGTTCAAATCTAGCCTCAGACACTTAACACTTACTATCTGTGGGACCTTGGGCAAATCACTTAACCCCAATTGCCCTTCCCTCCCTCCTACAAAAAAAAAAACCAAAAAATAATTAAACTTTTAAAAATCACCTTATTGCTAAGCAAACTGGGTATCCACATTGGTCTAAATTAAATGTGAGAGTATTACTACAATTGTGTTCTCCCAAGTTCCCTATCCCTCTTGAATCAACTTTCCTCTTAGAGTCTGAGGCTGTGGGATACTATCCATCATGTCTCCAAAGCCTGTGAAATCCACTCTTCAAAAATCAAGTGTTTGGGACAGATTATACCCAGCTTTCCTCTCCTCTCTAAATATTGGAGCGGCCACTATCCCCCAAGGTTCTGGTTGTTTCTACTTCAGTCCCTTCTTGTTGTTATCATCTTCAGAATTACAATCCTCTTCATCACTTCCTCACCTTTGGAAGGCTGCAATTATGATTAAGGAAAGTCACGAATTTGTCAGCTGCTCTGTTATGGGCAGAGTTCCAACAGATAGTTGAATTCCCTCATCACAATTATGTCATGTCACTGTGCCTGCTTTGTGTCAGAACCTTATCTTTCATTTCGTCCATTTGATCCACTGATCTGTAGTATACTCTCACCAAAGCAGAACGGCTGTTTCTCCTCCTTTTTATTTTCATTCAAGTGTTTTCCATCATGCTTCCCACAAAATGGAATTTTATATTTTTATAACATATATCTAGCGTTACCATGACCACAATGGAAAATTCTCTGTGGCAAAACACCGAAGACTGGCCTCTCTCTCCCAGGGCCCACCCTTCAAAGGGGAGATATCTGTAGAAGAGAATAGACAAGAAGAGTCTTTTTATCCCAAAGTCTATTCATCAAAGGAGGACTGTCTGTGGAGGAGGATGCTGACATCCTTTTTTAGAGTCCACCCATCAGAAGAGATCTTTCTTTGGAAAGGATAATGTAGACCAGCCTCTCTGTGTTCCAGGGTGATCCTCAGAGGAGAGTTCTGTGTGTAGAGAAATAGAATAGCCTCTCTCAGTCTCTTAGAAAAAGCTGTCTGGGCCAGCTAATTTTATAACGCCAGATGAGGAGGATATCCTATCTCAGGGTCTGCTCTGCTCCTCCTCACTATGAAACCTTCCCTTCCCAGTATCTTGTTCTGATCAACCTTAGGACGTAACTAGAAGAAGCTGAAATTGTTCTCCACCACTGAGAGTATCACCAATGAAGTGCTTTGCCTCTCTCGGTTCCACTATGTTACTGGTTTTCTCCAAAGGACATGCGCTTTATCAAGAAATCCAAACACACGGACTTTGTGCTTGGAGTCAGGGGGCAGTTTAGAATGAGCAATGTCAGGATCAGTATGTGGTTAAATATCAGTATGAACACATGGTCATGGGTGAGTCCAGGGTCAGTTTGTATATATTTTCAGTCTGTTTCCAGAATCAGGTGTCAGTCTGTGTGTGAGGAGTAGAGTGGAATGGAACCTGTGATGATAGTGCTGTTGGGATGATTCCATTTATCCCATTAGGCTCATATTTCCATTCCTGGGCAAGCTGACAGCAGGCTGGGTGGAATTTAAAAAGAGATGAAGAAATAGCTTTACAGGGCTTTCTCCAAGATAATATTTTAAAAGAACTTGTGAATTTTGTTTAATTTTCCTTTCTTTCTTGTCCAGTGCCCCCACTTCAGCTCATTTGCAGATGAACTTACTGAATATGTGACCAAGAACATACTTGCCACACCCATAATGAATGGCAAAGATGTTGTTGCTATAATCATGGCCATAAATAAAACTGATGGTCCATTTTTCACCAGTGAAGATCAAGATGTAAGTGTTGGACAAACACACTATGTTTGCATATGTCTCTGTGTTTGCTCATCTATATGTATATATGTATATATGTATGTGTATGTGTTTATGTATATGTATTATTGTGCTATGTCTCCTCTCTGTGTACATACCTCTAGACATATATGTGTGTGTATATATGTATGTATGTATGTATGTGGGCATATTTATGTACATGTCTCTATGGTTTTTGTGTGCCTGCATATGCACCTCTCTCTCTCTCTCTCTCTCTCTGTCTCTCTTCTTCCCTCCCTTCCCCTTCTCTCTCTCTATCTGTATGTACATATACACAAACACACACACATATATATACACATATATACATACACATACATATACATATATGTATATGTATATATCTGTCTTTGTGCATTTCTATACATTTACACAATTCTGCTTACCCTTGTGCCTCAGTGTTGATGCCTATGTCTATACATATGATAATGCACTCTATTTACACTACTTTCTCTCAATCTTTGTTGATTATTTTCCCAATTTTTCTACTGATTTTATTTCCTGGTTTGTGGTATCTCATTCTCTTTCATTATGTTCAGTAACTATAATATTCATGTTGATAATTGCCCCTACTCCACAGCAACCAAATTTTGCAATTCCTTAGTCTCAAATACGATGATTTCCTTCTTCATACCAGTTTGGTAAATTACCATCATGGTCACAACTTTGACTTCCCCATCTCTTGGAATTTCCCCACTTCCCAAATTATGAACATTTATAGAGTGACATCTTTCAAGTTAGAAGGGACTTTAGATGTCATCCAGTCCAACTCCCTTATTTAATAGATGGAGAAATTGAGATTCAGAGAAGTGAAGAGATTTGTTCAAGGTCATATAGGTAATTAGTGGCAGAACTGGGATTTGAATCTGTCTTCTGACTCTAAATTCAGTGTTCTTTTCAGATACCACATTGAAATTCTACTCCTCGGCCATACCCTCATATCCTTCTATTTCTCCCACTATATCACTCACATTAAACTGACTTTTGGCCTTTATTTGACATTTGGTCCCTTAATTCATTCCTCTGTCCCAGTCTGTCTTCCATACTCTTCTTTCCCTTGCATCATTACTCATCCAATTCCATGGTTTATCACTCTAATTTTTCACTAGCAGTCTAAAAAGTCTCTTGCTCTCCTTTGCCATTCCTCAACTATGATTCCTGTGTAATTCTGCCATCCAATTTCTGCATTCCTGTTCCAGGGCTGCTTAATATCAGTAAAGAGAGATAGAATCAAGCTAACTTTACCAGCTACAAAGCATTTCCTTTCATGCAGCTCAACATTTCTACTCTGATCACAGGGATCCCCTCTGTCATTCCCCAGAGTCTCCATTTCTAACTTTTTTCTTCTCTCACCCAACTTCTCTCTTGTAGTCCATAATTATAGCAGATGACCTCCCCTTCTATTTAACTGAGAAGACAGGTCATCTGACTTGAGCTCAATGAGCTCCTTCATCCATTCATCAAAATGCCTCAGAGTCATCTCTGTTAGGTTTCCTCCATTGACCAATCATTCTCCTTGGGCAGCTCAAACCTGAAGATGAGTCCAGCCATGCCCATGATTTAAATACACTGTACTAGATAAAGTTGTTTGCAACAGCTCTCATCATTGTTCTCTCTCTACTAATAAACATTGTTGGGGAATATTAGCAACTAGGTCACAATCACTACCCACCACCTGCCCCAACACCCCATAAAGGTTTCCCAACACATTAAGGGGAAGAAGCTTAATAGTAAGCCTCTTTGTGCCCAGTTCCCAGCCTCTGCCATCCCTCTCAGCTCTCTTCTGGTTGGTTGGATGTTTTGATCTTCCTTGTCACAAAAGTGATACTCTATAGTCTGGTGGTTTTTTCTCTGCTGTTTGCTCATTTTCCCAGCCAATTACTTGACTTTTGAAATATTTGTTAAGGTAGGATTCTGCTTTCAGTGTGGAGGGTGTACTGTCCCAAAGTTCAGGGGTTTTATGCAGCTGTTTTCAGAGATATTTCTAGGCACCTGTAAATTTTCAATTCTTCCAAGGTGGTATGTTCAAAGGAGAGGTGTTTTCTCTTTTCTTGGCCTGTGTTCTGGTCTGTGAGTGACTTCAAGCACTCTTTTCTGCCTTGGAACTGTGAGGAGGAGTCTCTCTCCACAGCCACTATAATCTCTGCCAGACCAGCACTCCTCCTTGCCCCAGGAATGCAACTTAGGACTGCAACCCAGATCTAAGTATGGACAAAGCAAGAGAATCCTGCCTCCATGCCAGCAAAGAGATCCCTACAATCCCCCTCTGATCAGCTGCTCAATACCCCCCATCATCTGTGGACTGAGAGCTTTGGAAGTAACCACTGCCACCTGATCATGCTCCTCTCTCATCCAGATCTGACAGCCCTTTCCTACTGACCTTCTAAGTTGTCTTTGGCATTTGTGGGTTAAGAAGTCTAGAAACCACCACAGCTGCCAGTGATTCAGTGTGCTGAGGCCTGTTCCAGTCAGTCTGTGCCAGTGTGGCCCACACCAGACTGTGCTTCTCTCCCAGATGGGTGCAACAGCCCCTTCCTGTTGACCATTCAGGTTGTCTTGGGTTGGAGATTTGTTTTACTTTGTTATGTTGTAGGTTCTGCTGCTCTAGAATTTGTTTAGATATTTAAAAAAATTTTTTTGGAGGAGGGAAAGTAGGGCAACTGGAGTTAAGTGACTTGCCCAAGGTCACGTGGCTGTGTGTTGTGTCTAAGGTTGGATTTGAACTGAGATTCTCCTGACTCCAGGGCCAGTACTCTGTTCACTGTGTCACCTAGCCACCCCTTAGAGTAATTTTTTACAGGCATTTGGAGGGGTTTGGGGGAGAATTCAAGTGAGTCCCTGTTTTAACTCTGCAATCTTGGCTCTGCCTCCTTACTCCCAACTTTCACACTGCATAGTCACCTGGAACACACTTTTCCTAAAGTTTTTGCTTCCCCTACTACTCATACTTGAGTTTCATGAAATACCATGGGTGATGGGTCAGAGGAAGGGCTCTCACTCTTCTTTATGAAGTGAATATCCAGACCATACATTCATGCAACTTCTGTCTTTCCTTCCAGCTTACAATAACCACAATACCACATATTTCTTAATGGCCTTGAATATAATTTAAAAAAAAACAGATTCTTAACTTTTTCTTATGTCATGGACTCCCCTTGGCAGTCTGGAAAAGCCTAAAGGTTGCTCTCTGAATAATGCTTTTAAATACATAAAATAAAATCTGTAGGATTACAAAAGAAGCAAATTGTAGTGAAGAGCATAGCCATGAAATTTTTTTTATAAGCTCATGGAACCCAGGTTAAGAACCTTTGCTCCAAAGATTGTAATTAGTTGCTTGTCCTTTGAGTCTTTGCCAGTGGTAGAGATGGGGAGGAAACTTTCCCATGCACATGGCAACATATGAGTCTTTTCCTCTCTTGGTTCAGAAGCATCTCAATCTCCTAAAAGTCACCCACTTCATCCTCCTCTTTGTTCACAGAAAAATAGGTATTTTTTTCCTATTTTCTACCTATATCCTTCTTATTTGGATACCATATTTGTGAAAGTTGCTTACACACAGTACTCCCATTTCCTCTCCTAATACTATGATCATGTGGGTCCTACCTTCATGATATCACCAAATGTGTTCTCCAAAAGACTATCAATAAGCTTCTAATTGGGAAGCTAAATAGCCTTTTTTAAAAATCTCCCCTCCCCTTAGTCTCTGTGCAACTTTAGGTCATAGAGGAGGATCCCTCAATATATTCTGTGTCCTGGGTTTCAGAGATGCTGCAATCTCCTCCTTCCTCTCTCACTCCTATAACCATTTCTCTGTGTCCTACATTGATTCCTCATTGTCTCCCTGCCCCCTTTATGTGGGTGTTCCCCAAGGAGTCTGTCCTGGCCATCTTCTCTTCTTTTTGGTCTCTCTCTCCCTTTGCGATATTACTCATTTATGATTTCAACTGTTACCTCCATGAAAATGATTCTCAACTTCATACCTCTAACCTTGACCTCTCTTCTGAGATCCACATCTGCAACTGGGAAGGCATATGGTATAATGGACAGAGGACTGAACTAATAGAAAGATCTGAGCTCAGATCCTGCTTCAGACATTACTGGTTGTATGATGCTGGATCAGTTAGTTTCTTGACCTCTCTGGACCTCAGTTTTCCTATCTGTAAACTGAGGGGGTTGGACTTAAAATCACCACCAGTTCTAAATCTATGATCTGATGGATTTCAACTGTCTATAAAGGTGATTGGTGAAGTTCCATCAACACCTCAATTTTAACAAGTCCAAAACTAAGCTCATTATTTTTCCCCCTAAACCTGCCCTTCTGACTTCACTCCTATCTGTGACACCACCATTCACCCAGTCTTCTATGTTTGAAACCCTGAGATTATTTTTAACCCTTCTCTCTTGCCTCTCTTACAATGAGTTGCCAAGTCCTATTGATTCCATTTCTTACATTGCACGCCCCCCCCATATACATTGATTTCCCTCTGCTACAGTCCTAGGACAGCATTCTCAAATCACTGCACATTTCTAGAATATTCTCATAATACTTTTCTCCAGCCATTTTGTAGTCCAGTCAAACTGGATAACTCACTGTCTTCCTAACATGGCCCACATTCTCCTCTCTGTTTCTTTGTTTTTACTGTTCCCTCTACTTGGAATGGGCTCCCTTCACCCTTTTCCCTGTTGAGTTTCTGTCCAACCTTGAAAGTCCTATTCAGATGCCACCTCCTCATATAGCCTTCCCTGATCTTCTGGGACATGTCTGCAATGACATGCCTTCCCCCTAAAATCTCATGTTTTTTTCAAACCTTTCCAATAAACTTATTGTGTAAGATTTGGTATGGTAGCCCTCCGTGCTTCCGCTTGATCCTCTGATTAGACCATAATGTTCATGAAAGCATAGACTGTGTTTTATCTAAACTTCATACTTCTTACAGTTCCCAGCGAGTGCTTAAAGTAGATTCTCTACATGTTGAATGAATGATTGGGTGGATGGAATGGATGGATCCCTCTGGCTATCTTGATATGCATGAACTACACCTATGTCTGTCTGTCTGTACTTATCTTTTTGTGTGTCTTTGTGTGTGTATATATGTGCATAAATGTGTGCATAGACATATGTTTATGTTTGCATGTATGTATGTATGTGTGTATAGATAGAAAGATAGACATGCATATGTATGTATGTCTGCCTACTTGTGTCTGTATAAGGCAGCCGAAAGGGTTGATGAGAATCAAAAGCAGAGCCCTGGTGTTGGAGTTACACAGCCTGGTACAAGTCTTGGCTCTTCCACTTACTACTTTTGAGACCTTGGACAAGCCACTTTGCCTCAGTTTCTTAATCTATAAAATTGGCATAATAAAATCCTGCCTAGCTCAAAGAGAGTTGTAGCCGAGATGAGACGAGATTATTGTATGTGGAAGTGCTTTGAAAACTGTAATGTACTGCCAAGATGTGAGGACCTATTATTTTCTGCGCATCTCCAAACAAGTCTGTATGTTTCCATGTATCCCTTTATGTCTTCACATCTGAGTTGTGTTGTGTGTTCTTCATACAGTGGTATTTCCTTCCAGTCCCAGATTCCCAGCTAACCTCAGCTCTCACACTGTGAAGGATTACCTGCTACAGTTAAAGAATCTGGGGCATTGCTAGGGACAAAAGGATTCCCGACAGTCTGAGATCCCAGGGTGACCTTGAATCCAAGACTGCTCCCTCCTCACCAATGTTTTGAGATAATAAAGAGATGTGGAAGAATTATGTCATGTAGAATACATTCTTTGGTTAACTCTTGGGGGACAAAACTAGGAACAACAGAGGGAAGACGGGGGGAGGCAGATTTCAGCTCAATATAAGGAAAAATATTCATTACAGTTAGAGCCCCACAGAAACATACACCTGCCTCAGGAGGTAGTGGTCTCCCCATCACTGGATGCCAATTTCTATGATTTACAACCGAAAAAGCTCATTAGGCCCCTCATCTGACAGATGAGAAAAAGGTTCAGAGATCAATTGCTAGGGCCACTTACATAAATAGCAGACCTAGGAATTAAACCAATATCCTTGGACTCCAAATGCAGAGGGCTTCCCAATATAACGTATAGTACTGGACAACATATCTTTTCAACACTAAGATTCTATTAGTCTAAGATTTTTAAAAGTATCACAACAGTGCCTACCCCCATTTTAGCTCTAATACCTTAACATTATTGTTCAGTCATGTCTAACTCTTTGTGAATCCATTTGGGGTTTTCTTGGCAAAGATACTGGAATGATTTGCCATTTCCTTCTGGCTGAGATCAGATTTGAACTCAGGAAGAAGAGTCTTCCTGACTTCAGGCGTGGCGCTCTATTCTCTGTGCCACCTAGCTGCCCATATGGACCTTAAGAACTATTATATTACCCCCAGATGGTAAATCAGCTAATCATCATAAGAGAGAGTTACAAAAGCAAACAATGAGAATTCAGGAACATAAAGATAACATTTCCTTTACAAAATATCCCTGCGTTGTGTGAATCTGCTGGACTTTTTTTTTAAAGCCAACTAACTCCTCATAATGGCCCATTGAACCATGAGATGTTGTCCGTATATTAATTTAGTCTGTTTCCTGTAAGTTAAATGACATAAGTAAAATCTCATCTTCCTTTTGGGTAAGTACAATAGATTTTTACAAAATGCTCTATAAAAATCTAGTGAAGTATCTTTCATAACTTTCAGATTTTTAAAAAATCATTCTTTCAGGTTTTCTTGAAGTATCTGAATTTTGCCACCTTAAACCTCAAAATCTATCATTTGAGCTATCTGCACAATTGTGAGACTCGAAGAGGCCAGGTAAGGAAATGATTGAAGGGATTCAGATCTCACCCACCCCCTCACCTCCCTCCAGCCAGCCCAGGAGAGAGAACAATGTCTCCCTTCAACCAGTCTAAGAGGGTATTCTCTCTCTGTGTCCCTTTCCCTCTCCCTCTCCTCTCTAAATCTCTCTCTTTCTCTCTGTCTCTATTCTCTATCTGTCTGTCTGTCTGTTTGTCCGTCTCTCCTTTTTCTTCTCCCCCTCCCCACCCTGATATTTGCAGGGCCATCCTCCAGTCCTGCTCTCCCACATTTCCCATGGGGGGAAGGGGAAGTATTTTATCAACTCATCCAGGTATGTTGGCCTTTTAGAGAAGACTGAACCCAGTGGGGTAGAGTTCTCTTATTGAAGGATTGAGTCCCATACCTGGCTGATCAAGAGAAAAAAAGAAAAATTCAAGATGCAGACGGGTTTTAATATACTCTTTATATGCCATGCTGGGTGGGAACTCACTGAGAGCAGGATCTGAATCTGTTCTTCTTCTCTCTCTCCCAGTTTCTGAGCTCTCCAAAGGTTCAGTCTGATTCCACTACCTGTTCTTTTCCTTCAGTTTGTTACCACATGAGAGCCTGGGCACATAGAGATGTTCTGTGAAGGTGGAATGGATCTTTCCATTCATTTTCCAGCATGGGGCCCTTTTCTTCTTTGCTTTAGAAACATTTCCTCTTATTTCCCATCTTCTCTCTCCCACCACCAGCCCTGCCCATGATCAAGTAGCTATACTTAACAGAAGTGTGGGTGGCTGAGAGCATCACAGGGCACAACTGGGGTGTTTTTGTCCTCAGGTACTGCTTTGGTCTGCCAATAAGGTGTTTGAGGAGCTTACGGATATTGAAAGACAATTCCACAAGGCCTTCTACACAGTTCGAGCCTACCTAAACTGTGACCGCTACTCTGTGGGCCTCCTGGATATGACTAAGGAAAAAGTGAGTCACATAAGGACTGACAGAGCTATGCCTTCCGACAGAGCTATGCCTTCCTACAGAGCTAAGCACATGTCTCCTGCTCTCTCAGAGTCAGACTCTTTTACTAAGTATTGCACAGAAACGTGTCCAGGATTAACCATAATGCCTTCCTCTTCCCCATAGGAATTCTTTGATGTGTGGCCAGTGCTTATGGGAGAAGCTCAGCCATATTCAGGCCCCCGAACTCCTGATGGCAGAGTAAGTTACTGAGGTGTTTCTGGTGGGAGTCATTGATAGCTCTGGTCTCTTTTAGGCTTAAGATAACCCTTTGTCGGGGAAGAGGGAGAAAGAGGAGACCCAATCAAAGGTAAAAGCTGAGAGAAGTGACCGTAACCCTATGGGATCATTGTAGGTCTATGGCTGGGGCCTGATGGTACAGCTCAGTTGTGTTGGTGTTCACAATTTTGAGAGCAGAAGTACCCATGTTGGTGACTGATTTGTGTGACTGGGCATGTCAGAATATGGGTGTACAAGTGTGAGGTTTTTAGGTGGCTGAGTATGTGTGTATTTGTACTTCTGTATCTCTGTGTGATTACAAGTATATATTTATGGTCATGAATCTGAATAGATGTGTGTGTATAGCCATGTAAGTGACTATAAGAATATTGTGTATGGCAAAGTATATGAGAATATATGTGTGCATTTGTGTTGGAGAGGGAGGCTAGATGTGTGGGATACATATACATACGTACACAGATAGAGATAAGAACAAACATCTATTTGCATCTGTATATATTTGGGTGTCCCCATGCATGTGTGTCTTGTGTGTGTGTATGTGAATGTCACTGGGTATATGAACATATGTATGTTTGGAGCAGAAAAGTATAATAGGAAGATTACTTATTTTGGAGTCCAAAAACCTGAATTAGAATTCCAGCTCAACTACTTAACGCCTGTGTGAGCTTAGCCAAGTGGCTTCTCTCTCTGAGCTTTGGTTTCTGCCCCTGTAAAATGAGAGGATTGGCCTAAATGACTTCTATAGTTCCTTCCAGCTCTATGATTCTCTGGGTGTGTGTGGGTGTTCGTATGTGGGTGCTAGGCCTCCCCTATGACTGTGATCTCAAGATAGGTCTACAACAGCTTTTATTGCTTGGTGGGGCCCAATAGAGAGCAGGACCCTCAAAAAACCTGTAACAACTTGCTGTCTCTCTCTTTTTTTTAAAGGAAATCCAGTTTTACAAAGTAATTGACTATATCCTTCATGGCAAAGAAGATATTAAAGTCATTCCGTAAGTGAGCAAGGCCCTTAAGGAAGTTGTTAGAGGTACAAATGAAATACCATCTAACATATTCAATATAATTTGGTATAACAGCATGGTAACCAGAAACACCATGAAACAATATAACATACTGTAACAGAGTGCCTTACACAGCGTAGGCACTTGGCAAATGTTTCTTTATTTGTATTAATTGAATCCTATTGAACTGACATGTAACACAATGTGACACATGTAAATACAATGAGAGGGGGATGGTTTTGCTCAGAAAAGGACTTTGAAAATCATTTCTTATGGAATATCACGCACACATGCAGGCACATACACACACACACACACACACAGCACCTTGGCCAGTTCAGAACCTGTTGATGAAGAAACCGCAGGGAATATTTGGAGTGATGAAAGAATACGGGGCACCCTCCTGATTCTTGACCCCAAAGGACAAGAATATCCCTGGATTTCCCCTAGTTCTTTTCAATGGTCCATTAGAAATCTACCATTCAAGGAACAGAGCTCAGTAAAATAGGAAATGTCCCAGAAAAGGAATGAGACCTGTACTAGTCCCAGCCCTCTCACCCACTATTTGTGTGACTTTTGATAAGTCACTTGATTCAATTAAATAACTATTTATTAAGCATCTACTTTTGGGGAGGCACTTAGAGGCATAAGAAGATAGATAATGGAATGCATTTTCACAAGGAGCTTACCCTCTAATAAGATAGAAAGATAAATATGCAAATAACTATGATACAAGAAAATGTGGTAAGAGCAAAGGATGGGGTCCTAGCAAAATGCTAGAAAGAAATTGAGGAGGAAGAAATAATTTTGAACTTTGGGGGAAAGGGAACAATAGAAGCATGTGGGAGGGCAAGAAGTCAGCAAAAAAGAGGAGGAAGAGTTAGGAAAGTAGAACTATGTGAGTTCATGAAAAGTTAAGGGTAGAGATGGTATCAGGAAATAAAGGGCAGTCAGCAGTATCAGATACCAAAGAGTGGTCAAGGAGAATGCGGACAGGAAGAAATCCATTGAAGCTGGTGATAACAGATGTCTCTAAAGACCTTGGTGAGACCAATTTCAGTAAAGTGGTGAGAATGGAAGGCAAACCATTAGGGATTAAAAACTAAATGGATAATGAAGAAGTGGAAACAATGAGTTTGGATAGATGGATGAATAGACAATTAGCAAAGGAGGGAGAGAAGGAGGGAAAGGTGGAGGGAGGGAGAGACAGACAGACAAGATAGACAGAGAGATAGACAGAGAGCCAGAGAGAGCCAGAGAGAGAGCCAGAGAGAGCCAGAGAGAGAGAGAGAGAGAGAGAGAGAGAGAGAGAGAGAGAGAGAGAGAGAGAGAGAGCCAAGTAAACAAATAAAAACAAGTAAGATAATCCCTGCCCTCAAGAAGCTTATATTCTAATGGAAAAAGACAACATATGAAGGGGAGCTAGAAAGGGAGTAGAAGAGCATGATGTAAAGATGACCAGGAATTAGTGTGGGTGCCTGTTTCCTGGGGAGATAAGGGGAAATCTTATCTTTCAGAGGACACTATGATTCTTAGAGTGCAGTCAAGCAATGAAGGAGAGGAAAGAGGACATTAGTTTGAGTGAGTGTCAGGACCAAAGAAAGGTGTTGGACCAATGAGACATATTTTGGAGGCAGAGAGGGGAAGAATCAATATAGAGGGAAAGCCTGAAGATGTAGTTGGGGGAAGGATGATGATAGCTGGAACACTGTCCAAAAGGAGAAAGGGGCTAGCCTTGGTAAGAAAGAAGGCTATATCTAGGAGAGTAAAGATGGGTGAGAACCTATATGGCTTCATGGTACATGAAAGACCTTGGAATAAATGGTATTAATCTTAAAAAAAATTAAGGTCCCTTTTAAGGTCTATAATAGTTGCCCTGGACAATGTGATGGGGAATCAATTTGAGATGAATAGAAGGCTTACCATGCAGGAGGCAGGTCTAAATTCTTTAAGCCTTAGTATGTCTTTTTGTAAAATGGAGATATCATATGCCTATCTGCTTTACAGTATAATATAGTATATGAAAGTAATTCAGAAATTGCAATTCACTGAATATATGGGGGAGGGCATTTTGTTGCTATTATGAATCTGCATTCAAATTTTGGATGGTTGTATGACCCTGGGCAAATCACTTAACCTCTTACTGTTCTAGGCAATTCCTAAGACTATAAATTACAGAGATGGTACCAATCTGCATAAGCAGAGGGAATTTCCCTACTTAGAAGTTCCCATTTCTAATGAAATGGCTAGTTTCCACATATACACACCCATATACACAAATACATAGATATGCATGTGACTCTAGACTTCAGAATCCTCAACTTCTCTAGCTCATACTCATCTCCTAGGGCCTTTGGTCATCCCCGCCCCATCTCACACACACACACACACACACACACACACACACACACACACACACACACACACCAAAATCTCCAACCCTTCTGTAGCCTTTTATCCTAATTGCACGTGTATGTACAAGTCATGTACACGCAAACATAAACGTATAAGTACATGTGAACCAAACCCTCCAACCCCATAGTGGCCCATGACTTTCATAGCCTAGTTCCCACTGGACTGTACCATTGTTTTTCCTGCTCTTCTCCCCAGGACTGGATCTGATAGAGGCTTATAAGCAAACTAACCAATTTACCCATTTCAATCCAATAGTTCTAGAAAACAAAAGATTTGACTGGAGCTGAACTCATGACCCACCCTCAATCTAGTTCTATTTTATAGTAGTCCCTTGGACATGGCTGAATCCATGTCATCAAGATATGCAAAGACAGTCAACTCTCTCTCCATGACCATTGCCACTACCTGGAGCTTCAATACATACACATATGTATGTGTGTGAGTGTGATTCTATACACAAGTGTTCTAAATACAGGTATTCTGATGAATGGACTTCCCTGAATGTTAGACTGGATAAGATTATTCTGTATTTCTCTCTCCCCCAGAACTCCCCCAGCGGATCACTGGGCACTGGCCAGTGGCCTCCCAACCTACGTAGCAGAAAGTGGCTTTGTAAGTCCTTTGGGTCATTCTAATGTCATTAGAGGCTTGAGACTGGAGTACATGATAGGCTATTCGTGCTTATGCTCAGCTATTTAAGGACATAGCCATCTTCCCTCATCCTCCCCACCCCCCTTCGGTTCAGTGAATATGAATGTATTTGTTTATGCTCATCCATCCATTTAGAGGCACGATTGTTTGTGTATGAGGTTATGGGTCAAGTAACTCTTTAAAATTCTATCTGATGTTGTGGCTGCTCCTGGTGAAATTATTTTTCTGATCATTCCCCAGATCTGTAACATTATGAATGCCCCTGCAGATGAGATGTTTGAATTTCAGGTGAGTATTTGTCTGGTTGTTGATAAGAATTGCCTATTGTTTGAGAAAAAAAATTGCTTCTCTTCAGAAATGATGCACACAAAATTGTCTCTGCCTGAGAGGACAAGCCAGTGACGTCAGTGCTTCCTATGTGACAAATTCAGAAATGAAGCCTCCAAGTACTTGGTCATTTCTTGTTTCTGTCTTCATTTAGGAAGGGCCACTAGATGACTCTGGATGGATTATAAAAAATGTCCTCTCCATGCCCATAGTCAACAAAAAAGAAGAGATTGTTGGTGTTGCTACTTTTTACAACAGGAAAGATGGGAAACCCTTTGATGAACAAGATGAAGTTCTTATGGAGGTAAAAACTGTCCTGGGTATGAGAATAGAACATTATAGGCCAAAGTGTTCTGAGCACGGGAATGAACTTTCAGGAATCAGAGTAGTCTGGAAATGAGAACAGGGGGTTATAGGTCAAAGTCTTACAGGTATGGGGTTAGACCTTTGAGAGACAGAGTATTCTGGGTATGAGGACAGAGCATTGGGGATCAAAATGTCAGAGGTATGGGAATAGACATTTGGGAATCAAATTGTTCTGGCTATGGGACAGAATGTTGAAGAAAAAAGTGTTATGGAAATGGAACTTTGGAAGCTAACATCTTTTGGGTTTAGAACTAGAGCATTGAAGGAGTTTACAATCCCTCATTCCAAACTTGGTCAATCAATGCATCAGGAGTTTCTTTTGCCTCTTCCATCATCAGATTGCCTGTTGAGGAATATGACACGGTCCTGGTCAGGGGAAAGACAAGGGAACATCATAGAATATTAAAGTTAGAGGGAAACTCAGAAGTTGACTCAGTCTGTACTTTAACAAGAACATTTCCTCTGTCAGCATTGTGGTGAGGTGGACAGAGCAATGAATTTGGAGTTGGAGGGCATACAGGGCTACGTCCTTAGCTGATCATTTACTCTCTGTGTGAACCTCTCTTGGATTCTCTCATTTACCCTAGCTGTAAAGTGAAGAAGTTGGCCTAGATGACCCAAAATGCCCCCTCCTAGCTCTAAATCTGATTCCCCAATGAACGGTTATCCAGACTATATCTGAAGACTTCCAATGATGAGGGATTCATTAATTCTGAAAAAAACCCTATTGGATTAGTTTTTGTTATTATTATTAGTAATAATAATATATTACATAACTATGAAGTAGGTAGTATCAGTATGGTTATCCATTTTACAGATGTTGGGAAGTTATTCCATCTATTGGTCCTAGTTCCTCTGTTTAGGGGCAAATAGAACCAGTTTTTTCCAAGCTTTTTTCCACATGCTACTCTATCAAGTTCTGCAAGCTAGTGAACATGCCCCAATAGGTCTACTGCTTTCTGAACTGAAAGACTTAAGCTAACATTTCTATGGAGTGGTTTCTTGTCACCTCATCATTCTCAGAATTTCAGTTCGGAGGAATTCCAGAAGCCACACTATAGCAGGTATAACCTCTAGAAAACACAGGAAATTGTAATGTTTCAGCATTTCCTTGAAGACTTCAATTGAAGGGGGACTTATCACTTTCTGGGGCAACCCACTGGATAGCTTCAATTAACAGGAATTTTTTTTCCCTATGTTATACTAGAATGTGCCTTCCTGGAACTGCCATTCATTTCTCATAGTTCTGCCTTCTGGGGTCAAGCAGAACAAATCTAATCCCCTCTTCCATGTGCCAGTCCTTCAAAGTGTCCAGAGAGCTGGACTTGACATAAGTAAAAGTGGAGTTGAAATCTTGCCTCCAACATTTGCTAGTTGTGTGACCCTGGGAAGGTCATTTATTCTCTTAGCTCTGTGTTCCTCATCTGTAAAATTAGGATAATAACAACTACCTCTCAGGGTTGTTTGTCAAATGGGATAATATAGGTAAAGCACTTTGAGAATTTCAAAGTACTATATAAATTTCTAAATAAAAGTACTATATAAAAATATAAATTATTTTCTTCTCCATGTTAATCTCTATTTCATTATTTGTTATCTTTTCCATTCTTTGATTCTCATAATGATAGCTAGCATTTTTTGATTCCATAACAATTTATTAAATGCATTATAAAAACCTACATTTGTATTTCAACGTTTACGTGTATAGTCAAGGAATTTTTCCACCATGATTCAATAAAGACTTCCCACAGCCTTCCTTCAATAGTTAGCATTTACACACCACCTACTGTGCGCTAGTCATTGAGTTAAGTGCTTTACAAATATCTCACTTGCTCCTCACAGCAATCCTGGGAGGTAGGTGTTATTTTATTATCACCCTATTTTATGGTTGAGTAAACTGAGGCAAGAAGAGGTTATGTGACTTGCCCAAAGACATACAGTTAAGTGTCTGAGACTGGATTTAAACTCAGGTCTCCCTGACTCCACACCCAGTGTTCTATCTATACCACCTAGCTGCCTCACATGGCATGATTGCAAGGTTATTCACCATGCTGGATGCCCACCAGTTTATCAATGGCCTTTCAAAAGTGGGGTGCCTAGAACTGAGTAGAATACTCCAGGTGCAGTCTGACAAGAGCAGAGGTATAACTTATTCCTGGAAGTTTTGCCTCTTAATGAAGTCTAAGATCACAGCATCTTTGTTAACTGTGATATCACACTGTTCACTCGTATTGAACCTACTAAAACCCCCTCAGATCTTTTCCAATTTTTTAATAGATATCTGCAGCCATGGATTTTATCTCTGTCTCTTTTCTTGGATTTTGATGACTGTGAAATTCTGGACATCTCTACTGCTAATCTTTCTACATTCTAGCTTTCTACATTTCTATATACTCTCCATGGTACCTAGCTTGGTGGACATACATAGGCACTTTTCTCCTACCTCCTTGCTTTTATGTTTAAGAAACTTTTGATTAAATTTGTAAAATTTCAGGCAAATGCAAACAATTTAATTAGATGTTGTCAAATTTTAAATCAGTTTTTGAAATCCGTTCCTGACCAAGAGTCTAGCATTCTTATATTTTAAGCCATGGGCCAGAAATCCAAATCTCGTTATCCAGTTATTCACTTCCCAAATCTGCCTTTCTCTTAAGCTCCTAATTCCTTGCTAAAAACTCCTCAATCCTTAGAAATACTTCTTGGATTCCTTCTGGACATTTTCTTTGTAGCCCTATGAATCAGCAGAAGTGGGTAGCATTCATCAAATTTGATAAGACTCCATATGTTCCCCATCACATTCGGGTTCTCTTAGAGAGGCATCCTACTTTGATATTATTTTTGTCAGGTATGCCTCCTTCTTAGGGAACAAGATGTACCAGATTCTTACTTAATGAGATCGATCACCTGATCACATCTTCAGATCCCCATCATCATTTCTTAGAGAACGAGCATTTGTTAGATCTGGCATGTTTGCCTTTTCAAGAAGTGCCCTACATCCAGGAATATGCTAGTAAACATTTAATAACCAACTTTTCAGGGGAAAAATTATACAAAACACATTTGTGAAGCTTAATCTTCAGTATCAACATTTTCTCCATTGCTTTCCTAAGTCTATAGTCAACAACAACAAAAATCATGCCCTGATTTGTAGCATTTGGCTATTTTCAAGGTGTAAATGCTCACACTAAAAATGTGATCGTTGTCTCTAGACAACCATTTCAAGCCAGCTACAGCACCACCTGCTTATATTGATTATTCAGTTTCAATTGCTCAGATGTTTTTCCCTTTCTCCTTCATCTCATTCCTATAGCTTCTAGCCTCCTGGCACGGGTAAAAAAATGTCCTTGTGCCTCTTCAGAACTGTTTTCTTCTTATTCCCATTGAAACACTTTTCTTTCTTTCTTTCTTCCTTCCTTCCTTCCTTCCTTTCTTTCTTTCTTTCTTTCTTTCTTTCCTTCCTTCCTTTCTTTCTTTCTCTCTTTTCTTTCTTCCTTCCATTCTTTCTTTCTCTTCTTTCCTTTCCCTCTTTCTCTTTCTTCTTTCCTTCCTTTCTTCCTAAAGAAACGGTTCCAATTCTCTGATAACCTGGAGAGTGAAGAAGTGTTCTTTTCCAGGATGGAACCACCCTGCACTTTCAATAAAGATAGTAACTACATTAATGCTTTAATACATGACAGATACGCCACACTGGTCAACATGATGCTCCTATCTGCATTTCTTTTTTAGTCTCTAACACAATTCCTTGGTTGGTCTGTGCTCAACCCTGATACCTATGACAAGATGAATAAACTGGAAAACCGAAAGGACATTGCCCAAGATATGGTGCTGTACCACGTGAGATGTGATAAGGATGAAATCCAGGAAGTGCTGGTATTATTTCCCATAGAGCTTCACGTGTTTACATGTGTGTGTATGTGTGTGTCTCTCTCTTTGTGCTCAAGCACGTGTGCCTGGGAATTTGTCTGTCTGACCCTGCCTCTCTGAGTGCTTGTGAGCTGTTACACCTAGGTCTGTTTCTATACCTGCCTATGTCTGTACCTCTGAGTACACGTGTTCACTCCTTGAAAATTAAACATCCAGCCTAGGTCTGCTGGAGGTCGTTGTTAGCAAATTGCCTTGTGTTCTTGTGTTCCAGATGTTTTCTTCACCCCTTCTGTGGGGATTTTTTCCATGTGAACCTTAAATTTGGAAATTTGGGCCAGATATTCCCTGCCGGGGCTGGTGGGGGGTGAGGGGGAAGCACATTTGTCTCAAGAGCCCAAGTAAAATATTTTTTAAGCAATAGAGAGGTTTTTTAAACCAGTCAGTCACCGTGATAAGATGCCACTGACCCCTGCTCTATATGCAGTAACCTATGCAGATATTGACTTATGATGATATACCCTTAGCATGTTATAGGAATGACATCCCCTGCTTGGGCAGGGTCTGGTACCTATTGCTATGAGTTTCTCTGACTTTGGTTTCCTGGAGACCTAGTATATGTATCTGCCCCCTAAGCAGGACACCGAGGGACCCTGATTAAGGTTTCAGAAAGTATGACTGACACATTCCTGATTCACAAAGGAACAGAGATTCCAGTGGCCCCACAAGATTGCATCCCAGCGAGTTTAGGAATCCCCAGAAAATCACATTCATAAACACAATAAGTGGAGGTACCATGAAGAGAAGAGAGGGAGAAGTGAGGAGGCTCACAAAGTGTCTGAAGCTCTAACTCTGTCCTGTGAATTATGTTGTTTCTAGCCAACAAGAGAACGTCTGGGGAGGGAACCCATGGACTGTGATGAGGATGAGCTCAGAGCAATCCTGGTAAGGGGTCAGTCATGCTAGGCAGATACAGAAGCAGTGGTCTGGTGGAGCAAGTGGCAGGGGTTGGGGTGGGGTGGGTGGGAAGGTACAGGTACAGCCCCGGAGAATGGTCTACCAACCCTCTTTCTCTTTCTGTTCTTCTTGTTCTATGGCTCTCTGTCTTTCTCTGTCAAAACCAAACCCTCTTCACACAGGTGTGCACACACACAAACACATACAAAGACATACACACGTATGTGCGCACGCACACACGCAAATAAGTACCTTGGTACACAGTAGGGATAGGGAATGGACCTGTTATTTCCTTGGATAGAAAACACCTGGGTGAGGAATGGCCTTTGATCAATGATGGTAAATGGCTTCTGATTTCTAGTCTTGGAGAGTTGCCTGGGGCACTGAGATATTGCATGATTTGCCTAGGGTGATACAACCAGTATGTATCAGAGGCAAGATTGGAACCCAGATCTTCCTGACTCTGAGGCCAGCTCTCTATGCACTATACTACATGACCTCAGCACACATACACATATATGTATGTGTATATCTATCTGTATATATATATTTATGTATATACACAAAACACATGACATGCACACATTCAAGTGCATGCACACTTATCATTCCATAATCACATTTCACAAAACATATCTTTGTAATAAAAGGCCCACTTTCTGACCTTCCACTCGTTCTTTTCCTATGTCTTAGACTCCCAGAGTTTATGACCTGGGATTAATTATGGATAATCACCCTGAGATTCTGATCCAAATCCTGCACTCCCCTTAGAAAGTCGAGCTGCCAGGACCCACCAAGTTTGACATCTATGAGTTCCACTTCTCAGACCTGGAATGTACGGAGTTGGAGCTGGTGAAATGTGGAATCCAGATGTACTATGAACTGGGTGTAGTCAAGAAGTTCCAGATCCCCCAAGAGGTAGGGAAAAAACGATGGTCACCCAAAGACCTAGTCTGACTCTCCCACCAACTCGTTTATTCTTATTTTTCCTTCTGGAGTGACACAGAGCAATTGGAGCACAAGAGGGTAACGGGAGAAGAAGGGTAGAGAGGGGAAGGAAAGAAGAACATAAGATGATGGTTTAATGAAAGGACAGGAGGTAATAAAGACAAAGTGATGATGTGATGATGGAAGGATGGTGGGAAGAGAGTAATGGCAATCAGAGAGACTGCACGTAGCATGTCTGGTGGGGAAGTCTGAAAATTAGGGATCTGGAGGGATCAGAGGATGAAATCCAACAGTCATTCAACTATTTATTAACCACTAACCATGTTCAGGGCCCTGCATTTTATACAAAGAATATGAAGATAGACATAAATACACATAGCAAATGTACATAGAAATGACACAGACCCTTCACTTCAGGATGTCACAATCTATGAGTAGAGAGAGACATCTACACAAAAAAATAGTTACACAAGGGAGAGCGAGATCATTACAAAGGTGAGGTCAAAGTATGCAGAGAAATTTGATGAGGGAGGGATCATTTTCAGCTGAAGGGGTTGGTGAGGTTCCTAGAGGAATTAGCACTGGGGTGGGGCTCTGAAGGCACGGGTGGAAATGTGAAGTGGAGAGTGAAGAATTCATTCCAGGTGTGGGCATGGCATGGGCAAGGGAAGAAAAGGAAGAGATTAAGGAATACCTGGAAGTCCACTTGGGCTAAACATGATCTTGGAGGGTATAGTGTTGGAGAAAGCTAGGAAAGGAATAATTATATATTCAAAAATTTTCAGAAGTCTAACCATATGTGAGCAGAAATCCATTTGATGTCATCCCTAAAAAGTGGGCATCCAACCTATGCTTCAAACACCGGTGGTTTTGTGGGCTCGTGAAAAGTGCAGCTTTGTTGCTTCCACATGGCCATTTTTTGTCTTACTCCTTAGTTGATCTGCATGGGAACCAGGGGCTTTGTAGGGATGGAAAGTGGGGAGATGGAAGAATTCTCTTTACTCTAGCTCTAATCAGATCTGTTGTATTTTTGGTAAGTGAAGTTTCCGAGGATAAAGAAAATAAGTGGAGCTGAAGTCAGGAGACTCTTTCAGTGGCATTCCCATAATGTCCCTGGCAGCCAAGCAAATCAGCTCCATCAGAGAACTGAAAAGAACCAAGTAGTACTATTGGAGCTGGAAGCCTTTGCCCTAGTTTCCACTAGGAGTCAATGTTGCTGTCTTCCCTACACTTGCATTGAGTCCAAACCTGTCCCCTGCCCCCCACCCTCTATCTATCACTCCTTGTTCTGCTCTTTGGCACCAAGCAGAACCTGCTTAATCCAGCTTCCTATAATACCCCCAGCTTGAAGACCTTAGTAAGTGGAACTCACTAATGCTTGGTGCAGCTTAATACACTTGTGGACAGCTCTAATTGCTGTATCAAACTGAGATAAGTTGAGCTAGATTGTGAACAGCCTTGAACATAGGATAAGACATTTTAAATTTTATTTGGCAGGTAATTTGAGTAACGTGACTGAAGTGGAGCATTGTCAAAGTGACTCAGGCAGTGGTATGGGAGATGGGCTGGAGAAAGACTAGACTAAAGGCAAGGAGACCAGTTAGAAGGCTGTTATAAGCATATAGGGAGACATAGGCCTGACCACTGTTCTTTTTCTCACTCTCTTCTCAGGTTCTAGTTAGGTTCTTGTACTCAGTCAGCAAAGGATACCGAAGAATCACTTACCATAACTGGCGCCATGGCTTTAATGTGGCCCAAACCATGTTCACACTTCTCATGGTACGTGTTTGATGGATTCTCACTCCTAAATAGGGACCTTTGGGCTCTGTGAGCTTACCTAGTCCCCAGCAAGCTCTGACAAGAATCATAATAGGAAGGAAGGAAGGAAGGAAGGAAGGAAGGAAGGAAGGAAGGAAGGAAGGAAGGAAGGAAGGAAGGAAGGGAAAAGCAGGAGGGTAGGTGGTAGGGAAGGAAATAAACATTTAAGACAAATACAAGTAAAAAGATATGCAGTCCCTGCCTTAAGGGAGCTTACATTCTAATGAGAGAAGATAACACATAAAAGGAAATTGAAAGGAAGGTGTGGGGGAAGACAATAGAATAGAAGGTATCCAGCACCAGGGTATGATGTTGAGGTCTGGAAGCCAGGAACTGGACTGGGAAGGGAATGAAGCAAAGGGCAGCCTGGGTCCCTCCACAAAACAAAGACTTCAGGAGGAATTCACTAATAGGAGAAGGAGGTAGATTTTACAGAGGGATGTTTCAAGTTGACATAGCCTCAGAGAGTGTTATATATTTCCAGTTGAAGAAGGCTCAAATACTGAGAGAAGCTCTAGGATTATAGAGCACAATCTGGAAGTCCAAGAACCAGGAATACGGATGAGAGGGAAATGAAGGATTTTGAACATACTTTAATATCCAGAATTACAACAACCATTTCAGCTTTGAAATAGTTTAACTTTAGTAAAAATGGCAGTGAACAATCGGAGTCCCAAATATCTTAGGAGGCCAAAACAATGGACTACATTTTGTAAAAATAATTTGCAAAGGTAGAATGAAAATCTCTCATATTAAAAATCAACTGCACAGAATAGGGGTAAGTGGGGCTGGATAATCAGTCTGTATGGGAAAAAATCTGTGGTTTTTAGTAGACAACAAGCTCAATATGAGACAGAAATAAAGAGGATGGCAGCCCAAATGGCTAATTCAGTCTTTGACTCCACTGAGATAAGTACAATATCCAGAACATGGCAGTGAGAGGGTGGCAGGGGGAAAGAGAGGGTAGAAGGTGATAATATCATTGTCCTCCCCTTCCTCCTACCATTTTATCTAGAATATGGTGTCCAGTATGAGGTGTCACATTTTAGGAAAGAAATGATATTATCTAGATCACTTCCAGAGGAAAAACCTAAAGGAACCAGAGAGTGGACCATGAGGAGTGGATGAAAGAACTGTAGACATATAGAAGAACAATCCATCATAGAAGAACAAACCTAGGAAGACATGATGAACATCTCCAAATAACTGAAAAGTTGTCATGGGAAAGACTGGCTTCAGTTCATTCTGCTGGGCCCTAAGAGTGCAGAACTAGGAGGAGTACTGGGTGGAAAGGACAGAGAGGCAGATTTTAGCAAAAAGTGAAGAAAAGCTTCCTAACAATCAGATCTGTTCAAATGTGGAATGGGCCACCTTAGGAAGTGATGGGTTGACCCTCACTAGAAGACATCTCTAATGAGTAGTGAAACTGAGTGCCCAGGGCACAAGCAGAGTTAACATTCCACAGTGAAGGAGGCCAGGGAGTTTTTCACATAATGACCCTGCTTTGGGAATGGCTTCATGACCTGGTGAAGATATCAACTGAGCAGAATCCCCAACTGTCAAAAAGACAATAATTCACAGGAAGCCTAGAAGTCAATGTAAAAGATTTTATTAGGAGGGAAATGTGCTGAGTCAATTGGTAATTCAAGGCTGGAATTCAGTAGAGATTGAGGATGAATATATAGATCTGTGAGTCATTTTTTTCATAGAGATGATGACTGAACCCTTGAGAGAAGGATGAAATCACCATAAGAGAAAGTACAGAGAAATATGAGAAGAGGGTCTAGCCTCTAGACCAACACTTTGGGGGAATAACCAATGTTAGAGAGGAGGTGGTAGGTAAAGATCCAGCAACGGAAACTGAAGAGTCGTCACAGAGGAAGAAGGAAGCTGGGAGGGAAAGACCAGTGTAATGGGATGCAAAGAAGGAGACAGTCTCCAGGAAGGAAGGGTGAGTGACAGTGTTAAAATCTGCAGAGGAGCTAAATGACAGGTCTCTCCTTTCCTGCAGACAGGCAAATTGAAGGACTATTACACAGATCTGGAAGCTTTTGCCATGGTGACAGCCGGTCTGTGCCATGACATTGACCACAGGGGAACCAACAACCTCTACCAGATGAAGTAGGTACTCTGCTAGGATGAGGCTTATTTGCTCCAGGTTTAGGGATGGAGTGGAGGAGTGGGGAGGAGGATCTCTTTCAAGTTGTAACTACTAGGAGGTGGGATGGAGAGAAAGTAGATTTGGGTTAATTGAAAAAATAAAACTGAATTTATTATTAGCACAAAAAAACCCATCACTATTGGTCAAAGTAAGGATATCACCCTACATCATTGCTCTATTCCCCTAGAATTGCATGATTTTCTCCATCAAACTGTATTTGAAATGCCCTGGATTTCAGGAGAATTTTGCTATTTATGTCAATCTTTCAGGGAATTTCCTTCCCCTGAAAGTCACATTTGTGAGACCCTGAGAGTTAGAAAAATAAGGTAGGAGTGTTTTTGATGCAATAGTCATAGTCATTGGTACCCAAAGTGTGGTGGAAGGTTAACTCTCTATGCATCCAATGTGAACATAGTTAGAATGACTTAGTGGGGTAAGGATGGGGAACTCCTGCTGTAGATGCCATCACTCTGGGCCCCAAAGGACAAGGAGGTTAGGCCTAGATCTCCTTCTATTGGAGGAGAGCATGAAGCAGAAGCAGAAGGAAGATGGACTCTCTGAACAGAGAGATAGGACCTCTGGAAAGAGGGGAAATAGTAGAGCCTCCTCACTGATCAGAGGCACATGGCACTTCTGATTCTTCCTGTTCTGAAGACTAATTGTCCACTTGCTAACTACCATTATTTTTTTTTTAACCCAAACCTGCATGGACAGATCCCAGAATCCATTAGCAAAGCTTCATGGCTCATCAATTCTAGAAAGACACCATCTGGAGTTTGGGAAGTTCTTATTGGCAGAAGAGGTCAGTAGTAGTGCCCTATCAGAGGCAAGTTTGGGATTTGCCATAACTGATACTAAGGAGGGGTTGGGCAGGGAACTTTACCTGTTTTGGGTGCAACCACCTCAAAACTCTAACCCTTCATAGCTACTTAAAACCTGGAAGAAACAATCTCATAATACTTAATGTTCCCCCAAATGCTCCTGATTCAGAGAACTTCCCTACCCCACCCCACCATTTCTAACCATAACCCCACTCCACTCCAGAACACACACACACACACACACACACACACACACACACACATACATGCACACAGACACACTTACATGCCCATAATCATACACACATGCATACATACACACATACAATGGCAGTAACCAAGAAAATGAGATTCTATGCCCAGAGGGATCAAGGGTATGGTCTGTAGAACTGAAAAAAAAATGCAGAGAAGAAGTGGTTCCCAGGGTTTAAAAAGTAATAAAAATACAATAAAAAGAAATCACTTTATTTAAAAAACACACACAAGAGAAAGAGCAATTAAGTTAATTAAATTCATTTTTACAAATTCACCTATATTGAATTCATAAACAGTCCATGATTGGTCCCAAGCTGGGGAGGGAGGAAAAAGGAATCCTATCTAGGTTGGAAGCCTAGATAGGGTGATCTCAAGGGGAGGGGGTTGCTTCTTGATGCTTCTACTAAAATAATTTCAAAAACCTTTCATTAAGTTCAAATGGCAAGGAGAGTTTTATGAAACCAATTGTTTTTAGTTGACTGTTTGTTTGATCAAACTGTTTCCTAAATTGGGAAGATACATTATAGGTTTTTTGGAACCCAGAGTCAAACTGTTTTCTGCACTGGAGTAGCACCATCTGCTGGCTTACAGACTAGCTGTTTCTGTCCATGTTCCTCTCCCCAAGAACCATGTGCCTCTCAGACGTTGTGTATTTACATATATGACCTTCCTTTCCCATGACGGTTCTAACATGAAATCTTTGCTTCAGAGCCTGAATATCTATCAGAACCTGAATCGTCGCCAACACGAGCATGTGATCCACCTGATGGACATCGCCATTATTGCTACAGATCTAGCCCTCTACTTCAAGTATGGTCAAGCCTCAGAGCCCTGAGCATCCAGAGTGCAGCCTGTATAACAGGACAGGCTCCTTCCCTGTTCACCATAGGAATGCTGGACTCTAGCTCTGTGTGAAGGGCTTGGGAGGAGAGGTCCTGATTGGGGGCGGGGGCGGGGGGGTAGAGATTCAGTACCATAGGAAGAAGATACTAAATTGAAGCCACTCATTTCAGGGGCCAGAGCTTCATGACTAGGCTTGGGCTAAGGTGGAAAGAGGGAGTGGAATGGCATGGGGTGGGGGCGGAATAATTTTCCAAGAAAAATCCTTGAAGCATTGCTAACTGGTTATGAATATTGCTGTTTGAGTCTTTGTGAAAATGGAGTAAATGTGATCTGGGGTAGGTAGGAGGGTGGATATCAGCCTATCCATGGGGTTGGTCTCTCTCCATGTTATATCTGATCCCTGCCTTTCTTGTGCCCCTAAGAAAAAGAACAATGTTTCAGAAGATTGTGGATGAATCCAAAGGCTATGAAGACAAGAAAAGCTGGGTAGAGTACCTCTCCCTGGAGACAACAAGGAAAGAGATTGTCATGTGAGTGACTCCTTTCAGGAGAAGACTTCTTGATGCCAGGAACGGACTGAGGAAGCTTTGGGAGGGGCCTGTTTGTGACAGAGACCAACTCCTAGGGCCGATTGATCGGTTTAGATGGTTCTGTTGCCCCACAAAGAAAGTTATTAGGCCAGTTGATCAGTATCTACTATAGTCAGTGCCCATCATGCTTATTGTCCTGTCCTCCAGTCTGGCCTACTCAGTATCCACTTTGGTCATCTCTGTCCATTGCTGTCTCCTCAGTTATGAGAACATTGAGTCCTCCCTTGAGTCTGACTTCCATATCATCCCCAAATTTCAGTGCCTTAAAAGTATCAGCAAGGAAGTTGAAGGCTGTGAGCTAAGCAAAAGATAAGACCAAATTGTGCTTTAGTACAGGGTTTGACTAGCTTAAAACTGCAGTAAGATATTGGGGATATCCTATATGTGTCGTTTTTCCTTTCCTTGCCTTCACTGAATGCTGTGGCTATCTTTGGTCCCTTTCCCATTCAAAAAGGGAAGGAGGGAAAGGAGAGGGTCAGTTTTCAGGAATTAGTTGAGTCTGTAATGATTTGGCTTCTCTGAGACAGACTGAGCTGTGATTCTAAATCACCTGCCTGAGTGTCTGGTCCCCATCAACCTCTAGATCCCACTCCTTCTCCTTCATCATTGGAAGGCCTAGAACTGATTGTCTATAGTCTCTGGAAACAGCTGAATGTACTAGATGGAGTTATTGAAGAGGGAATGCTGTAGCAATGTTGTTGAATTTGGGAGCCACTACACTCACCTTTACCCCCAGCCCTTGGGCCTCCACACTTTCCACCACATCATGCTGTATCTGAAGACAAACATTTTAAAATCTGGACAAAACAATTCTTCACGGAGGTGGTAGTTGAAGCTATGGTTTAATCACTTGCTAGAGATGTTGGGTCAGGATTCTTTGATAATTTGATTATGATTGCTTTATATGTCACTACAAATTATCCCTCATTATGGATAAATTTGTTCATTTAATGACTGACAGTCTCTGTAGGGCTATATCTGGGAAAATATCTTTCCAGTTTCTAGAAAGGACAGCTCTTTTTCTTCTATTTTTCTCCCAAAGCGAAGCAAGCTAGATCCCTTAATTCAGTACCAAGGTCTGGATGAAATTATCAACCATAAATGTTTCCCCCCCCCCATTGATTTCAGTTACTTTTGCTAGGGCACAAGGGGTCTGAATCTGTACTAAGTGAGACCTAAGAGGGCCTCTAACCTCTTTAGAACTAGGACAGGGGATGAACAGAAAGTAACCTTTTGGTCCCGGCTCATGCCCTTTGAATTGGTCAATATGCCTGCAACCTTCCAGTATTTGATTAATGGAGTGTTGGTGGATCTTCTAAATATCATGGCCCTTGGACCAAATTTTAATTTTCCTCCAGTGAAAGAAAGAGCATATGCTACAGGTTTGCACAGTACATACCTTACCGCTCTACCATGGTTTATATTATAAGCCCAAGAGATGTAGCATCCATTAGACACAAGAAATCGTCCCTAGAGCTTGTGTTTGGTCCAGAAGGACTAAGAATAGACCCCTGGAATACAGGAGCCAAACAGGAATTAGGTTCTGACAAAGGGCTTAAAGTCTGGCAATATTTCTTAGAAACCATTAACTTTTTTTTGCCTTTTTTTTTTTTTGCTTTTTTTGGGGGGAGGGCAGTTGGGGTTAAGTGACTTGCCCAAGGTCACACGGCTAGTTTTTGTGTTAAGTGTCTGAGACCAGATTTGAACTCAGGTTCTCCTGATTCCAGGGCCAGTGCTCTATTCACTGCGCCACCTAGCCACCCTGAGACCATTGACTTTTAATGCTAACTCATCTCTAAGTATTCAGGACTGTTGAACTCTGACATCCTTTTTGAGAGAAAAGTATGTCATGAATAGAGTTCAATGAGGAAGGACCTTCTGAAAACAGAAGAAAGTTTTCATGGCAATAACCATACCCTAACTATTTTTTTTATAGAAAAAGGTATCTTTGGATTTGTTACTAGAGCTATCTTTCTAAAAGCCTATTAGAAAGGGGAAATAGGTCAGAAGTTGAGGCTGTCCACCTCCCGGTTATGTATTATTCTTGCCAATTGATTCTGGCAGGGGTGAATTACACTGGGATGTATGGGGAGTCCCAGGTGCCCTGGAGACATGGTAGTGATGCTCAGAGGGATCAGAGGTCTCATCATAGGCTTAACAACTCAAAAGAATTGAGTTTGCTTAAAAGAGGCCTGGATCTTCTCAGGTCATCATGGCCTTTAGGAATTTTTATCTTCATCTGCTACTTTTTTGTCTTGATGACTTAAGTTCTAAAATGAAAAATAGAAATATCAGTGTACTTCTTGAAGTTTGGTACTCAAATAGAAAGATGGCTTGTTAGAGCCATTAGTCGCCCCTAAAAATATCATAGCAACAATGGAAAAGCATAAATGGATATACCTATAGTCCTTACAAGAGGATGTCATGATACCATTATACTACTGAGAATCGATTTTATTAACTCATCATGATGTCCTATATTAACTGGATAGCCATGAGAGGGGAGAACCAAGAATTTAAACTAGTTGCATTATTGGTGTTCAAACCAGGGCTCAAATGTCATCCAACATTATATTCAAGACTCTGATTGTTGTGAGTAAGGGGGACAAAAAAGCTGAGAGAAATACGGTGGGAGTCCCTGCAGCCATTGGATATGGTATCAGGAAGAGTTTAACTAATGAACCCATCTCACAGAGGAACAACACCATCATTGAGGCAAACAACACTTTCTGAAGAATGTGCCCTTGGATCTTATGTTCCATTGCTCAGAACAAATGGCATTTAAAAAGAATAAGGTCATATACCCATGTGGGTTTCCTATGAAGACTGTTGTGAATAGGGGCTCACAGTGAACCTCCAAATGCTGGAGAGGATTTCAAAAGAGTAACCACTGAGTTACCGTTTGCCACCATCTACTGCACACAGGCCAACAGACACATTAAAACCTACAAAACAGGACATAAAATCAGATCTACATTGTTACCTTGCACACTTGCAGTAGGATTGAGATACTTCTCAATGGCAGAATCCTCTAAAAATAACATGAAAAATTCTGCCTTTTCAAATGGCCTATAGATTCTCTCTATATACATTTTAAAAGTAAATTTAAAAGTACAATCCCAACTCATGATAGCCTTTCAAATGCTGATAGAGAATTGTTACTCTTAACTCCCTCCTCCCCCACTCTTACGTTCCCAGTTTCTTCAACCATTCCTCATATGACATGGGCTCAAGGCCCTTCATAGTCTAGCTGCTCTCCTCTGGACATTCTTTAACTATCAATGTCCTTTTTCAAAAAAATTAATATTTTATTTTCCCCCCAATTACATGTAAAAACCATTTTTAACATTTGTTTTTTTTTATTTTGAGTTCAAAATTCTCTCCCTCCCTGTCCGCTCCTCATTGAAAAAGCAATCAATTTCTATAGGTTATACATGTGCAGTCATGCAAAACACTTCCATGTTAATCATGTTGTGAAAGAAAACACATACATATACAACATACACACACATGAAAACATAGACAAAACAAAACAAGAAAAAAAGAAAAAATATACTTCAATTTGTATTCAGAGTCTATCAGTACTTTCTCTGGAGATGGACAGCATTTTTCTTCATTAATCCTTCAGAATTATGAATGTCCTTCTTAAACCCTGGATCCTCAAACTGAACACAATACTACAGATAAGATCTGAGGAGAGCAGAGTACAGTGGTCCAGTCACCTTCCTGTTCTGGAAGTTATGCCTCTGGCTGCCACGTCCCACTTCTGACAATCATATTGGGTTTATGATACATTGAACCCTCCCAGATCTTTTTCAGAACAACTGCTGTCTCACCATGCTTCTCCTATCTCATGCTTGTGAATAGGCTTTTGAGACTCTGGTTATTATTACTCCCCTTTTTTGGAGTCTCTCAACTCAAATTCTTCTTTCTATATCACATCTGCTACTGTTTATGGGGTCTGTGGCTTGATGGAAAAAAAATATGAGTCAATTTTCCCTCTCCCTCCATTTTCATTTCAAAACCCTCTTGATCAGAATTATTCTAGTCACAAACTGCCCTTTTTCTCAGCACCCATGTCATACTTGGTCAGTGTCTCTGGTCAGTTGGTTTTATTCCTAATTGATGCTTCCTCTGCCAGTGTCTTCCTTAGGCAAAGTCTCCTTGTCAAGATTCCATTGATCTGATCCTTGATAGATGCTCCTTTCATAGAGGTTTCTCCATTCTTAGTGTCTCTCAAATATGTATATGCACACACACACACACACACACACACACACACACAGAGGCACATCCAGAGGCTTTGTGTGGCTCAAGGAGGACAGACAGATTCACTCATGACACTGTCCCATAATAAAGAGGCATACACAGATAATGAAATCGTCCTACTGATTTCATCAATATCATTTTCAAGATAATGACATGGAGACCTAAAGGATCATGTGAATTAAAGGGAGAGTTAGTGAACATCTAGAAAATCAATGGTGATCACAAAGGTTCAACACGGTTTAATGGTGCCAGTTAATGAACTGAGTGTGGTCATGACACACTAAATTTTATTTCCTTTTGGGGGTAGAGTTATTAGACTAGTAGATCAGGGAATACAGAGTTACCCTAGATACCAGCAAAGCATTTTGACATATTTAATCATGTTTTTGTTATATAAAAAATTGAATGACCAGATCCAACAAGTAACCATTAGCCATCAACTTGGAAGGAAGTCTCCAATGGAGCATTCTAGGAAGCTATGCTTGATGCTGTTCTGTTAAATACTTTTTCAATGATCTGGATAATGGCAACGATAATATGCTTACCAAATTCACAGGTGACACAGAGCTGGGAGCAATAGCTAACACATTGGATGACAGTATCAGGATTTCCCCCTGCCTTCTATGTCCCCAAATCTCAATACAATCTAACTCTGGATTTGATAAGATGAATACAGTATTTATTCCTCCTAGGAACTTTCCCAGGACTTCCTCTCCTTCCTTTCCATGCTTCTTCTTCCCTCTGGAAGAAATAGAAAATGTCTGTTATTCTTTGTTCTCTTCAGTTCTTTCTGCTACATGTGCAGGGACATAGGAGGGTTATCTCTTTCTTCATGTTCCCTTCCTGGGATATATGTGTGCAGAACAAGTAGGTGGCATAATGGGCAGCAGAATAGAAAACAAAGAAACCAGCGTTGATTAAGCACCTATTGTGGGCCAGGTTCAGTGCTGAGGGTTTTACAACCACCCTGGAAAGTAAGTGCTATTATTATCTCCACTGTACAGTTGAGGAAATGGAGACAGGCAAAAGCCACTTGCCCAGCTAGTAAATGTCTGAGGCTGGATTAGAATTCAGGTCTTCTGGAACTCCAGGCTCAGTGCTCTATCCACCTAGCTGCCTCTAGTCTAGTGCCTCATAGTACGATAGGAAAGGTAGTCACAAGACCTGAATTCAAATCCCAGTTCTACCTCAAACTAAATAGGTTACATTGGACAAGTCTCTATACCTATTGAGGCCTCAGTTTTCTTCTCAATAAAATGAGGGGTCAGACTAGATCAGGGGTGGGGAACCTGTGGCCTGGAGGCCACATATGACCCCGCCAAGTCCTTAAGTGAGGCTCTTTGAATCCAAACTTCATAGAACAAATTAGATTCTGTCAAAGGGCTGTACTTGAGGACCTACAGAGCACATGTGGCCTCAAGGCTGCAGGTTCCCCGCCCCTGGACTATATCCCTCCACATTCTGATATCTTGTGGCTATAATCCTCTGGGAGAAGTGAGAAACCATGAGAACTGGGAGTAGAGGGGCTAAGTATTGGGTAAAGAGGAAGTTTGAACACAGAATCTAGACAGGCCCTTCCTAAAGATTGAGTTGAATTGAAGTAGGGATGTGAGTAAATTGAATAATGGTTTGAAGGGGAGAGTGACGGATGTAGTTGAGTGCTAGATGAAGAGTGGACACAGGAATGATTGGTACCTTCTCTAGGAGAACATTGGGAATTTGCCTGCAAATGGTTCTCCTTGTTGGGTTCGTGTTTTCTCATAGGTGGGATGTGGGTAGAGTGTGAGGAGATGTAGGCATTGTGGGGAGGGGAGGGTGGCAGAAGAGATTCTGATGCTGCCCTTGCTGTCTTATAGGGCAATGATGATGACTGCATGCGACTTGTCTGCTATCACCAAGCCTTGGGAAGTCCAGAGTAAGGTCAGAACCCCATGCCTTATTCTTTGCAGTTTTAAGCATTAAAAAAACATTTAAAGTAATAGTATCCTGAACACCTCCCCCCTCCAAATATTCAGACTGTTTCCCAAATAGGTGGGAATCTGCCATAGGGCAGATGATCACTATCATCACAAAATTCTCTTAAAAGAAGAAATTTGGGTAGATGGTGGTGTTGAAATAAACTTATGGTAGTGATTCTACCTTCTGAATTGTATATATATATATATATGTATATGCACACACATATGTATATGTATATGTATGTACATGTGTACACATACATACCAGTGCAACAACTAGTGCTACCATAGAGGGCTGCCTACGGTGAGTTCCATGGTTGTTGGGCTCCATGCCCAACATTAGCTGAGGCCTAATTCCATTCTGTAGGTCAGGGGGAAAAGCTACCAGGGCAGAAGAGACCAGTGGTCAAGAGCAGAGAAATTTGCCTGGGCACGCGGGAAGCTTACAATGATTCCAGGTGAATATGTCAAATCTATCAGGATTAAACTCTCTTCCCTGTGGTGCATAGGTAGCATTGCTGGTGGCTGCTGAATTCTGGGAGCAGGGTGACTTGGAGAGAACAGTACTTGACCAGCAGCCAATTGTAAGTATTGTATTTGCATTCCATACACCTAGAGTAAAGAAACAGAAATCTAAATTTGAAAAATACCCAGCCAGCCTTCCCAAGTATCCCCCGAGGTTTATTCAGCATAATTTTTACTGCTAGCATCCAAATCCTAGTTATTCATCCTTGCTTTAATGGTGTTAAATGATAGGACCAATATGTAAAAAAAATCATTCTCTTCTATTTTATTTCATTCCTCTGTGCAGTCTAGGAGACACTGGGGAGATGGATAAAGACAAAATTTGTGCCCTCTTCTAAGGAACTCATAATCTAGGGGGGAAAAGAGTAGCTAACTTGGGCCAGGTTCTGAGGGGGGTCACAATCTGAGAAAGACAGAAGGAGGGTAGACCAAAGAAATTAAGTGTCTTGCCAAGACACATAAAGGTACTCAGCGTTAAAGCTGGAGGCTGAACTGAGGTCTCTTGATGCCAAGTTCAGCACTCCTTCCATTACACTAGGGTGCCTTTTAAAATATACAGTACTGCACAGGACTTCAATGAAATCATGACTGGACAAATGGGGAGATCAGCACTGACCACATCACAGCAAATCTAAGGCTATAATAACACTCACAGCAGAAACAACAGGTTAAGCCGGCAAGGAGCAGTACTACAAAAGGGATCAAAGAGCAGACAAGGCATAGCCAGCAAGACGGGTTAAAAGTCTGGCATCTAAAACCACAAGCCAAGAACTGATCAGAGGAAAGGAACTAAGTCAGAACCATGGCCAGCTCCTTGGAACCTAGTGTCACCGTTTTCCTGGTTCTCAGCTGCCATCTAGAGTAACCTGTATGTGCCCCACCCACACACACCACCAAAAAAAAATCTCCATTATAATATACCCTAAAAGTTGTCATCTCAGTCTTCCTCTGGGGAGGGGGAAGCCACCACCTTTCTCAATAACACAATTCTACTTTTGAGATCCTCAGAGTGGTCTTTGAAGCATAGATCTTAGGCTTTCAGAGGTAGCAGGAACCTTTGAGACCATCTAGTACAACCTCCCATTTTCAGAGGTGCAAACAGATATCCAGAGAAGTTAAATAACTTGGAGGGGGTCACCCAGGTAAGAAGTAGCAGAGCTAGGGCTCAAACCCAGGTTGTATAGAGTTGTATAAATGTGAATCCAGGGCCTGTCTCACTGCAGGTTAATACAAAATTTTGACGATAATTTTGTCATGGCTGTTGTCTTGGACTTGTGAGTTCATTCCTGTGAATTCCTGGTGTGGAAATTCCCTCCACTTATGCATATCATAAAGTCCTCAGTAATGCACAGTCTAAGTGAGTTGTCAAGAACAACGAGAGATTAAATGGCTTACTTGTAATTACAGAGGTAATTTTTGTCAGAAGCACAATTGAATCTCATTGTTTCCAACTCCAAAGTCAGTCCTCTAACTAACATGACATGTTTGGGGTGGGGAAAGGTCATTAACATTTAAATAGTGCTTCAAGGTTTACAAAGTGTTTGTACATGTTTCATCTAATTAGGCAGATAATATCTGGTCCCTACCTTCAAAGTGCTTAGAGTCTAGCAGAGAGATAAAATACAAATACTGAAAAATCATAATATATAACATTAGATAAATGCATTAGGGAGGTGCAAAACAAGGTACCATGTAACTTTTAATAAAGATAGGTACCACCAAATGAAGGTTGGGGGAAGAATAGTGAGGCAAGATTAATATAAGATAAATGAAACAGAACAGAATAGAATGACCTACAAACCAGTCCTGTCATCCAATACCCTTGAAACAAGGCTGAATAATTGGAACTTGAATATTGTCAGCAAAATTATGCCCTCTACAACAATGCCAGAAAAGAAAATTGCAGGCCAGTTTCTCTTGCAAACACAGATGAAAAAGAAATTTAGGTAGACTGTTAGCAGACAGAACACAATAGCACATTCTAACAATTTTCCCCTAGGGCCAAATAGAGTTGCTCCCTGAAAACTATTATCACATTAACAGGAAAAGTAATGAAAATCTTATAATTGTCTCCATGGAGGCTAAGAGAGCATTAGACAAAATCCAATGTCTGCTCTTGATTAAAAGTCTAAAAATAAATTGATAATGGAGGGCTTCTCTCTTGACATGACAAAGAATATAGGATATTAAGACCAAGAGTCAACATTACAGAGAATGGAGAATCACTGGAGTAGTTCTCTTTCAAAATTGCAACAAGACCAGGATGTCCCAGGTCACCCTTCCAATTTAATATAGCCCTAGATATGTTGGTGCGGATGCTAGTGATGAAGAATAAATTAAAAATGATAATAAAAATCATCCTTACAGTAGGACCATTTCTATCTGAAAATAAAAAATATGAGGGAATAAGTGATAACACATGTATATGGTGCTTTAAAGTTTATAATGCACCATAACATACATGATCTCATTTAAGTCTAAAAGTAACCTGATAAAGTAGGCACTAAAAGTGGCCCATCTTACAGATGAGGAAATTGAGGCTCAGAGAGGTCAAGTGTCTTGTCCATAGTCACAAAGAGGTGGCATTTGAGCTTAAGTCTTTCTGACTCTTAAACCCAGCACTCTTTCCACTATACCACAAGAAAAATAGAAAGAATAGCTAGGAAAAGGAGAAGCCAAATTATTATGTGTTGCAGGTGATCTGATTGTAGAGCATGAACATCCCAGGGAATCAGCCTCCAAAATAATGAAAGAAAATAATTGAGTTCAGCAAAGTTGGGAAGATGAGAAAATCCACAAAAATCAATTGCACTGCTACACATTCATGACACAAGGCTTGCAAATACAATGAAGGAAATTTTCTGTTCACATTGGTGACAAAAAGCATTACATCTTCAAGTATTGATTTAATTCAGTATGTTCAAAGAAAACTATAAAACCCCAATGGAATAATTCAATGTCAAGATGCCCCTACTTGCTGAAATGATCAAATACAGTAGATGTAGCCATACTTTCCAAGTTAATACATAGTTTTAATACAAAACCACTGAAGTCTGTGCCACATTTTATAGAATTTTATAGTGAAATTGACCTCAATAAAGTCAATAATGGATGTTTGTATATACTCACACATATAGATTTATATCCATACCCATGAAGATGGGGCAGCTAGATGGCATAGTGGATAGAGTGCTGGACATGAAATCTGGAGGATTCATCTTCCTGAGTTCAAATCCAGTCTCATATACTTACTAGCTGTGTGACACTAGGCGAGGCACTTAACCTGTTTGCCTCAGTTTTTTCATCTGTAAAATGAGTTGGAGAAAGAAATGGCAAACCACTCCAGACTATCTTTGCTAAGATGTAGAGTCAGATACAACTAAAACAACTAGATGACATCAACATATGATGATGATGGCAGATCTGCCCAACAAAACTATAAATTCATACACAGATTCTTCTTCAAGCTCTCATCCCTCCAAAGTATCTTTTTCCTTCATTGCTTAGCCACTGTCCCTTTATCAGGATAGTATGTCAAAATCTCACATAATTAGTAATCTCTGGAATATTGAAACCAGGACTAAGGGACAGTACAAGTAGAGGAGAACAGTCCCAAGTTTCCTTTAAACTACTGAGTATAATCATTAGACTTTAAATCCTTGGACCCAAGCTTAGGCATCCCTATCCAGTTAACAACTTGACTACTGCAATGAAAGAAAATTTCCCAGAAGGAGAGACATGAGTTAACAGCATAAAAACCTATGGCCTTCTGGAAAGGAGAACCATGATGTAGACCATTTGGGTGAGGAGAAAAGGAAAGAAACAGAAGTTCTAGTATGGTATGTTGTAGATTTTCCCATGGAGAAAATAGATTATTCTTTTCCTATACAGATCAAAATTTGCTCATAGGTAAGCTGTATTACTGATGGGGGACTTCCAACTTTTCTGATACCTGCATAGCAGCAAATAAATTCCTAATTTACTTCTATCTTTCAGAAGGCAGGTAACAATGAGAGGAACTATTCTTACAAGAAATTAATTTAAACTAATTCATTAAAAGAAATTAATCATGATATTTTAGACTTGGGGATGGTTCACATATGCAGTAGTTTATATATAGGACAACTTATGCATGTTGATTATGATATTGTAAACACATCCATGTTAAATGGCCAGAGTTCAATAGGGAAGTGCAAAGATGGGAATAATTTAGAGCAGTAATATCCAAACTTTTTTGATTCTATGCCTCAATGAGAAAACAGTTGATATGAGTGGCTAGTGGTACAGTGAATAGAGCACCAGACCTGGAGTCAGGAGGACCTGAGTTCAAATCTGGCCTCAGATATTTAACACAAAACTAGCCATGTAACCTTGGGCAAGTCACTTACCCCCAATTGCCCTACTTTCCCCCCTCCAAAAAGCAAAAAAAAAAAGTTTTTAAAAATTATACAATATGCTCCTATGCTGATAATTATATGTAGTATAAAACTTACATGAAATAAAATTTTTAAAGGATGATATATAGATGAATAAAATATTGTATTAATGGTACAATACCTTTTTGGTTTTCATTAAAAGTATCAATAATATTTTTAGTGAGAGCAATGTGATTGAATATGCTTCATTACTTTTGAAAATCTTGATTTAATAATTCTGGTATAGACATTTGAGGATCTGTTTTTAAGTGTAGTTTATTTTAATTTTAATGGCTGTCATAGCTTAAAAGAGCTCCTCACAGATACCTGTCTCTAAATGGAAGAAGTACATTGTTGTCTGCACTTACTAAATCACCATGATCATTTTTCAGTCCCATCCATCAATTTTGCAAAGATTTTTGTTGAAATTTGGAGGGTAAATTTCCATCTTCCCTGAAGTCATTTGATTTTCTTGCAAATTAATTGGAAGGTGCGGCACTTTTTATTTTTAACAAATGGGTTCAGAATTCAATAAAACTCTTCATTTGGAAAATTTTTAAACAGGTTTGAATAATTCTAAATTTTAAAAATGTTACAGTATGAGATTTCTTATCATACCTAGAGTGAAGAGAGTTAAGTATCCACAAGGATCTGCAGTGCCAAATGCTGTAGAGGAGTCAAGAAAGATGAGACTTGAGAAAAGACCATCAGATTTGGCAATTAAGAGGTTGTTGATAACTCTAAAGAGAGCAAGTTTTAGTTAGTGAAGAATCAAGGATAACAAATAGGTTGAAAACCTAGAATAGAGAGAGGTAGGTAGAAAGGAGGGAAGGAAAGAAGAAAAAAGGAAGGAAGGAAGGAAGGAAGGATGGAAGGAATCCAGAGGAAAGTGGGCCCAAGCTCAGAAATCACATATAACAAATGAATAACTCACCCATCCTGGAAGTACTTTTGGGGGAGTGTTCCCTTAGAGACATGTTCCCCTTAGCTTCTACTGGGCTCTTTTGAGAATCCTGAAGCTGCCTTGCCTCGGTATATCTAATTTATCCTTGGCTCATGATGCAGACGCCAGGCAGTTCCAGGGAAACTACTAGACCACTGATGAGATGTTACAAATCCACTGACCATCCTTACCAGGCCCCTCCCAGAAGTTCACAAATCCTCTGATCAAAGGGGCAGGCAAGGAGACAGAAGTGTGCTCTTTCCACCAAGGGATTCCTTCCCAGGGGCTCTTCTGTCAGATGCTTGAGCGCCCAATTCCAACTGGTTTGCCATTTTATGCAAAACTCGACAGGGTTCACTGAGTTTTTTCAGTCACTCTCAACATACCTCCACTACATTTTATCCAGTGGCTTTCAAGGACTTCTCACACCTAGGCTAATGCCCTTGTTGGTTGATTGATTCAACAGAGATGTCTAGGCCTTATTCTCACCCAGTTTATTCCCAATTGATTGGACTGCCATTCTTCCACATTTGAAAATAATAAACAGTTCTATTTTATCAGATACTAAAAGCTGTAAACGTAAAAAGTGGCATTGATTTTAGCCCAGACAGGCTCCAGGGAAGCAAGAATGTGTGTCTTCAGTAAGCTTAGTGTCAGGGCTCTTGGGACTTGCCTTGAGGCCTGTGCTGCTGTGGGAATAATGAAGGCTGTGCCTTTAACCCTGTGTCCTCATGTGAACTTCTGTTTTCTCTCTACCAAGCCCATGATGGACAGAAACAAAGCTGCTGAGTTGCCTAAGTTGCAAGTGGGGTTCATTGACTTCGTGTGTACATTTGTATACAAGGTAAGCAAAACACGTGATCAGTTCTCCCCAGAGGGAAGGTTGCTCTCCAAATTTTAAAAAGTTGGTACATTTTTTTTCTTTTTAACATCACTTCTACTTCCCAGTAGCTGGTTTCCCCACCCCATGGAACCGTCCCTTGAAATAAAAATGCTTTTAAGAAAAACAAACCAAAACATTGCCCATGTCTGACAATATATGCTGCCTTCTGCAACAATAATAGTTCACCACCTCTACTGAGAGAAGGGTACGTCTATTTCAGAATCAGCCCTCTTCATCCAATTTTGGTCATCATATTCAATCAAATCTTTTTCCCCCTGCTTTCCTTCGGTGAGAGGACTATGGTGTAAGGTGGAAGGGGATAGCACAAGGGGACTTCAGAGGGTCGTGACTTTGGAGAGGATGGGTCAATGATTAGGAAAAGCAAAGGGGAACAAACAGTTCAGTACAAAGGCAGAACAGTGAGGGGCAAGAGAACAGTGTTGGGAGTGAGACAATATGTGATGAAGATGAACAGGGTTGGTGAGGATGACATGGAGGAAAGAGATGGTGATCGGGGTGGGATTAGGAGAGAGGGTAGAAAGAATTACTGGTCCTGTTCCCTTTCTAAAGGAGTGGTCATTATTACCATCTGTGCCAGTAAGCTCTAATCACTTCCAAAGAACCAAATGGTCCTTCAAGCCTTAAGCTGAGCCTCTCTTCCTCCCCTTTACCCTACACTATAGGGAGACAAAGAAGGAGAATATGTGGTCCCTGCCTTTGGAGAAGACAGTCTCACACATACAGTAGGAGACATTTGCTGCCTGTAACTGATTCTCTGGGGTGCTGGGGGTTTCCGATCCATAGTAAGAAGGCACAAGAATTTTCCTCTTCATGGGTTGTCAAAGTTGAATTTTTTTTTTTTACTTCCTGAGGAGCTATGTTTTAAAACAAAACAAAACCAAAAAGCTCAGCTAGAATACAGATTTAAAAGATGGCTAACTTTTCTTTTCCAGATGAAATCCATGAATGTTGACCTCTCTTTCTTATCCTTTCTTCCATTCAGGAGTTTTCTCGTTTCCATGAGGAAATCCAGCCCATGTTTGACAGGCTTCAGAATAACAGGAAGGAGTGGAAGGCCTTAGCTGATGAGCACGAGGCTAAAGTGAAGGCTTTGGAGGAAGAAAAGAAAAAAGAAGATGGGAAAATTGCCGCAAAGAAAGGTATTGCACTATAGCCCAAAATGACCAATCAATATTATTATATCCTCAAGACAAAAATTCATTGAGAACCCCAGCACTCTTAATGCGGATAAGCAGAATCAGAAGGGCCTAGCCCTAGGTCATCCAATCCTTCCTGTATATGAATCCCTCCTAGAACATTCCTGATAGCTATCTAGCTTCTGCTTGGACACACTCAGTGATGGGAACGTCACTACCTAACATGGCAGTTCATGCCTTAATTTTTAGGAAGAAAACCTTCCATCTATTAGGGCAGAACCTACATTTCTATAACTTCTACCCACCGATCCTCATCCTGTCTCCCAAACCCACAGAATAAACCCAAATAAATCTAATCTCTCTTCCATATGATAATCCTTTGGAGTAGTGGTTTTCAACCTGTGGGTTATGTTCAGTTTGTAACAATGAAAATACATCCTGCATATAAGATAGATTCATAACAGTAGCAAAATTATAGTTACGAAGTAGCAACAAAGATAATTTTATGGTGGGGGTCACCACAACATGAGGAACTGTATTAAAGGGTCTCGGCATTAGGTAGGTTGACAACCACTGCTTTAGAGTGTTGAAAACAGTAATGTCACTCAAATTTTCCATTGGCTAAATAATAAAGGATCCTGGGGGCGGCTAGGTGGCGCAGTGAATAGAGCACCGGCCGTAGAGTCAGGAGGACCTGAGTTCAAATCGGGCCTCAGACACTTAACACAAAAACTAGCCATGTGACCTTGGGCAAGTCACTTAACCCCAACTGCCCTCCAAAAAGCAAAAATAAATAAATAAACAAACAAATAAATGAATGAATGAATGAATGAATGAATAAAAATAAAAATAATAAAGGATCCTGGAAATGAGCTTTATAGAAATGGGATGATCTCCAGTCCTCCTATCCTCCTAGCATGCTTTCTGGACATGATCCTAATTAGCAATGTTCTTCCACCATGACTCAACCATCTTTTTACCTTTTTACATAATATAAAGCTCACTTTATTACCCAAACTTTGTAAGTGGACAACTGGACCACAAAAGCAGTTTCAAACTTTCTTCCTAGTTCACTCTTGACTGCTAACAACCTTGCATGTCCCTTACTCTTGTTTCTTCTCTTTCTCTATCATCTTGTTTTTCTCCTTTCCCTCCATTTAAAGCCCTCTTCATGAAACTGGGAAATATCTGAAGAGGCATATAGTTTCTGGTCCTCATTACAGATTCTCCATCACCAGCCCAAAGTCCAACATTTCAATGTATTGAACTATAGTCAATAGTCTAGGAAGATACTGAATTTGTAGTTGAGGGGATATCTAGGTTCAATTCCCAGCTAAACCATTTTAATTCCAAGCTGTGAGATCTTGGTAAATTTAACCTCTCAGGGCCTATTTTCTCTTCAGTAAAGTGGAGATGATAATAAATCTACTACCTTAATAAATAATATAAACTCCTACTTCACAGATTGTATCAAGGAATATATTTCATAAACTTTAAAGTGCTATTGAAATGTGACTTCTTATAAATATAACTCTTTCTCTTAGATATATATGCAGCCAGATGCTCAGCTCCTCCTTGTCTTCCAAAGAGAAGAGAATAAGCATTTATGAAGCTCCTACTGTATACCAGGCACCATGCTGAGAGCTTTACAAATATGATCTCATTCACTTTTCACGGCAATCCTGGGTGGTAACTGCCATTATAATCCCCAATTTACATTTAGGCAAACTGAATCAGGCAGAAGTTGACTGATTTCCCAGGGCCACGTAGCTAATAAATGTCTGCAGCTAGATTTGAATTCAGGTCTTCCTGTATTCAGCCCAGGCACTCTATCCATTGCTTCCCAAGTCTCAGTTCTAAATTGGAAGAAGAGCTGGAAGTATTTCCTTCAGCTTTTTGCCCATGATGTCAAAATATCTAGAAAGATTTTTCAAGTTATTCTTTCCCACAAATATCAACAAAAGTGTAGCTGTCATCAAGCTTAATTAATCTCCACAGGTTTTCTGCCATATTCTAGAAACAAGAACCACAGGAAGACAGCATTCTTCCCACTTGGCTATGCTAGGTCCATTTGCCACCATCTTGTTATCCTCAACAGAGTGTAAGGAGTCACTAAGATGTGTCCCTTTTACCTGAAATCAATAGTGGGTTGGGTAAAGGGAGTCACATTTGTTATCAGCTGGGGATCCTCCTCATTGTACTATGAAGCATCAAAAATGGTTTCTTCAGAGTCTTGAATGACCATCAATGTGAAGAGAGTCCTTGCATGTTCTATGGCCAGTGACTCTGTTTCCCTCTCCTTTGCACCACACTCTTCTATTAGTGAAGGGATTTCTTGAAAACAGTTTTAACGTTTATTTCCTTGGAGTTTCTTCCTTCCTAGTGTTTCTTTTAGATTTCTTTCATCCTCACTAGAAATTCTTTGACCCCTCTGATAAGAGAGGATCATCCGGGCTGCCTGCTTCATGGCTCTCCCTGGGACTTTCCCCAGCTTATGGTGGAACACTCAATCAATTAATATGCATTAAATATCTACTGTGAGCCAAGCACTGTGCAAAGCATGAGCATGCAAAAAGAAGAAAAAGGCAGTCCCTGCCCTCAGGGAGCTTACAGTCTAATGGGGGAATTCCCTGTATATCACACTAGGTCACTCCAGCATTGTGCTCATACTAAAACTGGGGGTCTGGGGGTACTGCTTTTATGCTTCTTTACCTTCCTCCCTCCTGTGTTCTCTGCCAGGCCCTATCAGTCTGCCCATTTGTGATCAAGATGCAGTTAGAGGGCAGAATGGATGGAGAGCTGGATAGTCGGGAAGGCCTGAGTTCAAATCTAACCTCAGATACTTACCAGTTGGATGGATGACCCTGGGCAAGTCATTAACCGCTGCTGCCTCAGATCCCTCATTTGTAAAACTGGGATAATAACAGCATCTAGCTCCCAGAGTTATTGTAAAGATAACATGGGATAATATTTATAAAACACTTTGCAAACTTCAAAGCACTAAATAAATGCTGGTTATTTATTTTATTATTATTAATTGTCAACTAGTATTAGTTTGCAGAGGTAACTCAGTTTAACAACCATCTGTTAAGCAATTACAAATACCCATGATAAGGTTTAAAAAAAACAAACCCTCATTCATCATTCCCCATCTCTGTTTACTGGGATTATTTACCCATCACTAGGTTCCTAGCAGTCAAAAAAATTAAACATTTCAAGTTAAATTACCCCACGTTAAAATATATTAAATATTAATGGAACAGTCACAGTTGAAAGCAGACAAGTGTGTGATCAGTACAGCATTCATTGGTAACACCCTTCTTCCCAACAGCAACCATCACTGATAAACATTTCACGTAAAATAAAACGTATTTGTGTCCCGGCAGAAGGCTCAAAGACCCCGAGCTTTGCTGATTGATCTAACAGCTACTAAGGCAGAGGTTCTCCACCTTCCTAACGCCAAGACCCTTTAACACAGTTCCTCATGTTGTGGTGACCCCCAACCGTAAAACTGTTTTCTTGTTTTTTTTTTTTTGGAGGGCAATTGGGGTTAAGTGACTTGCCCAAAGTCACACAGCTAGTGTGACTTTAAGTGTGTCAAGTGTTTGAGACCAGATTTGAACTCAGGTTCTCCTGACTGCAGGGCTGGGGTTCTACTCGCTGTGCCACCTAGCCGCCCCCATAAAATTATTTTCGTTGCTACTTCATAACTGTAACTTCGCTACTGTTATGAATCTATCTGATATATAGGATGTGTTTTCATTGTTACAAACTGAACATAACCCATAGGTTGAGAACTGCTGTTTTAAGCTATTACATCCTTATCCTGGGTTCTGAGGAGGTAGCAGTAACTCTCCATAAGGAAAGAGATGGAATTGCAGGCTATTTACATCCAGGAGGTGAAGAAAAAACCAAGCTGATTTGTCATTAAATCCTTGACAATTCATTTATCTTGTTACCAATTAGCCGTTCCTGCTCAGCTGCCCCTTAGCAATCAAATTGTCCACAGACAAAAAGAACTCCCTTAAACATCCCAACCCCTCCCAAAACAAAACCACCAGTCTCAAAGATGCAAAGGTTAGGAATGGGAAAGGTAAGGGAGTGATGTGTGCAGGCCTTCTTCTTTCCTTTGCTGGTTACAAATCACTTTAAAGTTGTTTCATCCTGCACCATGGGACCGTGATTTTGCTATAACAACATAATCTAGAATCTATATCATAATAATAATAGAGGCAACTAGGCGGCACAGTAGATAAAATGTTGGGCATGGGGTCAGCAAAACTGGGTTCAAATCCAGTCTCAAACACCTACTATCTGTGTGACCTTGGACAAGTCACTTAACCTGTCTACCTCAGTTTCCTTAAGTGTAAAATGAGCCCTAATAAAAGCAACCACCTTACAGGGTTGTTGTGAGGACAAAATGAGATATTGGTAAAGGTCTTTGGGTGTCTCAAAGAGCTATCTAAATTCTAACTATGATTATTATCTAGAGTTCTTTATAACAGAATTTATTTGCGTTAGTTTATTAGGTTTTTTTAAGGAGGGGTTGGGAGTAGCAATTGTTAAGTAAAGATAGTCCTGAAATTTCTCCTACTTGTAAGGGATCCTTGGAAACGTGGTTGACAGGACAATATGAAGTAAAGATCCATAAGATGGTACCTATATTTAGAAGGGCTAATTTCTTAAGCTCAAGAAGAGCTAATCAGCTTTGAGCTCACCTGTCATCCTGTACTTGGCCCTTTACTGACTGTGGCAAAGTGACCTCTATTCTGAGGTGCCAGTAAGAGCCCTGATCTGACCCTAGAGACAAAACCCAGCAAATCTCTAACAGTTTTTTCTTTCTCTCTTTTGTTGCAGCTGGTACCGAAATTTGCAACGGAGGCCCAGCTCCAAAGTCTTCTACCTGCTGCATTCTCTAAATGTCCTTCCATGCTGATTCCCCAAGCTGGGCATCTGGGTCTTCCTCCCTCCCAGGTACCTCGTTGAAGCTCCTGCAGAACTGATGTGTGTTATTGCAGTCTGCAAAGATAAGCAGGTTTCTGGAACTCCAAAGGAAAAATTCCCCCAAAGTATTTTTTTTAACATTAAAAAATGTACTGGTTTTACAGTTATTTTTATAAACTACAGTAAAGCCAAGAACTAAAAGTTCGATTTGGCACATTTTTAAAAGGTTTTAGATTTTTAGTAGGTACTACCTCCCCTAAGAATGCTAGGTGCTGTGTGTATGTGCATAAATTGGCTAAGCGCATGCGCACACACACACACAGACACAGACAAATGTATTCTCATTTATTTTCTGCTCTACCTAAAATTTACATCCAAACCCCTTCAGGTGAAACTAAAACACTGAAACCTAACATGTGGCTAAAGTTCTGAGTCCACTGAAAAACACACTTGTCCCATCTGGTCTATTAGGAAAGACCAAAGCACAAATGGAGCTGAGTGCTGCTTTCTCCATGAAAATCCTACAATCCATATAGTTTATAGTTTCTATAAAACCTCACTTATCATCACCAATTGAGAGCTGCCTTAATTCCTTTCCAATGGATCCATGAACAACATCAACATAACAGTGATTTGCAGTCCACTCATGCTTTTTCCCTATAGGATTCCCATCCCTAAGTTCTCATCAATCCCCTACCTTCCTCTAGGCAGGCCTTTAACATTCCAGATACCGGCTCAGCTCAGCTTTCATTGGATAACTTGCCCATCTCATATTCTGATCATACATCTTGACACCCCATTTAATCTGGATCAATTTAGATAATTCCTCTTTTATAAATGACTTTCCACCACAACAGCAGCCATGGGTCCCTCATAGTTTAGAGGTGCAGTCTTTAAAAACCAAAGAAGAAATAGAGAGGCAAATCAGAAAATGTATGTCCTCCCATCCCATCACACAGTGAGGTGTTCCCCTAATACAATGGTATGAGTTAAGTGAGCACCATGTTCCTCACTAACAAATAAGCAGATGATGGGTTAGGAAGATAAGGGTGCCTGGTTTGTGAAAGGGTTTCATTTTCTCCTTAGCAACCAAGGGTTTAGTTTGTAACAAGTGCCGCAAAGTTTTTCTTTTTCATGGGCGAACATCATGATCATGGTTAGTTTAAACTAGAGCTTTAAGGGATTTATATAAACGTGTTCTCAAACCTATCTGTCTAGCATATTTAAGAGGCAAGTTTTGGTGTCTCCCCAAAGAGGCAAGTTGTGAACAATTATGTAAGAGATTTTGGGTCAAAAATGAGAAGTTGCTGGGCCCATGTAAGAGGGCCCTGAGCTGGGACTGTGGAGTCCTGAGCTCTACTGTAGACCTTGGTAACAACCTCTTGGCCTGTTTTCTCCTCTGTAAAATGGGAATCTTTCTTGTTATTACCTACCTCACAGGGTTGTTGTGAGGCTCCAGTGACGTTTATGAAACTACTTTGTAAACATAAAGCTGTATCAAATGTGAGCAACTATTCCAATAAATAGGCACTTTGCAGAGAAGAGTGATCAGTGAGGCCCCAGGGTGGTCTGGAGAAAGGACACAAGACAAACTCCAGATTTGTGAAGGGTAGTTAAGGTCAGATCACTCAGTGCGTAAGTAAAAGACTAGGAACACCTCAGAAGGATGTGATGGGGCAGAAAAACAGCCCTAATGCTTCCCCACGGATAATGAGGACTTGGGGAAAGCACAGCCACCTATCTGCCAACAGAATAGCATTAGATGTCGCCAGAGAACTGAAAATGATGTGTGAGGCAGGAACAGTTCAGAGCCCGATGAAGTGATCTGGGGAGCTGCCACGTCCTACCCCAGGGAAGGCTCAACAACAGGGCTTACAATGGAACCGAATGGGGACCAGAGAATTCTCTACATGACCAGGAATCATAGACTAGCAACATAAACAGGTTCAAAGATTCACAGATGAAAAGATTCCTAACTGACTACTGTGGGGAGAAAATGGAGACTGGCTGAACTCTGGGGCGACATCAGGGTAACTTCACCCTCCTCACCCACCATCCTTCATGCCCTCGCCCCCTCAGACGGAACACAGGGTAGCAGGGACCCAGGAGCTGGGGGACAGAGAGGGGCAGGAGTTTTATGTTGTTAGATTCAACTATAATTGAAGATAGCAAAAAAGAGCCACAACAATGAATACATCATAGAAAGCTTTATTAGACCACCACTCTTGCAGAAGAAAAGGCAGCAAATATTTTATTTCAATATGGTGTCACCTCGGGCTAAAAAAGGAGGAAAAAGAACATATTATTATCTTATAAAAACATAACCACACTAATAATGTAATATTAAAAAAAACTTTTATATATCAGGATGCCTACTTTCTACTAAGTTTTAAATCAAATTTAGGAACAGTGCTCATCTATTTTCTGTCAACTGCTTTCTTTAGAAAGCATTTCCAAATATTCTGATTTCATTTAGAAGAGTAAGGATGGTGGAAAATACCACAATTCCTGGACACCTTTGGCCATGCTGTTGGCATGTGAAACCTTTCAAGGATTCATTAATTTAATATTGTCCTTTGAACTTAAAGGAAAAATTAGGGTCATTACAAGCAAACCCTAAGCAAAAAGAGCAATCTACGAGTCTCCATCGAACAGAGTCCTCACCAAGGCCCTAAGCAGCAAGTGACAGAAACAGCTGCAGACCCTCCAGGGGAAGAGATGGTCCCTCTCCTTTTCACTGCATGGGGCAAACAGTTACTGTGGCCACCACTCTGCCTGCTCCTTATGAAGAAAGCTCCAGCCCTACCCCCCAGCCTGCAGCTCTAGTCCATTCTCCTTATACAAGGGCAGGTAGGGAATTCCCTCCAATTATAAAATCACAGCAGTTGCTTTAGCACCTTCTTCCAATTTCTGTTGGGCTTTCTTCAGTTCTTCCTCCTTCTTTTTTTGTTCTGCTGCTAGCTTCCTTTCTTTTTCTGCCCGTGGCTTTAGATAAGCTGTTTTAAGAAAAAAACCTCCCTCAGTCAATTTATTTAGAGACAGAATGTTATACTGCCCTCAGAGGCCTAAGAGGCTCTACTGCTTGGCTTCGGAATTGGTGTTGGACTTAAAGTCAGGAAGACCCAATTCAAATCCTCAAGATACTTGTTGTGACCCCAACAAGCCTGTTAATGCCTCAGACACCGATCTGCCCATCTGTAATGCTAGTAACACCTGCCTTCATAGGGTTGTTGTGAGACACAAACAAGTTAATAATACATGCAAAGGTTTTGTAAACCGTAAAGTGCTAAACAAATGCCAGCCATTATCTTTACTACTTCTACTTACTCCCTGTGTGAACACTGCTAAGTCCCAGCTTCTCAGCCTTCTTTCAAGCAGAGCTGAGGAATGTGCTAGATGACTTCTAAGACCATTTCTAACATCTAAGTACTTGGATTATATTTGAAGTAATGTCGGTAATAGTCTTAACCCATAAATATCTAATTTTTAAACTAATGAGAAACACTTGGCTTTACTCTTTTTTCCAGAGGGGGGAAAAAAAAAATCAACACGCATTGGTCATCTCCTTAAAATGTATCTAAAACTCTACAGGGATACAAGCATGGAAGGGCAGGAGCATGGTCAAGGGCCTTCCCACTCACCCTCTGTCCTTGGCTTATCTTGGGCAGAGGGGCAGCTGCTCAGAGTGGGGTTAAAATTATTCTACTGGCAAAAATCACAGCTATCTGTGGAGAACGTAAAGGGGGACACACTAATGCCATTTCCACAGGGGCCTGTCAATGACACCCCCATGCCACACATCCAGAAACAAACACTCACTAGCTCGTTTGGGGGGGTCCAATTAGCCAGAGCCTGGCTCTGACAGTAACACTTTTACAAAAGACTTCTCTAACTCTGGTTGCTTGTTTGGGCACATTTACACATAAACCGAAGTCATAAACTCATGAAGGAATAAACCTCACTTGCCTGTCATATTTGTAACTGGTATTTATGCCAGAATTATTTCTCTGCAAACTGGTACCAGGCTCTGAAACTTCTAAAAGGGCCTTATTTCTTAAAATCTATACAGTTGGAAAACATAGATTCTCCCCAATATCATGGCTCTACTGACCTAGCTCCTGGGAACAAGGAAAGGGAATGCCTTGCAAGACCCGGAGAAACTCACCCTCAGCTCACCCTCCTGAGCCTGTGAAGAGTTACAAGATAGACTGCAGATGGTGGAACAGAAGGAGAGAATACAAGCATATATACATATACACAGCATACATATGCATGTGTTTATATTTGTACACATAGCTTTACTTCATGTGCATGTGTATACATATGTCATAGACTTCAGATAAAGAATATAGCTCTAGAGGCTGTATACAGATGTCTGTGAGCCAAGACCATCAGCATCTCCTGCAGATTACCTGCTTTAGTACCCTCTACCTTGAGGCTAGCCTCTCACCTTATCTTATTCTTTATTTTTTTTTTGGAGGGGGGAAGGCAGGGCAATTGGAGTTAAGTGACTTGCCCAAGATCACAGCTAGCAGGCTAGTAAGTGTTCAGTGACTGAGGCTAGATTTAAACTCAGGTTGTTAGGACTCCATGGCGGGTGCTCTATTCACTGGACCACCTAGCCTCCCCCTTATCTTGTTCAACTACTGATCATTCACTTTAAATGTATTCAAATCTGTGAATTATTTTAATCATGCAGGAAAAAACATTATTCAAGGAAAGAATTAAGAGCCAGAGGATCTGGGTTCCAATTGTGACTCTCCCACTTTGGGCAAGTCACATTAGATTGCCCTGACCTTAAAAGAATGAGTAGGGGGAGCAGCTTAGATGGCACAGTGAATAGAGCACTCCTCCTGGAGTCAGGAGGACCTGAGTTTAAATCCAGCCTCAGTACTTACCAGCTGTGTGACCTTGAGCAAGTCACTTAACCCCAATTGCCCTGCCTTCCCACCTCCAAAAAAAAAAATGAATGAGTAGGACTAGGGTTTGCTCAGGTCCCTTCTAGTGATCCCTATCCTAATTATGGGGGTCTTAATTATGCAAAATGCAAAAATGGAAATGCCTGCTCAAAATGGCCTATTATGCTCTCTGTGCCTTCCCAAAAAATTTTTCAACACTGAATGAAAAAGCACCAGGGTAGGACTCTACTTAATTTCCCTACACCCCACACAGCTTTTCCTACCCTGAGGCTATCAGGACAAGTGAGATCAGGGGCAAAGCCTGCAGGGGAAGTGCAGCTTGGTGAAGAACCATGACAGCAGAGGCTGCAATGGTTTGGAAGGGCTGTAGTCAAATGCACGGGCTTTTATACCCAGACAAGTCTGTCCCCGTCTGTTGTGCCTCTCTTCTCTTCGATCTGTAGGGCTTCTAGCTGAATTCTCTCCCGGGCACTGCAGCCACCCCAAGGGCAGCCCTCCAGGGAAAGGCTGCCCACCATAGGGACAGGGCCTCCCCACCTGCGGAGCGGCCTTTCATTTCCAAAGCCCGTTTCCCCTTCAGGATTCACCAAGGGCAGCGCGATCAGACAAAGCTAAGAGGGAAGGTGACCCCAGCTCGTGGGGGGCATTCAAGGCAGTGCCGCCCGGCCTTGGCTCAGGTAATGGGGATATGTGTTAAGGGCAGTAACCAATTCTAGGAAAGCCCATGTTGGGGGCCCAGAGGAAGAAGTCAGCTCTGTGGAGCGGTGCTGTGGATGCCGGCTCTGGGTTCGAGTCCGGTCCTATCCACTGGTTGGTGTGACGTCGAGCCGACAAACTTCTGGTCCCCTGCTCCGGACCCCACCTCCCTCCTTCCATGAAGCAGGAGGAGGAAGGCCTAAGTGGCCCGACCCCTGCTGCCTCCAGTGCAGACCCTCGATCCACGAGAGCGGCCGGCGCGGCCCCGGCCTCCTCGGCCGAAGGTCGGGGGTCAGTCACCAAGGACGACGGGGACAGGGACTTGGGGGGAGGTACAGCCGGGATCGGGGATCCCTAGCCACAGGAAGGGGCAGGGACTTGAGGCACAGCAGGTCAGAAGTCACTCACCATAGCGCTTCGAACCATAGACCATCCCCAGAAGCAGGGCCGAATATCGTCCCACCTGCGGGAAACACGAGAACACGGACACGGGGATCAGGGGAGGCCGCGCGCGTGGACAAGGGCGCGCCCTCCCACGACCCCTCCCCCCGCGCGGGGCCGGACACCCGGGATCTGGGCAGGGAAGCAAGGGCAGGTGTGTGTGCTGGGGGAGAGGGGTAACCCTGGGCTCCGTCCGATCTTCCCGGGCCTCCTTCTCCTCCTCCCTACCCTCCCTCCTCCCGAAGGCCTGAGGTGAAGCCAAAGTGGAGATTCACCTTGATGAGCGGGGAGACATTCACGGGCGGCACCATTTTTTTCGCTGACCCTCGACCCGGAAGCAGAAAGAGCCGCCGTGGGGCTGAGATGGTGAAGGGCAAGGACGGAAGGGGCGTGGTTGAAGAAACGAGGACGATGACGCCGCGCGCGTGCGCGCCTAGGTGGGCGGGGTCGGCGCTGCGGGCGCGCTGCCGGTATGAGCTTGCCCACACGCATGCGCCTTTCTGTTAAACCTAGAACGACTTCGAGGCTGTCCCTAGGCGGAGCGCCTGCGGGGCGCTTCTAGGAACCTGGTGTGAAAAGCGTGTGTGTGACCTCTGTGTCCAAGACGTCACCTAGTACTGTTTTCTGATAAGGGCTGCCCTCTCTCTGTGTCCCACAGTTGAGCTGGGATTGCTGGTTTGTGCTAGAAGCCCGTGAGTGACGAGTAAACCACCACCTTCCAGATTAAAGGGATGGTCGGTGAGCATCTCGAAAGGGAAGCAGTGATCACCTGGGACCAGCATGGGAGTCAATTCCCTTTTTGACGGGGCTGCTGGACATCATAGATTCTGGCAAAGCGTTTGACAGTCTCTTGGTTTTTTGTTTGTTTGGGGTTTGGTTTTGGTAAAGGTAGAGCGACATCCACTAGATTAGTGGTATCCAAAATGGAAGTGGGGCTGGAGAGACCTGACCGAAAAAGGGATGAGATGGGTAGCAAACCCATCACTGACAACTATCCCCTTCTTTCCACTCATTTAGCCACCACACTGGTAAAGCCTTCCTCACATCTTGTCTGGATTTTACTAATAGCCTCCTAATTGCCCCCTATCTTAAGAACCTCGCCTCTGCAATCTATCCTTCACAGTTACCCAAGTGATTTTTCCTAGAGCATATATCTGCCTGTGTCAGTACCTCATCTTTCAAAAACGTCTAATTTTTATGTTTGATGATACATAGCAATTATTGACATGCGAATATCTATATCTATGTGGTATTGGGGGTGGGATTAAAAACCTTTCACTGCTGGGGGTATGCAATCAAAAAAATCTGGCTAGTATTTGCTAGGATAATAGTAAAGGGGCAGCTAGGTGGCTCAGTGGATAGAGTGTTGGCCAAATCCAGCCTCAGATACCTCCTAGCTGTGGGACCCTGGGCAAATCACTTAACTCTGTCTCAGTTTCTTCCTTTGTAAATTGAGCATGAGAAGGAAATGGCAAACCACTCCAGTATCTTTGCCAAGAATACCCCAAATGGGGTTATGAAGAGTTGGACCTGACTGAAACAGCTGAACAGCAACAATAAAAAGGCTGATAGTAAAATTAGCTAGGTTTGAACTTAGTGAAATGACTAAATCCAAAGAGTTCATTGTTAATGGTAACTTGTCAGCTTAGAAGGAAATGTCCAGTGAAATGCCCCAGGGATCTGTTCTCAGCCTTGGTTTTTTGTTTGGGTTTTTGGTTTTTGGTTTTTTTTTACCAGTGACTTGGATAAAAGAGTGATCTTTTTTTTTTTCATATTTTCAGATAGCACAAAGCTGCAAAGGATAGTTATCATGTTGGATGATAAATATAAGATCCTCTGGGCAGGTCAAATTTAATGGAGATTAATGTGAAGTCATTTTGTCAACTTTATAGTTGCAGAATGAGGGAGAGGGAGTTATGGCTAGCCAATCTACTTTAAAGAGATGAATATTTTAGTGGACTCTGAGCCCAGTCTGAGTCAACAGTGTGATGATATAGCAATCAATAAACTAATACTCTCCTTGGCTGAATTAAGAGATGGTATAGAATAAGGAAAGCAGTTTTCTTACTGCACTCTTCCCGTCACACCATACTTGTAATATTATTTTTAGTTCAGGGCATCACATTTTGGAAAGGTCATTGACAAACTGTAGAATGTCTAAAGATGAGTAAACAAGAGGGTCTTATGAGGAACAATTGAACTGAAGTGATTACAGTAGAAAAGAGAAGAAAGAGAAAAAATCTGAAAAGATTGTCACATGGAAGAGGAACTGAGTTTGATTTCCTTGATTCCAGAGGACAGAAATGAAGAAAATGGGCAAAATGTGAAGAGACAAATTTCAACTTCTTATACACAGAAAACTACCCAGTAGAGCTATCCACAAATACAATAAATAGGCTGCCTTGGGTAAATAAATAAATTCTCCGTGTTATGGGGGGTGGGGGGGGAGGGTCTTCAAGAGAATTTGACTTAGGGATATTATAGAAGGGTTAGATGAGATAGATGCCTTCTAAGACCTTCCAGCTTTTAGATTTTTTTATTCTTTTTTTTACTTATCTTTATACACAATCTATATGAGCCCCACCCCTAGCAGAGCATAAGCTTCTTGAGATCAGAATCTGTTTCATTTGTCTTTCCTTCTCCAATAACCTAATATGACACCATACACATAATTATTTGCATTTAATAAATGTTTGCTATTGTTTATTCCTTATCATACTCCCTAAGGTGTGGGATATTTTTAAAAAATTTTAAATTTTTTTTCAATTAACATCCTACCTCCCTCTCAAAAAAAATTAAAATAAAACCCATGCAACGAATGTGCATGGTCAAGCAAAACAAATTCCTGCCTTCACCATGTTCAAAAGTATGTCTCATGATGCATGTTGAGTCCATCCCCTCTCCATTAGAAGGTGGGTAGCAGGCTTCTTTATTGATCCTCTGGAAAAGGAGTTAGTCATTGTATTCATTAATCAGAGTCTTTTGGGTTGTGAGGTGGCACAGTGAATAGAGCACCGACCTTGGAGTCAGGAGGACCTGAATTCAAATCTGACCTCAGACACTTGACATACTTACTAGCCAAGTGACCTTGGGCAAGTCACTTAACCCCAATTGCTCTGCCTTCTCCCCAAGTAAAAAAAAAAAATTTAAAAATCAGAGTCTTTCAAAGGTGTTTGTCTTCACAAGGTTATTATTATTAGATACATTGTTCAGGTTCTGCTCCACTTCACCCTGTATCTGTTCGTACAGGTCTTTTCAGGCTTATCTGAAACCATACCTTTCATCATTTCACATGGCATGAGTATTTCATTACATTCATACACCATAATTTGTTCAGCCATTTCCAAATTGAGGGGCTCCCATTTAGCTTCTGTTTTTTTTGTTATAACAAGGAGAGCTGCTATAAATACTTTTGTACGTATATGTCCTTTTAGTTTGATGTCTTTGGGATATAGGCCTCGTAGTGAAAGGCAACTAGGTGGTATAGTGGATAGGGCACTGGACCTGGAATCAAGAAGACCTGAGCTGAAATTCAGCTTCAGACACTGACTGCCTGTGTGACCCTGGGCAAATCACTTAACCTCTCTGAGCTTTAGTTTCCTCATCAGTTAAATGGAGGTAATGATAACACCTACCTCCCAGAGCTGTTGTGAGGATAAAAAAAGATAAAGTTTAGAAAATGCTATGTAAACCTAAAAGTGATATATAAGTACTGCCTATAATTAGTGGTATTCCTGTGTTGAAAGGCATGCAGTTCAATGACTTTTGGGGTACAGTTTCAAGTTGCTCTCCAGAATGGCTGGACCAGTTCATAACTCTGCTGTGCATTAATGCCCTTGTTTTCCCACAACCCCTCCAACATTTGTCATTTTCTTGTTTTTGTCATCTTTATCAAACTGATAAGTATGAGGTAGAACCTTGAAGTTATTTTAATCTGCATTTTTCTAATTAACAGTGATTTGGAAATTTTTCCCCCAATTAAGCTGTTAGTGACATGGATTTCTTCCTTTGAGGATAATCTGTTTATATCTTTTAACTCCCAGAAGGGCTGTTCCAGTCTTCCTTTTATAACCTCAGTCTCTGAATTTTACCTTAGAAGATGAATGCTCCTTTTACTTAACCAAGAAACATCCCATGTGAGTTATTTCTTATTCTCTCCACACTTCAAAATCTGTCTTTATCCATCCTTTCCTCTTTTGCTTCAGGCTCAAAGGATGTGGTATTGCCCCTCCCATTTTTGAGGTAAAGTTGCCCTAATTCACCAGGGATAGAAGTCTGATAACTTGTGACCCATTCCCACAGCTGATTGGCACAGAAGCTTTAACCTGTTCCATTTTCTGACAAAGACCAGTTTGAACCACATTAGGCAGCCTGGTAACCCTGTATTCTCAAAAGATCACCATAGCTTAGAACTTTAAAAATCAGTCCACCAACCTCAGGCTTCCCAGGATCAGGGATGACTGGTACTAACCACCTTGCCTAGTCTTTCCTTCATTCTTACTAAGTTTGATCCCTCTACTCAGGCCCATGATTTCATCTCTTCCTGTCTACTCAGGGGCCTCTGTTCATTCCTCTCTTGCCTTTTCAAGTTCTATAACTGGACTAGTAATATATAGTGAGAGTAATATGTAGTGAGAATCCACCTTGTGAAATTAAGAGAGGTGTGTATTTCATGCAGATTTACTGCTATTCCCCAACCAAACTTTAAATAGAGCAAGCAGGTCAACAACTCCTTGCAATGTTAAAGATATTTAGGATCTTCACCCCCCCCCCCATTAATAGGCCTCCTGTGGAGCCCATTAAGGGAAACTTGCTGAGGGGGAGGCTTGCTTGCAGGAAGGTTTTCACACCTCTTGCTAATTTCTAATTAGGCACTAAGTCATGGGGGTTGTGATGCCTTCTAGCTCTGAGAAGTGTATATATACTCTGAATTGGTATTTTGCTTTGGGGGCTCACTTATGAGAAGGAACTTGTAATTCCCTGGTCAGATTCTGAGTGGCTATGTGTTCAGAGCTCCCCAACTGCTCAGATGTAAAGGCTCTCTCCATCCAGGGATGTATGTAAAGCATATGGTTGATTCAGGCAGTTGGTCTTTATTTCTCTGATTGTATTTTCTTTGTATTTTCTCTGAAGTTCGAGGTACTGACTTTTACCCTGAAGTAATGACTATAATTTTAAAAGGACTGTTGAGTATGGAGTAAAGATGGTGGTAAGCAGGAGAACTCCGTGGCTCCCACCATAACCACCTCAAATACCTATAAAATATGACTCTAAACAAATTTTAGAGCTCCAGAACTCATAAAATGACAGAGGAACAAGGCTCTTGCTGAAAGCAGCCCAGCAGACAGACAGGGTTCATCAAAGGGCTGGGAACAGAGCCCAGCCGCATGTGGTTTTAGCCCCAAGCTGTCCAGGAGAAGCCCGGCTGGAGCTTTCAGAACAGATCACTGGCAGCTGTGGTGGTTTCCAGAATTACCAACCCATAAGAGCCAAGGACAAAGGGAAAAGGGGAGTAGAATTAGGCTAAATTTGGCGGAGAGGGACCCGCCAGCTGCCCCAGAGCTAGAAGCAGTTGGAAGTGGCAGCCCTGCCTCCACATGGTTGCTTCAGAGCTCCCAGCCCACAGATTGTAGAGGGGGAGGCCAAGCAATCATTCAGGGGCTAAATGCTCTTGCCTTGAGCTGCCTGGATCCGATCACAGTCTTGGGTGGCAGTCCTGAGGTGTGTTTTCAGTGAGCCAAAGGCCCTGGTGGAAGCTGCAAAGACAGCGGCCCCCTAATAGCTCCAGCAGCCGCAAAAACCCCAGCGATTTGGGACAGAGCTCTCCCCTCTGAAAGTAGAGTTCCACAGAGCTAAAAAGTCAAGTAACTGACTGGCAACATGAGGAGGCAAAGAAAGCAAAGAACGCTCAGTAATCCAACTTTAGATTCCTTTTCTGGGGACAGAAAGGATCAAAGCATGGAATGGGAGGAAGACAACACAGAACTCCAACACCAAAAGCTTCCAAGAAAAATGTAGATTGGACTCGGACCGGTAGTTCAGCACCTCCCCCTCAACACTTCCATTGTAAGGTATGTTCCCTTCTTCAGAGGACCATGCAGAGAGCCTCACGCCTAAAGTGGGAGCTGCACCTTTTAGCCACAGAGCCACCGCCAGGCATCACTTGCTGGCAGAACACAAACCAAATTGATCATCTCCGAGCTCAGATTTTGGGTGGGACCAACACACCCTATGAAAAGGGTATTTTCAAGCTGGAAGTCTCCATTCCTGAGAGGTACCCATTTGAACCTCCAAAGATACGCTTTTTGACTCCCATCTATCATCCTAACATTGACTCTGCAGGGAGGATCTGTCTGGATGTCCTCAAACTGCCACCAAAAGGCGCTTGGAGACTATCCCTGAACATTTCCACCATATTGACCTCCATCCAGCTGCTCATGTCAGAGCCCAATCCTGATGACCCTCTCATGGCTGACATATCTTCAGAGTTTAAGTACAACAAACCAACCTTCCTCAAGAACGCCAGAGAGTGGACTGAGAAGCATGCTCGTCAGAGGCAAGAGGCTGAAGAGAATGAAGAGGTAGAGAATCGGCCAGAACCTGGTGACCCCAAAGTTGTAGAAGCACCACAGAAAAGAAAAGTCTCCAAGCTGGGGGGGCCAGAGAAGAGACTTTGTGCTGATGCTTAGTGAGCCCATCATGAGCTGTTGAACTGACAGTGTCCCACTTCTGTCAAGCCTTCTGATCGTGCCTCATCTGTTTGAATGTTTTTGTTGGTCTTTGATGAGAGTGGAATGGTATTTTCCTTATAAAACAGGCCTATATTTATGTATATTTTTGTATATTTATGTATATTTATATTTATGTATACTGCAGTAGACTAATAAATACAACTAATTTGTTGTATTTATCTTGTACATATGTATTTTGAAACCTTTTAACCTGAAGAATAAATAATCATTTAACATTGAAAAAAAATGTAGATTGATTACAAGCCATAGAGGAGCTTAAGAATGATTTTTTAAAACCAAATAAGAGAAATAGAGGAAAAATTGGGGAGAGAAATGAGAATGATGCAAGAAAATCATGAAAAGAGAGTCAACAACCTGACTGAAGAAAATAACACCTTAAAAATAGATTAACTCACATGGCAAAAGATGTCCAAAAAGCCAATGAGGAGAAGAATGCTTTAAAAAGTCAAATTTGGGGGCGGCTAGGTGG
>CM053601.1:146895476-146924172 GCA_028646575.1 Pseudocheirus occidentalis | reverse complement strand
GTTGAACTATTTACATGCCAACATGGAAAAATGAGAATTGTAACTTGTGAAACTTTTCTCAGTATGAGGATAGGTGAAGGGAATATAAATGTACATATGTGTATACATACACATATGTCTATATAGGAGGGTATATATGCATATGAATACATATGGGAGTGTGTGTATATATGCGTACATAGACAGAGGGCACAGGATCAATTGAATAGGAAGGGATGATATTTTAAAAGGTGAATTTAAGAGGTAGGAGAGGAATAGAATGAGAAGAGACAGGGAGATACAGAATGGGGTCAATCATTTCATATAGAAGAGGCAAGGGATAACTGTTACAATGGAGGGGAAGAACAGGAAGGCAAAAGGGAATGTGTTAACCTTACTCTCATTGAATTTGGCTTAGGGAAATAATGACATGCACTCTAAAATGGGTATCTTGCCCTGCAGGAGAGTAGGGGGAAAGGGGATGAGAGGTGGGATGATGGAGGGGAGGGCAGGTTGGGGGGAGGGTTGTTAGAAGCACATACTTCTTTAAAGGAATACGGACAAAGTAGAGAATAGAACAAGGGGAGGGCGGGTAAGAAAGGAGGGAAATATCATCAGTGTTACACAATATGTCCATCATGGAGATGTTCTGTGTAACTACACATGTATGGCCTGTTTTGAATTGCTTTTCTTTCCAGTGGGGGTGGGTGACAAGGGAGAAAGGGAAAGAATCTAGAATTTAAATTTCTAAAATCATATGTTAATATATATTTTTATTATTATTATTATTATTATTATTCACATGCAACTGGGAAATAAGATATACAGGCACCAGGATAGGCAGATCCATCTTGCTCTACCAGGAAGTCAGAGGGGTTATGGGGGAAGATATAGAAGAGAGCAGATTAGGGGAGGGGGCATACAGTGGAATCGATGTTTTGGGAAGTGGGTAGGGGAAAGATGGGAGAAAATTTGTAATTCAAAATCTTGGGAAATCAATGATGTAAACTAAAAATAAACAAAAGTTAATTAGAAAATAGAAAAGAAAAAAGAAAAAAAGATTATTGACCCCCTTAAACCACTGTCTTTCCTTGTGAAGCAGATATAAGAACCTGTGCTAGCAGCCATCTTGGGTATGCCAGTGTGGTTGCCATTACACTCCTATATTAGAATAAGCATACAGAGGAAGGGGCAGCTTCAGATGTAAGAAAAACCAGACTCCAAACCCCATAGAACTCTGGGAAATGGCAGGCGGAGACATATCCCTTTCTCCTGCCTGTTTCATCTGCTCTGATATTCCCAAGATGGTCAAACATGACCACAATATTCCCAAGACACTTTTACTAAAGATAAAAAGGGTCTGGTGGGAGGAGGGGTGGTAGCATAGGGACATCATCACTTAACTCTACACTTTCCTCTTTTTCCAAGCCTGGGGCAATTTTCTGGGAGCTGTCTATTGGTCCCCTTCCTCCCTGCTGCTCAGTCAGCAGCCCTCCTGCCTGTATCCTGATCGTCCCTCTGGACCCAGCCTCCCATCCCAGTTGCTATCTTTAGAGCTTGCTCCTCAGATTTTCCCTGAACCTGTTAGAGACATCTCCCCCAGAACTGTCATTCCTGACCCTACAAAGCAACTTGAAGGAGACATTTGTGCCTCCATGAGTCATAGTCCTGGGGAAGGGTAGCAAGGTCTTTTGGCTTCTCTTCATCATTGCCAGGGAAGAAAGCAGCAGAGAGAAAGAAAGGGAAAGCATAGAGACTAAAGTCTTACATGAAATTCTTATAAAGTGAATGTCCCCAAATAGGTGGGATCACAGTGGTCACTCTGTGTCCTGATTCCATAGTGGAACGGGAGAGGAAGGAGACACAAGACCAGTAAAATGGAAGAAGACATTCTATCCTGCCTCTTCTAACTCTAAACCAGGATTCCTTATTGGAATTTTTTGAAATGTTTCAATCACTATATAAAACCTGTTTCCTTTGTAGCACTATGTATGCATTGAATTAATTTAAAAGCATTATTCTGAAAAGGAGCCCTGAACTATAGCAGACTACCAAAAAGGTTCATGTCATTTAAAAAGCCAAGAACTCTTGCTCTCAATTTTTTGGCCCCAAACTCTTAGGTTTTTCATGATTTGCATTTTTTTGGTTGTTCTTCCAAGTTTTGGGGGTCTGAGGGGGAAGGGATAGGAGAATTAGCGTAGATCTCAGTACTCAGAGACAGCTTCTGAGTTTCTCCTGCCCTAAATAGGGGCACTATACACTCAGTGTATAGTCCCGGATTACCCTGCTCAGACAACCTTAGTCCTAGATTTCCCCACCGTGAAACACCACCTCTCTCTGCTTAAAGTCCCCTTTCTGAAGCTCTGATCTTGCTCTGATATTACCTCTTTTTCCATCTGACCTAACGTACCCAATTCAGAGTTCTCTGTAGGACTTGGTGTCTTAGCTCAGAAACACATACCTTTAATTTTCTCTGACTTGACCCCTGCTCAGGATTGCCTTCTTCCCCCAAAGCCTTCTCTCTGTTTACATGTACCCTTCCCCCCAGCTTTCTCAGTCCTTAGACCCTCGCCACCATCTTCCTTCTCAGAATGCCACCCCATACTCAGATATGTACCCTTGTCAGGTTTTCCTGCTTGGATCATACTTTTCTATCACCCCCACTAAACACACACAACAGTTGTTCAGTCCCTAGGGTCTGTAGGTATCTGCAAGCCTGCCCATGTAGGGAGTGGAGCCGAAGCTGAATCCTGAGCTGTCCTGAGGGACTGCCTACCAGGAACTTAAGACTCATGGTGCCCCCTTCTCACTGCAGCAGAGGAGGCCTGCAGGGGTACAGGAGACTAAGAGCAAGAGCTGCACCAGAAGGAGAGTCTTGACCCAGAGAAATGGTAAGTGTCACAGGGTGCCAGGGCCTAAGGATGACATTGGTGTGCCCTATAAGAAACCCCTACCACCAATTGTGGAGTCTATCTATACTCTCTGCTTATCCCAGTTAACTCTTCCAGGGAAGGAAAGCTTGACAGGTCTAATACTCACCCCAACCAGTTCTGAGTTTGGTCACTGCTGACCCCCTAATCAGAGAAGGCTCCATGGAAGATGTGATCTTAGAGATGGTCCTTAAAGAGAAGGTGGGGTAGAAACTCAGTAGTTAGAGAGGCCATTCCAGTCACATCAAAGCAAAATTATAAAGGCAGGAGAATATAGGAGCTAGGGTAGGGTTTTTTGGGGAGGAAGGGTTGTCCAGTTTCATTGAAGTATAGAATTCATGAAGGCAAGTAGTATTAGACAAGCCTAAAAAGGGTGCCTGCAGGTTGTGGGGGCATCCAAGGCAGAGGAGTCTGGCCTTTGCTCAGGTAATAGGGAGCCACTGAAGACATTTGAGCAGTGACAACCAACTTTATGAATAAGAAAGATTTTTGTGACTGGAGTCTGGAAGAGGGAGAGAGAAAGGATAGAAAGAACCATTAAAAGTCTATTACACTGGTCCAGACAGATGCTAATGAGGGTCTGTAAGAAGACAGTGGTGAGAGGAATAGAGGGAAGGAGATAGGGATGAAATCATCAGTGACAGAACTGGAAGGATTTGGTAATGGATTAAACAAGAAAAGTGAAGGAGAGGGAACAGTCAAAGATACCCCATGGTTATAAATGGGGTGACAATGAGTAAGGGCACTGCAGACCGAAGCAGTGAAGTCAAAAGGAGAATGTTTGGGGCCAAGATAATTAGCCAGTCCTGGCCATGCTGGCTTTAAGAGGCTGATGGAATCTCTCACTGGAGATATCCTTTACATATTTGCATTTACAGGTCTGGAACTCAGGACTGAGGATAAAGATTTGGCAATTATCTGATGAGACTGGGAAGAGGAGAATTAAACCTGTAGAAATGAATGAGATTGCCAAGGGAAAGAATGTAGATAGGGAAGATGGTCAAAGATAAAGCCTCAAGGAGTATCAGCTTTAAGGGGTCAGAAAGGAGATGAGGAGCCACCAGAGGAGGCTGAGAAGGTCAGGAGATGAAGGGAATCCAGGAAGTTACTGCAGGTGTGCTGGTGTGCTGCAGGGAACCTGAAGGAGGAGAATAAATAAGGTCCTCCTGTCTGATAATTAGGTCATTGGTGACTTTAAAGGATGCAGTGTCACTAGGGGAGTGGAGTGGAAACTCAATTATAAGGGACTAAGAAGAAAGTTGAGAATCTAGCAGAGACACTGTAGCAAACTTTTAAAATAAATTTAGCAATGAAGGGAAGAAAAATTATGGGACTTTAGCCCTATGTCAGGGGTTCTTCACCTTTTTTGTGTTGTGGACCCCTTGGGCAGCCAGCCTATGGACTGCATTTCTGAATAATATTCTTAAAAGTAAATAAAATACATCAGATTTTTGGGGGGAGGTCAAGGCAATTGGGGTTAAGTGACTTGTCCAAGGTCACACAGCTAATAAGTGTATCAAGTGCCTGAGGTTCTCCTGACACCAGGGCCAGTGCTCTATTCACTGCACCACCTAGCTGCCCCAACACATGGCATTATTAAGGAAACCAATTATATTGCAACGTGATTATCAAAATATTTAAAAATAAATTCTGAATAAATTCTTTGAAATCTCTTTGTGGACCCCAGGGTGTGAGCAAGGAAAACTCTTTTGTGATGGGGAAGAATGTAGTCAGAGGGGAAAGGAAACAGTGATTAGGGAGACATTAAAGGTGCCTAAGAAGGGGATGCCTCTTGGAGTAAAGTCTGAAAGAGGTTGGAGGGGATAGAATTCAGGGAATAGAAAGATTGGTTTGAGTTAGGAGCCTTGGAATACCTTTTCTCTTGGACTGGAGGGAAGGAAGGGAGAGTTGATGATGCTAATTCCCTGGACCTCCTAGCCCCTGGGGGAGGAATCCTTAGTGCTCTTCAGGGACCCCTTGGACACCCCTAAACTATTTGCTCCCATTTTAGGCCAGCAGGAAGACGAAGAAGAAGGAAGGTGGTGCTCTTCGTGCTCAGAGGGCCTCGTCCAATGTCTTTTCCAACTTTGAACAGACACAGATTCAGGAATTTAAAGAAGTAAGTCTCCTTCCCGTTTCACCTCTACCCCCTCTCTGTCCCCCTACCCCATCTAGGCCCAAGTGCTCCTAAGAACTTTTCCTTTCAGGAAACTGCAAGGCACACCCACCTGCAAACGAAGGAATCCTTTTGCAAAGTGGAAAAGTAAATTTCACTTATGATACCATCTGTGTTGACCCTGATTTTCCCATTTGGGATTGATTTAAAGTGACACAAGCCTACAGTTTATGGAAGGGGCTGGGGTAAAACCTGGGTCTATACAGTATTCTTAATTAAGACACACACACACACACACACACACACACACACACACACAGCCTAGTTCCTCTCTTCAAGCATAAGCATGAGGCCTGTGTCAGGAAAAGGCCTTTAAATAGCAGTTGCCTTCCTGAGACCCAGTCAGGGCTTTCCTCTCCCCTTCCCCTCCTGCCCCACTCACCACAGCCTTGCTTGGCTTGTTTTCAGGCATTCACACTCATGGATCAAAACAGGGATGGATTTATCGACAAGGAAGACTTGAAAGACACCTACGCCTCCCTAGGTGTGTATTCTTAGAAAGAAAATCCATCCTAAGCTGTCGCTGAAAAAACTATATGAATGATATTTAAGAACATTTCATTATTATGGTATGTAAAACTAAAAATGTTAATCCCTCACGTGCACAGCGCCCTGCAGTTACAAAGCCCTTCCCCATCCTCATCTCAGCTCTCCAGTGAAGCTGGATAGAGATTTAGAGGTGGAATAACCAAGGGGTGCCCTAGGTCTTCTGAATCAGGGCCAGGGCTTTGTTTCACTGGCAGACATTCCTTGTCTTTCTGTTCTTTCTGTGTTAAAATAAAATGATGGGGGGGGGGGGGTGGCTAGGTGGTGCAGTAAATAGAGCACCAGCCCTGGAATCAGGAGGATCTGAGTTCAAATCCAACCTCAGAGACTTAACACTTACTAGCTGTGAGACATTGGGCAAGTCACTTAACCCCAAATGCCCTGCCTTCCCTCTTCCAAAAAGCAAAAAAATAAAAAATAAAATAAAATGATGGAATCCTAACATGTGTCAAACTGAAAGTTTGATTAAAGGAGACAGACAGGCTAGGTGATATATATTTATATCATTTCTTCCCTTAAAGCTGTATGAAGCCAGCAGCTTGTACATACAAGGAGCCAAAACCTAAGTTCTGACTGTCTGATACAAGAATGACAAAATTTTCATGTTTTAGGACAATCCCAGGATGTCTGTTTCCTTCAAATTTGTGGTCTCCATATGTTTCTCGTAAGGACATTTCTTAGTTGTAAAAACAGATTGACAAGACAATTGACAAAGTAGTGTCAGTTGAAAATTACAGTCCCAGGATACCTGAGCCTCCCCTACACAGCACAGGCCTCTGGGAGAGATAAATGAAGTGTCACTATTCAGCCTTATCAGGGCATTTTTAGAGCAGAGCAAAGTAGTCTGATTGATTAGTTTGGGCTTTGGATCTTATTGGACGTTTTCACATAATAGCATAAATTACGTGTTTTGGGACTAACACTTACTCTTAGGTATGAATGATGAGGGTTATGGGAACAAATGAGAATTGGAAGGGAGAGGCACAGGATGAATCTGACTGATGAAATTTAATCAAAGCCTGCAGATAGAGCTCACCAGGGTCCTGGGCAGAGTATGCAATCCAAGGGAGAAAGCTGGGGCTTTGGCACAAGGTGGGAAAATGAGATTCCCAGTAGGTAAGAAGCTGGCAGTGTCCCAGGCAAATGCTGCTGGGAGCAGGCAGCATGAAGAGGAGGGGGGGAGGGGTGAAGGCTGCCTTTGATGACAGTCAGTTGAAAATCGCCATGTCTAATTCTAGGCTCCACAGTGTAAGAGGGAGAAGGGCTGAAGAGGGCAGAGCATGGTCATTGAAACAGAACCTAAGGAGGTATTACAGGAGCTGGGAGGGAGCCTCAGGTAAGCCACTAGGCTGCCTAAGGAGGCGAAAATAGAAAACTGAAGCAGGTCAAAGCTTCCTTGCTCACCAGCATTGGGATCAGACCTACAGAGTAGCCACCACATTTCTAACCTGGGTGAGGACAAAAAAACCAAACAAGCAACTACAACACTGAAAGCAGCTGACTGAGAGTGGATAGGAGCAGGGGAGAGACTTGAGGAGATAATTTTCCCTGCCCTGTTTCTGTCACATGACTGATGGGAAGCTCCAGTGATGGGACTCTGTTCTTTGAGAGGTTCAAAGCACCAAACAAGGGTGAGCTGTTATATTTATGGTGATCCTCCTTATTATTGTACCTTCATACATCAGTGAGTCCATTATCTCATTGATGTAAGCATTCAGCTGGCCTAGAGCTCTATCCATTCATGTCTCCTCATCCTGGGTAATTCTTGCCCTGCCCTCTCATAAATCTGTCAGTGGATCCAGCCCCAAGGTCTTCCTTGCGATCTTTTAACATTCTCTGAATGCCATTAGAACACCCAGGCTGTCCCTCTGCTAGCCCTACTCTCACTACAGGACCAGTCCACTTCCATTTCTGGACATAAATTTCTTTGATGACTTTTTTACATCACGTTTCCTATACAAGCCATCAGTGATAACGTGCTGCAACCCACTCCCACTCACTTCGGAGTTCTTCATCGTCCTTTGGGGCTCCCGTAGTTTGGAGTCTTCCCTTAGGGTGGCATTCCATGATTCACAACCACTGGGATTCAGTGCTGGAAGAATAATGGTATTTAAAAGGCTGGCTTTTGTGTCAGGGAGGCGCTCATGGCCATTTCTCAAGTGCACTCCATCCTGTTCCATTCTGCTTATTCACCTCTGGGCTCTGCTCATTGCCCTTCTGCCCAAGATAACACACTGACAGAGCCGTCATTTACTCAGATAACCGGCGGCACGTGTAATGTCAGTCTGGGTGACTTAGGACACAAGGCTTGGGAAGAAGTTAAATCACAAAGGCAGGCAGCCTGATGGACAGAGCACCGGCCTTAAGAGTTAGCTAACCTGGCTCCCAAGCCTTTTTCTGACACTTAATAGCGAGATGCATGACCTTGGGCAAGGCTTAATCACTCTCAGTTTTTATTTTCTCATCAGTGAAATGAGGGGCTTAGACTACATGGCGCCCAAATCACATCTAAATTTATGAACTTAAATAATAAATGATTGCTCAGGGTCACGTAGCTAATAAGTGTCAGAAGTGGGATTTGAACCCAAGCCTTCCCAGCTCCACACCCAGCACTCTATTTACTACATCATGCTGCCCTTACTAATTGTTGTTATCATTATGATTAAATAGGCTGCAGTTATGGGAAATAAGGTTTGGCTCTTTAGGAGGATGGTGGGGGTGGGGGCAGGCTGGACACAGCTTCAGAGGTTTCTGAGGCTAACGACATTATTTCCCCTTATAATTCATGTGCAGGAATGAAGCCTGTGTGCCTCTACCTCTTTGCCTTTTGTCCCTCTTTCCCTGCTTATCTATGTCTGTCTCTCTCTTAGTACCTGGCTCTGCACAATCCCTGCCACCATTTTTTCCTTTTCCTGGTTTCTATCTCTTGTTCTTTTTGTCCTGAACTCTCCACTGCAACCCCAAACCACCCGATTTTACTGTCCCTCTTCCCCCTTATCCCTCTCTGTCTCCTCTTGCCTATTTCTCTCCCTTCCTCCCTAACCCTCTTTTTTTTTCCTCTCTCTTCTCTACCCATACCTCTCCCTCTTCCCCTTGTCTTTCCCTTCCTTTCTCTTCCCTTCTCCATTCCCATTCACTATGTCCCCCTCCCTGTCCCTTCCTCTTCCCCTCCCTCTCTTCTTCCTTTTCTCTGTGCACCCCCCCCCCCGTCCCTTTTCCCCACTTCCCACAACTTGTCACTTTCTCTTCCTATCTCTGTCCCACCCCATTCCCTCCTTCCTGAACCTCCATCCTTCCTGCCTCCCTGATACAGGCAAGATTAATGTCAAAGATGATGAGCTGGATGCTATGCTGAAGGAGGCCACAGGCCCCATCAACTTCACAATGTTCCTGAACCTGTTTGGAGAGAAGCTGAATGGTGAGTTCAGTCGTCTGCCGCAGAGGTAGAGGTCAAATGGCCCCAGGCATTGGGCTCCCATTAGGCATCTCCTCAGGCTGTCCCCACCTGAAGCCAAGGGAACTCCAGAACTTATTTTCCTGGGGCAGACTTGTTCAAGTCTCATTGCCCAGATGAAATGTGGACCATGTGCCCAGTCCGTGCTTCACCTTAGCCTTCAAAGACTTGGGTTACTTCCTCCAGGAAGACCACCCTGATCTCTCCCTCCTAAGCTGCAACAACAGTTAGAGTCAGAACCACACTGGCTCACTGTGGCCTCCACTGACCACCAACTGGTTGAGGGTCTTTTCCTCCCTCATTGCTCCAGCCCATGCTACTTCCTCTCCCTTTCCTTCCCCCTTTCCCCCACATTTTCTCCAGGCCTCTAGTTCACAGGCCAGCACCAGGATGGACTCTTCTGCATCTGCTGCTCCTTGGTCCCCATCAAACTGTCTGCTCCTTCTGGCTCTCCCATAACATAGCAGTAAAGAGATAGAGTAGAAATTATAATAATATTGCTTTAAGGTTTGCTGTGCACTTGCTTCACAACAACTCTGTGAGGTAGCAAGTACAAACATAGCACCCCCACTTTATAGATGAGGAAACTAGGCTCAGAGAGATTGTGACTTTTCCCAGGAGTAAACTGAAGAGCTGGAATTTGAAACCAGGTCACCAGATTCCAAACCCAGCACTCTTTCCACTATAGGAAAGTGGACCCTAGAAGTCAAGAAACCAGGGTCCTCTAGTCCTGAATCTACTACCATTCTTCTGTGTGCCCTTGGGCAAGGCCTTTCCATTCAGTTTGTTCTTCTTTCAAATGAAGGGGTTGGGGAAGATGGCATCTGGGATCTCCGAACTCCGGCAGTCTGACTTGGTCTAGGCCTGGACGCTCTGGAGGGAAGGAAGGTTCAATCAGAATCTCTCACAAAGTCATAGCTAATTTCATTTTCCTTGTTGTTCCTGCAGGGACAGATACAGAGGAGACAATACTGAATGCCTTCAAGATGCTGGACCCAGAGGCCACAGGGAAAATCAATAAGGATTTGTAAATCTCTTCAGTTTGTCTCTAGGATGTGGGATGCCAGGATGGAAGGATGAGGAATATGGCAGGATAGATGAAGGGATTGTGAAAGGTTCCTGGTCACAGAAAGTGGGGGGGAAATGGGAGTGAGAGTCAGAGGGAGTAAGGGAGGAACATGTGGGACTTTAAGGGCCAGGTCGTCAGAAGTGAGGGATGACCCTGCTGAGAGCCAGAGTCAGGCCGGAAGGTTGGAGGGAGGTGGCATCTCACTTGAAATGGATTCTGTGGATCCTGAATGTGTGTGTGTATGTGTGTGTGTGTGTGCGTGTGTATATGCATGTGTGTATGGATGAATGACACAAGTAATCTGCTCCCCTGCTGGAAAGCATACTTTTATACACCGTTCTGACAGAAATTTGATTTCTTAATGGTTCCATTTCTGGAACTCATATAAGCTGCTGAAAAATTCATCCCCTGGAGGACCAGATTCTGGGTTTGAATCTGGTCATTGGGATACTGTGATGTTTATCTAAAAAAGGTTGAGCTAACCAAGATTCTTTTCCCTTCTGCTTTTATCAGCATAAAGCGTCTGCTGATGTCCCAGGCTGACAAGATGACTGCAGAAGAGGTTTGCTTTTTTTTTTCTGTTGTTCTTCCTCCTATACTCTTTCCCTTGGTGAACATGCCTAGAGATTGTGTATGCCACCCTTGCATTAGATTTATGATTACAAAGTAGGGATATGTTTTGTCTAGCAGAGGCTGAAAGCCTGAGGTACCAAGGCGTATTTGAAACAGATAGGTCTTTATTGGAGGGTCTCCTGCACATGGGGTCTCTTCCAAGGTAGAGACTCCAGGAGTGGTATATTGACCTGACATAAAAGAGAATGGGGTCTCAACAAGAATCAGTTACCCAGCTCTAACTCTTAGGTGCATCTTTCCCAGGTAAACTAAAGTCCAATGAATGACTCAAGAGGCTACTTCATTTAGCGTGTGGATGCTGCAGGGTTTGAGGGTTCTGTGTGTGATTGCACAGCTACAGTGGTTTCTGGGTTACCAGAGTACTCCGTGAATCTTCCTGTTGGGCTTATTACTGTAATAGTTTACTATGTCCTGAACTTCAGCTGGGTACTCTGTCCTGGGCCCTCAGAGGCTGTCTAGTTGTCCAGGCATCCAAAGGCAACATACAGTGTTCTCTATGATGAGATCTTGGGAAGCCAAGGCTGGTGTGTGTGTGTGTGTGTGTGTACGTGTGTGTGTTTACAGAGCTGGTCATCTGAGGCTACGTAAAGGGAGTGGGAAGAACATGGGAGCAATTGATTTTCTTGTATAAATCAAGTTTCTCCCATATGACACTAATGACCAGTTCCTCTTGAAAGCTCCTGTAGCAGGGTTTTTTAACCTGGGGTCCACGGACTTCAGGGATTCCATAAACTTGGATGAGAAAAAAAAATTACATTTTTATTTTGACATAATTGGTCTTTTGATAATCTTATATATTTTACAAATTAAAAAATATTATTCTGAGAAGGGGTACATAGGGTTCACCAGACCGCCAAAGGAGTCCATGACACAAAAAGATTAAAAAGTTTCTATTGATAGCAAGTTCATTAGTATGACTGTAATAGCTCTTGTATGGTGGAGATTTACTCTTGGATGTTGTAGGACGAAGGATAGAAGTCATGAGTGAAAAATAGTCTTGGGACTTTAATGGACTCAAGATGAGTTGACCAAGTGATGAGACAGTTAAAAGTTTTAATTCAATGAGGTTATACTAGTAGAGGCATAATAACCAGATTGGAAGAAGTGATAGTCCCACTGTCCTCTGCCCTGCTTAGATCACATTTAAATTATTGTGTTCAATTCTGTCTACCACATTTTGGGAAGGATAGTCATGAGTTTCTTCACAAAATTCCCACCAGAAATACTTGTAGTGGCATGGAGGTAGCCATGGGTTCTCGAAGGCACAGTTCAAACTCAGGCAGGATCTACTGTGCTGGAAAGGTTTCAAGTACAATCCTAGCAACAAATGTTGTTGTTTCCCAAAGGACCAGCCTGGCTAGGTATAGAGAGGCTTATCTCTAGCAGACTGGGGGATGAATTTTTTTACTAATACAACCCATGAAACAAAGAAAAATATGAATTGGTCCTTTGGGTTTGTGCAGCCCTTCCACTTCTGCCATCCTGGTGGCAGAATAGACAAAAAAAAGGCAGTAGATCCCTTGCAAATTGGAGAGGCATGGAAGGAACAACATGGATTTTTAATATAAACTCATTTGTAACATCTTATAAAGGAGGAAGGTGAAAGATCCTTAATCATACCTCCTCCTAAAACAGCAAGAAGCCATGTAGGGGAAAACAGCTCTAGAGAAAGTTTGGAGTGAGAACCATTTAGACCAGGTCATCCCAAGAAATTTATCAATTAAGCTAGAACAAAAAAATGGAAAAGATCTGTCAATGCTTCTATAACAATTTGCCCCCACAAATCCCAGTGGAGCTACTGTGTCTGGATTCAGAGCATCTTCATTGGTGTTATGCTGCAAGAGGAATTTGAAATGTTAATAAATCACATAAAGAGAGGAAGAGCAAATGGAACAAACAAGGTATATACAGATGTGGTCCATGCTGGAGGCTACACCATTTTGAGGGGACAAGAGATCAAGTCTCAAGATAACTAATGAAAGCAAAAATACTGAAAAACTAGGGGGAGATCATGGATAGTACTACAGAAAAATGTCAATCAGGTGAAGATCAGTTTCTCTTGATCTATATCCCTACTTTCCCATCCCTAAAAAAATGTCTTTATGAATCTAATTATCTACATAAGTATCAGGGATAGATTTGATGAAAATATGAGAAGGAAAAAGGAAAACTCTTATAAATGATATTCTACAGTAGATTGCATTTTAACAGCCTCAAAATTTACTTAAAGAGTTAAAAAGATAAGATACCATTGTGCTTATTGTTTCTTGACTATTAAAAAAATTGATTTGGAAGAACAAAATGAAATTGTACAGTCTCTCCTCCTCCTGGGTATTTCCTTTGCCTATGTTAAGGTCATATTAGCAACAAAACTTTGCTTGATTATCTTCTGATTATTTGTAACAAATGGGGTATAAAAGAAGGAGTCAGGGGTTCACTAAAGATGTTGGTAGTAGTCATGGAAGATGTCCAGGACAGAATCCAAGCAGAAGAGGGATTCCCTAGAGATGGTGAGATCCTCTGCTGAGTGTCATTAAATCTGACCTTGTACTGATATAATTGAATCTCTGAATGAATCAGAGATTCATAAACCGGTTTCTAAAAAGACTTTAAAAAGTTCAGTCTAACTATCCTCAGAGTTAAAAACAAGTGCATGAAGAATGTCTGTTGTTCAGATGATTAAAATTCCATATGTGAATTACGTGATTTTCCAAATATTAATAATACTTAAATTAGAAAGTTGATGTATGATTGGTCTTTAAAATGTCTTAAAAATTAATTTTAGGAATTCAGGTAAATAGGTAGCCCGTGCAGCTGATCTGTCACTAAGGACATATAGTGGATAGTGGAGAGCTGGGTCTAGTGTCAGGAAGACCTGAGTTCAAATCCAGTCTCAAACATTTACTAGATGTGTGATCTTGGGCAAGGCACTTAACTTCTACCTGTCCCAGTTCCCTCAGTTATAAAATGGAGATAATAATAGCATCTGCCTTCCAGGGTTATAAGAATTAAATATTTATTAATTAATATTAAACTATTATTAATATTAATAGCATATTAATACTATGAAAATAATTAAATTATATATTTGTAAAGCATTTAGCAGAGTATCTGACACATAATATAATGTATTTATTTGCTTCCTAATGCAGTCAAGTCCCTTTCCTGACTATCTCCTCTCTTGTTGGTTGAGAGGCAAACTTAAGTCTCAGCATTAATGGAAAGTCATAGGGTAGCCCGCCACTATCTCTCAGTGGCTGAGAAACAGGTTTACAAAGAACAAGGATGCTGATTGACAGCAAGGAAAGGTGAGGAGGGGAGAAGAGGGGATGTCCCAAAGCAAGGGAGGAGGAAGGATCCTGGGCTGTTCCTGACTCCCACTGGCCAAGAGGAGGGACCCACTAAGGTGGGAAAACAGACAAAAGAAAATGGGGGAGGGGGGTCGAAATATTCCCAAAGAGGTTTGCTGCTGGTTGACAGCAGCAATGGAAGAAGAAGAGGGAAGTTAATCATCCCAAACTTCCTGAGAAGTTTTCACTCACCCCCATACAACCCTCTCTGAAATACCTTGAAGACCAATCCCTGAGTACCTTTAAAATTCAACTGAATTTCTTTAGGATTATTTGTCAAGCCCAATTGATCTTTTAGAATTAATTTTCTTAAGAAGGAGTCATTTCCTCTTCCTAAGTGCACAAGTCCTGAAGGAGTGGCATATGAGACTGGTAGAGGAAGAGAACCATTGGTACCACTATTCACATAGGGAGATCCCCTCCAGTTCTCTCATTGGCTCGGACAACCAAGCAAGAGAGCAACTAATCACACTTCCCCATTGTGTGTTTAGAGGAGACAGCTTGAAGGTAGCTGGCTAATGGCAAAAATGGTAACCCAGAACCAGCTTAAGTATGAGCTCCCTCCTCCAGGGTGGGAGGATAGGGAACTGTCTGTCTCTGTGTTTTGGCAGTAAGTGAAGGGGCTGAGTCATGGTGGTAGCAGCGTTTACTTTGAGTCTCCTTTTCCAGTATCAGCATCGTCATGTATACGTATCTATAAGCCTCCGAGTTGTGAGTGTGTTGCTAGTTCCTTCCATGCATCATCTACCATTATGGAGTGAGCTGTGAGAGTTGTAAAAAATCAGATTCCATCTCATTCTATTGACCTGCATCTTGTCATAACTGAATTTGTCTCTCTTCCTTGAGATTTCTAACAGAGGCTGGGGGAGAAGGGACTGTTCTAAGCAATCCAAGTCCTTAGTAACAAACAGGTGTGCAGTAAACACTTAATAAATGCTTTTTGACTAACTGATCTAGCAAGGGGGTTTAGTTGTTGAGGAGACTAGACAGTTATAGAAAACACTGGCAGACTTGTCCTCCTTCCAGTTTCGTTTACAGATGTTCTCATGACCCTGTGACTTGGCTGACTCTCATACCAAGTTTTCTGGGGTTTTTCCTTCTTAAACTGCTTTTTGTTGTTTTGTCTGGCAATTCGACTCACAATCTTTAATCATCCTCCTCCCCAGTGTTTTGCAAATTATGTATTGGAAACTGATGCTCAGCCCTAGGCTCTATATCTCCACTTGGCAAGAAAAAGGGGTTTGCTAGACACTTTCTGCCTCATTTTGTTTTTACATTAGTTATATTTCTCTAAGAAAAGCCAGTATTCAGAATCAATGTATTTGTCTTTTCCCACTTTCCATTTTTTAGAGTAAATAGCTTGTTTAAATAGGTCAGCTTAGGACTGTTGTCATTATACTAAGTATCTTTTTCTCTTTACTCTTTTAAAAAATTTGGTCTCTTTTCTAGATCTAATCAATTCTCTAAATACACATAGATAGCTTGCTCTGAAAATGCATACCATGCTGATAAGAAGTCTCCAAAGTAAATTGTACCTTTGATGATACTGTGTAATATTTGATCAGTTCAACACCTTCTGATTTTTATCTTGAAGAAAGTATGAAGGATGAAATGAGGCTTCTCAATCATCTACAAACCTTTGGTGTATTCATTTTTTGACTTTGAATCATTATTTTAAAATATTTTTCATTATCTTCCAATTCTTCATCGTTTTTCTCCCATGCCCATTGAAGTCAAGGAATATGTTGACTTGAAGAATTTTACCAAGTTCTTCATAGCATTTCTCTACTTTATCTTCTACAATAGATTTTTGCACATAAATTCCAATTATTTTTTTGGCGGTCTACTTAATCATGCTCATCATAGGCAATGCAAAGCAAGATGACCAAGTGGCCCATGACTTTTTCTTCTTGGCTGAGGGTACATAGTAGAACTAAGCTAACTTATTTGCTCTTCCTAGGAGTTTCTGTGAGCCATCTTTCCATTTAACTACAACTTATTCATGTCTTTTAGTTTCTTTTATAGTGAGAATGTCATTATAGATATGGTTCAGTTCTTCCACTTGCATATTGATTCATCATTGAAGACTTCATATTAAAAATACAAAGTTAAACTATTCACAGACAAGTCCAAAAATGTTGTTTTTACCATCTGATTCTCCCTTTCCCACCAATATACTGAAACAGAAACAGGAAGTTGCACAGGACTAACATCTATTTTTATCTGTTTCATAAGTTGCTATGGTCAGAAAAATTGATGGCTAAGTAGTCAAACTTTGGGTGAATGAACCCTTACAAACTTAGCTGAGGCCCTTGGATATCTCCAGGTCTCTATTCAAACTCCTTCTAGCTTAGTCTTAGAGCAGTGGTTCCCAACCTTCCTAATGCTGCAACCCTTGAATGCAGTTCCTCATGTTGTGGTGACCCCCAACCATAAAATTATTTTCGTTGCTACTTCATAACTGTAATTTTGCTACTGTTATGAATCTATCTGATATGCAGGATGTATTTTCATTGTTACAAATTGAACATAACCCACAGGTTGAGAAGAGCTGTCTTAGAGCCTTCCAAAGAGATTGTAGTACCTCTGCTAATACTGGGGTGACTTATGCAAAACAATGAGGCATCAAAGGAGGACTTTGGTGGAGAATTTGTGGAAGAGTGTCCAAGACTTTTACTTGGCCCTAGAGAAAAGAACTAGGAGAAATAGATGGAAGTTGCAGAGGCAGATTTTTGACTTGCTATAAGGAGGAACTTCCTAACAATTATGAGCTCTCCCAAAGTGGAACAAGTGACCATGGTAGATAATGAGTTCCCTGTTACTGGAGGTCTTTAAAGCAGAGGCTGTGGCCATTTATCAGGGATCGAGCTGGGATTCACATAGGATTTGGATTGAATGGCTTCTGAAATTACTTCCAACCCTCAGATGCTGCGATTTACCCTAAAATTTCAATGACTGATTTTCCTAATATAACATAGACCTCTGCTATGGGGCCACAGTCCTTTGCCAGTTCCCATAGGTTTAGTGTTTGGGGATTGGTTCCTTTGCTCTGTCACTTTGGGGCTTTACCTTTTTCTACAACTTTTCCCCTTGAACACAAGCTAATTGCTCCCCCCTCCAAGTTCCTTGTGTTCCCCCATCTTCTTCTTCAATTTCCATCAAACTTAGACAAAACACACATAACATTCAAATCTGTTTTATACAAACACATGCAACCCACCCCATCAGCTTTCTTGAGAAACCATTCACGCATAATAATTAAGGCCACAAAAATATAAAAAAGCATCTCTTTATTAAAAATAACTAGAGCAAATGACTGGGGATGGGTGGGGTAAAATTTTAAATCTAGAATTTTATTTGCTGCCATTCATTGAATTCCAGAAAGGAGGAAAAAAGACCAAACTATGGCATGGAAATCATGTGGAGACTTGCTGTTTTCAGAAAGTGATGCTTTGGTGAACCCTGGGTGTAAGACAATCCACAGTGTGGACCTGAATTCAATCTTCCATCTGTGTATGTGGGAAATGTTTGTTGAGTAAACTCTGGTGCCCAGGGCCATATAACTTGAGAGAGCAAAGTTTTTATGGATTTATGGATTTTTTATGGAACTGTTTCCCTGCATACAACTGAGGCAAAGATGCAGTTTAAAAAGAACCTCTGAGGACCTGAAGAAACTAACATTTAGTTAAGGCAGTTTTAGCCCAGCATGGCTCTGCCTCCAATTCTACTGTCCTTATGGGACAGGGACCACTCCCCCAAATGCTCTGTCTTTTCCCTTATTAATCTGTTGTGGTGCTGCCATTCCAGGACTTGTCTAAACCCTTCCTGAACCTGCTTCTATTCTTAGCCTGTTTACTAGCTCACAGAACAGCAATTTCTTGCCTTTTCTCAGTCCCGTGTGAGTAAACAGAGACAATCCTAGCCTGCTAGATACTGATGTCGGGAAGAGCTGAGTTCAAGCCTTGCCTCTGGCACCTCCGGGCTGGGGGATTCCAGCCAAATCACTGAGCCTCTCTGCGCCCCAGGCAAATCTCTAAGACTGGAAGTTTTAGAGCAGCATCAGTGGAGGGAATTTCTACACTAGCAGTTCCCTATACTGATGAAATCTTAGATCTGGAACAGGGGTAGGAAACCTGTGACCTCAAGGCTACGCAGGTTCCCCACCCCTGGTCTAGACCAACAAAACAGTGAACAAAGCCTGTACCTGCATACTCAGGCTGGCATTTATCAAGCACCAGCATTCTCTTTTCTCTCCTATCAGTCCTAGGGAGCTTACCAATGAAGTGAGTGAAAACACTTTGGAAAATGCTCCCATTTGGTCTCCTCCAGCCCAGGAGGATGATGGGATGAAGGTGGTGCAGTCTGCCTCCTGAGTGCCTCTCCCCATCAATCCCAGCACACCACCACAAAACTCTCCTGTCCCCAACATGCCAGTGTCAGGTCTCACTCGATCCTACCCCCTGCTCTTCCCCCCAGACCATCATAGGAAATGATGTGACCCTATTCCTTAGAATGTCCTCACATGATTTTGTTTCCAAACCTCCCACAGATTGATCAATTGTTCCAATTCGCTTCCATTGATGCAGCTGGAAATCTGGACTATAAAGCTTTGAGCTACATCATCACCCATGGGGAGGAGAAAGAAGAATAACACGAACCAGGACTGGGGGAAAATATTGTCAATTCAATAAAGGTTATTCAGCAAACAGTCCTGACCTGATTGCCCATTTCTGGCCCCAGAATAAGCCCCATTAGTTCTGAGCTAGGAGAGTCCTAGTTCTGAAATATATCCAGTCTTCTGGCCTGCCCTGGGTGCCCCAAGCCTGGGAAAGAGGGAAGATGGCTGCTCCTCAACATATCCAATGACCTTGTCCTGGGGGGTCAGTAGCTCTCAACAGAGCCTTGTCCTTGGGGTCACTGACTCCCACAGGAATTCTCTCCTGGGCATGGCAACATAGAAGCCTAGAAAAACCCTCCTAACCTGGAGCAGAGGACCACAGTTTTCTAGATTTTTAGAGCTGGAAAGCACATTAGAGATCCTCCAATATAACCCTTTAATTTTACAGATGTGGAAACTGAGGCTCAGAGAAGTTATTAGGTTCACATAGATAAGAAATGGTAGAGCCAGGATTTGAACCCAGGTCCTCTGACTCTAAATTTAGTTTTCTTTCCATTCTTGTTCAGCTGTGTCTGATTCTTTGTGACCCCATTGGGGGTTTTCTTGGCAGAGACACTGGAGTGGTTTGCCATTTCCTTCTCCAGATTATTTTACAGATGAGGAAACTGAGGCATGCAAGGTTAAGTGACTTTCCCAGGGTCACACAGCTAGTTAAGTGTATGAGGCCAGATTTGAACACATGAAGAGTCTTCCTGACTCCTGACTCTACTCACTGTGCCACCTAGCTGCCCCACTCTTTCCATATCGTCACATAAGAAGGGCTGGAACACACATTTGTGTGCCAGTCCTATTGAGGCAGCCGGATGGCACAGGATAGAGGTCTGGACAGTAGCTTAGAAACTTTGTCCCAAATTCCCAGCCATAGGCTCATCCCATCTACAATTCGTTCCTTTACAAACTCTGGCATGGAGTGTCTCCCAAGTATTTAGAATTTTCTGGTTCCTAGAATGACATCTTTCTTCAGTGCTTGGGGTGAAGACTCTCTCTAGTACATAAAATGAGCCCTCTCTCTTCCTTCTCTCTTCTCTGTCTCCTGTAAGAAGAAATCTTTCCCCCCAGTGTCACATGTGATGGGTCTTTTCAGTTCTCAATACGGATTCTCTCCTGCTGCCTGCTGTAAAGTCTCTTCTAGGTGTATGGACTGAACTCTCCCCACTGCCTAGTGTTGAGTCTCTCTCTGAACAGTAAAAAAAACGGTCTGTCTCCCTAATCCTCATTGCTGACTTGAGGTCTTTCCCTAAATACCTGGGTCTCCCCACTGCCTTCTGTATAGATGCCATACTCCCAAAACTGCTTGGTTACACCAAGATTTACGCCCTTGGCAGAGCCTCTCCAGCTCAGCATCTGCCTTGTCAAAGAGTACCAGTGGGGTAGGAAGAAAGAAGGATAAAAAAAACAGTTTTCAGAAAATGTTTTCTGCAAAAAAATTTCATCAGAAGTTGTTTTTGAGAAACTTTCAAACTAGAAATCTGAGACATGTCAGGGAATGGTAGGAAGTTAAGACTGTAATGCATCTGGGTCACTGAGCCGAAGCCCCATCTTCCTCATCCTTTCCTGCCCCGTGGGGCCTGTAGGTAGTGTTGGCTTCTGCCTGAAGCCGCTTATATGGTGTGTGGAAAAAAATGACAAAGATGCAACTGTAGATACAGAATAGCCCGGCCAGCAACAACATGGAGTCTGAAATCCAAGACAGGAAAGGTAAGTCAGGCTACGTAAACCTACCCTAGATTATGGCATGTGGCATGGGAAGAAATGGTCACATGAGGCCAAGGCCTTGACTGACCCTATCCCATCTTACCCCACCCTTCTTCATGAGACACAGTCACAAACCGACCCTGGTCAGCTGATGGTTAGAAGTCAACATCCTCATATGGACCAATGAAGCTTCTCCTTATGACCTAGCCCCACAGTGAGCCCTTTACCCAGTCCAATCCTTGACTTCAATACCAAACTGTTCCCTGATCAAAACCACACTATGACCTCTGAAATGGCCTGACAATGATCCCCAGCTCTACTCCAAGACTAAGCTCTCACTTGGACCCAGGTTGAGCCCTAGCCCCAAACTGAACCCTGACCTTGTAGTGTAACTGAACCTCAATCTGGTCCTAGATTAAGACCTGTTCTCTCCCTACTTCCCCTGAATATTTATTATTTACTCTACTATTGCCCCATCTGGAGTTCCTACTACATGAATCTGGGTCTCTACATAAATCCCAGCTTTGAGGCTCAGCCCAGGCCCCTTCTCCCTGATGTCGTCTCTGACAATTCCAACCCTCCCTGACACATTCCTTTTCTGAATTCCCACATCCCTGAACTTGTCAGTCCACTCAGCACACATCTAACCCTGCCTTACACAATTCTTTACTGAAATATATTATATGTGAATTCCAAATCTGAATCTGAACATCTTAAATCTGAATTCAAGAGGATGCTTATTGCTGGATAAGGACTTATACTTTCTACCACTCAGCAGCACATGTGCGTGTCCCCGGGGTGAAATGGTGGGGCTGGAAATGGAAATGTGAGGAAAGAGTGGGAGAAAAGATCTATCTTGAAGGTCATAAGGAGGCTCTTGAAGAAGGATGTGGTGAAACAGGATAGGCTAGGCTAGGATTGAGTGGTGTAGGCTAGGCCAGGCTAGGCCAGGATTGAGTGGTATAGGCTAGGCTAGGCTAGGCCAGGATTGAGTGGTATAGGCTAGGCTAGGCTAGGCCAGGATTGAGTGGTATAGGCTAGGCTAGGCTAGGCCAGGATTGAGTGGTATAGGCTAGGCTAGGCCAGGATTGAGTGGTATAGGCTAGGCTAGGCCAGGATTGAGTGGTATAGGCTGGGCTAGGCTAGGCCAGGATTGAGTGGTGTAGGCTAGGCTTGGCCAGGATTGAGTGGTATAGGCTAGGCTAGGCCAGGATTGAGTGGTATAGGCTAGGGTACAATGAAGGACAGTGGAATTGGCTGGAAGAAAATGAAGCAGAATGAAGCAGGATGGGATGGAATGGGATAGTGTAGAATGGAAAAGAATGATATTTAGAATCTAAGGTTTTTGAAGGAAGGAACTTAATCTTTGTATCTGTAATGCCTTATACATGGTAGACTCTACAAAAGTTTGTCAAACTGAATCCAACATGGCTTGGCATGGGGCAAGCAGATAGGGAAAGTGGAAATCAATAAATGTTTGGTGATTTATCTAGTCTAATCCACCCCTAGGCCTGTAGTAACCTGATTTCCCAGGCTTAGGCCCATACGGAGGTGCCATTTACTCACTTGTCCAATCCAGGATGGTGTCTTCTTGCAGCTGGCACATGGAGGGGCTGTGGCCACTGTGCTGTATTGTCAGGGCTTGTAGCAGGACCATGATGATCACACCTTCAATTTGCCTGCAGCACAGATACAGCCAGAGCCTGAGTCCTTATCTTTCTTGGGCTGCTGACTCTCAATTCTAAAGGCATTTTCCCACCCAAACAGACTGTACAATTCCCCAGACATCATGGTACATAATTAGTCCCTCACTCTCTAGGACCAACAAGGCCCTTGGTCATGGTTGCTCTTTCTCTCAGGCAGCCTTCTAAGCTGATTCTGCCCATTTGGTGAGGGATGGGGGGAATGAGGAAAGAAGTCCAGAGAAGAAGCAGGAGACATCAGGGTCTGAAGTAGGTATAGAGACAGAAAGACAGGGATGGGGGAAGAGGGACAATAGGCTCAGGTAAGCCACTTGAGAAGGGTATAGGGGTGACTACACAGTATTGGGAGAGGTCAGGAATTCCTGATAGATTGGGAAGATGTGAGGAGACAACATTTGGGGAACATTAGGGTTGGCTATATAGGATTTGGCAGAAGGAAAATAGGAATGGGACATTTGGGTGGTTGTAGGGGTAGTTACACAGAGTTGCCAAGGAAATTGGAAGACAATCAGGAAGGCCAAATGAGGATGGCAGAGAGTAGGACAGGAATGAGACACCTGGGAAGTTGTGTAGTGGTCACACAGGGTTAGCAGGTGGATGGGAGGGTATAAGGAGGACCACGCAGGGTTGGCAGAAGACAGAATGTACAGATGGCTGGACATGAACAGAGGCAAGTTTGGAACACTTGGGAAGGATGTGCCTATGGAGGGGTTAGCAAAGGACAAGGGCAGTACTCACCCCATCACAAAGACCAAACCTGTGGAGGTACCTTCTCCTATTGGATAGGAACATTCAACAGCTAACTCAAAGGAAATTGGGCAAATGGAAAAACCAAAGAATCCTAATAGAGAGCAGATCACAGCTATCCACACCATCTGGCCCTGGACCTGAGACACCTGGAGCAGAGAGAACACAATCATTAGGAACAGTGCCCCGCTACTTCCCCTGCTTCCCCCACACATACACATCTAGGTCTATGGCTGTAGTGAGGAGCTAAGCCAAGACAAGGGCAGAAGTCCTTTTTTATTCTTTATTTTTCTTCTAATTTCTTCTCGCTGCCCACCCCCTGCACTTAACAGTATTTTATTTTTTCAATTATATGTAAAGATAGTTTTCAATGTTCATTTTTATAATATTTTGAATTCCAAAATTTTTTTCTCCCTCCCTTCCCTTTCCTCCCCTCTCCCCAAGCTGGCAAGCAAACTGATATAGGTTATACATGTACAATTATATTAAACATATTTCCACTTTAGACATGGTGTGAAAGAAGAATCAGAACAAAAGGGAAAAACAATGAGAAAGAAAAAAACAACAAAACAAGTGCCAATAGTCTTCCATCTGCATTCAGACTCCAAAGTTCTTCCTCTGGTTGTGGACAGCATTTTCCATCATGAGTCTTTTGGAATTGTCTGAGAAGAGCTAAGTCTATCAAAGTTGGTTATAACACGATGTTGCTGTTTACAAAAGTCCTTTTCAATTCAAGATTTAACAAGAGAAAAAGGCCAGATCCGCAGAAAGATCCCCCAATATCAACCATAGACGCTTGAGTCTTACTACAGACTGACCTCTAACCCTAAGCCCTCAATTCTGGTCATAATTCATAGATATATGTGCCTTTAGACACAGGGGCCTTGAATCAGTGGAGAATGTTTTATAAATGTTGCTAGGCATTATCAAGGCTTGCTAAATACTGTTAGATGCTAAATAACATTCACGAAGACTTTTAGAACAGTCCAACTGGCCAAATGCAAGATTTATGGCTTCCCCAAAAGTGGATTGTTGTACCCATATTTCTAAGTGCTGTTTCCTTTAGCCACCAAGCTTGAACCCTATCACTATTTAACCAAATAAGCTCAGCTATTTCATAGCTGAATGTCATTTACTTCAGACTCCATGATCCCCAGAACACATGGTTCTATGGGCTGATCACAAATAATGAACAAGCCACAGCCCGGTTCTCCACATCTTCTCACACTAAAAGATAACCATGTACACCAGTCCCTTTTATCAAAGGGAATCCATTACTTGGGCCTGTTTAAATTTTAAAATGTAGCTCTTGTTATCTCCAGCTCTGAAGCACCCATCAGAGCTGTTCCCCATTCCTACTGTGATGGTGGTAGGGAAAAGAGGGTGGGGAAATGGGGATAGGGATCTACTTCCTGCATCAAAAAAAAAAAAAGAGGGAAAGGTATGAAAAATACTTACAGCAATACTTTTTATCAACATATAATGGATTAACTAGGTGGGAAATGGCTAAGCAAGTTGTTTACACTCCATGACTGTAAAGGAATATTACTGTGTCATAAGAAATGATGAATGTGAAGGATTCAGAGAAATTTTGGAAGACCTGTATGAATTGATGCAGAGTAAAGCAAATAGAACCAGGAAGACAATTTTTAAAAAAAAACAACCCCCCAAAATGAAGGAAATCACCACTGAAAGACTTCAGGCCTCTTGGGCAATAACCAGTTATGACTTCAGAGATCTGAAAGGAAGCCAACTTTCCATCTCTTACTAGAGAGGTGGTTCAGTTTTCTGGCATGGTGCTGGTAGACTGTCAAGGTTTTCACAAGTATACAATAATGAGGTCAGCACAGTGGCTCTGTAGACCTTCAGTCTGAAGTTGGACTCACTGGTCTTTGCATTATCTTCCAATGAGGTTTTGTGATTCCCATTCTGTGAAAACATGCCATGACAGACCTAACCTTATTTCACATTTTGACAAAGTTATTGGGTTAAAAAACCAAAGAAATGCTACGAAGTAGAGGGCTTTAAAAATAGTAAGTACCTAAGAAAAGATTTATAGCCTAGATTTTAGCAAAGCATTTGACAAAGTGCTTGTGGACAAGATGGAAAAGTTTGGGCTGCATGTTGGTACAATTAGGTGGGCTCAGAGCTGGCTCAGTGACAAAGCCATAGATGTAGTGAATAATTTCAATCAGGAGGTAGGGCAGTGGTGTCCCCAGAGATCTATCCTTGGCTTTGTTCTCCTCAATATTTTTATCACTGAGGGCATAGATGCTATCCTCACCAAACTGGTAGGGTGACACAAAGCTGAGTAGTATAGCTAATAAGTCAAATGAAAGAACTGGGATCCAAAATAATTTCAATAGGATTCTTAGGATAAAAGATGATAAATTTTTGCTGTGCAATTGTGATAAAACAGGTATGTGATTCCACTATTGATGCCTTTCTGGAAAACTATATGGAATTATAAATAAGAATTACTAAAATGTCATACCCTTTGACCTGATGGGGTCACTACTAGAACTATTGATAAAGGAGATCCCTGATGGAGGAAAAAAAGAACTATGGTTATAAAAATATTTCTGGGAGCACTATTTGTAACATCCCTCCTAAATCCCTCAAAACTAGGAACAAAAGCTAAGTGTTGCGGAATATTATTGTGTCATAGGAAATGGCAAATGTCAAAAATTCAATGAAACGTGAGATTATCAATATAAAAAGATACGCACATAATTCATATGAAATGAGAGAAGTTATATGAAGGGAAGATATAAACATAGCAACTACAGATAAGTAATTAATCATGGCAATAGCTATAACAAATCCATGGTAAATACCCAAAAAAGATTTTTAAAAGGATTTCAAAAATGGGAGGGATGGCTTGGTTCTTACTGTGCTAACATAAGTATATGTAGCTTGGATTTTGGGGTAAAGAATCAGCAAATAACAGAAAAAGATGAACATGTATGCTATTAATCTCTCTTTGGTTTTATTTTGTTTGCTCTTTTAAAAAGTCTTTTGTTGCTGTTTATATGTCTAAATACTTGCTCTTCTCCAGAGAAGTTTCAATAACATTTGTTTTATTAAAAAGTTTTAAAGAGATCTTGAGCCTAGAATGTAGACCTAATTTAGTAAGATGGAATCAATAGAGATAAATGAAGAGTCCTATAAAAAGCCCTCAGTGGTATAAATAACATAATGAGGGAAGCAGGGCTAGATAATAATTCAAAAATTAAAGAACCAGAGGTTTTCGTGAACTGGATGGATGTTTGAGATGTCCAAAACATGCCACAGTAGCCCATGTCTATTAAAAGGACCTAAATGTGGGCTCTAGTAATAGAAGCATAATATTCAGAGTGAAGGGAGTGACAGCCATACAATCAACCAACACACATTTATTAAGCATTATGCTAGATCTTGATGCTGGAGATACAAAGAGAGATGGAACTCTCCCTGCTCTCAGGAAGCTTACATCATACCTGGGCTACTGACAGCCCTGCCGTACTCTCACCCTGAGCCAGCCTGTCTCTGGATACATTGCGTCTAATTCTCAGAAAAACATTTTAGTAAAGATACTGATAAAGTGGAATGTATCCAGAGGATGACGAGGGAACTCCATTGTGGACCACAGAGGAGTATCAGTTAAAGGAAGTGGAGCCTGCGGTTTAGCCTGAAGAGAACATTTCATAGCAGCATAATAATTTTTCAACTATTTGATGTCCTCAAAGAGAGAAGAGAGATAAGATTATTCCAGAAGTAGGGGGAAAAGGTACCAGTTTTAGAGAGGCATATTTTGTCTCAATATAATAAGGGATGGCCTTTAAGAGAGGTGTGGGTCAAAGGCCACAGGGGAGTCTACATCCTCACCATTCCCTTCAAACAGAAAAACAAAAACTCCAAAATGAGACAAAATGATTAAAAATCCATTCAAGTATATTAAAACTAAGCAAAGGGACAATGAGAAATCTAAAGGATGGTTCTGATACAATAAAGCACATAATATGGAGTTTATCAAAAGAAACAGGCAAACGGCAAATGGAAATTGCAGGAGTAGTATAAAACAGGGGCAGTTAGGCGGTGGTCCTGGAGTCAGGAGGACCTGAGTTCAAATCTGGCCTCAGACACTTACTTGCTTTGTGAACTTGGGCAAGTCATTTAACCCCTATTGCCTCCAAAAAAAAATTGTATAAAACATAATGCAGCTAGGTGGCACAGTGGATAGAGTGCCAGGCCTGGAGTCAGGAAGACTTATCTTCCAGAGTTCAAATCCAGCCTCAGACATTTACTACCAGTTACCCTGAGCAAGTCACTTAACCCTGTTTGCCTCAGTTTCCTCATCTGTAAAATGAGCTGGAGAAGGAAATGGCAATCTACTCCAGTATCTCTGCCAAGAAAATGCCAAATGGGGTCACAAAGAATCAGACATGACTGAAAGAAGTGAATAGCAGCAACAACAATTCTGAGAAATACTATCAAGCAGCCAGTAATAATTTCCTAAGTCCTTTTGATGGGCCAAACACCAGGTTAAGCACCAACCAAAGGGATAATAGACACACTTAAGGAATTACAGGAAGTGCTAAAACCAACAAATAAAAACTCAGAGAGGTATTAATGTGAACACAGCCCCCCAAAATCTCAGGAGGATATGACAAAATTCAGCCAGAGGGAGAACAGCCCAAAGAATCTGGGCACTAAAAGTAAACTTAGGGTAGTAGAAGACACAGTGACATATAAAGAGCTAGAAAGACAAAACAAGCTCAGAAAAGCACCCAGTTGGAAGGAGATTGGGAAGTGATGGATCTGAGGGTCCTGGAAAGATATAAAAGTAAAAAGGCTTCCAGGAACTTGCACAAGTATATTTCCCAGAACTATTTTTTTCCCCTAACATCTCACTCTGCAAATCAGATCTATGGCATCCCAACAGAGAAATTCAAATATCAACCAGCCCAGTCTGTTCATCATCAAATTTCAAAACAATAAAGTAAAGGTCCTTGAAGCTGCCAGAAGGAAGAAAGACATCACTTATCAAAAAGCATCAATTGTGGTCACAAAGAGGTTTTCCTTCAAGAAACAGAAATACCCAAAGAAGTTGGAGCAAAACATTTAGAAAAGTAGTGAGAATTAAGTTTTGTTTCCAAAATCAATTTTCCAGCAAATCTCAACATTGTGGTTGAAAACAAGGTCAATGGATTCATGAGGGAAAAAGTCCTATTTCAAAGCCAACCTTTGGAAATAACCTTGGGATATACCCTAGGGAGTTAAAAACTACACTACTCTAGTTTGGCAAGATTTGTTTTATCACACAGATCTTGGATATTTTGTTACCATGCCTTGAAGGAAAGAGGGAGAATTATAGTTTAATTGTCATCTGGAAAGATTAGACCAGGGGTGGGGAGCCTGGATTAGATGGTCAGACTATGGAAGGCACAAAGAGAAAAGACTAAGAGAAGTACTTTCCTGAGAAAACAAGCGAATGACCTTTCATCTTTGAGAAAGTTTAAGAGAAAATCAAGTTTAACTCATCCTGTAGAGAAGATACAATGCACATAAGTAGGTAAAACTGGGCACAGAATTGCACAGTATAAAAAGAATGGACCAGATCACATCTAAGAAACTGTGTGGTATCTTCAATGATCCTAAGCCCCCTCCTGACACATAAACCATTTTTTTTAATACCTATATTCTTTCAGGAATGCCACATGGCTACAAATCATGGAACATTACAGTCTCCAAAAA
>CM053601.1:146859933-146894976 GCA_028646575.1 Pseudocheirus occidentalis | reverse complement strand
AAATCAAATGTTAAATATATATATATATATATATATATATATATATATATATATGTTATTATTATTTACAGGTAACTGGGAATTAAGATATACAGGCACTGGAGTAAGGAGATCCATCTTACCCTACCAGAAAGTCAGAGGGATGATGGGGGAGGATATAGGAGAGATCAGATTGGGGGAGGGGGTAAACATGAGATCACTGTTTTGGGGTGGTGGGTAGGGGAAAGATGGGGAGAAAATTTGTAACTCAAAATCTCGTGGAAACGAATGATGTAAACTAAAAATAAACAAAAGTTAATTCAAAAAAAGAAAGAAAATCCATCCTTTCCTATCCCCCAGCTCTGATTCAGAAGCACTTAAAAACACCCTGCCAATTTCTGCAGACTCGGTTTACTAGAGACTTTATCTCTCCCTGGACTTTTCTCACAAACCTTTTATCCAGGATCAAAGAGATGGGTGCAATTTGGGGATGGAGATTTGACTAAACCTCTAAGCATCAAAATAGATGTGCAAATCCCCTACCTCTTATTAAGCAATCCTACCTTCTAGGGTGTAATAAGAATAACTCCCCAGCTGGTATCAAAGAGACCAGGAAAATTCTTTCTGCCTATTGTTCTGCCCAGCGCTTGCCATTCTTGTTCCTTGCACAAGTCAGTCTGACTATTGGTGGCCAAGCAAATCCAGAGTGTGGGAGGTGAAACAACAATAACCTCAGGGAGCAACAGTGATAATGAAGTAGAATCCATCACTGTAAAGCAGACAGGACCAAGCCAATGTGTAACAGCCAATGTTGCCACTCATCGTCACGGCTGAAGTGTGTGGATGCCCTGGGCCCCACCATTCTCCTTCCTGTAAAATGAAGTAGTGGTGGCGGTGGTGGTTGTTTGTTTGTTTCAGTTGTGTTCAACTTTATAATCTCACTCTACATGACCCCATTTGGGGTTTTCTTGGCAAAGATACTGAAGAGGTTTGCCATTTCTTTCTCCAGCTCATTTTACAGATAAGAAAACCGAGGAAAACAAGGTCAAGTGACTTGCTCAGGATCATGCAGTTAGCAAGTGTCTGAGGCTGGATTCAAACTCAGGTCTTCCTCACTCCTGCTATCCACTGTGCCACCTAGCTGGAAACTGCTGAATGACCTCCAAGGTCCCTTCAAGCTCTTGATCTATGGTCTTATTCAAAGGAAAGCCTCTGCACTCCAAGGATGGGAAACAAGGGGGAGCAGGGAAAAGCAGCCGCTGCTGCTGGCCATACATCCAGCTGCTGCTGCTTGTGTTCCCAGGATCTCCATCTCAGAAAGTGTGGTTCAATAAAATAATGCCCAAGTGTTTGATATATATTTTTGCCATTATTGCAAAAGGCATTTTCTTCTTTTTTTTCTCAGTTTCTCTTGATTATAAGTGTCAATACCCAGGCATGCAGACTTAGGGGAGTTTATTTTATAACCCAGTGCTTGTTAAAAGAATTTATTAACTCCATTAATTTTTTGTTTGAGGTTTTCTGGATACCAAATCATGTTGTTGTACTTGGCCTCACCTGGCTCCCTTGATCCTTTCCCCTCCCCCCATTCTGCCCTAGCCAGTCATCTTCTTCCTGTTTCATCAAGGAAGTCGGCTACAGGGCCCCCCAAGGTTTCCCTGCCCACGAGACTTAAAATGTGTACTAGCCAATCCCTGCTATAAACCTCTTATTACACAATCCCTGACCATTGAGAGTTGGGGGGACCCTATATATATCAGTGATCTCTCCTTGGTCAGGCCTGTTTGATTTGGGCAAGGTAAGATGTAGCCCCAAACAGCACGCACTAAATAAAATCCACTTCCAAAATATGTACTTGCGGTCTCAATGGCTTCTTTCGGCACAACAATGTCATTTGCAAATAGAGGTAGTTTAACTTCTTCATTATGAATATTTATTCCTTTTTCATATTTCACTGCTAAGATTTCTAAAACTGTTCAATTGCAATGGCAAAAGTGAAAATCTCTGTTTAACAGCTCTTTTTAATGGCAATTTCTCCATTACATACATTATTAGCTCATGCTTTCAAATATTTACTTCTCATATTATGGAAAGACCCTACTATTCTTATTAAATTTTTTTTCTTAATCGAAGTGAGTCCTCCAAAAGAAGACTTTCAATCAAAGGCTTTCTCTGCATCTATTATGTAATCATGCTGTCTTTGGGTTTTTGTGGTTGTTGAGAAAATTATACTATTTTCTTGGTCTTAAACTATCCCTGGATTCTATTTATAATATTTGATCACTCAAAAAAAAAGAATTGCATATTCTACTGGTGACTACTTTATTTAGTATTTTTGCATCACGTTCATTAATTATTAGGTGTACTAACAAGTCATTTTATCTTAGTTTCCACAAGGGACTATACCTTTTATTCAATTGCATTAATATTTGTTTCTTGCAGCAATTAGGTGGTGCAATGGATAGAGCACTGGGCTTGGATTCAAGGAAATTCATCTTCCTGAGTTCAAGTCTGACCTCGGACACTTATTAGCTGTGTGACCCTAGGCAAATCATTTAACCCTGTTTGCCTCAGTTTCCTCGTCTGTAAAATGAGCTGCAGAAGGAAATGGCAAATCATTCCAGCATCTTTGCCAAGAAAACCCCAAATGGGGTCACAAAGAGTCATCCACGACTGAAAAACAACTGAACAATGACAAGAAAACCTTAGATCCTTAGAAACCTTTATCAAGATCAAGGGTTCAGTAGGGATTAACCTTCTTTGCACTCTCTTCTCCCTCTTGATTTCTTGGGGTTTTTTTCTCCCTACCACCCTAGATTATCCATTTCTCTGAAACACAATTCTGAACCTTCAGTGATTTGGTCGTATTTTCTTTGCTCTCTTGCTCATTTTAAATGTTTATCTTTTGAGGAAGAAGGCTTTTAGAGTTCAAAGACTTCTTTGAAGTGGATATATCTCTATAAACTTTTCAAAGGCTACTTGCTTCTCAAATATTCATCTCTCGTCTTCATTGATCATGCTAGGGTTTGCTGGGTACATAATTCTGGGTTCAGGGACCATGCTTCTTATGTTTGCAAACGCTGCATTTGACTTTCTGCAAATCTCCCTTGGGCTCCTGGAAAAGTCCACTGGGAGCCCAGGGATTGTCCTCTGATAAGTAATTCTTGCACTTTCAGAGCCCATAGAGGGCATCTTTCCTGTTTCTGAAGATGCCTCCTTGCTCCAGTTCCTACCTCCTTCCCTTCCAACAGCTTTTCCCTTTCTAAATCAACCTCCTCCATTCATCTGCCAAACCAATATTCTGAGGAGAGAGGTATTGTCATATCACTTGCCTTGTGAAAAATTTTCTTCTTACTTGTAAGGTAAAAAATCACCTCAGCTCAGTGAATCTGGCTCTAGTTTACCTTTCCAGACATTGTATATTAATCAGTAGGCCAACTAGCATTTATTAAGTTCCTTCTCTATGCCAGGCAAAGCAACTAGGTAGCACAGTGGAAAGAGGGTGGGACCTGGAGTCAGAAGGACCAGAGTTCAAACCTGGCCTCAGATACTCATTAGCTATGTGACCCTGGAGAAGTCACTAAACCCTGTTTGCCTCAATTTCCTCATCTGTAAAATGAGCTGGAGAAAGAAATGGCAGCCAACACTCTAGTATCTTTGCCAAGAAAACCCCAAATGGGGTCACAGAGAGTCAGCTGTGACTGACTCAGCAACAACAAAATATTCCAGGCACTCTCCTCCATATAATCTACAATCTCTTATTAAACCTTAATCACTGAACAGGCTTTGCCTCAGTCAAACTGAGACCTGTTAAAGACCTTAGTTTGAGGAAGTCAAGACTCCCCACTGCATCCTGGGCCATCTCCATTCAAGCTGATCTACATTTTGCCACTGAACCCAGATGGCTCTGGAGGTGAAAGTGAGGCTGGCAACTTTGCACAGTTCTGCCTCACTTAAATCCAATTCACCTGCATGCCATGGCATCACCTTCCTGATGTCATGGTCTTCTTTGAGAATGAAGGGCAAACAGCAACAGCACTTTACCTCTCCAAGGACAAGTAGGGGTAGGATCTTTTCTTTTAGCTGCAACTTCCTTATATTTTCTGGTATCATTTAGAGTGAGAATGTTCCTCCAACTGTATAGACATACTCACTGGTCATTAGACAAGTATCTCACAAATATTCTGAATACCAGCATTAAAATTAAAACAGGAAGTCTTCACATTCTTTATTTCTTTTTCTACCAATCTAACACTAAAATTAAAAAAGGGGATCACATAGCATTGAGGATCATTTTGTAATTTTTGTCTCCACTTCAACCTGATCCCTGCCCCACTCTTAAATCCCACAACACTTGCTAGGACTGTTAGAAGGAAGGAAGCTGTGGTGTAGACCTGGGACTGTTTGGGTTTGTTTTATGAGTTGTCTATTTCATGGGTGGCCATGACCAAAGATTTCATCACCAACCTCCCATCCAAAGATAATGCAAGGAAATTGTGGTTAACTCAAAGGAAAGATAGGAGTTGGACCTGTGATTGGGTGTAGTCTCACAAGGCATCGAACAGTCTTAAGTACTTAGAAGTGGTCAATAAATATTTGTTGAATTGCATAAAATCTGAACAGAGCAGAGAGTGTGTCTGGGCTGACCATGGCTCAGGGTGGTACAGATACCAAGTGAAGTCTGTCCTCCTAGCTCTTCTAGGCATCCTTACATCCTCTACTTTGTCTTAGTAAAGTTAGTCCACATCCCATATCCTTTGCCTAGAACCAGATTTTACAGGACTCTGCAAACAGAAGACACTAATTAAATGTTTGTTGAGTTGAATTGAATCCTACAAAGTCCAAGTGATTCTTCAAGGGACACAGAGGACATAAGATGGACTGGCCTTCCAAGGCAGTTCCATGCAGTGGACAGAATATTGGACTGTGAGAATAAGAAGATCTGGCTGCCAGGATTGGCTAAGAAAAGATGAGTCAATATGTATGTCCAAATCAAAACTCATTATCTTTCCTCCAAAACTCTCACCTCTTCTGAACCTCTTTTACTGTCTAGGACATTGTCAGCCTCTCTCTTGCTCACCCCATATATCCAATCCATGGCTATATGTTGTCATTTCTTTCTCTACATCTCTCATATTTATGCCCTTTCTTCCACTCCCACAGCCACCACCATGATGTGGGCCTTTATCATGGATTATTACAGTGGCCTCCTAACTGGCCTCCCAACCTTAAGTTTTTCCCCACTTCCAGTTCATCCACTCATTCAACACTCAAAGAGATTTTCCTAAAGCATAAGTCTGACTATGTCAACCCTCCCAATGCCACTCACTTTTGATAAACTCCAAAGTCCCTCTATTACCTCCAGGAGCAAATAGAAAATCCCTGTTCCTCATTTAAAGCTCTTTACCATCTAGCCCCTTCCTATCCTTCCAAGGTCTCTGGCATCTTACTCTCTCCATGCACATTATGATCCAATGAAGCTGGTCTCCTTGTTTTTGTACACAACACTCATTTCCTGCCTCTGTGCCTTTGTGGTGGCTGTTCCTCATGTCTGTAATGTTCTCCCTTTCTAATCTCCAACTCTGAAAATTCCTGGCTTTCTTAAAGACTCAGTTCAAGTGCTGTGTCCTTGAGGAGGTCTTTCTTGGGCCTAAGACTACCTACCATCCAATCCCTATTTATCTTACATATTCTGACTTACATATGTTGTCTCCTCCTTAGAATGTAAACTCCCTGGGGAAAAGGAACTGTTTTTGCTTTTTGTTTGTATCCCTAGGACTTAGCCCAGATCCTGGCTCTGAGTCTCTATTTTCCCATCTGAAAAAGAAGATATTCAAAAACAACAACAATTTAAGTCCATACCAAACACTCATAAGAGGTCTACCATGTCCTACACCATGTAAGAAGACAAAAAGTGAAAAATGACAGCCTGCCTTCACGTAGCTTACAGTTTAATAAATAAACTCAATAAGTCTAATAATCAAATAAACTAAATCTAAGGTTCAATGTGATAGGGCAGTGGTTCTCAACCTTCCTAGTACCGTGACCTTTTAATAGTTGTATGTGGGTGTGTCTGCATGTGGGCAGATCCACCTGGAGACAATAGAGGAAGCTCCTGAGACCATCGGAAATATGTGTTTTCTGATGGTCTTGGGTGACCCCTGTGACCCCTGTGAAAGGGTTATTTGACCCCAAAGGGGTCGCGACCCACAGGTTGAGAACCACTGTGATTGGGCCATAAAAGATATCTGTATATAAGAACAACAACAAATATAAGTGTACTAAGAGAGTTTGAGGGCAGGGAGGCCCCTTCTAGCTCTAAGGTCCAGTGTTTCTCACTTGTCTACTCTCTTGAACTTCTTGATCTCCAGAAATTCATCATTCTGCAAGGTGAGTCAACTCTGAATCCCACACTTCTGTAGTACCCCTTGTCCCTGAGGCTTCCCCTTCTTCTGATTGGAGAGAGTGGAGAATGGCTATCATACTCCTCCCCAAGATTCTCCATTTAAGGAGGGCTTTCAGGACATTATTTTCCACCCAGCTTTATCATGTTCCTCCTCCCACTCCTCCCCAGACTCCTCATCCCCTACTCACATTGGAATAGCCTTTCACACAGAGGATCTGCTCCAGCAGGGCAGAGAAGGCCGAAAAGGCACCAATGCCACCTCCAAAGCACAGAGCCAGGATGATATAAGCTTTGTTCCAAAGGAGCTGGAGAAGAAGACCAAGAGGCAGGTGAGGCCTAAAATCAGTTATTGAGGCTTCTGTCCCAGACTCTGCTCCCAGAAACATCCCTGACCAGCACCTGTGCTGAGTGGGAGATGGTGTGACTCCATTCACGTGGCAGCCCAAACCTGGAAGCCAGCCATGATATCATCCCTAACACACATGCCATACTCCACTGGTGATATTTATATATACAATTCATGATGCATGCAAGGATCACAGTACATATGGCTCTCCCAACCAATGCAGCCTATAAAGGAGAGAGGCTTCATGGGACATATGTAACATGTAAACCCAGGAGAATTCCTGATGTCTGTGATGTATGATATATAGCATGATTAATATATCTCATGGTTCTCATATGGAACATGCCACATGACAAAATCCTCACCTACTTCCAGGTTTAGGGTAGGGAGGCATGGAAGTCATTATGACTTTTGATTAGAGACCACATATTCCCCCAACCTACCCCTTGAGTTCCCAGGAATATTTCTAGCCACCTCTCATAGGTTCTTAACCCGGCTCCATGTAGATTTCAGGGGGTCCATGAACTTGGATGAAACAACAAATTATATCTTTATTTCCATTAACCTCTGAATTTAACATTTCCCTCAGTTATTTTTTTTTTGTTTTTTTGGAGGGCAGTTGGGGTTAAGTGACTTGCCCAAGGTCACACAGCTAGTTTTTTTTGTGTGTGTTAAGTGTCTGAGGCTGGATTTGAACTCAGGTACTCCTGACTCCAGGGCCGGTGCTCTATTCACTGCGCCACCTAGCCGCCCCTCTCAGTTATGAATATAGGCCGTAATATGTAGGGATCCATAGGCTTCACCAGACCACCCAAGGGCACCATGATACAAAAAAGGCTAAGGACCTCGACATTAGCCCGATTCCCTCACGTTACAGATGAGTGAGTTCAGCAATCACTTTGCTAAGGCCACACTAAGAAAATTAGCGGTAGTCTGGTTGTCAAGCTTCCCTCTTACCCACAGGTCAACCTTTGGGTGACTAGCATCTACCCTTTACTCCATGCTAAGAACACAGAACTGACCAGGGAGATAGGTGAAATCAAAGCCAATTCATTCTTGTGCTTGCCAAGTTCTTGTGGAATGCTCTGTAGAGGGAAGGGTGAACCCTTGGGTAAGGTAACATGAGGAGGACTTTCTCCACCCTGTTAATAATCTATACTCTGTCAGAAATTAACAAAGAGGCCTTTTCTATGCAGCCGTTCCCTATTGCTCCAGCATGCATTGATAGTTCCCTTCCCTGAATTCCTAATATAGAACTACAGACTCCAGTCTTGGATCCTATACTCTTCTCTAAGTAATGATTTTTGTAGAAATTTCCTCTCCCCTACAGACTATGAGTTCCCCTGATGGCAAGGCTCAAGTCTGTTCTTCCTCCTGTAGCCTCTTCCCTCTTTCTGCCCCAATGATGAGTTCCCTAAAGACAAAGCTTGGACTTAAGGCTTTTCCTCCTCCTCTTCCTTCTCTCTAAACTAGACTTTGAGCCAGGAGTGATTCTTTGGTATCTCCCTGTCCCTCAAATAAGGCCAACATGACATGGCCTGGATGAAGTAAATATGACCAACAGACAATCGGAAATTTGGAATTTTTCCCTGAATTGTGCATTCCTGGTTTCCAAGGCCAAGAGGAAAAATGACCAAGGTTCCAGTTCAGGAGCTCTTGGTATGTCTGCCCTGAGGGACACTTACAATCCACATCCCTGAAAGAAAAGGCTCTGAGGTAGAGGTGGCAGCTCCCACGGATGGCGGAGTTGGAGGGACGCTTTCCCAAATGCAGGCACTGGAGAGGAGGCAGGCAATACCAGCTGGGATGATGTAGAATCCAAGCTGGTAAAAGACACACACAGGAAGGTACATATATGCATGCATGGGGGGAAGTCCATACATACAGAGCTCATGGTCAGTCAGTCAAGGAGCATTTTATAACTGCCTGTTCTGTGCCAGGCAGCATGCCAAGTGCTAGGGATGCAAAGAAAATCAAAAAACAGTCTTTGTTCTCAAGAAGCTCCAACTCTAGTGAGAGACAACAAATAACTATCTGTAAATAAGAAATAAATAGGCTAAATTGTGAGTAATTTCAGAGGGAAGGCCCTAAGATTAAGGAGGACTGGGAAAGTCTCCTCAAAGAGCTGACGTTGTCTCAGACTTGAATGAAGCCAAGGAAGCTTAAGGGCAGAGATGGGGAGAGAGAGCATTCCAGGCATGGCTCAGAACCAGTAGAAACAGTTCAGATGTGAGAGATGGAACAGCAAGGAGGTCAGCATTACTGGACAACAGAGCACATAAAGGGAAATAAGGGGCAAGATGTTTAGAAGGATAGGAAGGGCCCAGGTTATGAAGGACTTTGAAAATCAAACAAAGGATTTTCTAATTTGATCCTATAGATAATAAGGAACCATTGGAGTTTATTGAATGGAGAGGTAGGGGAATGATATGATCAGACCTGCATTTTAGGGAGATTAATCTCATAGCTCAATGGAGGATGGGTTAGAATGAGGAGAAACTTTGACCAAGAGATAGTCCACGGGTGAACATGGCCTGCACCAAGATGGTGGTAGTATCAGAGGAGAGAAGGGGGTAGCTGAGAGAGATATTGTGAAGTTAAAATTGACAGGTCTTGTCAACAGATTTGATATGGAGGCTGAGAGAGGGGGAGGAGTAGAGAATGGCACCCAAGGTGTTAGCCTGGGCTGGATGGGGAAACTCTGGACAGTAAAAGGGAAATGAGGAAGGCGGGAGGGTTGGGGAAGTGGGGTGAATCATGAGTTCTGTTTTGGACTTGTTGAGTCTAAGATATGTAAGATATCCAATCCAAGTTGTCTACAATACAGATAGACATCAGAGACTGTAGGTCAGGAGAAAGGTTAGGGCTGGACCTAAGTGATTGCGGTGACTGCTCAGTCACAGAGTTTGAGTTGTGAAGGGAGAAGGGCATGATTCAGCTGCTGTGGTTTACCATTATTGGAATATCTTCCTCTTTTTTCACAAGAGCAGGAGACCCCATATTAGCCAGGAGGACGCCCAGAGGGCTTGCTGGATTAAATACAAAATCAGGAGGACAATGTTTAGTTCTTTGTTTGGGTTTCAGATGAACTCATCCAAAAAATGTGAACTACCCCATCACTCCACACACACTCTCCACCATACTTCCCCAACCCAGCCCCACCCTTGTGTCCAACCCTGTGCCTCCCATACCAATCTGGGCAGTCGTAGCTGAAGAGGATAATCCATGACTGACTAGGGCCATCTCTCAAGACTCTCAGACTAGATGCAGTGGTTCTCAACCTTCCTAATGCCGGGACTCTTTAATACTCATATGTTGGAGTATCTGCAGGTGGGTGGACCTGCCTGGAGATGGATAGAGGAGCAGTGTATTGGTTCCTAAGACCATCAGAAATATGTGTTTTGCAATGGTCTTAGGCCATCCCTGTGACCCCTATGATAGGGTTGTTTGACCCCCAAAGGGGTCACGACCCACAGGTTGAGAACCACTGGACTAGAGGGAGACAGAGGAGGAATAGTCCTGAGCCCTTCCCTTAGGGCACTCAGAGTATGGAAGAATAGGATTTAAAACCCCAACAAATGTTTGAAAGTATACAAAACTTTATGCTGGCATCTTATCTGCTTCACAACCTCTCCTAGTAGCCAAAGTGCCCATTTTACAGACAGCCCACCTAAAGTTATAACAAGGTGCCGGTGGCCCTCAGCGAATCAATTGATCAGTGACAGTCCCCAAAGCCCAACCCTGGCTAAGCCTAGATCAGGGCTCTCAGCCTAGAAACTTTTCAATAGGTTGGTCTGTCTATTCTAAGAGATCCAGGAGATCAGAGATGAGCCAAACTCAGATCTCCCAATTTCTGAGCCTGTAGGCTGGGTGCCATGACCACTGCTGAAGGAGGAAAGAAATCTGTTAAGAAAGAATGGATTGAAAAGTAGCTCATTTGGTGCCTATGTAAAACTCTAAGTACAAATATGTATTATCTCCTCATAGCTTCCAGACATGTCAGGCCCGTAAGCTCTCTTCAAATGGAAAAGATATACATTACATACATCATTACACATATATGCATGTATACAGACACATTGTCTCCCTGTCTCAAGCAAGTACTAGCTGAGGTGTGCGCCCTGTAAAAAACAGATATCTTTAGGCAAACTTGTCAAACGTCACCCATTCAGCCTTAACCTCCCTCCTGAGCCCCAGGCCCTCAGCATCTCCTTATTAAATATTCAGACTGGATGGCCCATAGACACCTCAGACATCCAAAAGAGAGTTCCTTACCCTTCTCCTCAAATCCGCTCCCTGTCTGTCCAGCACGACCATCCTTCCAGTATTCCAGGGACATCCCCCTCTCCCACCTCGGAGATGTCTTTGCCTCCTCACTCTCCCTCACTCCACATATCCATTCAGTGTTTCTCCCTCTACAAAGTCTCCTCTGTTTTCATAGCCATACCAGCCTAGCTCTCACCAATTACCACTACAATGATCTACTGACATCTCACAGCCTCAGGCTTTTTCCCTTCTCCAGTGCATCCTCCACAAGCCTCCCAAGTGATCTTTCCTAAAGCACCAGTGAAGTGGGCCAGGATACTGGTGGATCTGGGGAGGCGGGTGTTACCTCCTCTCCCTACCCTCCTCCTCCAACACCAGCAAGGACTGTTGCAAGCCAGGAAGTTGAGGCGTGGACCTGGGGAGGGTTGGGATTAATTTTGCTCCCAGGCAGATTGATTCGGAACTCAGCTGTGGCAAGAACAGTAAAAACCATTTTTTTAGGACTGACAGACAGGGAGACCCTGAGACTCCAGGGAACACTCTTGCTGGCTTTCATCTGTTCTTATTCTCTCAACTGCTTGTAAATGAGTGTGCTGAAATATGTGTTAAGTAAAGGACTTAAAAAAAAATCTTGGGGCAGCTAGGTGGGGCAGTGAATAGAGCACTGACCTTGGAGTCAGGAGGACCTGAGTTCAAATCCAGCCTCAGACACTTAACACTTACTAGCTGTGTGACCTTGGGCAAGTCACTTAATTCTAATTGCCCTGCCTTCCCCCCTCCAAGAAGACAAAAAAAAACAAAACAAAACCTTTGGGTTCTGAGTGTTCCATTGCAGGAAGTACAGAATAATGACTTGGAAATTAGGGTCAACCATGTCACTCTCTAATTTGATAAACTCCAGTGGCTCCCTTTTACCATTAGGATAAGAATATAAACTCATCTGCTTGGTACTTAAAGCCCTTCCCCAACTAGCCACAACTTCCCTTCTTTCCTTCTTCCTTCACTCCATCTTCCATCTCTGTGGTCTTTGCTCAGGCTATCCCCCATGCCTAGAATGCATTCCCTGTTCACTTCTCCTGCAGACTTAATGGTCACTTGTCTGTCCTTTGAGCCCATGGACCTACGAGCACGCTCAGACCCCTTCCTCCACCATAGCATCCTTCAAGTGCGCAGAGCTTCCTAAGAGCATCCTCCCCTTCAGGGACATGGTGCATCCTTGCCAAGATGCTCCCTGCCCTCCTGCTCTGCAAAAATAATATTCTGCTCCCTTAACAGGCTGCTATTCTTAATAGCTCACAACTTTCTCCTAGATGTATATGGATGCCCAGTTCACTTCCAGTGAATTTCCATTTTCCTTTATATAGTCCAGTATCAATCTCTCTACTTTACCCAGTTGTTCTAAATTAGTTCCTGTGGAGGAAAAATAGAAACCATAATCATTTTTGCAACATCTTCATGTGGCAAACACCTCCTAACACCTAGTAATCTAATAGTAGAAAGTCTCTGACCCTTATTGAAGGAAAAATAAAATATGGCAAACTGTGCAAGGACACAGTAAAACAGATAATCTCATCCATTGTGGTAACAGTGTCCTTGGATGGGTTATAATGCGCCTTTTGTCTAGAAGGACTACTTTCACAATTGCAAAAGGTCATCTCCCCTTGGAAGGAAAGAAGGAAACAAGCATTTAAAATTAAGCTCCTACTATGTGCCAGACATCAGGCTAAGTTCTTCACAAACATTAACTCATTTAATCCTCAACAATTAAGGTAGATGCTATTATTAGCCCTGTTTTATGGTTGAAGAAACTGAGGCAAACAGAGGTTAATGACTTGAGCAAGGTCACACAGTTAAATAAGTGTCTGTGGATCTGAACTCAGGCTTTCTTAACTCCAGGCTTAATGCTCTATCTATTGTGCCATTTAGGTGTCCCTAAAGCAACTGAAAATAAAATTTTTCAAAAATCGCAACAAAAAAAACATTCTTTTTTTCCCCATATTAGAAGCCAGCAAATATGTTTAAGGCAAAAAGGGCCATATTTTTGTGTCAATAGGACAAGGACACATGATTTTCTTGCTGTTGGTTCTTCTCCCACTGGATCAGCGACAATTTGCAGCCCTTAAGCAGCTGGTGAGAACTGCCCTTGCTGGCTCAAATTCAGCAGCCTGTGGCCAACCTGAGCCTCCTGTCTAAGACAGACTTGTTCTCTTAGGACAGACATACAGTTCTCCAGTCAGTCCACACAAGAAGCCTTTTTAGCTTTGTAAGGTCCACAAGAGCATATGTTATGTTCCGCCAGCATAGTATTCTTAAAGGTAGGTTGACCTGAACTCCATAATGAGGCACTGAGGAGGAAGTCTAGCCTGGACACATTTTACACACAGACAGAACAAAATATTCACACAAACCATGATGTCTAGATGTATGTGTCTTTAGACATACACATATATCATGGCATCATGTACATATTACTGTGGTGTGCATGTGTGTATGTATGTATACACACATATACACAAACATGTATGCACCCCCAGAGGCATGTACATAGACATGGAATAGGAAGCAATCTTACATATAATCAGTACATGGGGAATAGCAGTCTATGAAAGGAGGCCACCCCCAGAGATGGAAGATGAGGTCAACAGCTGTCAGCTCTGGAATCTGAACTCTAAATAATAAAATAATATTAATAAACAATAATAAAAATGGGTGAGTTTTCTTAGGAAGAGGTCCTCCAAAAGGCAGTAAACCTGGGATCTCCCCGGGGTCTTATTAATGGGACCTGCTTTTAGAAAGAAGTCCCAGCTCCATTAAGACAAGGAGCAAGGGGCGGCTAGGTGGTGCAGTGAATAGAGCACTGGCCCTGGAGTCAGGAGTACCTGAGTTCAAATCCAGCCTCAGACACTTAACACACACACACACACATACACACACACAAAACTAGCCGTGTGACCTTGGGCAAGTCACTTAACCCCAACTGCCCCCTAAAAAGCAAAAAAAAAAAAAAGACAAGGAGCAAGACTTGAGGAAGCCAATGTTAGAAACTTATTAAGCACCTTCTAGGTCTTGGGAAAGATGCAAACTTCCACTAAGATATAGTCCCTGATTCAAGGAGTTTAAAGTCTAGGAGGAAGATAAGACACAAAAGCAGATAACCATAATATACACCATAAGAGATAAATGGCATTAGAGTGACCAATACAGGGAAGCCTGAGAAGATTTATGGGACCTGAACCAAAAGAATAATCTCCACGGCTGCTCTGCTGATGTCAAAGGAGCAAACAGATTACAGTGACCGAAATGGAGTGCTGCAAAATTATAAAGACCAACCTTGGCCCCAAAGAAAGATATAAGAATGGATCTTTCTCCTATTCCCCATTCTTGGCAGAAGTGAGAGAGTATGGGTGTGAAATACTGCATATAATATCAGACTTTCTCCAGTATGTTGGTTAGTTTTGCTGAACTTTTTTTCTTCTCTTTTTTCTTTTTTGTTTAAGGGATAGTCCTTTGAGAGGGAGAAGTGGAGGGATATATTAGGAGAAATGGTAAATATAAAAACAAAGGTAAAAATGTAAAAAAAAAAGTAGAAATAATAAAGTACTCTAACAAAATACCTTGTAAAGTGCAAAACCAAAGAATCCTAAGATTTAGGAATGGAAAGAACCTCACAAGTCATCTTTCCTAGGATTTCTTAACTTTTTTTTTTGTCACGGACACAGCCTGGTGAAGCCTATCCAGTGGTTCTCAACCTTCCTAATGTTGTGACCCTTTGATACTCATATATAGGTGTATCTGCATGTGGGCAGACCTGCCTGGAGACAGATAGAGGAGGGGTGTCTGGGTTCCTAAGACCATGGGAAATATGTGTCTTCTGATGGTCTTAGGTGACCCCTGTGAAAGGGTGGTTCGACCCCCAAAGGGGTTGCAACCCATAGGTTGAGAACCACTGCTACAGACCCATCTCAGAATAATCTTGTTAGATTCTGTAATGTTAATAGAATATAAGATCTTCCTCACCCATAAATAGGCCTCACCTGGAGCCCATTAAGGGAAGTCTGCTTAGGGGAGGCTTGCTTGTAAGAAGGCTTTCACACCTTTTGTTAATTTCTAATTAGGCACTGAGTCACAAGAGTTGTGATGCTCCCTGGCTCTAAAAAAAAAAAAAAAAAGGTATATATACTCTGAAGTTAGCATTTTGCTTTGGGGCTCACTCCTTGGAAAAATATTCTTGTGTTTTGATCAGATGAGACTCCGGGTAACTATTAAGGAGTCCTCAGGCTTTGAAAAGCTAGATGTTCATGATTCTCTCTCTGGTAACTACGTATGTATTGCCTTGGTGAAAGTTGGATCTGTCTTTTGATCTGTGCTAATTTCCCCATTAGAAGCCCTGTCTGTTGGTCTTTATTTCTCTACTTGTATTTTCTCTGAAGTTCAGAATACTCACCTTTTCCCTGAACTAATGAATGTAATTGAAAAAGATTATTGACCCCTGGAACTGCTATCTTTCCTAGTAAAGCATATCTAAGAACCTGTGCTAGCAGCCATCCTGGGTTTGCAGTGTGTTTGCTGTTACAGATGCATAAACTACATAGGAGTGTAAAGAAAACAAATGATATTAAAATACAGTTATCAAAAATTTTAAATAAAAGTTCATATGCTCCAGGTTAAGGTCAGGCACTGATCTGATCCAACGATCCCATTTTACAGACCTTTAGCTAAGAAATGAAGTGTCTTTTCTGAAGTCATTCAAGAGCAGAGCCAGGATTTCACTTTGAATCTTACTTTTTTTTTTAAGATTGTTTCTCTGTATCTTTTCCAGGTTGGACACAGAGTGTCAATCTAGAACCTGATCTCACTACTAATCTACATGGAAGTTTCAACCTGCTCTTTTTCTGGTTCAAAGCCCCTCCTCCCTTCACTCCTACTCCCCCACCTCCACCCTTAGGCAGCCTAGTTAGTGGTCCCTTATTTCGGAAGCTCACTCTATTAATGCTGAATTTAGTGAAGACATCTGATAGGTATAACCCTTTGCAACTCAGAATTCCTGTGCTCAAGAGATCTGCCATCTTCATCTTTAGCCTCCCAGGTAGCTAGGATGACACATGTGTACCACCAGGAGGAAGACTCTAAATGACTTTGTTATTCAACACTTTCCATTATACCACAGAGTAACAAAGCTCATGGCTGGATCGCTTCAAAGGTCAATTCCTGTTGTGACCTATAAAGGCTAGATTATTTTTCTGGTTTGTTCTCATTCCCTAATGAACACAGAAAATATGAACAGGCCCCTGACCAGGGACTTCTGCTTTCCCATAAAAAAAAAGTAGAGAAGATGAATTAGCAGTGGGCTTTGCTTGGCTCTTTTCTTCCTTGACTTCTCTGGAGTATCTGATATTATTAACCATTCTCCACTGTGGTACCCTCTCTCTTCCTTTGTTTTCCCCAATACAATACTCTTCTGGTTCTTCTCCCCCTCAAACCATTCCTTATCTGTCTCATTCTTTGGCTTCTTATCCTCTTACTACTCCCTAATTATAAGCCTTCTTCTAGGTTCTACCTTTGACATTCATCTCTATAGCTCTATTGTCTCCTTTGGCAAATTAACTTACTTCCCCTCCCATCTTCTGTGCTATTGACTTCCAAATCTATTTATTCTGCCTTCCTTCTGAACTCCAGAGCTACATATAGCCAGCACTCCATAAAGGACATTTCTACCTGAACATCTCACCATGTCTATCTGAATATCTCATCCAACTTGACATATCCCAGTTGAGGCTTTCTCCTTAAAACCTGTTGTCCCTTCTGACTTCATTACTTCTGTCCATGGTTCTCCCTTTCAAGAAGCCTTGTATATTCAAAACCACAGCACAATCTTTATGTATACATCTTAGTGACCTTTTGGATTGTAATGTTAGTCAGTTTCAGACCTGTACTTAATAAGTATGTGATAAATGTGTTAAACAAATGAATCAGCTCATCATTTTTCTCCCTTGGATTATAATTATCTCTGATCATATATTTCTTACTAGATTGTGAAATGCCTTACAGCAAAAATCGTGTCTCATTCAAATGAGTCCCCTAAAAAGCAGCCCATTCCAAGGCCCTTCACATAGTAGGTATCTAGTAATTCAAGTCAAATCAACAAATATCTATTGAGTGTCTCCTACAGGTGAAGCCCTGTGAGGGCTCTGAGCAAGAGACAGCAAACAATATGATTCAGACGGGGCACTTGAGGTGCTCACAGTCTGCCAGGGGAGAAAAGACATATACAACAAATGCTTACAAAGCAGAAGTATCACAATACTTACAATACTGACGAAAGCACAGGTATCACATGAAGCATGCTGAAAATTATGGATGTTCAGGGCAGGGAGAGATTATATGCTATGATATAATGGAAAGAAGGCAGGCTGTGGAATTAGAGACCTGGGTTTAAATTCTGCCACTTACAACTGTATCACCATGGGTCAATCATTTCACCTCCATAGGCCTCTGATTTCCTTATTTTTAAATTGAGGGATTTGGACTAGAGACCTCTAAGGTCTTTCCCAGCTGTAGATGTATGATTCAGCTATAAATTCACAGAGAAGGCGATATTTAAGTTGGGTCTTGAAGGACAGGTGAAAGTTTGACCCTTGGTGAGTTGTAGGGTATATAATGAAAAGGTTTTAAATAAGATAACAGCAATCCTGTAAAGACAAAAAGTTTGACTTGGTAATTCTGATGAATGCAATGACCAGGCACAATTCCAGGGAACTCAAGATGAAGCACACTGCCACCTCCTGTGAGACTGACTCAGGGCACACTGATTTATTTGTTATCGTCACTGCCATTTTCTAATACTGCCAATGTGAGAACTGTTTTACCTGACTAGTTGGGTTTGTTTGTCTTGATTTCTCTATTGGGGGTGAAGTGGGGAAATGAATGGGAGAGAAATAATGAGGATCTGAACATTTTTAAAAATTAATGAAAGGGTTGTTTCTTGCAAACATTGAGAGTTACATGTGAGTTGGGTGAAATTATCCCATTTGAGGCTCAATTTACTTGTTCATTTTCCATTGAAGAAGAAAGATTAGTTAAGTGTCTCTATAGAAAAATAGTTGCAACACCAAAAAGCCCAAATGCCCTCATACTTCTAGACTGACTGAAACAGAGATGCCAGAATAGGACATGAATTGAGCCCAGGAAACCCAGGCAGGCAAATCCCCAAAGCAGTATAGAGGTGTGGTTTGTTTCAAAGGAACTTTTCTTATTGGTTTTTTCATTGCTTCAGTTATTTCCGACTCTTCTTGACCCCATTTGGGGTTTTCTTGGCAGAGATATTGGAGTGGTTTCCCATATTCTTCTCCAGCATAAGGAAACTGAGGCAAACAGGATTAAGTTACTTACCCAATGCCACAGCTATCTGTCTGAGGCTAGATTTGAACTCAAGAACATGAGTCTTCCTGAGTCTAAGCCTGGAACTCAATCCACTACACCACCTAGCTGACCATTACATTTTTCTTAACTGAGATCAATAGTCTCAGTTAATGCCCCCATGCTTACCGAACCAAGAGGAAACAGGTTTCACCTGGGGCTTAGGCAAAACATCCACCCAAATGTCAACAACAGATGAGCATCTGATAAGCCCAGACAAAAAAAAACAAAAAACAAAAAAAAAAACAGGGACAAAAGATTCCCTAGACCTGGGAAAACAGGTTAGAAACCTGGCAGGTACAAGATTCTGACTGACAGCTTACACCACATGCCTCAGTGAATTCTAGCTGAAGGAGAAATTTAAACATTAAAAAAAAATTTTTAATGAAGTATTTATCATAAACATGAAAGGATGATGATGTATGTTTTGATTCAACAAATAGAAAGAGGGCAGCTAGGTGACACAGTGAATAAAGCACTAGCCCTAGAGTGAGGACAACCTGAGTTCAAATCTGACCTCAGACACTTAACATACTTACTAGCTGTGTGACCTTGGGCAAGTCACCTAACCCCAATTGCACTCCCAAAAGCAAAAACAACAAATAGAAGGAACTCTCAGGACAAGACAGATGTCGATAACTATGTGGAAAAAAAAGTATTAAACTGAATAATAGAAAATAATAGAAAAAAACAGAAAAGATTTGCAACAATGTTACAGATAAAATTTTATATCTAAAATAGATAGGGATAGAGATTGGACCTGTGGTTTTTTGTTTGATTTGTAATCAGTATAGGGAATTCCAAATGAGGAAATTCTCTTTATTAATGCAGGTTAGCAACTTTTCTGCAACTTATCATCTTAGAGAATTGCCTAGAACATTGAGAGGTTATGTGACTTGCCCAGGGTCATAGAACTAGAACGTGTCTTGACCTTGAACTCAGATCTAGATTCTTTTTCCCTTGTAGGCAAACCTTAGGAATACACTCACCCAGTCTATCATGTGTGGAGACAGGTAGGGAGGAGGGAAAGAGAGGAGAGGCTAGAAAAAGTCACAAGAATTGGTAGCAATGGCAAGGAGAATAGGTAATTAGAGATAGGCTGGGGTTAGGGGGCAGGAGGGGGCAAAGGGAAAAAGCAGATCTCCTGGTTTCAGGTGACCAAGCAAGCTTAGGGGATAAAGGCAAAGGTTAGAGATACCTGAACTGATTTGGAGGAGGAGGTGATGTCCAGGGAAGCTCCCCTAGGTCAGTCTGTTTCAGGGCTAGGTCCTTCATAGAGGATTCAAGACAAAGAGAAAGGGATCTTGCTGAGGATATATGCAGAGAAAAGAGTGTAACCTAGGTTGAATCAGGGGTAATGAAAGGGAATATGAGGAGGTAAGGGTGGAAAGACAGCTTGGGGCCACAGCATAGAGAGCACTGTATGCCAAGGCAAGGTATTTGAACTTAGTTCAGGAGGCAATGTAAAGATCAGATTTGTAGGGATATGCATAAGGAAACTTTATCTGCTATGATGTGTCGATGGATCAGAAGGAAGAGACTATTATTCCAAACACAGAATAGGAGCCAATTGCCATAGTTCGGAAGGGAAGCAAATGAGGATTTAGACTAGGGTAGCCACTCTGGGAATAATAGCTAGCATTTGTAAAATAGCCAGCAGTTAGAGTACTTTTGAGATTAGCGAAGTGTGTTTCAAATGGTATCTCATTTGAGCCTCACAAGAACCCTGGGAGGTAGGTGCTCTTATTTTGTTCTTATTTGGGGGGAAACTGAGGCAAAGAGTGGTTAACTGACTTGCTCAAAGTCATATAGCTAAGAAGGGTAAATAGACCAGATTTGAACTCAAATCCAGGTCCAGTGTTCTATCTACATTGCCACAGAACTGTTTGAATGGATGATGAATTAAACAATGGAAGTAAATATTTATAAATAAAAATTACCTTCAATTCAAGTTTATATGAGCCTATTTTCCTCATGCAAACAGAGAAAGGGCTCCTGGATAAGATCCTACCTTCCCAGCTTTCCAGCACCAAGACCTCCTTCCTTCCCCCATTACATATAAGTAAGATTGTCATAACATCTAGTACTTTCAACCTCAAGATAGGCATGAAACCACTTTAACTCAGACACACTATAAATACCACTGCAGCATGGGGCATCCTGCTAGTTTTGCTCTCCAGAGGTCTGTCTTTGGTCTGTACTAGTCCCTTTCAATCCTCTTCCACAAACCCCAGAGACTGGCCACCCACTCCCTTCCAGCTGCCACCACCCATTGCTCCTAAGCAAGGTGTTTCTCTTCCCTTGCCTACTAAGGCACAAGTCCACCATCTGTCAACACCTGCATTCCACTCCCACACAGTTCATGAAATTTTCTAAGACCTTTAATGGCTCATAATTGCAGAAGAGACAAGATTAAAAATAGAAAACGTGAGGGAAATTATAATCATAAGATATTTTGTGTTTCTTAATACACATTTGTACAGAGAGGTGTAGAGTTTCGTTGGTGTAGGGAACTCCCAAATGAGGAAACTCCCTTCACCAATGCAGGTTGGCACTTTTTTTTTTAACTTATATTCTTAGAAAGCTGCCTAGAGAGCATGGTGTAGTTAAGTTGCTTGCTCAGAGCCTATATGTACCAGAGACAGGAGCCAGATCTCAAAGGCTGCAATGCTGTCTCTCTTTCTCCTTTATCAGGTTGCCTCTCATTGTAAACTCTTAGGGAGACTAAGCTCTGCTACCATTTCTTCTCCTTTACACATTCCTTTCCGATGGGGTAGGAGCTCTCTTATTAGTCATGGCCAATCCTGGCCTCAAAGGGTGGGGAAGGCAATGTGCTTGCTAAACATTGGTGGGGCATTGAGGGAGGGTGCGTGACTATAACTACAGCTAGCTAAGGGTTGGCAATCAATCAATGACAAGTATTTATTAAGCTCCTACTATGTGCCTGGCATCATGCTAGGTGCTAGGGATGCAAAGGCAAAAATGAACAGTTACTGCCCTCAGAAAGCTTACATTCTCTCAGGAGAAACAATAGGTACATCTTTGTGTTTATTAAAAAATATGCCCAAAGTAAACGTAAGCTCATTTCAGAGGGGAGTTGCTAATAGCTAGAGAGAACAGGAAAAGCTTGAGCTGAGTTTTGAAGGAAGCTAAAATAGAGGATGGAAGTCATTCCAGATATGACACATGTGCAAAAACATGGAGATGAGAGTTGTAAAATGTGCCTAGGACAGAGGTCCACACCAAGGAGCTCCACAGTAAGTGTTCTGTGGATTTGATGTTCTAGATTTCTTCTTCTTAGTGGTAGTAAGAGTACAACCTTGTATTCAGGAGATCAAGACCCCTCACACTGTTCTATGTAGACCTTAAGGAACACCAGTACCTGGGCCCTTTGGCCCTGCTGACCTCACCTAAAATCTCACCTTCTATAGGAAACTTTCTATCACTCCTAATTCTAATGCTTTCCCTCGTGATTCCTAGTTATGCTGTACATGGTATATTGTCTGCACACATTTGTTTGATGCTTCCTCCCACCCCCACCCCCATCCCCATCCCAACCCCCCTTAGACTGTGATCTCGGGCAGGGACAGTCTTTAGCCTTTCTTTGTGGCTAATATGGTGCCAGGCACAAGGTAGGCTCTTAATCCATTACTGAATGATACCTCTTCTTGGTGCCCTCTCCTCTCCACCCCAGCAGCCTGCCACATATACTCACACATGGTGGCAATCATGTTTGCAGTAGCTCGCTGGTGCTCTGGGAACCACAAGGCTGCGAGTTTGGCTGGAGAGAAGACAACCAAGACCTGGGCCACAGCGCAGAAGCTCTGGCCAATCATAAAATACAGGAAAGGGTAGTTGCCCATAAAAGTAAAGCAGGGGAACAATCTGATGACACTCCCAATGGCATTCAACCAGGCACAGAGGATCGTCTGCAAGGAAGGAGAGACAACATGCAATAGAGACCTTCTCTAGGCTGGCCTAAGACCCTCCCAGACTCTGGTGCCTGAGGTGCTCTGAACCTAACAATACAGATCCCTGCTCCTCCTCCCCCCTAAATCTTGCAACACACAGAGGAGAGAACTTGGTGTGGTAGGTAGAGCACTGTACCTGGAATCAGGAAGACCTCGACTCAAATCACACTGGAGGCACTAACTTAAACTACTCTGAGACATGACTTTGGAAAAGTCCCTGGGCGTGGATGGGACATCAAATAGAAAGCATACACATATGGGGTTGTTTTCTTAGAAACATAGGCTTTAGGGGCAGCTAGGTGGCACAGTGGATAAAGCACCAGCCCTGGAGTCAGGAGGACCTGAGTTCAAATCCAGGCTCAGACATTTGACACCAGCTGTGGCAAGTCACTTAATTCCAACTGCCTCACAAAAAAAAAAAAAGAAAGAAAGAAAAGAAATATTGACCTTAGAAAGAGAAGGAATCTTTAAGACCAATTGGTTCGACATCCTCAGGTTAAATAATACAGGTAATATCAGAGCTGGAATTTGAAACCAAGTCCTTTGACTCTAAATCCAAGGCTTGTTTCACTAAACTATGATTGACATCTTTACAAGATCTGAATGAAGAAAATGCCAAACAGAAGTTTCAGGGAGACTCACAAGTAAACCATACTGATTCTGTTCCTTCCTGGTTCCCCCACCCTACCTCCATACTTGACTTAGGTATAATGGAGGACTTAGAATAATGGCCTTACCCCTAGGAGCTCACAATGGAAGGAGGTGATAAGACTCACACATCAGAGTCCTTAGAGTGGGAAGTCATACAGATAAGGAGGGAAGGATACTCACTGAACACCTGAGTCCAAAAGAATCCAGGATCCACGTCGCAACTATGCCAAAGGGGATGGACATCACCAGGTAGATAAGCGATAACCAATTAATTTCCATCATGGAGAGTTGGAAGTAGTGGGCAATTTTGTCAGCCACTGGGGCAAAACTCAGCCAGAGCTGCAAAGTAGGAGAGAACCTTCATGAGCCTGGGTTCCATGGATCACATTAGGAGAAGTACAAACTGAGCTCAAGAGCAGGTGTCCTTGCTTGTGAGGAGGAACCAAGGAAGAGGAACCACCAAGCCAAAGGAGGACATTTGCTCCAAACCAAGCAGCAGTCAGAGTTTTGGGGTTCCAGAATGAAAGCCAGCTGCCAAACCAAGGCCAGAAGACATCACTGGTCACTGATCTGGAAATGGGCCTGGCATCACCCACACTTGGGAAAAGCACTTACTCATCTATCTCCCCATAGGAGACACCAGGAAAGACCACCACTCCCAACCCCACCCTCAGTCCCTGAAAAGTTCCTGGTCTCAGGATAAAGAGAGGAAAACCAAAAAATACAGAGGACAAGGTCTGACCAGACTGGTCTTCAGACTCTATGTAATTTAGGAGGTCAGAGATTCTTGAGAACTGAATTAGCAGGACTGCTTCATGCGAGACAATGACAGTCATCATCTGTCTAGTGCTTTGAGATCTGCAGAGCACTTTACATAGATTATTTCATATGAGCCTCTTGGGAACCAGATAATACAGGTATAATTATCCCTGATCTACAGAGGAGGAAACTGGAGCTCAGAAGTTAAGTCACTTGCCCCCAATTACGCAATCAGTATCAGTGTTAGGATTTGAACCCAGGAAATGCCTGACCCCAAGTCAATCAATCAGCACCATTTATGAGCACCTCCTAGACAGCTGCCATTGGGATGGGTACTGGAGACATAAATGCAAAAATGATAGTCTCTGCCCTCAAGAGGCTTACATTCCCTTTGGGGGGGAGGGGAGATTACAAGTTCATAGACAAGTAAATACAAGATATATATACAATTGGGGGGCTTCCAGACCTGAGTGGCATAGTTATTTTTTGTTTGTTTTTTTAGTGGTTCAGTGGAAAGAACACCAGATAGAGTCAAGAAGACTTTTTCCTCAGTTCAAATCTGACCTCACACTTATTGACTGTATGAGCCTGGACTAGTCACTTCACCCTGTTTGCCTCAGTTTCCTCATCTGTAAAACGAGCTGGAGAAGGAAATGGCAAACCATTCCAATGTCTTTGCCAAAATAACCCCAAATGGGGTCACAGAGTCAGACGGGACAACTCGAATAGTACTACAGGGTTCAAGTTTTGAGATAAAAAAACAGTAGGTAAAATCTGATGGAGCAGGGGACCTCAAGAGGATTGGTTCATATCCTTCCTTGGCTCCTCCTCACAAGCAAGGGCACAAGCCCTTCCCCCAGTTCTGAGTCATAGATGGCCAGTGGGGGGGGGGGATGTAGGCAGTATTGGGGGTGGAGGGAGGGAGGGGAGGACATATTCTAATAAGGAGAGTAATTGGGAAAGGCCTTTGAAAGAGGTGGTACTTTCATCATAGGATCATAAATTCGAAACCCAAAGGAACCTCAGAGCAGGTGGAGCTTGAATCCTGGAGATCTGCAGAGATATGGAGGGATGGGTAGGAGGAGGTCATTCTAGGTAGAGAGAACAGAATGCAGAGGCTACTTGCATTCCCAGCACCAGAAGGAGAGGTCAGACTGTCTAGGGAAGGTGCAAGAGATCCAAGCCCCACTGTCCTGCAGACCCAGGGATCAGCACAGACATAAACTGATTCCACAGATGACAAGAGCCCGGCCCTTGATCTGAACGCCTCATCTCTGGGGTTATCTTGTTGTTCCAGAAAATTATTTAAATTCCAACCTTTATCTCAAAAGATGTTAACATCTTTCACACCCAGGGGTGAGTTTGTAAATCCCAGAGGCTTTCAGATTTATTCTCTTTTCTGAGCTTCATTACAGCTCTAAGTAGGAAGCTGGGCAAGGATTATCTCCTATCTTTGACCAAAGAGACAACTGATGTGCAGAGGCAGAGACAGGGAACAGGCCAGTGACTTGTTCAAGGTCACACGGTGACTTAGTAAAAGAACTCAGGGTTCCTATGTCCCATCTGCAGGACGCTGCTCACCCTACAGGTACAGGCTTGCTTCAATGATGAGGACAGAAGGGAGAGGGAAGAAGAGGTTAAAGGACTAACAGAGTCATCCAATTTTAGCTCTATAAAAGACCTTCAGTGGAAAGGACAGGAAAGGTGGAAGAAAGTTTCTTCCCCTTTTTAAGCTGTTGGGGAGGTAAAGGGGAGAAAGGAAGTGAAGTGAAAGGAGGAAGTATTGGTTATTATTGGCAGCATGTCAGAAATAAATGAAACTCAAAGGATGAGTTTCTCTCTATGAGGAAAAAGCTTAAAGCCCCATCAGAGGCCACAGCTGACTCACCAGCCTCCCTCTGCCCTGGGGAAAGAAGCCGTTTCCTGAGCACTGACCCAAGAGCCAGGAAACATGTGTGTCATCTGAGGGCTACCACTGAGGTGCTATGTGACCCTGGGCAAATCAATCACCTCTCCAGGGACAGTTTGCCCATTTATAAAATCAGGAGAATGAACTAGATGTCCCTTCCTGCTTTGATATTCTGTGATTCTGAGACCAGTCTTGTTGCCTGGCAACATCCCTTGAGGCATGTGATGTCTCCCCAGATTTCCCCTTTGGAATTAAATACTACTTGGATGGTTGTATGAAATCATGTCAATACAGAACCAAAAGGAAAAAATCTTCAGCCTAGCATTTAAGGCACTCAACAATCTGGCCTTACTTTACCTTTAAGGAGGCAGTGATGTTGAGTGGAAAGAGCTTGGATTTGAAATCAGGAAGACCTGTGTTCAAAATCAACCTTGGACACTTATTACCTGGGTACCCATAGGGAATTAATTCACATCTCTGAACCTGTTTCCTTGTCTGTAATAATAAAGATGATAATACCCTACTGAGGGCAGTTGTGAGGTCATCCAATGAAATCATACCTATAGAGGACTTTGAAAACCTGGCAGCACTATATAAATGTTAACCATTCTTATTATCTATCCAAACTCACTTCCTTGTACTCCCCAACATGTACCCTCCAATTCAATCAGGCTGCCCACCCAGGCTTCAGTGCCACATCCCCACTTAGAATGTACTCCTCCCCAGTCCTCTGTATCTTTCAATGTCTACTTTCATACATCCTTCCAATCAATTCCATCCCCATTCAATCCAACAAGCATTTAGCAAATGCTTACTATGTTTCAGGCGTTGAACAGGGTTCTGGAGAGACAAAGACAGAAAGGAAAGAAGACCCTACCCCCACGTGAATAGAAGATCCCTGCTTAAGTCCAGTGCCTCCCCTCTCTTAATTATTTTCTCTTTATCCTGTACATAAGCATGCTGTCTCCTCCATGTGATTGTGGGCTCCCTGAGGTCAGGGACTGTCTTTTGCTCTTTTTTGTAGTGCTGGTGCTTAACACAGTGCCTGGCACATAGTAGGTACTTGGGAATGTTTATTAATTGATTGATTGTTTCTATCAGAGGTGAAACTACAAATGCACAGATAAGTAAATACAAAATTTATACAGAGCAAATATCGAGTTATCTAGAGGAAAGAAACCCTAACAACTTGAGGGGGAGAGAAATCTAGGAAAGGTCTCTTATAGGGGGTAGCCCTTGAGCAGAATCTTGAATGGAGTGAGGGAATCTATGAATCCAAGGTAAGGAGAGACAGCTTGAGCTGGGAGAAGCGAGGCAGCCAGTACAGACTGATCTCTCCTCCTCAGCCTCAGGGTTCCTAGGGCATTTGTCCATACAAAGAGTTACGCCCACAATCACAATGGATCCTATCTTTCCCACCCAAGGAACAGATAGAGGCCTATGAGGGTTTAGTCTACCAAAATGTAGTCCTTTTTTTGTTTTCCCCGTTCTTAACCTCACAAAGAATTGGGTAAGGAGAGGGACTCAGTAAAAACATGTTAACCCGACCAAATTTTTTAAAATAGCTACTCTCTTCTTAGGGACAAAGCAACATGGGAACTGGAATCGTTAAGGAAAAATCCAAGTTACCTGAACCCCTAACCTGTCACTGTGCCTGGAATACTTCCATATGGACTTCATCATTTTGGGTTAAGGCATAATCTTGTCCAAGTTCCCATTATGATACATCTTCTCCAGAAAGGAGTAATATGATCACGGTTATATCAGCTATTGATGGTATTCAGAAAATCAGTCTCAGTCTCAAAACTACAAAGGACCACCATCCACAACTGAGCAGGAATTCACTTAGAGACTCAGTGTTTGAGAACTTACTATCTCACATCTCTGCTTTTGGATCACAATTTGTTAGAAAATTTTTACATCAAAGCTAAATTCACTTCTCTATTTCTTGGGGACGGTTAGGTATTAGAATCTTAACAAAATATAGTGTATCTGAGAAGATGATGAAGGACAGAAAACTTTGGGATCTCCAAATTTCCTCCACCAAAAAAAAGAACATTGCCTCAGAGCAGCAGAAATAAACATGGAGTAAAGTAGCCATCCTCCTAGGACAATTTGAGAAGACCCCAGGAAAGACCTGACCTCCAGGGGAGGAGATTTGGCCTGAGTGAAGGGCAAACACCTATAGACAGACTCTACAGCAGTGGTTCTCAACCTTCCTAATGCCTCGACCCTTTAATACAGTGTCTCATGTTGTGGTGATCCCCAACCATAAAATTATTTTCATTGCTACTTCATAACTGTAATTTTGCTACTGTTATGAATTATAATATAAATATCTGACATGCTGGATGTATTTAAATTGAACATAACCCACAGATTGAGACTGGCTGCTCTACAGAATCAATAAACAACAAGTCCTGAGGGCAGCTGGGTTGAGAGGCAGTCACAGTCTTAGAAAGGTTCATCTTACAAACAGTATGGGGGTCTGATGGCTGAGTATGGGAAGACTGAAGAGCCTTCCACTGCTGAGGGACACTAATCACAGTTGTGCTGATAAGACAACACTCCCCTCCCCCAAGTTGTGGCTTCTGGGAGAAGGAGCTAGCACACACCTGGTGATGTACTAGCAGAGGGGCAGGGACCCTGTTGTGTGTGGGCACTTTCAGGGGAGCAGAGTCCCTTGGTTTCAGTTCCAGGGCAGAGAAGACAGCTGTAGTTTACAGCCACTGGAAGGGGTACAGAGAGCAAGATCATTTGTGGGATAGTGTGGCTGGAGGCCCTAGCTGTGCCCAAGCTTGGGCCTCAAGACAGATCTCAGAAAATAGCAGTAACAAGGTCCTGAGGCTTGAGGGATCATTCCCTTACCTCGGGACTACAACTTGATTATACTTAATAGCTGCTAAAAAAAAAAAAAAGAAAGAAAAAGAAAAAAGAAAGAAAAGAAAAACAAAATAAAACAAAAAATAAGTAAATAAAAATGAATAAGCAAAGGAGAAAGAACCCAATCATAGATAGTTACCACGGGAATAGAGAAGATCTGGGTTCATATTCAGAGGAAGATGATGGAGCTAAAAAAAAAAAAAAGCCACTCCTTTTTCAATGAGTATCAAATAGTCCCAAGCGCAAAAAGAGCTCTTGGAAAAAATTTTAAAAATCAAACAAGAAATAGTGGGAAAATTGGGGGGGGGGGGAAGAGCAATCCAAGAAAAATAAAGAAAATTATGAAAAGAAAATCAACTAACTAGAAATGGAGAATCAAAAATTTAAGGAAGAAAATAATTCCTTGAAAACTAGAATTGGGCAAGGGGAAACTAATGACATTCTAAGAAACAAAAAATAATAATAAAATAAAATCAAAAGAATGAAAAAAATAGAAAAGAAAGTGAAACATCTTATCAGAAAACCAACCAATCTAGAAAACATATCTAGGAGAAATAACATAAGGACAGTCAGACTACCAAAAATTATGACAAAAAAAAATCATCTTGATACAATATTGCAAGAAATTATCAAGGAAAAAATGCCCTGAATTTCTAGAACAAGAAGGCAAAGTAGAAATAGAAAAAAAAAAAATCCACCAATCACTACCTGAAAGAGATCCCAGGAATATCTTACAGGGATATCATATCCAAGTTTCAAAGCTCCCAGATTAAGGAAAAAATATTAGAAGCAACAAGAAAAAAAATTAAATAGCTTGGAGCTCCAATAAGGATTACACAAGACCTAGCAGCTACCATAAAGGACTGTAGGTCTTGAATACTATATTCCATAGAGCAAAAGAACTGAAGTTACAACCAAGGATAATTTACCCAGCAAAGTTAAATATAATCCTGAATGGGAAAAAAATGGAAATTTAATGAACTCAAAGACTTTCAGGTTCTTGTGACAAAAAGCCCCAGAACTAAAGGGAAAATTTGATATATAACATCCAGGAGAAATATGAGGTAAGCATTAAAAAACAATTATAAGGGGGGGGGGGGGCGGCTAGGTGGCGCAGTGAATAGAGCACCGGCCCTGGAGTCAGGAGTACCTGAGTTCAAATCCGGCCTCAGACACTTAACACAAAAAAAAAACTAGCCGTGTGACCTTGGGCAAGTCACTTAACCCCAACTGCCCTCCAAAAAGCAAAAAACAAAACAAAAAACAATTATAAGGGACTCAATAAGGTCCAAATTGTGTACTTCACATGTGTGAAAATATTAGCAGTACTCTTATGATTGGGATCATTATTTGGGTAATTTGAAATAAAGGCATGGGTTGAGCTGCGTATGTCAGGGTGATTCTAAAAAAATAATAAAACTGTACAGGGAAAGATCAAAAATTATCTCATACAAATGAGCATAAAAGGAGAAATTGATACAGAAGAGTCTAGAAGGAGGAAGAGAAGAGCAGATAGTGGATAGTGCTAGACCCTTACTCTTATCAGGAATGAGTTAAAGTGTAGTATAATTTTACATATGTGTGTATGAGTGTATATGTCTATGTGTGTATGTTTATAGATAGCTATGTCTATGTAGATACACTCACACTTAATTGTAACCTTCTTTAAGGTGGTAATAACAAAAACCATAATGTAAGGAGGAAAGTGCCTTAGAGGTCACCTAGTCCAACCTTCTCAATTTAGGTACATTAAAACTCTCATCTTGTATAATCATGAGGCCCTGTTCAGGGTGGTCCTGGAAGGTGTGTTGGGGGGAGAAAGGGCAATGGAAATCAGTGAGGAGGCAGGGCCCAGGGAGGTTGAGGAAAGACTAAGAAGAGGGTGAAAGTCTATGACGTCGGTTCTCAACCTGTGGAATATGTTCAATTTCTAACAATGAAAACACATCCTGCATATCATATATTTACATTAAGGTTGATAACAGTAGCAAAATTACAGTTATGAAGTAGCAGCAACAATAATTTTATGGTTGGGGGTCACCACAACATGAGAAACTGTATTAAAGGGTCGAGGCATTAGGAAGGTTGAGAACCACTGGACTCTATGATAAAATCGTATCTTCCTTAAAAAAGGAAAGCAGCCACAGGCCAGGAAGAAATGAGGTCAAATATTTAGATTTGGGAATTACCTCAGAAATCATCTAGTCAACCCCCCTCATTTTGTAGATGAAGACATTATGGTCCAGCGAGGGTAACTAGCCAAAGGTAACGTCACGTTGTACAGCAAATAGCAGAATCCAGATTTGAACATAGATTTCTTGATTTCCAATCCAAAATTCTTGCTACCTATACAATGTGGCTTATTCCTGATCCAGTGTAAATGTGGGTCTGAAGTATATCAAAGACTTAATGGAAATCAGTGGCAGCTATTTATGAATTATAGAATCACACAATTTGACAGTCAGAAGGGTCTTTGGTAACCATCTAGTAGTGTGCCTATTATACCATATCTGAAGACTGGGCATTCAGCCTCTGCTTGAGGGTCAATGGCTAGGGCAGGGAAGGTGTCATGGAGATGGTGGGACAATCTGGCTCCTGAAGAACGAATAGGATTTAGAGAGGAAAAGAAGAGGGTGAAGGCATTCCAGACAAGGAGGACTGTATGAGGAAAAACATAGGGAGAGAAAATATTCCTGGCAGGTATGGAGGGCTAAGAATGCCAAGCTAAGTTCCAGACGAGTCAGTGGGAAGCAGTTTAAAGGTTTTTGAGAATGACAAAGAATTGACTATTCCATCTGGCATCACAAGTAGGAAGGGTTGGGGAATGGAGACTGAAGATTATGATGCTGTTGTCCAGGTATGAGGTAATGAGGCCTGAGACAGAGAAGCTGAGTGGAACAAAGGAGAAAAACTGTGATGAAGAAACAACTGGACTTGGAAGCCAAAACACTGTGGGTAGAGAAGGAAAGGCCAAAGGTGAGTCTGAGGTGAGAAGCCCAGGAGAATATTGGAGCCATCAAAAGAAATGAGGACTATAAGAAGACAACTGATGTGAAAAGGTAACTTAAGAATTGGAAGGCAGATAAAAAGCTCCTAATCTTCCCCTAAATAGGAATCCCTCCATGACATCTTGAACAAAGGTCATTCACCCCTAAAGAACTGAGGAAAAACAACACTCATAGCAGCCTAACCTACTTTTAGAGAACTAGAAATTGTTAGGAACTTTTTTCCTTATTTTGAGCCAAAATCTGCCTTCACACAAATTAACATAATAACACTGACTTGAAAGACAGCGATTGTGCCTTCCCTACTCTGTCCCCAACCAAGTCTTCTTCTCTCTAGGCTAAACATCTCCAGTTTTATCAAGCTTTCTTCCATCTGGGGCATACTGACTTTGAAGAAGTAGCAGGGGATCAAGGCAGAAATCATAAGATTATAGATTAAGAACTAGAAGGAGTCTTATAAGTAATCTGAGCCTGGAGTCAGGAAGGCCTGGCCTCAGATGCTAACTAACTGTATGACCTCGGGCAGTTAACCCTGTTTGCCTCAGTTTCCTCATCCATAAAATGAGCTGGAGAAGGAAATGGCAAACTACTCCAGTATCTTTGCTAAGAAAACCCCAAATGGGGTCATGAAGGGTCAGACATGACCGAAATGAATGAACAACAGTATGGAGCAGACATTGTACTACTTGGATAACTGCATGAAGTCATGTCAACACACAACCAAAACTGCAAAAATAAGCAAAAGACTGCCCTTGAGGAGCTCATAATCTCATGGAAAAGACAATATGCAAACTATGTACAAATGAGATATTGATAAACTGGAGACAATATCAGTGGAAAGGCACTAAGATTAAGGAACTGGGAAAGACTTGCTGCAGGACTTTTGTAAAGACATGAAAGAAGCCCAAGAAACTACGAGATAGAAATGAGGGAGAGTTCCAAGCATAGCACACAGCCAATGAAAAGCTGGATGACCTAATAGGACATTTTTGTCTTGAAGACACATGCATCCATAGTTCAAGTAGCTGACTAGAAAGGGCCTTGGAGGTCCAAGCCACTTATTTAACAGATGATGAAACTTAGGTCTAGGGAGCTTAAGTGACTAAAAGTGTCCTGGGTCAAACAGGGTCAGCATTTGAACCCAGGTCCTTCAGCTTCAAAATCAGTGTTAGGACCAAAATAGAAATCTTTTGAAGGAAAAAAGTAATGACATTAACTTGGACTTTATGCTATACAGAGAGAAGAAATCTGGTCACTGTTAGACACATGTTCTGATTCTTCCGGCAGCCAAACTTTAAAAGAAGCTTAGAAAGAATAAGTAGCACTCCCTAGCCAAACACTCCAAAAGAATTTATGATTCATGAGTTCTGTTACCACACCCTTGTTATCACCCAGTCAGAATACATTACTTCAGTGTTGAGCTTGAGCAGCAGGTGGAATGGCCCTTGTCACCTTGGCACCACTCACTCCTGCTACCATGTTGAAGCCAAGTTGATAGTATCAGTGAAGACCAGGTGTGGAGGGAATAATTCTCTTGGGATTTGGACGGCTCTTTGTGAGTAGTAGCAATGGGGTCAATCAATTTCAAAGTCTCCCAGAGAAGGCATGAATCCAGGGAGTGGTGAGGTAGGCACAGGGTGGGTAGAACAGGATTTGTACCAGGAATCTCAAGGCTCAGGATAAAGGATGGAACGGTACATATGGCTGGCTTCTCTAAATTATCTCCAACTGGCTGTTCCATCAGCATCTTAAAGCCAACATGTCTAAAAATTAGCTTATTCTCTTTCCCCCTTAATATATACTCCTCCCTCCCCCCACTTCACCCCATTTCTGTCTATGGCTCAGTAATTTAGTCTCTTCACTCTCCATCTCAGCTGCTACTTGGGAGATTCTGAGACTTGAATAGTGGTGCTTGACTAGGAAATGATAGTTTTGATTAGTGGTCTCTCCCTTTACCAGTTTAATTGTTGATTTCTAGTAATGGATAACTTCTGACCACCTACTCCTCACACCCACATCCAGCAAATAAGTCACAATATGGCTTTGTGCCTTGTTTATACTGTTCCCTAGGCCTAGAATATCTTCTCTTCACCCTTCCCTGACCACTCCCATTTTATCACTTCAGTTCCTAATTGCCTTTTAGAGCCCAGTTTTCTTTGGATAGTTTTTTTCCTTGTCGGGTTCCTCTCAACACCCCAGCCCCACTTCAGTACCTCACATGTTACTTTTACAGTTCTCTAAGCTGTATGTGCACTGGGATGGTGTCTTATGACTCTGCTAGTCCTTTAAAGGCAAGGGCCATAGCCCATCTAAATTCCATATATGATTTGCACAGCTGATAAGATTTAATAAAAAATGTTTGCTATATTAGTATGCTGTATTTGTAAGAAGAATGGACCTTAGCCTTAAAGGGAAGCTAAAACAGTCCAAGTCATGACAAGGCTCTATTGTTAGGGTGAAATTCCTCTGGAAACAGAATATGTGCAAGGCCCAGGCATTGACAGCCTTCTGATGCCCTCCCCACTTTCCAATGCCCACAATGCTTGAAATAAAATCAACAAATCCCCCCATGCCCCTCCACACACCCCCACTGCAAGTCCTCTGATGCATTAGTTCCCTTTAAAATTTTATCCAGTAAAGCCATGGCAAGACTGGGGAGAGAAGGAAATTTTCCTTAGTTGTGCCAAGAGCCTATAAAGGTCCCACATGTCCATAATAAATATCTATTAAACAGCTAATATACACTGAATATGGTGTTGGGTAGGTGTATAAATAAGCCTAGGTTTCTGACATCACAGATTCTAGTAGAAAGACAAGACAAAAGGAGAACTGTAATATTAACTGTCACAAGATTGGTACATGTGTTGTTCAGTCATGTTTAACTCTTCATGACCCCATTTAGGGTTTTCTTGGCAAAGACATTGGAGTGATTTGTCATTTCTTTCGACAACTCATTTTACAGCTCACCAATTGAGATAAACAGGGTTACGTCTCTTGCTTAGGGTCACATGGTTAACAAGTGTCTAAGGCCAGATTTGAACTCAGGAAAATGAGTCTTCCTGTCTCCAGGCCTCAGATTCTATCCTTTTTGCCACCTTAGCACATTAGAGACATACAAGGCAAAGATCTGTGCAAGGTCAAAAGGGGAAAAGTAATAACCAAAGGCGAATTGGGGGAAAACTTCCCAGAGGGCCAATAATTTAAGCTGGATTTCTAAAAAGAAGAGATATATATAGTTCAGACTATACAAGCAGCATGGTATAGTAGATAGAGAATGATCCTTGGAATTAGGAAGACCTAGACTCAAGGCCTGTTTCTGATACTTAGTGGCTGTGTGACCCTGAGAAGACAGTACTAGCAGCCTCTTAATATCCCAGGCAACTCAATAAGTTCTGGAGATCAAGGGAGATCAAGGAGATCAAGGGAGCTGGGATTAAAACCAAGAATCACCT